>CM064328.1:2192500-2792500 GCA_032595735.1 Pelochelys cantorii
TCCCTGTGCCCCCCCAGCCCCCCCTCACACAGGGGAGAGGTTATAACCCATCCCCCACCTCCCCTCAGACACCCCAGTGCTCCCTGTTCCCCCCCAGCCCCCCCTCACACAGGGGAGAGGTTATAACCCATCCCCCACATCCCCTCACACACCCCAGTGCTCCCTGTGCCCCCCCCAGCCCCTCCCACCCACAGGGGAGAGGTTATAACCCATCCCCCACCTCCCCTCACACACCCCAGTGCTCCCTGTGCTCCCCCAGCCCCCCCTCACACAGGGGAGAGGTTATAACCCATCCCCCCACCTCCCCTCACACGCCCCTGTGCTCCCTCCAGCCCCCCCCCTCACACAGGGGAGAGGTTCTAACCCATCCCCCACCTCCCCTCAGACACCCCAGTGCTCCCTGTGCCCCCCCAGCCCCCCCTCACACAGGGGAGAGGTTCTAACCCATCCCCCACCTCCCCTCAGACACCCCAGTGCTCCCTGTGCCCCCCCCAACCCCCCCTCACACAGGGGAGAGGTTATAACCCATCCCCCACCTCCCCTCAGACACCCCAGTGTTCCCTGTGCCCCCCAGGCCCCCCTCACACATGGGAGAGGTTATAACCCATCCCCCACCTCCCCTCAGACACCCCAGCGCTCCCTGTGCCCCCCCAGCCCCCCCTCACACAGGGGAGAGGTTATAACCCATCCCCCACCTCCCCTCAGACACCCCAGTGCTCCCTGTTCCCCCCCAGCCCCCCCTCACACAGGGGAGAGGTTATAACCCATCCCCCACATCCCCTCACACACCCCAGTGCTCCCTGTGCCCCACCCAGCCCCCCCTCACACAGGGGAAGGTTATAACCCTCCCCCACCTCCCCCAACACCCCAGTGCTCCCTGTCCCCCCCCCCCCCCTCACCACAGGGGAGAGGTTAAACCCCCCCCCCCTCCCCTCACCCCCAGTGCTCCCTGTGCCCCCCCCCCCCCCCCACACAAGGGAGAGGATATAACCCACCCCCCCCCCCCCCCCCAGTGCTCCCTGTGCTCCCCCAGCCCCCCCTCACACAGGGGAGAGGTTATAACCCACCCCCCCCCCCCCACCCCCTGTGCTCCCCCAGCCCCCCCTCACACAGGGGAGAGGTTCTAACCCATCCCCCACCTCCCCTCAGACACCCCAGTGCTCCCTGTGCCCCCCCAGCCCCCCTCACACAGGGGAAGGTTCCTAACCCACCCCCACCTCCCCCACACCCCAGTGCTCCCTCGCCCCCCCAGCCCCCCCTCACACAGGGGAGAGGTTCTAACCCATCCCCCACCTTACCCCCACACCCCAGGCCCCGGCCCCCCCCACCCCCCCTCACACAGGGGGGTTCTAACCCATCCCCCACCTCCCCTCAGACACCCCAGTTCCCTCGCCCCCCAGCCCCCCTCACACAGGGGAGAGGTTATAACCCATCCCCCACCTCCCCTACACACCCCAGGCTCCCTGTGCCCCCCCGCCCCCCCTCACACAGGGGAGAGGTTATAACCCATCCCCCACCTCCCCTCAACCCCCAGTGCCCCGTTCCCCCCCAGCCCCCCCCACACAGGGGAGGTTTAACCCATCCCCCACATCCCCTACCACCCCAGTGCTCCCTGTCCCCCCCAGCCCCCCCCCCACACGGGGGTTAACCCATCCCCCGGACCTCCCCTCAACCCCCAGTGCTCCCTCCCCCCACCCCCCCGGGGCACCCAGCCCCCCCCCCAGGGGCTTCACCCACCCCCCCTCCCCACCCCCATCCCCTTCCCCCCCAGCCCCCCTCACAGGGAAGTTACCCCCCCCACCCCCCTCAACACCCAGGCTCCCTCCCCCCCCCCCCCCCCAGGGGGTTACCCCCCCCCCCCCCTCAACCCCAGGTTACCCCCCCCCCCCCCTCAACAGGGAGGGTTCTACCCCCCCCCCCCCCACACCCAGGCTCCCTCCCCCCCCCCCCCTCCAGGGAGGTCCCCCCCCCCCCTCACACCGCAGGCTCCCTCCCCCCCCCCCCCCCCAGGGCGTTACCCCCCCCCCCCCCAAGCCCAGGTACCCTCCCCCCCCCCCCCCCAGGGGCGTTACCCCCCCCCCCCGAAGCCCCTCCCCCCCCCCCCCCCACGGGGGTTACCCACCCCCCCCCGGACCCCCCCCCTCCCCCCACCCCCCTCCCGGGCCCAACCCCCCCCACCGGGTCACCTCCCCCCTCCCCCACCCCCTCCCGGCCCCCAACCCCCCCCCACCCCTACCACCCCCCTCCCCTCCCCCCGTCCCCCCCCCAGCCCCCTACCAGGATACCCACCCCCACCCCCGCCCCCCCCCCCCCCCCAGCCCCCTAACCGGTATCCCCCCCCCCCCCCCCCCCCCCCGCCCCCCCCACAGGGGAGAGGTTTACCACCCCCCCCCCCCCCCCCCCCCCCCGGGGTACCCCCCCCCCCCCCCTCCCCCCCCCCCCGGGGTACCCCCCCCCCCCCCCCCCCCCCCCCCGGGTACCCCCCCCCCCCCCCCCCCCCCCCCCCTGGGGTACCCCCCCCCCCCCCCCCCCCCCCCCCCGGGGTACCCCCCCCCCCCCCCCCCCCCCCCCCCGGGGTACCCCCCCCCCCCCCCCCCCCCACCCCCCGGGGTACCCCCCCCCCCCCCCCCCCCCCCCCCCCTGGGTACCCATCCCCCACCTCCCCTCAGACACCCCAGTGCTCCCTGTGCCCCCCCAGCCCCCCTCACACAGGGGAGAGGTTCTAACCCATCCCCCCACCTCCCCTCAGACACCCCAGTGCTCCCTGTTCCCCCCCAGCCCCCCCTCACACAGGGGAGAGGTTATAACCCATCCCCCACCTCCCCTCACACACCCCAGCGCTCCCTGTGCCCCCCCCAGCCCCACCTCACACAGGGGAGAGGTTCTAACCCATCCCCCACCTCCCCTCAGACACCCCAGTGCTCCCTGTGCCCCCCCAGCCCCCCCTTACACAGGGGAGAGGTTCTAACCCATCCCCCACCTCCCCTCAGACACCCCAGTGCTCCCTGTGCCCCCCCCCAGCCCCCCTCACGCAGGGGAGAGGTTTAACCCATCCCCCATCTCCCCTCAGACACCCCAGTGCTCCCTGTGCCCCCCCAGCCCCCCCTCACACAGGGGAGAGGTTCTAACCCATCCCCCACCTCCCCTCAGACACCCCAGTGCTCCCTGTGCCCCCCCCAACCCCCCCTCACACAGGGGAGAGGTTCTAACCCATCCCCCACCTCCCCTCAGACACCCCAGTGCTCCCTGTGCCCCCCCAGCCCCCCCTTACACAGGGAGAGGTTCTAACCCATCCCCCACCTCCCCTCAGACACCCCAGTGCTCCCTGTGCCCCCCCCAGCCCCCTTCACGCAGGGGAGAGGTTATAACCCATCCCCCACCTCCCCTCAGACACCCCAGTGCTCCCTGTGCCCCCCCAGCCCCCCCTCACACAGGGGAGAGGTTATAACCCATCCCCCACCTCCCCTCAGACACCCCAGTGCTCCCTGTTCCCCCCCCAGCCCCCCCCACACAGGGAGAGGTTATAACCCATCCCCCACATCCCCTCACACACCCCAGTGCTCCCTGTGCCCCCCCCAGCCCCCCCCCACCACAGGGAGAGGTTATAACCCATCCCCCACCTCCCCTCACACCCCCAGTGCTCCCTGTGCTCCCCCAGCCCCCCCTCACACAGGGGAGAGGTTATAACCCATCCCCCCACCTCCCCTCACACGCCCCTGTGCTCCCCCCCCCCCTCACACAGGGGAGAGGTCTAACCCATCCCCCACCTCCCCTCAGACACCCCAGTGCTCCCTGTGCCCCCCCAGCCCCCCCTCACACAGGGGAGAGGTTCTAACCCATCCCCCACCTCCCCTCAGACACCCCAGCTCCCTGTGCCCCCCCCAACCCCCCCTCACACAGGGAGAGGTTAACCCATCCCCCACCTCCCCTCAGACACCCCAGTGTTCCCTGTGCCCCCCAGCCCCCTCACACAGGAGAGGTTATAACCCATCCCCCACCTCCCCTCAGACACCCCAGGTCCCTGCCCCCCCAGCCCCCCCTCACACAGGGGAGAGGTTTAACCCATCCCCCACCTCCCCTCAGACACCCCAGGCTCCCTGTTCCCCCCCCCCCCCCACACAGGGAGAGGTTATAACCCATCCCCCACCTCCCCTCACCCCCCACCCCGCCCCCCCCGCCCCCACACAGGGGAGAGGTTTAACCCATCCCCCACCTCCCCTCACACACCCCAGTGCTCCCTGTCCCCCCCAGCCCCCCCCACAGGGGAGAGGTTTAACCCATCCCCCACCTCCCCTCAACACCCCAGTGCTCCCTGTTCCCCCCCAGCCCCCCCCCCACAGGGAGAGGTTTAACATCCCCCACCTCCCCCACACCCCGCCCCTGTCCCCCCCAGCCCCCCCCACACAGGGGAGAGGTTATAACCCATCCCCCACCTCCCCTCAACACCCCAGTGCTCCCTGTGCCCCCCCAGCCCCCCGGGGTACCCCCCCCCAGCCCCCCCCACACATGGGAGAGGTTATAACCCATCCCCCACCTCCCCTCAGACACCCCAGCGCTCCCTGTGCCCCCCCACCCCCCCTCACACAGGGGAGAGGTTATAACCCATCCCCCACCTCCCCCACACGCCCCTGTGCTCCCCCAGCCCCCCCTCACACAGGGGAGAGGTTATAACCCATCCCCCACCTCCCCTCAGACACCCCAGTGCTCCCTGTGCCCCCCCAGCCCCCCTCACACAGGGGAGAGGTTCTAACCCATCCCCCCACCTCCCCTCAGACACCCCAGTGCTCCCTGTTCCCCCCCAGCCCCCCCTCACACAGGGAGAGGTTATAACCCATCCCCCACCTCCCCTCACACACCCCATCGCTCCCTGTGCCCCCCCCAGCCCCACCTCACACAGGGGAGAGGTTCTAACCCATCCCCCACCTCCCCTCAGACACCCCAGTGCTCCCTGTGCCCCCCCAGCCCCCCCTTACACAGGGGAGAGGTTCTAACCCATCCCCCACCTCCCCTCAGACACCCCAGTGCTCCCTGTGCCCCCCCCCAGCCCCCCTCACGCAGGGAGAGGTTCTAACCCATCCCCCATCTCCCCTCAGACACCCCAGTGCTCCCTGTGCCCCCCCAGCCCCCCTCACACAGGGGAGAGGTTCTAACCCATCCCCCACCTCCCCTCAGACACCCCAGTGCTCCCTGTGCCCCCCCCAACCCCCCCTCACACAGGGAGAGGTTCTAACCCATCCCCCACCTCCCCTCAGACACCCCAGTGCTCCCTGTGCCCCCCCAGCCCCCCCTTACACAGGGAGAGGTTCTAACCCATCCCCCACCTCCCCTCAGACACCCCAGTGCTCCCTGTGCCCCCCCCAGCCCCCTTCACGCAGGGGAGAGGTTATAACCCATCCCCCACCTCCCCTCAGACACCCCAGTGCTCCCTGTGCCCCCCCAGCCCCCCCTCACACAGGGGAGAGGTTATAACCCATCCCCCACCTCCCCTCAGACACCCCAGTGCTCCCTGTTCCCCCCCAGCGCCCCCTCACACAGGGGAGAGGTTATAACCCATCCCCCACATCCCCTCACACACCCCAGTGCTCCCTGTTCCCCCCAGCCCCCCCCCACACAGGGGAGAGGTTATAACCCATCCCCCACCTCCCCTCACACACCCCAGTGCTCCCTGTGCCCCCCCCCAGCCCCCATCACACAGGGGAGAGGTTCTAACCCATCCCCCACCTCCCCTCAACACCCCAGTGCTCCCTGTTCCCCCCCAGCCCCCCCCACCAGGGGAGAGGTTCTAACCCATCCCCCACCTCCCCTCAGACACCCCAGTGCTCCCTGTTGCCCCCCCCCCCGGGTACCCCCCCCCCGACACCCCAGTGCTCCCTGTTCCCCCCCAGCCCCCCCCTCACACAGGGGAGAGGTTATAACCCATCCCCCACATCCCCTCACACACCCCAGTGCTCCCTGTGCCCCCCCCAGCCCCCCCCCACACACAGGGGAGAGGTTATAACCCATCCCCCACCTCCCCTCACACGCCCCAGTGCTCCCTGTGCTCCCCCAGCCCCCCCTCACACAGGGGAGAGGTTATAACCCATCCCCCCACCTCCCCTCAACACCCGCCCCTGTGCTCCCCCAGCCCCCCCTCACACAGGGGAGAGGTTCTAACCCATCCCCCACCTCCCCTCAGACACCCCAGTGCTCCCTGTGCCCCCCCAGCCCCCCCTCACACAGGGGAGAGGTTCTAACCCATCCCCCACCTCCCCTCAGACACCCCAGTGCTCCCTGTGCCCCCCCCAACCCCCCCTCACACAGGGGAGAGGTTATAACCCATCCCCCACCTCCCCTCAGACACCCCAGTGTTCCCTGTGCCCCCCAGGCCCCCCCTCACACATGGGAGAGGTTATAACCCATCCCCCACCTCCCCTCAGACACCCCAGCGCTCCCTGTGCCCCCCCAGCCCCCCCTCACACAGGGGAGAGGTTCTAACCCATCCCCCACCTCCCCTCAGACACCCCAGTGCTCCCTGTTCCCCCCAGCCCCCCCCCACACAGGGGAGAGGTTATAACCCATCCCCCACCTCCCCTCACACACCCCAGTGCTCCCTGTGCCCCCCCCCAGCCCCCCATCACACAGGGGAGAGGTTCTAACCCATCCCCCACCTCCCCTCACACACCCCAGTGCTCCCTGTTCCCCCCCAGCCCCCCCCACAGGGGAGAGGTTCTAACCCATCCCCCACCTCCCCTCAGACACCCCAGTGCTCCCTGTTCCCCCCCAGCCCCCCCCCCACACAGGGGAGAGGTTATAAGCCATCCCCCACGCGCTCCCCTCAACACACCCCAGTGCTCCGGCATGTGCCCCCCCCAAGCCCGGCCGCCTGGCACACAGGGGAGAGGTTATAACCCATCCCCCACCTCGCCCTCACACACCCCAGTGCTCCCTGTGCCCCCCCAGCCCCCCTCACACAGGGGAGAGGTTCTAACCCATCCCCCACCTCCCCTCAGACAAACCCTGCAGTGCTCCCTGTTCCCCCCCAGCCCCCCCCCCACACAGGGGAGAGGTTCTAACCCATCCCCCACCTCCCCTCACACACCCCAGTGCTCCCTGTGCCCCCCCAGCCCCCCCCCACACAGGGGAGAGGTTCTAACCCATCCCCCACCTCCCCTCAGACACCCCAGTGCTCCCTGTTCCCCCCCAGCCCCCCCCCCACACAGGGGAGAGGTTCTAACCCATCCCCCACCTCCCCTCACACACCCCAGTGCTCCCTGTGCCCCCCCAGCCCCCCCCCACACAGGGGAGAGGTTCTAACCCATCCCCCACCTCCCCTCAGACACCCCAGTGCTCCCTGTTCCCCCCCAGCCCCCCCCCACACAGGGGAGAGGTTCTAACCCATCCCCCACCTCCCCTCACACACCCCAGTGCTCCCTGTGCCCCCCCAGCCCCCCCCCACACAGGGGAGAGGTTCTAACCCATCCCCCACCTCCCCTCAGACACCCCAGTGCTCCCTGTTCCCCCCCAGCCCCCCCCCCACACAGGGGAGAGGTTCTAACCCATCCCCCACCTCCCCTCAGACACCCCAGTGCTCCCTGTGCCCCCCCAGGCCCCCCTCACACAGGGGAGAGGTTATAACCCATCCCCCACCTCCCCTCACACACCCCAGTGCTCCCTGTGCCCCCCCAGCCCCCCCCCCCCACAGGGGAGAGGTTCTAACCCATCTCCCCGACTCCGGCCAGGCTCTCCCAGTGCCAAAGGAGCAGCCCAGTCCCAGGGCAATTTACCCCTCAGACGTCCTGTAATAGACCGGGCCGGTCTGGGCACCGCTGGGGGCGTCTGCTCAGGGCGAGTTGCTCAGACTCGGGCTCCTTACAGCCCCAGACTGGAGACCTTCCCAAACAGGCCACACACCAGTCCCACCGAGCGCTTCTGCTGCCACCTGGCCAGCCAGAGGCCTCACGAGCAAAACCCCTTGGACAGTCGTGGCTTGAGGCCGGCTGCCGCAGCTGGCGCCCCAGGCGGAATGCGCGATTGGCGCCCCCGCCTGCACGGCCGTCAATGGGGTGACGTATTCATCAGGTGCCCCGGGCTCCCCGTTGAAGGTGGTGCCCTAGATGACCGCCGAGCCTGCCTATCATCACGGGCTGCCCCTGCCCTTGGACACCCCAGCTCTCCCTGTGCCCCAATCAGCCCCGGGCCTAACACCCAGGTGAGGGGTTATAGAGCCCAATCTCACCTACCCCCAACGGGTTCTTCCGGTCCCAAGAAACCAGCCACAGGTCCCAGGTCAATTTACACTGTGGATATTACGCACGAACCGCGCTGAGCCAATCCTTTCGAATCTGCAGTCCAAAAGTTTATTATTAAAAGAACGAAAAGCATGAGAGTAAGGTTGTTATGGTATCACACATCACATGCATCGAATCTCCCAGTTCTCGATGCAGGCTCTAGCAGAGATGTTATAGCTGCTGGCTTAAAAGTCCTTGGTGAACATCCTATGTCCGGATGGGGCCACAGTTCTTCCCGGCTCGTGGTTCCTCGCAAGCTGTCTCTAGGATCAAGAGCTGAGCTGAAGACAAAAACCTCCTTGGTCTCTTCCAAGCTGGAGAGTCACATGGTCAGTGGCCAGGCCTATAGCTTCATTCCCCAGGTGTGTCTTTGGCCTTTAGAGAGCTATTGTCCCTGGAGCCTCGCTCATTAGCATATTCATTGGCTGAGCATTCCTTGCTTATTGCTCAACCTCAGACGGTGAAGTTTCCCGCATCCCTACAGAGTCCATGTTTATAACTCCACACACAGACGTTATACAATTACCTGAACAGCACATATAGAATCAGAAGAAGATAAGCTTTCGTTTGACACCTCGCATGGCCCCCTTTGTGTACACACTGGGGCAAACACCCCCCCCCATGAGTGCAGCAGTGATCTGGCTGCTCCCCTCAAAATCCAGTAACGTGACACCTCACCCCAGGGCTCGCTGGGCCAGTCCTTTGGCATCTGACCTCTGGGGGGTTGTTCGTGCAGACAGAGGAGGCTGGGAGGAAGATGGTCACAGAACCCATCGCACGTCGGTCCCCCAGTTCCGGGTGCTGGCTCTTAGCAGAGACGCTACAAGCTGCTGGCTTGACAGTCTCTGGAGTATGTCCTGTTTCAGGCTGGGTCAAACCCTTCCTGGCCCCCTGGCCCTAGCAGGGTGTTTCTGGGGCGGAGGGCAGGAGTGAAGACGAGATGGAGGCAGCCTCAGGATCACATGGCCCACAAACCAGTTTGTCCTGTCTGGGCCAGGAGCCGTGGTGTATCCTCAGGCCATAGAATCATAGAACCCGAGAACTGGCAGGGCCCTCGAGAGTCATCAAGTCCAGCCCCCTGCCCTCACGGCAGGACCCAACACCGTCTAGATCATCCCTGACAGGTGTCTGTCCAACCTGCTCTTAAATATCCCCAGAGATGGAGATTCCACCTCCCCTCCCCCCCAGGCAATTTATTCCAGTGTTTCACCACCCTGACAGGTAGGAAGCTTTTCCTAATGTCCAACCTAAACCTCCCTAGCGGCAGTTTAAGCCCATTGCTTCTTGTCCTATCCTCAGAGGCCAAGGAGAACAATTTTCCCTCCTCCTCCTCCTGACACCCTTTTAGATACTTGAAAACCGCTATCATGTTGTGACGGACCGGGCCGGGTCTGGGCACAGCTGAGGATGTCCGCTCAGCAAATTGCTCAAATTCGGGGCTCCTTACAACCCCCAGACTGGAGACCTTCTCAAACAGGCCACAAACCAGTCCCACAGAGCGCTTCAGCTGCCTGTCTAGCCAGCCAGAAGCCTCACGAGCAAAACCCCTCCGGCACCCCAACAATATCCGTGCCCCAGATGGCCCCGGGCCTCATACACAGGTGAGGGGTTTTAGGACCCAATCTCACCTTCCCCGAACAACTTCTGTCTGGTTCCAAGAAACCAGCCACAGATCCCAGGTCAATTTACACTCTGGATCTTACCCACAAAGCACACTGAGCCAATCCTTTAGCATCTAAACTCTAAAGGTTTATTACGAAGGGAAAGAAAAGCATGAGAGTGAGGTTGTTAAAGTATTATACATTACATGCATCGAATCTCCCAGTTCTCGATGCAGCCTCACAGCAGAGATGTTACAACTGCTGGCTTAAAAGTCCTTGGTGTACATCCTATATCCGGATGGGTCCACAGTTCTTCATCGAGTAGTGTCCCCATGAGTGCTCCATTCGAGGTGCTGGGCTCGTCCCGGTGCCGCAAACCGGAGGAATTTTCATTAGCAGTAGCCCCCCTACCGGACTGCGCATGCACGACTGCCTCTTCGCGCCTCTCAGCTGAGCGCGGTCCGGTCCTGTCAGTTTCTCTCCAACCATCCGCAGCCGGAGTTATATTAGGCTCCCTTCGCCTCTCTGAGGAGAAAGGGAGATCTCTTAGTTAGTTTGTTTCTGATTAGTCATAGATAGTAGTTATCAGTTATAGTTGTTACTAGTTGTAGTTCCCCCCTTTTTCTTTTTTTTTGTTTAAAAAAAAAAAGCCGTTTTTCTTCTGGCGGTTAGTCAGTGCCTACCTGACATTTACCTGACTGAAATTGACAAAAAAAAAAAATAAGGACACAAGAAACAACCATGCCAGGATCACCTGGATTCAAAAAGTGTCTTCAGTGCCAGGAGGCTATGCCTGTCTCCGATGGGCATTCCCGCTGCGTCAGGTGCCTCGGAGACGCCCATGTCCCGGCGAAGTGCAGCCATTGCGCGAAGCTGACAGCTCACGCCAGAAGAGATCGGGAGCTGAGACTGAGTCCTTCTATTTAATAAGGCTCTCCAGGCTCCAGAAGTCTCCGAGCCGCGCTCTGCAAAAGAAGATCGTCCTGGGCAAGAGATCCCCCACAGGATCCAGAAGACGCCGGGCGGCAGCGCGGACAAACCGGGGACCTCTGGCTATTTGCCGAGGTTCCCCGTGGACAAGTTGGGCAAGGGCCGTAGTTCCTTGGCCCCAACTGTAGCCCGCCACAAGGACTCCGCTCCGGCACCCGCAAAGGGGTTGTGAGCGGAGTCGGTGTCGGCAACGGCTCCAACGGCCGTTGCGAAGCCGGCAAGGGAAGCCCCGGCACTGAGAGTTCCTGTGCATGCGCGGCTGAGATCAGCTGTGCCGGCACCCGCAGCGCCTTCCCTGAGTGCCGTTCCATGCTCCCCGGTGCTGGAGACACCGGCACCGGATTCAGCACCGCAGCGGAAGACTCTGCCAGTGCAGCCCTTGGCTTTGACGTCATCCCCGCATTTGCAATCAGCTGATCCAGCAGCACCGAGCCTGCACTCTGCCAATGATCACACTACAGAGGCTCCTTTGCTGCCTGCCATTCTGCCACAAGCAGCTCCTTAGCCTTCCCTCAACTCCTCAGTGCCAACCAAAGCACAGCACAAATCTGCACAGGTCCGGACACCATCGCTGACACCGGACCATGTGACCTTCTCGCCTGGACCTGATTCACCTGCTTTGTCCCATTCTGGTAGCCATCATCATGTTCATCGTTACATGGCCCCCAGAGAACGCTACTATAGGTCACCTCATCGCTCACTGCCACGTCGATACTATCGGGACCACTACTCGCGGTCTCCTTCTCGCCACTCCAGGAGATCCTTCTCGCCACGGTCTCCAAGACTTACAGCATGTTCTCGTCGATATGACACATTGAGAAGACACAGCCGTTCTCCTTGCCACAGCCGGCGGTATGACCGATGTTATCACGAGTGCTCTTCTTATTCGTCTTACCGCAGAAGGTATTTGCGGTCACGGTCACCGTAATCTTCTCGGCCTCAGTCTCCACACGGTCCGGACGAGTCTACGCCTTATGTTGCCCCACCATCCTCTGCTGGAGATGTGGATTCAAGCTATCAGGAAGATAAGCAGGACCACACTCCTCGTCAGGGGCAGCAGAGCCCTGATTCCCCAGCGCAGCGTTCCTCTTCCTCGCCGGATGATGCGGTGGTCCCCAGGGACTTTTCTCCTACGGAGGACCACAAGCAATTCCAGGAACTCTTCAAAAGGGTTGCTCAATCCCAGGACAACCAGACCACAGATGTGCAGCAGAAACAGCATCAGCTGCTAAAGAATTTACAACCTTCCCAAAAGTCGAAGCTCGCCTTTCCCTTTGATGGCGCTATCCTAGAGGTTGCTGACGACATCTGGCAGACTCTGGCCACGTCGCTACCAACTAATAAGAGGTCGGACAAGAAATACTTCATAAGCCAGAAGGGTATGGAGTTTCTGTTTACACATCCTCAGTCTAACTCCCTTGTTGTAGACGCTGCACAACAGAGAGTAAAAACGTCTCAGACCAAAAATTCCTCAAACGACAAGGAGGCTAAACGCCGGGATATCTTGGGCAGGAAAATATATTCCTCCGCCGCTTCTGCTCTGAGGATGTGTAACTTTGCAGCACAACTAGCAAATCACAATTTCGACAACTATTCGAAACTAGGCCCTCTATTTGAACACTTGCCGGATTCCAAACATCAGATTCTCAAGGCGGTGATACAAGAGGGCTATACAGTCGCCCGAACAGCCTTGCAGATTGCGCTCGACACGGCTGATGCAGCCGCTAGATCCACAGCTTCGGCCATAGTCATGCGTCGGGCGTCTTGGCTACACCAGGCTGCTGTCCCGAAGGAGTTGCAGGCCAAGGTGGAAGATTTGCCTTTCGATTGTCAGTCACTCTTCGCCCAGTCAACCGATCAGGTCTTCCACTCGGGCAAGGATACACGTACAACCTTGAAGATACTGGGGATGTACACGCCTCCCTACAAGCGTAGAAGATACATACCCTACAACAGGCAAAGGCCATTCTCTTATGCGACACCTCGGGCCAAGCCATATGATCAGCAGAGACCAAAGCGACGCCAACAGCCTAACAAGGCGTCCGTCCAGCAGCAGGGCCGGCAGCAGGTTTGATGTGTTGATCGAGGGACTTTGGACCATCCTGTTGACAGAGACTCCCAGGCATCACAGAAGGTGTATTCCATCATCGTCTCAGGCCTTATCAGCATCGTTGGGCTCTCATATCCACCGACTGGTGGGTTCACGACGTAATCACTTCAGGATATGTCATTCCCTTAACTTCTCTTCCCCCTTCCCCGTCCCTTTTCAGGGACCCCTCTCACAAGACTCTTCTCCATCAAGAGGTCTCTCGCCTACTAACATTAGGGGCAGTGGAGAGGGTGCCGACACGCTTTTTGGGGAGAGGATTCTATTCTCGCTACTTCCTCACTCAGAAAAAGTCAGGGCGTTGGAGGCCTATCCTGGACCTACGTCAGCTCAACCGTCATCTGAGAAGGCAAAAATTCAAGATGGTCACGTTATCTTCGATCATTCCTGCTCTCGACAAAGGGGATTAGTTTGCGTCCCTCGATCTTCAGGACGCTTACTTTCACATAACAATACACCCGGCTCACCGAAGGTTCCTTTGGTTTGTACTGGGGTCCGACCACTATCAGTACCGCGTACTACCTTTCAGACTGTCGGCGGCCCCATGAGTTTTTTCCAAGACCTTTGCGGTAGTGGCGGCCTATCTGCGGCACCTTGACATTACAATTTTTTTGTACCTGGACGATTGCCTGCTAAAGGCTTCCACTGTCAACGAGGCCACGAGGGCAGTGTCCACAACTACCACTCTGTTTACAGCCCTCAGACTCATAATCAATCTTGAAGTCCTTCCTGGTGCCTACTCGCGATCTGGAGTTTATCAGAGCAAGACTCGACTCCCTGACCACAAGGGCATGCCTGTAAAGAGGTTTCAACTCATACAGGACCTGGTGCAGTCAGTATCAGTTTCTCCCAAGTCCCGAATATTTACCTGTCTACAGCTGTTGAGACACATGGCGGCCACCACGTATGTGGTTCCGCATGCCAGGCTCCATCTGCGCAGTCTTCAGCATTGGTTGTTCACCGTGTACATGCCCCGCATGCACAGTACAAACAGGGTGGTTTCTATGCCCAATCGGGTCCGGGCTTCCTTGGCATGGTGGGACAGTCCCAACAATATGCTAACAGGGGTCCCCTTTCATGCCCACAAGCCATCACTACAAATCACTACAGATGCCTCCCTGCTCGGCTGGGGCGCTCACCTACAGGAGCACCGGGCGCAGGGTCTCTGGACGCCCCAGGAGTCGCTACAACATATAAATTTTCTTGAGCTGAGAGCAGTCTTCAATGCTTGCAAACACTTCCTACCCATCATTCGAGGTCACTCCATACAGATTCTCACCGACAACATATGCACAGTGTATTACGTCAACAGACAAGGAGGGGCACGCTCCCGCTCTCTTTGCGCAGAGGCTGTACGCCTGTGGAATTGGGCAATTTGGCAAGGTATCACCATAACAGCAGCATACCTTCCCGGCAAGGACAATGTGATCGCTGATACTCTGAGCAGGCATTTCCTCTCACAACACGAGTGGGAGTTATACACCGAGGTGCTCCGCGACCTCTTCCAACTCTGGGGCTTCCCCAATGTGGACTTGTTCGCCACTCGACACAACAGGAGATGTCATCAGTATTGCTCACGAATGGGCATCGGCACAGACTCTCTGGGGGATGCCTTCCTCCTGGACTGGAGTCGTCACCAATTGCTGTATGCCTTTCCTCCTCTTCCACTCATCCTGAGAGTTTTGGAGAAGATAGAATTGGACAGCGCAACAGTAATTCTGATAGCGCCTTTCTGGCCCCGACAGGTCTGGCTAACACAGCTGTCGAAAATGTCAGTTGCCAAACCACGACGACTACCGGAACAGTTCAATTTACTGTCTCAGCAATACGGCACAATGCTTCACCCAGCCATCGACCACATGCACCTGACAGCGTGGTTCCTAGCTGGCTCCAAGCATCCGAGCTCTCCTGTTCTCAAGACGTGAGGCACATTTTGATTAACAGTAGGCGACATACAACGCGCAAATCCTACCTCCACAAGTGGCGTCATTTTCAGTCATGGTGCTTGGCAAAAGATCTTGACCCTCTTTTGCTGTCTATACAGCAGATCCTAGATTATGTGATGCATCTAAAGGCGACAGGAATGGCCATTTCTTCCCTAAGAGTGCATTTAGCAGCAATTTTGGCCTTCCGTCTTCCGGTTGACGGCCATTCGGTGTTCGCCCATCCAATCACCGAAAGATTTCTGAAGGGACTAGGCAATCTATATCCAGCCCACAGGATCCCGCTGGAGCCTTGGGACTTGTCTTTGGTATTGGACACTCTAACTCACTCACCGTTTGAGCCGCTGGCAACGTGATCTACGAATGCTCACGATGAAGACGGTGTTCTTACTTGCCATTACGTCAGCGCGTCGAGTAAGTGAATTAGCGGCTCTTTCAGCTGATCCGCCGTACACGCAATTCTTCAGTCATGTGGCAGTACTGCGTGTCCAACCAGCATTTTTGCCAAAGATCAACTCTGCTTTCCACATAAAGGAGCCCATAACCCTGCCGACTTTCCACCCAAAGCCTCACTCCTCATTGGAGGATGCACATCTGCACACTCTGGATGTCAGGCGAGCACTGGCCTTTTACCTCGACAGAACTCGGGTCTTTAGGAAGTCTCAGCGGCTTTTCCTTTCCACAGCTGAACGCTCTAAGGGCAAGCAACTCTCTGCACAGCGTATTTCCCGCTTGGTCGTCGCTTGCATCACACAATGTTATGCCTTGCGCAACAAATCTTTTCCAAGTAGACTTCATGCTTGTTCCACCCGGGGCATAGCAACATCTATTGCCTATCTTCGCGGAGTACCGTTGCAGGACATATGCCGTGCGGCAACCTGGTCGTCTACCCTCACGTTCGCTAGATGCTATGCCCTCACGAACATACTTACCTCTGATTCAAGGGTGGCCCAGGCTGTCTTGTCTACAGCACGGGGGCAATAGGTCCGAAGCACTCATGTAATGTTGGACCACTGCTGTGTACTCACCTCGAGTAGAGCACGCTCGGGGACACTACTCGATGAAGAAAAGAGAGTTACTCACCCTGTGCAGTAATGTCTGTTCTTCGAGATGTGTGTCCCTGTGGGTGCTCCACGTCCCACCCTCCTCCCTGCTTCGGAGCTCCTGTTTATATCTTTCAGATGCTTCCAGTTGGGAGGAAACTGACTGGACCAGACCGCGCTCAGCTGAGAGGCGCGAAGAGGCAGTCACGCATGCGCGGTCCGGTAGGGGGGCTACTGCTAATGAAAATTCCTCCGGTTTGCGGCGCTGGGACAAGCTCAGCACCTCGAGTGACGCACCCACGGGGACACGCATCTCGAAGAACAGACGTTACTGCACAGGGTGAGTAACTCTCTTTTCTTCCTGGCTCGTGATTCCCTGCGAGGCCGCATCTGGGGTCAGGAGCAGATCTGAAGACAAAATGGAGGCTGCCACATGGCATCTTTATACCTCCTTCCTGGTCTCTTCTTGGCTGTAGCAGGTCACCTGGCCTGTGGCCTATCCCTGTGTTCCCTGCTGGTAGCCCGTAGGTATCAGTCCCCATTCTTGAGGTGTGTCCTTGCCCTATAGAGGGCTGTTGTTCCATGGAGACTTGCTCATTAGCATGTCCATAGGCTGAGCATTCTTCATCTATTGCTCAATCCCATACAGAGAAACTTCCAGTATTAACACAGAGTACATATTCATAACTTCACACACAGACGTTATACAGATATATGAAGAGCATATACAGAATCGGTAGAAGGCAAGCTTTCGTTTGATACCTCACATGGCCCCCTTTGTACCACTTTTTGGGCAAACACCCCCCCCCCATGGGCGCAGCAGTGACTTGGCTGCTTCCCTTAAACTCCAGTAATGTGACACATGTCCCCTCTCATCTTCTCCTTTCCAAACTAAACAATCCCAGTTCTTTCAGTCTTCCGTCGTAGCTCATGTTCTCTAGACCTTTCATCATTCTTGTTGCTCTTCTCTGGACCCTCTCCAATTTGTCCACATCTTTCTTGAAATGTGGTGCCCAGAATTGGACCCAATACTCCAACTGAGGTCTAATCAGTGCAGAGCAGAGCGGAAGAATGACTTCTCGTGTCTGGCTCACCACACTCCTGTTAATGCAGCCCAGAATCAGGTTTGCTTTTTTTGCAACAGCGTCACACTGTTGACTCTTATTTAGCTTGTGGTCCCCTCTGACCCCTAGATCCCTTTCTGCAGGGCTCTTTCCTAGACAGTCGCTTCCCATTCGGTGTGTGTGTGATGGACCGGGCCGGGTCTGGGCACAGCGGAGGGCGTCGGCTCAGGGCGAATTGCTCAAACTAGGGGCCTCGTACAGCCCCAGACTGGAGACCTTCCCAAATAGGCCACAAACCAGTCCCACAGAGCACTTCATCTGCCTGCCTAGCCAGCCAAAAGCCTCACGAGCAAAACCCCTCTGACACCCCAGCTCTCTCCGTGCCCCAAACAGCCCCGGGTCTAACACACAGGTGAGGGGTTATAGGACCCAATCTCACCTATCCCAAACAGGTTCTTCCCGGTCCCAAGAAACCAGCCACAGGTCCCAATCAATTTACACTCTTGATCTTACCCACAAACCACGCTGAGCCAATCCTTTAGAATCTACAATCTAAAGGTTTATTACTAAAAGAAAGAAAAGCACGAGAGTAAGGTTGTTAAGGAGAATACATTACATGCATCGAATCACCCAGTTCTCAATGCAGGCTCTTAACAGAGATGTTACAAACTGCTATCTTAACTCTCTGGTGCACATCCTATGTCAGGGTGGGTCCACGGTTCTTTCCGGCTCGTAGTTCCCTGCGAGGCTGCATCTGGGATTAAGAGCAAATCTGAAGACAAAATGGAGGATGCCACCTGGCACTTATATACCTCCCCTGGCATCTTCTTACGAGCTGGAGTGGGTTACTGCAGGTCACATGGTCAGCGGCCAGGCTTTTAGAGATCTGTTGTCCCTGGAGCCTCACTCATCAGCACAGCCATTGAGCAAACGTTCCTGGCCCATTGCTCTGCCTCAGACAGAGAAGTTTCCAGCATCAACAGAGTCCATGTTTATAACATCACACACAGACGTTATACAAGTACCTGAATAGCACACACAGAATCAGTAGAAGGCAAGCTTCCGTCTGACACCTCACATGGCCCCGTTTGGGGCAAACACCCCCCCATGGGTGCAGCAGTGAGCTGGGCTGCTCCCCTTACAATCCAGTAACGTGACAGTGTGTGAGACTGATTGTTCCTTCCTACGTGGAGCACTTTGCATGTGTCCTTATTCAGCTTCATCCTATTGACCTCCGACCATTTCTCCAGTTTGTCCAGATCAGTTGGAATTTTGCTCCTGTCCTCCAAAGCACTTGCCACCCCTCCCGGCTTGGGATCATCTGCAGACTTAATAAGCGTCCTCTCTGTGCCGATGTCTAAATCCTTGGTGAGGATACTGAACAGAACCAGCCCCAAACCAGACCCTGCAGAACCCCACTTGCTCTGCCCTTCCAGCGTGGCGGTGAACGGTTGGTAGCTGCTCTCTGAGAACAGCTGGGGACCGTTGCGGGTTCCTCGGGTGTCCGTAAGAGCCGCTGTCGGTGCAGCTGTGAGCAGCCACCTCTCCCAGCAGCGCCTCGCCCCTGCCGTAGCCTTGCACACACAGCTCGTACCAGCACGCGGGGAGCCTGGGCAGCCACGGAGCGTGAGCGTCCGTTTGGCGCCCCCGTGGCCCCCTCGGCACCCAGACTGGGGCAGCGGTGTGCCAGCAGGGACAGCCCCGAGCTGCCTGCTCCCATTGAACCCAGAAACGTGCCATGCAGCTGGGCTGGGGGATCACGCTGGGCCAGCCTGGCGTGTGTCTGGGATCCCCCAGCTCCCCCTGCAGAGGGTAGCAGGCCCGGCGCTGTTCTGGGGGGCTGGCCTGTGGGTGGCGCTGCAGGGCAGGGGTCCATACGAAGTCATCTGGGACTGGCTGGCCGAGGAGTGCACGACAGCCCAGCTCCTGGGATCCGGCATAATCCCACGGCCCTGGAGCCCGCTGGCTCTGCCTGCTCTGACCTTGGGGGCAGCGTGGGAGAGGGGAGGTTGCTGCTGTCTGACAGGGCCCCTCGCTTGACTGGGGAAGGCCCGGGGCTCGTTTCACCCCTAGCAATCCTGGCCCGTCGAGCCATTCCTAGATCCAGTGCCCTGCCCTCAGCAGTTCCCAGAGCAGACCTGCTCCAAACCCGCTGCCGCCTCGGGGACGGAGGGTCCCGCACGCCCAGTGGCTGCTCACACACCCGAAACATTAGCCCCATCCCCTGCCTGCCGGCTGCGCCCGTCCCACGGCCTGGGTACCTCACCCTGCTGCCTGTGCAGCTGCTGGGCAGAGCCACTGATCCTCCCACCTCTGCCCCAGCGCTTGTCTGGCCCTGCAGCAGTGGGCCCCAGGACCACGGTCGCAGCTGGCGCTGCTCCCACCCACGGGTAAAATTCCCTCCCGGCCCCTCCGCAAGGCCCCCGCTTGCATGTGGGCCCGGTGGCCCCAGCGTCCTGCCCGAAAACTGTGCGAGCCCCTGCCAGCCCCGGGCAAAGCCCCGGCCCCGCTCCTTGCTCCCACGCGTTTTCCCAACCGGGCCTTGGCCACGTGAGGCCCTGATGCATCCTCCCCAAGTCTCGTGGCCTGTGCTGGGGGTACCAGTGCTGCTCCTATGCGCGGGCCGCACAGACGGGGGGGCAGCGTGGCCCTGCCCGCACATTGCTCTGCCCAGACTCCCCTGCCTACCACGCATGCCGCTCCTAGCACCTGTGCCCTGCCTGGGGCTGCCCTCCTTCCCTGCTCCCCCGGGCTGGGGGACTTGGGACCGCACCCCACCTCCCGTCCTCACCTGCTTATATCGCTGGGGGAGCTAGCCTGGGGCAGGTCTGCTGGTCGTGAGCTGCCTGGTGGGGGGGAAGGGGCAGGGCTGGGGGCTAGAGCCAAGGGCCGATCCCTGCAGGGCCCCACTAGAAATGCAGCCGTGTGATGGTGACACCCTGCTTGCAGTTGTGTGCCGAGATCTGTCAGCCAGCAAGATTTTAATCCATTTGCTGAGTCCTGTATGCGGGCCTCAGTTTCCCCTGTGGTTGGCATAGATGCTGGCGGAGGGAAGGCAAAGGTTAAGTTTGCTGATAGACCGGTGGGTGCACATTGCCCAGGGTCTGACCTAACAGCAGCTTAGTTCAATAAGATCCATTTCCCATAAATCCCTGTGGATTTTAGGAGTGGAATAATGCAGCCAATTGACCGATCAGCAAAAGCTAATCGGTTAATGCTATAGATTATGTGCATCCCCCTTCCTCCCCCCCCTTGCCAGGACATTTCTCAGCAGCCCAGCTCAGTCCTCGTTTGCGCGGGTCTGGGCCCGACCCCTGCTGTGGCTCTGCTTTTAAAGTGTGTTAGGAGCTGGACGGCAGGCAGCCCGGCTCAGTTCCAGCTCGTGCCAGGTCTGGGAGCTCAGCCCCTCCCAGGCAGGGGCTGCTGCCGCCCTGCACTGCTGTTCCCGTATCAGAGGCAGCAGCGCCGGGCGACAGGCAGCCAGTCCACGAGGGGAGCAGAGGCAGGGCTTCCTCGGGAGTGGGGCTGGAGCGCGCCGCCCCCGGGGACTAAAGATAAGAATTCATGCGTGTGCCGTAGTAGGGGGGCTGTCTTCTCTGTGACCCGGGGTCCCCCCCGCTGGGCTGTGTGATCCCCATTGACTCACCCACATGTGTATGGCCCAGACACCCAGTCCCAGCCTGGGCAGATAACAAGGCTCTTCCCGGGGGGGGGGGAGATGGACACCTGGCTGTGGGGCAGGGCCTGGGAGCTGGGCAGTTTTTGGTTGGAAAACCATGAAGAGAACAGACTAAGCAGAGTGATGGGAGTTGAGAGGCCTAGGCACCCCAGCCCCAAGGGGTCTAGGGCTACCAGCCCCTGACTCCTTATGTCCACATCCCATCTGTGCTGGGCTGTACCCTGGAGGGGCAATAACCCCTCTCTGTTCTACTGGCTGGCGGAGTCTCATCTTGCTATAGACGGGGTGCAGGATCGGGGGGTACCCGACGCGCCGTCACACTGGTGTGAGGAGTGGGATGCGCTGCTCCCCGTGGATGGAACTTCCAGCAGCGAGTGACAAGGAGCAGTAGAAGGAAGGGGCTTGCAAGGGCCAGATGTGCTGGAGACAGGGAGAAGCAATTTGTGGGAATCGTGGGATGCTGCAGCACTCGGTCGGTGTGTCTGCACCCCAGGGATCGGCGGGGAGATGGCCTACGCCCGGCTCCTGAAGGCAGACCTTGTGGGGCTGCGCAGAGAGAGGGGCCTGCCCGTGGGGAAAGCAACCAAGGCCCAGCTGATTGCCCAGCTGGAAGAGAATGACCCTCCAGGGGCCTGGATCCTGTCCCAGCGGGGAGCAGCCAGACAACCCCTGGGAGCGTCTCAGGCTCTCAGACTGGAGGGGGGGCTGGAGCCCACCAGAGAGACGTGGTGCCCACCAGGCCATGCTCTACCAGCAGCGGTTCGTCCAGGGCGGGGTCCATCCCGGCAGAGCTGCGGCAGCTGGAGATCAAGCTGAGGCTGAAGGAATTGGAGACACAAGAGAAAGAGCGGCAAGACCGTAGAGAGGAACGCCAGGACCGAGAGAGGCAGCAGCAGCATGAGTTGGCCATGGCAGAGCGGAGAAGCCGAGGGGCCCCAGCTGCGGTGAGTGGGGAGGACCCCAGGGGGCCCAGGGCGGCCAGACGCTTTGAAAAACTCATGTTGGCCCAATGTAAAGATGTGGGGGGCATGTACAGGTTCCTTAGCTCCTCTGAGCAGGCCTGTGAACTGCACCAGATTCACCCAACAGACCAGCTCCAACAGCTCACCCCCTTGCTGGATCAGAAGGCCGCAGGGGTGCTCAACCAGCTGGAGAATCTGCAGCCAGGTGACTACAAACGGGTCAAAGAGGCCCTGCTGCACAAGTTCGGGCTGACCCCAGAGACGTACAGGAAGAAGCTCTGGGGGGTGCAGAAGGAACCAAGGGAGACATACGGGGATCTGGCCTCCCGCCTGGCGCAATACTGCTGCAAGTGGGTGCTCGGGGTTGGGGTCCAGACCGCAGAGGACCTGGTTAAGCTGATGATGCTGGAACAGTTCTATGAAGCATGCACACCCAGCCTGAGGCTGTGGCTCAAGGACTGGAGGCCAGAGGACCCCCAGGATGCCAGGAGGCTGGCGGATGAGTTCATGGACAGCCGGTCTGGGTGTGAATGGGACTCCCGGAGGGAAAGGGAATCGCACAGAGACCGGTTTTGACTGAGCAACAGAAGAAATCATCTACAGGGTGAGCCTAAGAGACAGGGGCCAGCCATCCGCCCCCCAGAAAGACAGCCAGGGCCTGGATGGAGCCAGCCCAAAGGGACCCACAGGACCTAACCTGCCATCGCTGCGGGCAAAGAGGCCACAAGAGAGCCTAGTGCACCAGACACCCGGACAGGTCCCACAACCCGAGACTTTCCAGGGTTAATGGGCTGGGGGAAGGGCAGGCCACCGCAGAGACAGGGGCCAGCAGGCAAACCTCAGCTCAGAGTGGGGGGAAGGCCTCTCAGGCCAACTCCCCTGGGAGATCTGACCCTCTGGAGGCAGATTTCTCTGTGTACCAGGTGGGGGCAGGGCGGCCCCTGCTGAGCGAGTGCCTCGTACCCCTGCAGGTGGATGGCAGGGAGGTGACGGGTTTCTGGGACACGGAGGCGGAGGTGATGCTGGCCTGGCCCAAGGTAGTAGCCCCAGACCGTATGGTGCCCAACATTCAGCTGAGCCTGAGGGACATAGACAGGACCCCGTTTAAGGTGCCCGTAGCCCGGGTGCATCTGAAATGGGGGGCTAAGGAGGGCCCCAAGGAAGTGGGGGTGTACCGGCACTTGCCCACAGAGGTGCTGATGAGCAGTGACCTAGAGGAATGGCCAGGTGGACCCCACATGGCCCTGGTCAGCATCTGTAGCCAGAGCCAGCAAGGGGCTGGTGACCCTGACCCAGGGAAGGGTTCCCTGCAGGGGGCTCAGGGCCCCATCCCAGCAGACACGGGGCCCAGCAGGGCTAGAGCCCCAGACCCAGGCAAGGTATGGGGGGAGAACATGTTCCTGTCCCTGTCCCAGCTGTGGAATTCATAGAATCAGATTCCTAGAGCTGGCAGAGACCTCAGCAGGTCATAGAGTCCAGCCCCCTGCCCAAGGCAGGACCAACCCAACTCCATCAGCCCAGCCAGCGCTTTGTCAAGCCGAAACTTAAACACCCCTAGGGATGGAGACTCCACCCCCTCCCCAGGGAACCCATCCCAGCGCTTCACCACCCGCCTAGGGAAATAGTTTTTCCTAATATCCAACCTAGACCTTCCCCACTGTAACTTGAGACCATTGCTCCCCGTTCTGCCATCCATCACTGCTGTGAACAGCCTCTCTCCATCCTCTCTGGAACCTCCCTTCAAGAAGCTGGAGGCTGCTCTCAAATCCCCCCTCACTCTTCTCTTCTGCAGATGAAACAAACCCAAATCCCTCAGCCTCTGCTCACAGGTCATGTGCTCCAGCCCCTGAATCATTTTGGTTGCCCTCCGCTGGACCCTCTCCAGTGTGTCCACATCCTTTCTATAGTGGGGGGCCCACAACTGGACACAGTATTCCAGATGTGGCCTCACCAGAGCTGGATAAAGGGGAATAATCACATCTCTGGATCTGCTGGCAATGCTCCTCCTAATGCACCCCAATATGCCATTAGCCTTCTTGGCTACAAGGGCGCCCTGGTGACTCATCTCCAGCTTCTCATCCACTGTAATCCCCAGGTCCTTTTCTGCAGAACTGCTACTTAGCCAGTCGGTCCCCAGCCTGTAGCAATGCTTGGGATTCTTCCGTCCCAAGGGCAGGACTCTGCACTTGTCCTTGTTGAACCTCCTCAGATTTCTTTTGGCCCAATCCTCTAATCTGTCCAGGTCACTCTGGACCCTCTCCCTGCCCTCCAGTGTATCTACCTCTCCCCCAGCTTAGTGTCATCTGCGAACTTGCTGAGGGTGCAATCCATCCCCTCAGCCAGGTCATTAATAAAGATGTTGAACAAAACCAGCCCCAGAACCGATCCTTGGGGCACTCCACTAGAAACAGATCGCAACCAGACACCGAGCCATTGATCACTACCCGTTGGGCCCGACAGTCTAGCCAGCTTTCTATCCATCTTACCGTCCATTTATCTGTAGCCCCCTTTTTCCTCCCCGGGTTACTCGGGGGCAGGTCACACTCACAGGTGTGCCTGGGTGCCTAATGGTTCTAACATGAAAGGAGGTCCTGAGCACCCCAGTGGTGATGTTGTTTAGTTGGGGAAACCCTCTCCACCCCCTTGCTGCTGTCCCTTGCTCATAAAGAACATACAATGCTGGTGCCTCCACCTGGCTGGCCCTGTCCACACTTAATGCTGTGCCTTGGGAGCCACCAGGAATGCAATTATTCCAGCAATAATCTGGATCTAGCTCCAGAACAATTACAAATCATAAATAGTCTACATCTGATAGAGTACAGTAGAAAGAACAACCTTTATTTAACAACTTAAAGAAACAGGGTTTAACAGATTAATAGTGAATAACACTAACAAAATACACAGAAATAATAGGAAACGTATCTATCTGGCATTTGCACTGCCATGCTTTATCCCACCCCAGAGTGTGCACCTCTCAGGACTCACAGGACCATACTCTTGCTTGCGAGGACGCGCTTGAAGATTTTGCAGCTGGAGTGGACGATTCCAGTCTCCGGTGTGCTGGGTGCAGAGTAGCTTCTAGCCACAGGTACAGCCAAAGGGCAATCAGAAGCAGCCTGCTAGATTCCAGTCCCAAAGGCTCTGAATCCACATCTGTAGCTGCAACCTAACAGCTCCTGGACTGACCAAAAATTCCTCCACAGCAGCCTGGCTCCTCTTTTCCCCAAAACAAAGGGAAGAGTCCACAGGCTGCTGAGAGTCTCTCCATACATGTGGAGAGACCCAGCACCCAAAACAGAGTCACTTCCTTCCTGGTTTCTTCCAGGGCTCATGGGAATTGTAGTCTCTGGGGCTAGATTGCAGCACACAGGATCTTCCCAGAGAATAAGCAGACACACCTTTAGTAAGGGGACTACAGAGCCAATCCATATTCCCTTAACTTGCGGGCAAGAATCTGGTGGGAGACCGTATCCAAAGCTTTGCTGAAGTCAAGGTCTGTCACATCCACTGACTTCCCCATGTCCACAGAGCCAGTTACCTCATCAGAGACACTAATCAGATCAGTCAGGCAGGACTTGCCCTTGGTGACTCCATGTTGACTGTTCCTGATCACTTTCCCCTCTTCCAAGTGCTTCCAAATGGATTCCTTGAGGACCCCTCCAGGGTTTTTCTGGGGCCTGAGGTAAGGCTGACTGGTCTGTAGTTCCCTGGATTGGCCTTCTTCCCTTTTTTAAAGATGGGCCCTACATTTGCCTTTTTCCAGTCATCTGGGATCTCTCCCAATCTCCACGAGTTTTCAAAGATAATGACCAAAGGCTCCGCAATGACAATTGCCAACTCCCTCAGTACCCTCGGATGCATTAAATCCGGGCCCATGGATTTGTGTACGTTTAGCTTTTCTAAATAGTTCCTAACTTGTTCTTTCCCCACTGAGGGCTGTCCACCTTCTTCCCATACGGCGTTGCCTAGTGCAGTAGTCTGGGAGCTGACCTTGTCCGTGAAGACAGAGGCAAAGAAAGCATTGAGTACTTCAGCTTTTCCCACATCATCTGTCACTAGGTTACCTCCCTCGTCTAGTAAGGGCCCCACACCCTCTCTGATCATCCTCTTATTCTAACATGCCTGTAGAAGCCTTTCTTGTCTCCCGTCACATCCCTTGCTAGCTGCACTTTCGCCTTCCTGATAACTCCCCTGCATTCTCAAGCAATATATTTCTACTCCTCCCTAGTCATCTGTCCAAGTTTCCACTTATTGCAAGCTTCCTTTTTGTGTTTCAGCTCACCAAGGATGTCCCTGGTAAGCCAATCTGGTTGCCTGCCATATTTGCTTTTCTTGCTGCGCATCGGGATGGTTTCTTCCTGTGCCTTGAATAAGGCTTCTTTAAAATCCAGCCAGCTCTCCTGGACTCCTTTCCCCTTCATGTTACATCCCAGGGGATCCTGCCCATCAGCTCTCTGAGGGAGTCAAAGTCTGCTCTTCTGAAGTCCAGGGTGTGTATTTTGCTGCTCTCCTTTCTACCTTTGCTCAGGATCCTGAAATCTACCATCTCATGATCACTATTTCCCCTACTAGTTCCTCCCTGTTTGTGAGCAGCAGGTCAAGCTGCGCATGGCCCCTGGTCGGTTCCCTCAGCACTTGTACCAAGAAGTTATCCCCAATATTCTCCAAAAACTTCCTGGATTGTCTGTGTACTGCTGTATTGGTCTCCCAACAGATGTCAGGGTGATTCAAGTCCCTCATGAGAACCAGGGCCTGCGATCTGGAAGCTTCTCTCAGTTGTCTGAAGAAAGCCTCGTCTACCTCATCCACCTGATCCGGCGGTCTATAGCAGACACCAACCAAAGCATCACCCCTGTTGCTTCCACCTCTAAACTTAACCCATAGACTCTCAACAGGCTTTTCTCCCTCTAAATCCTGGAGCTCCAAGCAATCATACTGCTCTCTTACATACAATGCAACTCCTCCTCCTTTTCTCCCCTGCCTGTTCTTCCTGAACAGTTTATACCCTAGGCTGAGGTGCAGGCAGATCCCTCCTTACAGATGCTGAGGGACCAGGCTGGCCTTGGCGCAGCTCAGCCCCTGGGGAAGGCTGCCAGGAGAGATTCCTGTGGGAGAGAGGATTCCTATACCGGGAATGGCTCCTCTCGGGAAGGTGGGGATGTGGGGGGTCCAGCAGCAGCTGGTGGGTCCCCAAAAATATCTCCCCAGGCTGCTGTATCTGGCCCATGACGTCCCATTTGCAGGGCACCAGGATATCCGGTGCACCTGGCTGAGGCTGCTTCAGGCCTTTTGCTGGCCGTGGATATTTGCAGCTGTGCAGCGGTGCTGCCGGGTCTGCGACTCCTGCCAGAGGGCGCAGAAAGCTCAAGACGGGGGGAAGCTGCCTTGAGGTGCCAGCCCAGCATAGAGGAGCCTTAGATACAGTGGGGCCTGTCGGCCAGGCCACCCAGACGGGGAACAAATACATCCTGGTAGCAGTGAATTTGGCTACCAACTGTCCCGAGGCCGTGGCTCTGCCCTCTATCGAGGCAGACACGGCGGCAGACGCACTGCTGACCATTTTCAGCAGGGTGGGGTTCCCCCAGGAGGTCCTCACGGACCAGGGACCCAACTTCATGTTGGTCCCGCTCTGGTGCTTGTGGGAGAAGCATAGGGTCTGGCTCACCTGGGCCCCAGCGTATGGCTTCTGGCCCAGCGGGCTGGTGGGGAGGTTCTAGGGGACCCTGAAGCAGATGCTGCACCGGCACCCGCAGGATTGGGACAAGCACCTGCCCCACCTGCTGTCTGCACACAGGGAGGTGCCCCGAGGGTCTGCCAGGTTCTCCATGACTGAGCCAGGGTGCAGAAGGGGGAAGGACCCCCTGGGCTTGCTGAGAGAGTTATGGGAGGGGGAGACCTCCCTGGATGGAGTGTCGGGGGTGGAGGACGTCCTGGCTTTCTGGAAAAGGCTCGCTGAGCTCATGGGCCTGGCCAGAGAGACCCTGGGCAGAGCCCAATGGAAATGGAAGGGCTGGTACGACTGCAGGGAGTGGGCCTGCACTGGCCCCCCCAGAGCTGTGCAGCAGTTGAACAGGGTGGAGCCGGCTCCTGCAGGGCACCGCTGTGGCAGGCCCAAGCCAAGGGGAGCGCCAATGTCCCCGCTGCGGGTTTACCTGGGAGGGGGCCCGAACTTCCCCAGGTCACAAGTGGAGTGACCCTGCTCAGTTTGCTCTTGGAGGGGGGAGAGATGTGCCATGGGGGCTGTCTGCTCTGTAACCCGGGGTCCCCCTGCGCTGGGCTGTGAGATTCCCACTGACTCACCCACATGTGTATTGATTCAGACACCTAGTTCCAGCCTGAGCAGATAACAAGGCTCTTCTCTGGGGGAGAGAGAAAGGAAGGGAGGTGGAGGCGGCCACCTGACTGGGGGGCAGGGCCTGGGAGCTGGGCAGCTTTTGGCTGGAAAACCATGAAGAGAACAGACTAAGCAGAGTGCTGGGAGTTGAGGGGCCTAGGCACCCCAGCCCCAAGGGATCTAGGGCTGCCAGCCCCTGACTCCTTATGTCCATGTCATGTCTGTGCTGGGCTGTATCCTGGAGAAGCAATAAACCCCCTCTATCTGCTGGCTGGCAGAGTCTCATCTTGATGGAGATGGAGTGCAGGATTGGGGGGGGTCCCCGACATGCCGCCACCATGCAGTTAATCGACTACTCAGTTAACCGAGATTTAAGGTCCCTAGTGGATTTGGCCTTTGTTATATTGTCCTCCTTTAATTCTTTAACTGACTCCTGGGTGGGTGGCTCCGTTCTCTTGTCCCGTGAGAGTCAGCCTCACAGGTCTGCGGTTCCCCAGCTCCCCCCCATTTTTAACAAGTCACCTTTCTCCCCATCCTCGGGAACCTCCCCTGGGCTTCCAGGCGCATGAAAATCCAGCTGTCCTCGGCCAGCTCCTTGACAGCTCCCTGAGGGGCCTGAATCCCCTCCCCACGCCAGGCACTCCCGAGGGCAGCGCAGAACGCTGCCTGAGTGCCTCGGCTCATGCAGGACGGAGAACGCTACCCCTCTGCCAGGGACAGACCAGCACTGGGACCCGGACGCTCGCCATTCCGTGCTTCCTCCTCCTCTGCTGGCTGCAGGGCTCCTGTGTCCTGGGGCTGCAGTTCTGAGCTTCGGCTTTATTTTCCTCCTTGGTTGTTTTTATGGCGGCCCTGCCATCCCTGAGCTGGGTCAGTTTGCATCAGTCTGGCCTTCTCTGAGCCTTGGGGGCTCTGATGCACTGCTCTTCAACCTCCAGGCGCGGTGCTTCCTCCCTCTGCTCAGTGGGAGTGCAACTGGCACTGTCGGAGCACCAGGTCTGCATGTTCCCACTCTGGTGCATGCCGTGTGCCCGCAGTTCTGCTGTGACCCCCCTCTGTTGGGCTGAGGCCTGTCCCCCAAGCCCCGGCTGTTCTGTCGCCCGGCCCAAGCCAGGGAACGGCCCTCTAACAGCAGCATGAGGCCTGCAGCAGGTCGCTCACACAGGCCCCGCGGCCGGCCACCCGCCCGCCCGCGAGGGAGGTCGCGCGTCACTGAGAGGGAGCGGCTCCAGACCTCCCCCCAGTTGTGAGGCCTATCGAGGCTCCCTGGGGAGCAGACCAGGCTGAATGGGCCCGTCCGGTTCCTAACGCAGCGGTCAGTGAGCAGCTGGGTCCCCATGGGTGTGAAGGGAGCAGGCCTGGGGCCTCCTTTGCCTGAGGAAAGGCCCTGCCGTGCTCCCCCATCACGCGGTGTCACTTCTTCCCAGGCCTGCCCCCTCCCCTGGGGCTCTCCCCTTGGGCTGCCTCTCAGCAGCTCCCAGGTCCCTGCCCTCCGTCCTTCATCCCCCACTGCCTCCCCCGCGTCTCCCCCGACCCCTCCAGCTCAGGGGCTGCAGCTCCAGGTGTCGGCTTCCCCTCCAAGCCACCGTGGCTCACGGGGCTGCTGGCTGGTCCCCCCGGTCACAGCCTGGCACAGAACCCAAGTCCCGTGGGGCAGGCGGGGCCCTGCGAGGTCACCACGTCCAGCCCCCTGTGCTGAGGCAGGGCCACCCTGGCGGGTTTGACCACCCTGGGCCGGGCCGGCACAGCCTTCCTCAGGCGCAGGTCCCCAACGGGGCCGTGTTCCTTGATGGCGAGCCCCGCTTTCCCTTCCAGCCCAGCCCGCTGCTGGCGAGCAGCCCCTCCCTGCCCTCCTAGAACTGCCCCAGCAGACAGGAGGGCTCGCCAGGTCCCCTCAGTCGCCTTTTCCCGGGCCTGGGTCTTGCTGCGCTCCTCGGCTCTCCTGCCAGCCTGGCCCTGCCTTTCCTAGGGGCGCCTTGTGCTCAGGGATGCCCCTAGCTCCAAACTCCCTGATTTCCTGTCAGGAATCTAATTCTCTGCAGGAGAGAGTGCAGGTGGAAGCCCAGCAGCAGCATGGGGGCTGTCCTGTTGATTGCACCCAAAGTAGCGTGTATGATTCCCTGCCCTGTGGGCAGGTGGGGTATGTGTGCATTCGGTGCAAGGAGCTCCTGGCCCTCAGACATGTATGGGCTTTGGAGGCCAGGGAGGCTGAACTGGAGGAGCTAAGGGGAGGCCGAGAGGTACGTGGATGAGGCTTTCCGGGACACTGTAGAAATGTCCCACCTCCGGTCACACAGCCCCTGTGCTGTTGAGGAGGGTGAAAGGCTCAGGGAAGAACAGCCAACTGCAGCAGAGGGAAATGATCCCGCAGTTGGGACCCTCCGTCCAGAGGATGTTGTGGGATCCTCTTGCACGGAGGATACCTCTCCGGGGGAGGGAACTCCTGCCTTTGCCTAATGACTGGTGTTAGCAATGGGGGATTCGATCATTAGAAACACAAACAGCTGGGTTGGTGATGACCGGGAGAACTGTATGGTGACTTGCCTGCCTAGGGCAAAAGTTGCGGATCTCTCGAGGCAGCTAGATAGATTTCTGTGTAGTACTGGGGAGGAGCTGGTGGTTGTGCATGTAGATTCAGTGACATAGGGAAGGGTAGCAGAGAGGTTCTGGAGACCAAATTTAGGCTGCTAGGAAAGAGACTGAAATCCAGGACCTCTATGGTGCCATTCTCGGAAATGCTTCCAGTTCCACGCGCAGGGCCGGGCAGGCAGAGCTTCAGAGTCTCAGTGCATGGGTGAGACGACGGTGTAGAGAGGAGGGATTTAAATTGATTAGGAACTGGGGAAGCTTTTGGGGAAGGGGGAGCCTAGACAGGAAGGATGGGCTGCACCTAATCCAAAATGGAGCCAGACTGCTGGCACTTAACATTAAGAAGGTGGTTGAGCAGTTTTTAAACTAAGGGCTGGGAGAAGGCCCATCGGCGCGGAGGAGCTCAGGGATCAGACAGAGACATCTCTTAGGGGAGGGTCTATTAAACAGAGATGCTCTAGTCAGGTGGAGAGAAGTATGGGCTAGGTCAGACGAGACACAATCAAATGAAAGAGCCTAACATCAGGAAATGGCAGACAGATAAATAGTGACAGGTTTTTAAAGTGCTTATACACAAACGCCAGAAGGCTAAATAGTAAAATGGGTGAACTAGAGTGCCTAGTTTCAAAGGAGGATATTGATATAGCAGGCATCACGGAAATTTGGTAGAGTGAGGACAATCAATGGGACACCGTCATACCAGGGTACAAGATGTATCGGAAGGACAGACCAGGTCATGCTGGTGGGGGAGGGGCGCTATACATGAAAGAAAATGTAGAATCAAATGAAGTAAAAATCTTAAATGAGCCAAACTGTTCCATAGAATCTCTCTGGATAGTAATTCCATGCTCCAATAATAAGAATATAGCAGTAGGGATATATTATCGGCCACCTGATCAGGACAGTGTTAGTGACTATGAAATGCTAAGGGAGATTAGAGAGGCTATCAAAATAAACTCAGTAATAGTGGGGGGATTTCAACTATCCCCATATCGACTGGGTACATGTCACCTCAGAACAGGAGGCAGAGAGAAAATTTCTTGATACCTTAAATGACTGCTTCTTGGAGCAGCTGGTTCTGGAACCCACACGGCGGAGGCAAGTGTTGATTTAGTCCTAAGTGGAGCACAGAGTCTGGTCCAAGGGGTAAATATAATTGGACCACATGGAAATAGTGACCATAATGGAATAAAATGGAACATCCCTGTGGTGGGAAAAACACCTCAGCAGCCCAACACTGTGGCATTTAATTTCAGAAAGGAAAACTACATGCAAATGAAGAGATTAATTAAACAAATTAAAAGGCATAGTGACAAAAGTAAAATCTCTGCATGGACGCTTTTCTAAGACAATATAATAGAGGCCCAACTTAAATGTACACTCCAAATTAAAAGAGACAGAAAGAAAACCAAAAAAGTGCCACCATGGCTTAACAACCAAGTAAAAGAAGCAGTGACAGATAAAAAGACATCCCTTAAAAAGTGGAAGTCAAATCCTAGTGAGGAAGATAGAAAAGAGCATAATCTCTGTCAAATTAAATGTAAAAATATAATAAAAGCCAAAATGGAGTTTGAAGAGCAGCTAGTCAAAAACTCACAAAGTAATAGCAAAATATTTAAGTACATCAGAAGCAGGAAGCCGGCTAACCAACCAGTGGGGCCCTTGGACGATCGAGATGCTAAAGGAACCCTCAAAGATGATAAAGTCATTGCAGAGAAGCTAAATGAATTCTTTGCTTCAGTCTTCAGGGCTGAGGATATTGGGGAGATTCCCAAACCTGAGCCATTCTTTTTAGGTAACAAATCTGAGGAATTGTCCCAGATTGAAGTGTCATTAGAGGAGGTTTTGGAACAAATTGATAAACTTAACAGTAACAAGTCACTGGCATTCACCCAAGAATTATGAAAGAACTCAAATGGGAAATTGTGGAACTATTAACTGTAGTTTGTAAGCTATCCTTTAAATCGGCTTCCGTACCTAATGACTGGAAGGTAGCTAATGTGACACCAATGTTTAAAAAGGGCTCTAGAGGTGATCCTGGCAATTACAGACCGGTAAGTCTAATGTCAGTACCGGGCAAATTATTGAAACTATAGTAAAGAATAAAATTGTCAGACATGTGGATGAATAGAATTTGTTGGGGGAAAGTCAATGTGTTTTCTGTAAAGGGAAATCCTGCCTTACTAATCTACTAGAAGCTTCAGGGGGTGGCCGAGTTAGTCTGTACAGGAAAAAACAACAAATGGTCTGGTAGCATTTTATAGACTAACAAAACATGTAGATGGTATCATGAGCTTTCGTGGGCACACCCACTTCTTCAGCTGAAGAGATTGTTAGTCTATAAAGTGCTACCAGACTATTTGTTGTTTTTTTAATCTACTAGAGTTCTTTGAGGGGGTCAACAAACGTGGACTAGTGGATCTAGTGTACTTAGATTTCCAGAAAGCCTTTGACAAGGTCCCTCACCAAAGGCTCTTAAGTAAAGTAAGTTGTCATGGGATAAGAGGGAAGGTCCTTTCGTTGATAACTGGTTAAAAGACAGGAAATAAAGGGTAGGAATAAATGGTAAGTTTTCCAGGTGGAGCGAGGTAACTAGTGGGGTCCCCCAAGGGTCTGTCCTGGGACCCATCCTATTCAATTTATTTATAAATGATCTGGAGAAAGGGGTAGACAGTGAGGTGGCAAAAGTTGCCGATGATACCAAACTGCTCAAGGTAGTTAAGACCAAAGCAGACTGTGAAGAGTTTCAAAAAGATCTCACCAAACTAAGTGATTGGGCAACAAAATGTCAACTGTAATTTAATTCTGATAAATGTAAAGTAATGCACGTTGGAAAACATAATCCCAACTATATATACACAATATGAGGGCTACAACTACTCGAGAGAGATCTTGGAGTCATTGTGGATAGTTCTCTGAAAACCCACTCAGTGGGCAGCGGCAGGCAAAAAAAGCAAATGGAATACTAGGAGCATTAAAAAAGGGATAGAGAATAAGACAGAGATTATCTTACTGTCTCTATATAAAACCATGGTGAGTCCACATCTTGAATACTGTGTACAGATGTGGTCACCTCATCTCAAAAAGCTATCTTGGCATTAGATAAGATTCAGAAAAGGGCAGCAAAAATAATTAGGGGTTTGGAGCAGGTCCCATATGAAGAGAGATTAAAAACATTTGGACTTTTTAGCTTAGAAAAGAGGAGACTAAGGGGTCATAGGATAGAGATCTATAAAATCATGACTGGTGTGGAAAAAGTGAATAAGGAAAAGTGATTTACTTCTTCCCACAATGTAAGAACTAGGGGTCGCCAAATGAAATGAATAGGGAGCAGGTTTAAAACAAACAAAAGGAAGTTTTTCTGCACTCAGTGCACAGTCAACCTGTGGAACTCCTTGCCAGAGGATGTGGTGAAGGCTAGAACTTTAACAGGGTTCAAAAGAGCTAGATAGATTCATGGAGGTTAGGTCCATCTATGGCAATGGATGGGTAGGCATGGTGTCCCTGGCCTCTGTCTGTCAGGAAGTGGGTGACAGGGGAGGGATCACATGAGGATTCCCTGTTGTGTTCCCTCCCTCTGGGGCCTCTGGTATTGGCCACTGTTGGCAGACAGGACACTGGGCTAGATGGACCTTTGGTCTGAACCAGTCTGGCCGTTCTTATGTTCTCTTCCCCAGTCCTCTGGGACCCCACCTGTCCTCCAGGAGTTCTCAGAGAATTGCTGCCAGTACCAAGATCCTGGCCACCAGTTCCTTACGACTCCAGGTTGAGTTTTGTCAGGCCCAGCCGACTAGAATACTGCTAGCTAGTCTGTAGGCGTGCGTCCTTGCCCTGTCTTGGCTTGTGTTCTCCCCCTTGGTGTTCCTATTAGTTGTGCTGAGTTCCTGCTCACCATTCACCTTCCAGAGAGGACTGAAGGAAAACTGGCATTAAACAGCTCCGCCTTTTGTGCTGTCAGCTGTTAGCTCCCCTTCTTCTTGCTCCTCATGTAGCTGCCGACCCTTTGGCTCCCTGGTGTGTCCCTTGTGAGTTGTAGCTCGGGGCCTCCACCTCTGTCCCTGCAGGCTGGCGCTCCGCTCTTGTTCTCCTCCGTAGCAATTCGTCTTTACCACTTGGGTAGGGGCCCCTGCTGGCCTGCGGCTTCCCATCCTTGGCAGTAGGGGGCGCCCCGCCCTCGGGAGGCAGATGGGAGTGAGGCACTGCGGGGAGGGGTCGCACAGAGCCAGAGTTCGGCCCCGGAGTTCTGCCTGCCAGCGCTTGCTGCTTCTTGCATGCTCCTTGCCTGGCCCTCGGGGCATTGCATCCCTGCATGGGGCTGATGGTTAATGCCTGCAGTGACTGGCTCACAGTGGGGGGGGGGGGCAGTGGGAGGACTCCGCTCTGCCTTGCAGCAGAGGGGCCTGCCCCCAGGGGCAGCTCTCACAGCTCTCTTGGCCTGGGCTTTGTGGAGCGCTTGCGCTCCGGGTGTCTCTTGGCCACTGCCAGTAGGGAGGCTGGTTCCTGGGGGAGACGCAGCCATCAGACTTGGCCCCGCAGTGCCCCGGGCCAGTGCACGTTGCCAGCTGCCATTCCCAGGGCCGGATGGGGCCAAGCCAGGCCTGAGTGGGCAGGGAAGAAGGGAGGCTGCGAGGGCAGTGACCCTGTCCCACACTGCTGCTTTCCCTGTACTGCACCCCCAAACTGCACTCCCTACCCCACTGAACCCTTCTTGTACAGTATCCACACTGCACTCCCTACCCCATTGAACCCTTCTTGTACTGTATCCACACTGCACTCCCTATCTCCACTGAACCCTTCTCATACTGTATCCACACTGCACCCCTTCTGTTCCCGCACTGCACTCCCTACCCTCACTGAACCCTTCTCATACTGTATCCACACTGCACCACTACCCCCATACTGCACCCCTACACTGCACTTCCTATTCCCCTGCTGCAGCCTACCCCCCATACTGCACTCCCACACTGAATCCTTAACCCCACTGAACCCTTTTCATACTGTATCCACACTGCACCCCTATCCCCACACTGCACTCTTTACTCCCTTGCTGCATCTCTGCCCCCACACTGCATCCCTTCTTTGTGCCTTACTGCTGCAGTGCATCACTTCTTCACATTACATGTCTTCCCCATGCTGCATCCTCCTATCCCTTCTCCTGCACGTTCCCCCTTCACCATGCTCTTCCAAACACACTCTTCACCCCCAACCCCCGTGGCCCCCTTCCCCTTGCTGTGTCCCACACGTGCCCTCCACTAGCACTCTGCACTCCCACCCCGTGTGGCCCCCTTCCCCCTGCTGTGCCCCACACGTGCCCTCCACTCACACTTTGCACCCCCACCCCGTGTGGCCCCCTTCCCCCTGCTGTGCCCCACACGTGCCCTCCACTCGCACTCTGCACTCCCACCCCATGTGGCCCCCTTCCCCCTGCTGTGCCCCACACGTGCCCTGCACTCGCGCTCGGCACCCCCACCCCACGTGGCCCCCTTCCTCCTGCTGTGCCCCACACGTGCCCTGCACTCCCCAGTGTACCCTTCTCCCCACTCCTCTACCCTGCGTTGTCTCCGGGGCCCTCCCCAGGCACCTGTGGGGGCTGCCTTGGGTGCTCGGTGTCACAGCTGGGGCTCTGCAGCCACAGGGCTGTGGCCCATGAGTGTCCTGCGCTCTCCCCCGGGGCAGGGCCAGTGCTGTGCAGGAAGGGGAGGAAGCTCCATCCCAGGCCAGCCCAGCCCAGCCCTGCCCCATAGCAAGTGGGGCTCCCACCTCAGCCCTGCTCAATGTCTAGGTCCCAGAGTGTCCAGGCTTGGGGGAGGGGCAAAGACCTTGGCCAGCCCCAGCGGGTAGTGTAGGGTCCAGGCTGGCTGTGGGGCTCAGGTGGGGTACAGGCAGCAGCAGTGTGGGGCTGAGGCAAAGACCCCGGAGGGTTGGCGTGGGGCTGGGGCTGAAGCAGTGTAAGGGTGAGGTGAGGCTCAGACATGGCCATGTAGTGGGGTTGGCCGAGGGGCTGAGAAGGTGGCCATGGGGCTGGGGCAGGGCCAGCCGGGGGCTCAGCACGAACCGTGCGGCCAGCGTTCACGGGTGTCTCTCTCTCCCTCCATTAGAGCTTAAAGCTTAGGGGCGTGGATCGCACCCCCTACCTGGGGGACGTGGCTGTGGTGGTGCATGCTGGGAAAAAGGAGACGGGGACTCCACTTGCAGATACCCCCACCCGACCTGCCACTCGACACGGGGGCATGAGGGACCTTCACGAGTCCAGCTTCAGCCTATCTGGTAAGCGCAGGGCCGCCCCTCCTGCCTGAGCGGGACTGGCTGGCCGAGAGCCCGGCGGGGCGGGCAGGGAGCCCCTTGCTCCGGCTGCCTGCTGGCGGTTCGGTGCCCGGAGTCCCACACGGCTGCCCGCCAGCGTTCCTTGGCCACCCTCTCAGCCCTGGCGGGGCCACAGGCAGAGGCCCGGCATGGGGCACACGCCAGGCCCTGCGTGAGCTGCCCCGACCCAGCATGCCAGCTGCTTGCCCTTCCTCTTTTGCCAGCCCGCAAGCTGCCCCGTGCTGAGGCCATGCAGACACTCCCTGTCGCACAGAAGGGAAACTGAGGCAGGGCAGTCCTTTGTACTGTGGGAGCCCCCCTGGGCCCCTCGCCCTGCCCACTGTGGACATGCCCCTGCCCTGCAGAGCTGCTGGCCAGGGCGTGAGGTCAGTGCTGCGTGCCCGGGCCGAGGCAGGCAGGCCTGGGCTGTGTGGCTGCGTCTCAGCCGAGCGAGTGGCGGGGGCCTGGCAGAGCCTGGTTAGGAGACGCGTTGGCTCTGGCTGGTCCCCGCGTAGCTCAGTGTCGAAGGAGCCCCGGGCGTGTTACGCGTGGCAGGGGCTGCTGGGGGCAAGCACAGAAAGGAGAACAGGCAGCACTGCGCTCCCGGGCCGGGCTCACACCCCGAAGGCGGTAAGGCCGAGAGGTGCCAGTCATGAGCCCTGGCCCAGGAAGGGCTGGCAGTGGCGAGAAGCGGGCTGGCCTCTGGGCACAGAGTCCTGGGAGAACAAGCGCATCTGCCCCCGTCTGGGTCCCCCCTCGGATCTGGAGAGCTTGGAGCAGGGGGGGTCTGCCCGTGCGGGTCTGTGGGGTGCGATACAGCATCCCCAGCCAGCAGCGAAGGAACGGGGCTTGTTTAGTCTGGAAAGGAGAAGGCAGAGGGGACATGAGAGCGGTTTGCGGGTATCAAAAAGGGTGTCACAAGGAGGGGGGAGAAACATGGTTCCCCTTGGCCTCTGAGAACAGGACAAGCAGCAAGGGGCTTCAACTGCACAAGGGAGGTTGAGGTTGGACATTAGGAAAAGCTTCCTGCCTGTCCGGGTGGTGAAACATCGGAATAAATTGCCTGGGGGGGCTTGTGGAATCTCCAACCCTGGGGATATCGAAGAGCAGGCTGGACCCTCCCCCCCCGTCAGAGATGGCCTAGATCAGGGGTCGGTAGCCTATGACTCACGGGCCAAATACGGCTCTTCTGGAGCCCCAACTCAGCCCCTCCCCCCCGCTTCCCCCACAGCAGGGAGCTGCGCTGGTGCTATAGCCTTCCCCCTCCCCGCCCCCCCGCAAGACTGGTGTGTCAGTGCCGGCTTCCTGTGGGGGAGAGAGCCCCGAGCCCCCCACCGGATCCGGCGTGTGGGGAACAAGCGGAGCAAAAAATGTCTCGTTGCTGCTGTTTCCTTGCCCTCCACATGTGGGGAGCACGCGGCCAAATGGCTCCATGCGCAGCGCCCATTTTTGTCCTCCGGGAACACGTCCCTGGAGCCTTCCCCTGCAAATCCTTCCTGGAGGCTGCCGGGAACGGGAGCAGCAGGAGGTTGCAGTGCACAAACGAGTGCCCCCCGCCCCATCGCTTGCCCCGCCTCTCAGCCAGACCCCCCTGCCCTCCACCCCGTTGCCAGACCTCACCCCCTCCCATCCCTATCCCCTTCACTGGCAGCCCTGTCCCAGGTAACCCCTCGTTTTTGGCTTCTGTTGAAGGGTCGTATTAGTGAGGGTTGGGGGGTTGGAAGGTTTTGTGTGCATGTGTTTTTTGGGGGTTTGGTTTTGTGTTTGTGTTTTGCTGCTCACTTGTGTGGTCCCCAACTGATTTTTTTTCTGTGGATCAGTGGCCCCTGATCCCCGCCCCTCCCATAAATCAAGAATCCCCCCCCCCCCCCGGCCCTCGAAAGTAAAGTAAATATTTTACTTTATTTAAAAATGAAGCCCGCAGTTGGGGCTCATCCCCTGTCTGGCTGCAGTATTATAACACCCCCCACACTACAGCCCTGAGCCCATCACACCCCTGAACCCCCTGCCCTGAACCCCTCATACCCCCACATCCCCAGTGCCCTGCCATAACATTCCTGCACCCCACACACCCCACCCCGTGTCCTGCCCCGAGCCCCTCGTACACCCCAACCCAGACTCCTGCACCCCCAAGTCACCAGCCCCTGCCATAAGATTGACAGAAGACAGCCTGATTTGACCAGTTATGATGTAAACTTCAAAGAAATGTGCAAAAAGACGCAGCAGTAGAAGTCCCATGGAATAAAGTCTGTGAGTACCAGGTCTCGTTTGTGCTCTCGTTAATCATTGTCAATTATCAGTAATGTCACGTTGTGTATTTTCAGCCCTGCCAATGGGCCCTCTTACCCAGCTCTTTGTTGACTGCTTGTTCTGAATTTTAATGTAGTTTGGCTCTGTGGTTTGAAAAGTCGCCGACCCCTGCTCTAGATGGTGCTTGGTCCTGCTGGGAGGGCAGGGGACTGGACTCATGACCGCTTCAGGTCCCTTCCAGACTTATGATTCCATACAGTATCCTTCCAGGATACGGCCCAGCTGCGACCGCACACAGCTGTTTGCCAGTTTCATACGGCCCAGGACACCTACTTCCCTGTCTCCTTTTCCAAGCCTCGGACGCAGCTGAGGGACGCAGGCTGCACGCTCTGGGTGGCAGGAGGGTGCTGGCTTTCTATGTAGCCAGGGCAAGGCTGTTCCGTAAGTCAGCACTGCTGTTCGTGGCAGTGGCAGACAGAATGAAAAGTCACCCAGTGTCTCCTCAAAGGATTTCACCAGGCATCTGCTATGGCTATAGCCTGGCACTCGTGACAACACATGACCAGGGCACAGGCAGCAGCCGCCTTGCAGGGGCGGGTTCCAGTCCAGACCTGTAGAGCTGCTACTTGGTCATGTATCCACACATTGGCCTCTCGTTACTGAGCAGGCGCGAGGAGAGAGGTTATTAAGAGCACAAGAGCAAACTATTCTGCTGCGTGGGAAAGACAGGAAGAATGGCAAGAGATGCCCTGGCTTAACCCGGAGGTCTAACATGATCTCAAAATCAAAAAGGAGTTCCATCAAAAGTGGAAACTAAGTCAAATTACAAAGAATAAATACAAATAACACAGGTATGTAGGGGAAAGGTAGAAAGATCAAGGCGCACAGCGAGCTCAGCGGAGCTAGAGACATAAAGAAAACGTACAAATCTATTAGAAGCAAGAGGAAGACCAAGGACAGGGTAGGGCCATTGCTCAGTGAAGAAGGAAAAACAAGAACAGAAAATGTAGAAGTGGCAGAGGTTCTTAATAACGTCTTCCTTTCAGTTTTCATCAGAAGCTTGGTGGTGATTGGACGCCTGACATAGTGAATGCCAGTGAAAATGGGGTAGATTCAGAAGTTAAAGTAGGAAAAGAACAGGTTAAAATGACTTAGAAAAGTTAGATGTCTGCAAGTCACCAGGGCCTGATGAAATGCATCCTAGAGTACTCCGGGAGCTGACAGAGGAGGTATCTGAGCCTTTAGCTATCATCTTTGAAAAGTCATGGAAGTCGGGAGAGATTCCAGAAGACTAGGAAAGGGCAAATGTAGTGCCCATCTATAAAAAGGAGAATAAGGACAACCCAGGTGTGACACCCCACCCTCCCCCATGCTTTACAGAATTTGGCTGTGAATATAGATGTGCATAACTCAGGGATGCTTTGGACAAAATAGTTCCTGTCTCCGATGGGCTGGGTCTGTGCCTCCTAGCTGGGTGTGTGTCTTTCCTGGGTGTGAAGTTAGGAGTGTGAAGTACGAGTCTGTTTATAGTTTTTAAATGTGCTAGTGAGAGCCATGCCTGGTGCCTTGGAAGCCTAAGGGCGGGTGACCAATTCAGCAGACTTGGAAACAGCCTTGTTTGTACAGCAAGTCCTAAGGGGCTGGGCTAGAAAGACCTGTGACCGTGCCACCCAGCAGTGGAAATCCATTTGGGACTTGGGGTTTTCCCATGGCAAGGGAGGATCCCAAACTGTAGATTCCTGCCTTGGGGAAAAGCCTATGTAAGCACTGGGAAGCAGTCCCATTTTGTCTTTGGCTGGCCTGGGAAACTGCCTGGAACACCCTAAAAGGATACAAACAACATTAAAGAGGTCTGGAGACCCAAGTCAGAGCAAGAGTTTGTCTCTGACTTGAAGACTGATTGAAATAAGAACATCTCTTTAGGGTAAGACTCTGCTTGAGAGTTAGAACTAGCTCTGTGTATTCTTTTTATTTGCATTTAGTAACTTAACTTTGCTCTGTTTGTTTTCACTTGTAACCTCTTAAATCCTCTTGAACCTCCTACTATTTGTACTTAAACACTTTGGTTTACTAACTGGGAAGGGAGCAACCCTGTGCATATCTCTTCCATTCATAGCTTACCTTACAAGCTTTCACTGTGTACACAGAGAGAGACAAACTCACTGGGGGAGATGATCCCATTTGGGGGTTGATTTTCAGGTGCTGAGCCCCAGAACTGAGTCTGAGCCCCAGAGCCAAGCTGGTTCAGTGTCTGTGTTGCTCTGCAGGGGGCCAGTAACCCCAACTCTGTGCCTGGTCTGGGGGAGACTAAAGGATCAGGACAGGGTGTTGGGGAGTCCCAAAGAGTAAGAAGGCAGTGTCAGTGGCATGATGGGCACAGTAGGGAACACTCCCAGAGGGTCTTCTGAGACTGCACCCTATAACCCCAGGAAACTACAGACCAGGCAGCTTCATTTCTGTGCCAGGAAAGATACTAGAATAAGTAATTAAGGAATCCATCGGCAAACATGTGGAAGCTAGTAAGGTGACAGGTCACAGCCAGCATGGATTTGTAAAGAACAAATCACGTCAAGCCAAACTGAGAGCTTTCTTTGGTTGGATTATGAGCCTTGTGGATGAGGGGGAAGTGGTAGATGTGGTATATCTAGTTTTTGATACAATCTCAAATGACCTTCTCATTAACAAACTAGGCAAATACAACCTAGATGGGGCAACTATAAGGTGGGTGCATAACTGGCTGGATAACCGTACTCAGAGAGTAGTTATTAATGGTTCACAATCCTGCTGGAAGGGCAGAGCAAGTAGGGTTCCGCAGGGGTCGGTTTTGGGACTGGTTCTGTTCAATGTCTTCATCCACGATTTAGATATCGGCATAGAGGGGATGCTTATTAAGTCTGCAGATGATCCCAAGCTGGGAGGGGTTGCAGGTGCTTTGGAGGAGAGGGTAATAATTCAAACTGATCTGGACAAACTGGAGAAATGGTCGGAGGTCAATAGGCTGGAGTTTAACAAGGACAAATGCAAAGTGCTCCACTTAGGAAGGAACAAGCTGTGTCTCTCACACCGAATGGGAAGTGACTGTCTAGGGAGGAACCCTGCAGAAAGGGATCTAGGGGTCAGAGTGGACCACAAGCTAAATAGGAGTCAACAGTGTGATGCTGTTGCAAGAAAAGCAAACCTGATTCCGGGCGGCATGAACAGGAGTGTGGTGAGCCAGACACGAGAAGTCATTCTTCCGCTCTGCTCTGCGCTGATTAGGCCTCAGTTGGAGTATTGTGTCCAGTTCTGAGCCCCACGTTTCACGAAAGATGTGGAGAAATTGGAGCAGGTCCAAAGAAGAGCGACACAAATGATGAACGGTCTAGAGAACATGAGCTAGGAGGGAAGGCTGAAAGAATTGGGCTTGCTTAGTTTGGAAAAGAGAAGACTGAGAGAGGACATGATAACGGTTTGCAGGTATCTAAAAGGGTGTCACGGCGGGGGTGGGGGGAGAATTGTTCTCCTTGGCCTCTGAGGATAGAACAAGCAGCAATGGGCTTAAACTGCAGCAAGGGAGGTTTAGGTTGAACATTAGGAAAAACTTCCTGCCTGTCAGGGTGGTTAAACACTGGAATAAGTTGCCTGGGCGGTTTGTGGAATCTCCATCACTGGAGATATTTAAGAGCAGGTTGGACAGACACCTGTCAGGGATGATCTAGACGGTGCTGTGTCCTGCCGTGACGGCAGGGGGCTGGACTCAATGAGCTCTCAAGGTCCCTTCCAGTTATGTGATTCTATAATTCTATGATATGGAAGCAGTGTTGGCTGGGGGCCCCCGGACTGGGTGGGCAGGGGTGTTGGTACTGGAGCACCGCCCGACAGGGCCCCCAGGCTGGATAGGCAGAGCTGTTGGTAGGTAAAGTGCTGCCAGCCAGGTTCCCCAAACTGGGTGTGGGGGGGGGTAGGGGAAGCACTGCCGGCCAGTGACCCTAGACTGGGTGTGTGTGGGGGGTGGTGGTAGAAGGGTGGTGCCGGCCGGTGTCCCCTGACTGGGTGTGCAGGGGTAGTGGGGGGGGGGGTGCCCGCTGGGTTCCCCGGACTGGGTATGGGGGAGCAGTAGGGGAAGTGCTGCCGGCTGGTATCCCCGGACTGGCTTTGGCAGGTTTGGGGGGGGCGGTGCTGGCTAGGGTCCCTGGACTGGATTGGGGGGGTGCTGGCGAGGGTCCGCAGACTGGGTTGGGGGGGTGCCGGCCGGGGTCCCCGGACTGGGTTGGGGGGTAGGGGGGTGGTGCCAGCCGGGGTCCTCAGACTGGCTGTGGGAGGTTTGGGGGGAGTGCCAGACTGGGTTGGGGGGGCACAGGCAGGGTCCACGGACTGGGTGGAGGGGGGGCAGGGCCCCCCGGGAATCTCTGTCACCGCGGTGACGCTCCGCTGCCCTCCTTGCAGGTTCTCAGATCGATGACCACGTTCCAAAGCGAGCTTCGGCCCGGATTCTCGCTCCCCCCGGAGGCAGGTCTAGCGGCATTTGGTAAAATCGGCGACCTGTCCCCAAACTAAGGACGCAGCAGCAGCACCCCACTTCTCCCGCCGGCCCCGCCCCACTAGAAGCCCTGGCCACAGTGCCTCCATGTCCCAGGGCACCGGGAGCACCGCACGCTGTCCAGCATGGCTCTTCGCCATCTCGTCCCGCCAGGCCGTGGCACCCGCTGGGAGGCAGCTGCAGGCCAGGCCCTCGCTGCAGGGCCATGCACCGCGCACCACTCCAGCTCCTTCGCGTGCAACGTGCTCTGCAGTCTGCAGAGCAGGCTCCAGGGCCCACCGCATCCACCGCTAGCCACAAGCAAGCGGGGCACTGGTGCAGGCCGGGCCGGACGGGGGGAGGGCGGGCCGCCTCTACGTTCCCTTTTCTGTTTGCACGTTGGGTTTGGATCAGTGAGTTTTGACTTGTTTGTGCATCACGTGAAAATAATCCCAGGTGGTTTGTGTCATTAGCGTTAGGGGAGAAGCAGGAGAAGGGCTGGGCCCCTGGTGGGAAGGGGCCCTGGAGGACTCTGGGCTACGGATGGCACGTCCCAGGAAGAGGGTGAGCCCCCCAGCACTCACAGAGCAAGGGCTCCTGACTGCTGTGCTGTGCTACCCCCCACGTATCTCCCCCCATAGCCTCTGGTCTTTGTGTGGGGATGTGCTATACTATACGCATACACACACACACACATCCTGCGTGGGGATGTACTATACCCCCCACCCACACACAAGATCCCTGCAGGGTGATGTGCTACACCACACACGCAGCCCCCCACATACCCTTTGGCCTTTATGTGGGGATGTGCTATACTATACACACACACCCCGTGTGGGGATGTTCTACACACACGAGAGCCCTGAATGGGGATGCACTATACACTACACGCACAGCCACACACACACACCCTCTTGTGGGGCGGGGGGACTTTCATGACTTCTGGGTTCTCTCCTAGGCCAGCGCCTGGGGCCAGGCTCCATTCGGTGGGTGGTGGCCCTGCGCCCCCTTGGGGAAGCGGTGAGTTCCTCAGGTGCATGAGCATTCCCCCCTCCCCTCCATGTAGCTGGTTGCCATGGGAATGAGTCCAGGGAAACCCCCTGCCAGTGGCCCTAGGTTGAGGAGTTTGAAAAATCAAAGCTTCCTGGAGACTGAATGCTCCCCCCAGCAGTGCCAGTGGCCCGGTCCTCTACACCCTCCCCCAGAAAAGCCAGTGGGCTGGGCTGCCCCCCCCCCAGCAATGCCAGTGGACCACCCTGTTCCCCCCCCCAACAATGCCAGTGGGCTGGCCTGATCTCCTCCTCTGACCCCCCAGTAATGCCAGTGGGCCGGCCCTGTTCCTTCCCCCCAGTAATGCCAGTGGGCCGGCCTGATCTCCTCCTCTGACCCCCCAGTAATGCCAGTGGGCCGGCCCTGTTCCTTCCCCCCAGTAACGCCAGTGGGCCGGCCTGATCTCCTCCTCTGAGCCCCCAGTAATGCCAGTGGGCCGGCCCTGTTCCTTCCCCCCAGTAACGCCAGTGGGCCGGCCTGATCTCCTCCTCTGACCCCCCAGTAATGCCAGTGGGCCGGCCTGATCTCCTCCTCTGACCCCCCAGTAATGCCAGTGGGCCGGCCTGATCTCCTCCTCTGACCCCCCAGTAATGCCAGTGGGCTGGCCCTGTTCCTTCCCCCCAGTAACGCCAGTGGGCCGGCCTGATCTCCTCCTCTGACCCCCCAGTAATGCCAGTGGGCCGGCCTGATCTCCTCCTCTGACCCCCCAGTAATGCCAGTGGGCCGGCCTGATCTCCTCCTCTGACCCCCCAGTAATGCCAGTGGGCCGGCCTGATCTCCTCCTCTGAGCCCCCAGTAATGCCAGTGGACCGGCCCTGTTCCTTCCCCCCAGTAATGCCAGTGGGCCGGCCTGATCTCCTCCTCTGACCCCCCAGTAATGCCAGTGGGCCGGCCCTGTTCCTTCCCCCCAGTAATGCCAGTGGGCCGGCCTGATCTCCTCCTCTGAGCCCCCAGTAATGCCAGTGGACCGGCCTGATCTCCTCCTCTGACCCCCCAGTAATGCCAGTGGGCCGGCCTGATCTCCTCCTCTGACCCCCCAGTAATGCCAGTGGGCCGGCCTGATCTCCTCCTCTGAGCCCCCAGTAATGCCAGTGGACCGGCCTGATCTCCTCCTCTGACCCCCCAGTAATGCCAGTGGGCTGGCCCTGTTCCTTCCCCCCAGTAATGCCAGTGGGCCGGCCTGATCTCCTCCTCTGACCCCCCAGTAATGCCAGTGGGCCGGCCCTGTTCCTTCCCCCCAGTAATGCCAGTGGGCCGGCCTGATCTCCTCCTCTGACCCCCCAGTAATGCCAGTGGACCGGCCTGATCTCCTCCTCTGACCCCCCAGTAATGCCAGTGGGCCGGCCCTGTTCCTTCCCCCCAGTAATGCCAGTGGGCCGGCCTGATCTCCTCCTCTGACCCCCCAGTAATGCCAGTGGGCCGGCCCTGTTCCTTCCCCCCAGTAATGCCAGTGGGCCGGCCTGATCTCCTCCTCTGACCCCCCAGTAATGCCAGTGGGCCGGCCTGATCTCCTCCTCTGAGCCCCCAGTAATGCCAGTGGACCGGCCTGATCTCCTCCTCTGACCCCCCAGTAATGCCAGTGGGCCGGCCTGATCTCCTCCTCTGAGCCCCCAGTAATGCCAGTGGACCGGCCTGATCTCCTCCTCTGACCCCCCAGTAATGCCAGTGGGCCGGCCCTGTTCCTTCCCCCCAGTAATGCCAGTGGGCCGGCCTGATCTCCTCCTCTGACCCCCCAGTAATGCCAGTGGGCCGGCCTGATCTCCTCCTCTGAGCCCCCAGTAATGCCAGTGGGCCGGCCTGATCTCCTCCTCTGACCCCCCAGTAATGCCAGTGGGCCGGCCTGATCTCCTCCTCTGACCCCCCAGTAATGCCAGTGGGCTGGCCCTGTTCCTTCCCCCCAGTAATGCCAGTGGGCCGGCCTGATCTCCTCCTCTGACCCCCCAGTAATGCCAGTGGGCCGGCCTGATCTCCTCCTCTGACCCCCCAGTAATGCCAGTGGGCCGGCCTGATCTCCTCCTCTGACCCCCCAGTAATGCCAGTGGGCCGGCCCTGTTCCTTCCCCCCAGTAATGCCAGTGGGCCGGCCTGATCTCCTCCTCTGAGCCCCCAGTAATGCCAGTGGACCGGCCTGATCTCCTCCTCTGACCCCCCAGTAATGCCAGTGGGCCGGCCTGATCTCCTCCTCTGACCCCCCAGTAATGCCAGTGGGCCGGCCTGATCTCCTCCTCTGAGCCCCCAGTAATGCCAGTGGACCGGCCTGATCTCCTCCTCTGACCCCCCAGTAATGCCAGTGGGCTGGCCCTGTTCCTTCCCCCCAGTAATGCCAGTGGGCCGGCCTGATCTCCTCCTCTGACCCCCCAGTAATGCCAGTGGGCCGGCCCTGTTCCTTCCCCCCAGTAATGCCAGTGGGCCGGCCTGATCTCCTCCTCTGACCCCCCAGTAATGCCAGTGGACCGGCCTGATCTCCTCCTCTGACCCCCCAGTAATGCCAGTGGGCCGGCCCTGTTCCCACCCTCCCTGTTGTCGTCTCATTGGGCTGCTCCATCAGCCGTGTGTCTTGCCAGTGGGGCGCTGGGCCACTCGCAGTGAAATGCGATTGGCCCTCAGACCCGATGAGGGGGGCTCCCGAGCCCCTTGCTTGCCCTGCAGGCCCCGCTCTGGGGTCCCCCTCGGCCGAGCGGGAGCTGGCACCCCAGGGCGCAGCCAGTCCCTGCCCCAAGGCCCTCGCAGCCCACAGAGCCAGGCAGCGTCTTGGTGCAAAGGCAGCTGCTGGGCTCCCCTGGAGCTAGTCAGGAGAGGTGAGGGCATCTCCAGCCAGAGTCTGGCCACTGAGCATGGGGGTGTCCTTCAAGTCAGTGGCTGATGGGCTGGGGGCAGCTCCGTGCAGCCAGGGGCTGACTGGCTGGCGGGGGGGTGTCCGCGCAGCCAGCGGCTGGGGGGGTGTCCGCGCAGCCAGGGGGTGGGGGGGGTGTCCGTGCAGCCAGCGGCTGGGGGGGTGTCCGCGCAGCCAGCGGCTGGGGGGGGTGCCCGTGCAGCCAGCGGCTGGGGGGGGGGGGGGGTGTCTGTGCAGCCAGCGGCTGACTGGCTGGGAGGGTGTCCGTGCAGCCAGCGGCTGACTGGCTGCGGGGGGTGTCCGTGCAGCCAGCGGCTGGGGGGGTGCCCGTGCAGCCAGCGGCTGACTGGCTGGGGGGGGGGTGCCCGTGCAGCCAGCGGCTGACTGGCTGGGGGGGGGTCCGTGCAGCCAGCGGCTGACTGGCTGGGGGGGTGCCCGTGCAGCTAGCGGCTGACTGGCTGGGGGGGGTGCCCGTGCAGCTAGCGGCTGACTGGCTGGGGGGGTGCCCGTGCAGCCAGCGGCTGACTGGCTGGGGGGGTGCCCGTGCAGCCAGCGGCTGACTGGCTGGGGGGGTGCCCGTGCAGCTAGCGGCTGGGGGGGGTGCCCGTGCAGCCAGCGGCTGACTGGCTGGGGGGGTGCCCGTGCAGCTAGCGGCTGGGGGTGTGTCCGTGCAGCCAGCGGCTGACTGGCTGGGGGGGGTCCCCGGAGCCCCTTGTTCTCTCCCCAGCAGTGTGATGTCCCTGCTCTCTGAACCTGCCACGGCCCCAAGAGGCCCTGAGTCCCTTGTCACTATGTCACTAAGCAGCCCTCGGCTACCCCCCATCTGCCTGGCTGCCATTCCCCCCAGGGCCGGGGCCGGCCCCTGGGGACATCGTCCTGGCTGCAGCCGTGGCCTTCCCTCTGCAGAGACCCAGGAGCGGCCCCATGGCTGTCAGCTGGGCCCGGCGGAGATCAGCAGGGTCTCTGTCTGGACGGTGGCTGCGCCTGGAGCTCAGGCCTTGCCAGGAGCGACTCCCTCCCAGTCCTAGCTGCTGTCTCACGGGCAGGTCGGAACCCGTCCCCGCATGCTGGGCAGAGGCTGCCCCCGGCGCTCACAGACTGGGGCATCCGGACACCACAGTGAACCCCAACGCGGCAAGGAATCCAGCTCCCAGGCGGGTGCTGGCCACGGGAGCCCAGCCACGAGCCACACCTCTCTCCCGTAATGGTGCTAACCGGTGTCGCCTGCGCGGCACACCCTCCTGTGCTTTCCCCATCTGCAGCTGGCAGAATGAGAACAAGCAGCAACCCTGAGTCTGGGGCCAGTTCTCCGTGGACTCCAGCCACTTCTCCTGTCTTTCTCCACCGTGTTCCTTTGGGGTAACGTGAAATGTGAAATGTAACTTGTGCACTTTTTCCACTAGCTGGTACCTGTAGGGGTGGGAGCGGCCAGGTGAGAGTTCCAGGCCCTGGAGCTGTGGGAGCGGCTGGGTGGGGGCTTTGGCTCCAGGCCCTGAAGGTGTGGGAGTGGCCAGGCAAGAGTTCTGGGCGCTGGAGCTGTGGGAGCGGCCAGGCAAGAGTTCTGGGCGCTGGAGCTGTGGGAGCGGCCAGGCAAGAGTTCTGGGCGCTGGAGCTGTGGGAGCGGCCAGGCAAGAGTTCTGGGTGCTGGAGCTGTGGGAGCGGTCGGGCAGGGGCTCAGTCTCCCAGGCCTGTGGCAGGAACTCGGCGGGGCTGCCTGGAGCCCCCTTCCCTGTTGGATAGTCTGTATTGGCCAGTTTTAGAGACATGCCGTATGTTTGTTTGCTCATTAAAGATCGTTCTCACAGTTTGAGCCTAAGGCCTCGTCTGCTGCCCACACGCCACAGCTGGCACCAGGCTCTTGGTCCGTTGGCCCTGTCCCTGCTGAGGCGCCCGGGCAGTGCCGGGGCGTGGGGGGTTCTACCAGGTGCCTAAGAACACCGGCACTCCCCATTATGCACCCTACGGCGCAGGGCAGACCTGGCAGGCTCTTGCTGCTGGCTGTCTCAGCCTGGGCTCTGGGACCCTATTTTATTGGGCCGTGTTGCCAACCCCAAGTGTTTTCAGTCAGCCAGGACCCAAAAACTCCTTTGACTGGCTTAAAACGGAGGTTGACCCAGTGCAAAGTTCCCTCTGATCCTTTCCAGCTGTGCACAGACTTTTTTCCATCCATGTGCAGAATAAACTTTCGTGCGCTGAGGCATGTGTGAATGTGCACCACGAGAAACACAAACCGGCTGTGGGCGCTCTGCTCATCACTGGGCACCATCGGCAACTCTCCGGAGCAGCCGCACAAGCGCCCAGCTTACAGGGAGTAAATATGGCCTGCTGCTCCACCCCCTTCAACGTGGGCCGGCCGGGGGAGCCAAGTGCGCTCAGGGAGGGGGCTGGGCCGGACTGTCCCTCTTGCTCCTGTTCCCAGGGGGTCCTGGCTCGGACAAGCCCTGCTTCCGGGGTGTATTCTAAGCCTGGCTGCACGCACCTCGGGGTGCCGACTCCGGACCTGTTCCCAGCAGCGTCCCTTGGGCCCAGGGCAGGACTGTGCGGTTCCCCTCTCCCTGCCCGTGTGAGCAGCCGGCCCCAGCCCCAGGGGGCTGGCTGAAGCGCCATCTGTCACTGGCACCAAGCACCTCCGCTGGCGCGTCCAGCCAGGCACTGCCAACGCCCCACCCTGCGCAGGCGCCTGGGCACAAACCGTTTCCACCAGCCGCCTTTCCTCCCACGCCAGGGCCAGGCCTTCTGCACAACAGCCGGCAGGCTCCCTTCGACGGCCGCCTTGCGTACTGAGCATTGCCCTCAGCCCCCCGCCAGCCATGCGGCACCAGGCCCCCAGCCCCCCGCCAGCCCTCCGGCACCAGGCCCTCAGCCCCCCGCCAGCCCTCCGGCACCAGGCCCTCAGCCCCCCCACCAGCCCTCCGGCACCAGGCCCCCGGCCTCCACCAGCCCTCCGGCACCAGGCCCCCGGCCTCCACGAGCCCTCCGGCACCAGGCCCCCGGCCTCCACGAGCCCTCCGGCACCAGGCCCCCGGCCCCCCGCCAGCCCTCCGGCACCAGGCCCTCAGCCCTCCGGCACCAGGCCCCCGGCCTCCACCAGCCCTCCGGCACCAGGCCCCCGGCCTCCACCAGCCCTCCGGCACCAGGCCCCCGGCCTCCACGAGCCCTCCGGCACCAGGCCCTCCGGCCTCCGCCAGCCCTCCGGCGCCAGCCCTCCGGCACCAGGCCCCTCGGCCTCCGCCAGCCCTCCGGCACCAGGCCCCCGGCCTCCGCCTGCCCTCCGGCACCAGGCCCCCAGCCCCCCGCCAGCCCTCCGGCACCAGGCCCCCAGCCCCCCGCCAGCCCTCCGGCACCAGGCCCCCGGCCTCCACGAGCTCTCCGGCACCAGGCCCCCGGCCTCCACGAGCCCTCCGGCACCAGGCCCCCCGGCCTCCGCCAGCCCTCCGGCACCAGGCCCCTCGGCCTCCGCCAGCCCTCCGGCACCAGGCCCCCGGCCTCCGCCTGCCCTCCGGCACCAGGCCCCCGGCCTCCGCCTGCCCTCCGGCACCAGGCCCCCGGCCTCCACGAGCCCTCCGGCACCAGGCCCCCGGCCTCCACGAGCCCTCCGGCACCAGGCCCCCCGGCCTCCGGCACCAGGCCCCCGCCCCCCGCCAGCCCTCCAGCACCAGGCCCCCAGCCCTCCGGCACCAGGCACTCAGCCCCCCGCCAGCACTCCGGCACCAGGACCCCAGCCTCCACCAGCCCTCCGGCACCAGGCCCCCGCCAGCCCTTCGGCACCAGGCCCCCAGCCCTTCGGCACCAGGCCCCCAGCCCCCCGCCAGCCCTCCGGCACCAGGACCCCAGCCTCCACCAGCCCTCCGGCACCAGGCCCCCCGGTCTCCGCCAGCTCTCCGGCACCAGGCCCCCAGCCCCCCGCCAGCCCTCCGGCACCAGGCCCCCAGCCCTCCGGCACCAGGCACTCAGCCCCCCGCCAGCACTCCGGCACCAGGCCCCCAGCCTCCGCCAGCACTCCGGCACCAGGCCCCCAGCCTCCACGAGCACTCCGGCACCAGGCCCCCGGCCTCCACCAGCCCTCCGGCACCAGGCCCCCGGCCTCCACCAGCCCTCCGGCACCAGGCCCCCGGCCTCCGCCAGCCCTCCGGCACCAGGCCCCCGGCCTCCGCCAGCCCTCCGGCACCAGGCCCCCGGCCTCCGCCAGTCCTCCGGCATGAGGCCCCCAGCCTCCGCCAAGGTTGGTGCATCCACGGCCACTCCAGGCCGCTTATCATCTGGCCCCCGGCCAGCTGGAATCCCTGGGCAGTCCAGGTCCAGCAGCCCCACCTGCACGGCAGGAACCAGCCGTCCCCCTGGATCTCTTACCCCTTGGAGCAGCTACAGCTGCAGCAAACTAGCCCTGCTCAACCGGCCCAACAGCCACGCATGGCTGGTGTGTGGGACGCCCCAGCCTTATCACTGAGCCTCGCCCGGCTCGCTTTGCTGTCCCCACCAGGCCCAATTCCTGGGACCAGGCCAGCACCGGGCTACAGCCGGTGACCTTCCGCACCCCCCGAGACGAATCCTGCACAACCTGCACCCAGGGGCCTCCACCCAGCCCTGCCCAGCCACTTGGCTGTTTTACAAATAGCCCAAACCACGCGGCACAGGCCGGCTGCGTGCCCAACGCTGCTCGCTCATCCCGGCACAGGCGCCCAGGTCCTGTTTGCCCCTCGCCTGCCAGCCGCAGCGCTGCCAACCCACAGCCCTCGCCGCAACGACCTGCTGGGCAGACACATTCCATTCGGCCCCAGCCTGTTTCCAGACGATCGTCCCCCTCCCTGTCCTGCCTCCCCCCAGCGCCTGCCTGTGGCACTTGATATACGTCCCCGCCCGGTGCCAATCCCTCTGTGCCACATCCACCCCTGCATATTTACCAGGCTCGTGGCTGTAGTAGCAGCCTGCACAGCACCTATTGACTTCCCTTCCGCCTCCTGGCCTCGCACCCCCTTCCTTACCCACCATGAGTCTCTCTGTCTGCCCACACACCACTCCACGTGCACCAGCCGCTGCCTGCCCTCTGGGCCACGGCTCTTCACACCACGCCCATCTCCACGAGCACACCCACAGCCTCGCTCCCCCACCACCTGGTCCTCTCCTACCTACTGCCCCCCCACCTGGTGCCACACCCCCTCCACTGCCCTCATGGCCATTGTGACGACGTGTCGGGGAGCCCCCAACCCCGCACCCGCATCCGCAGCCAGTTGTGACTCTCAGCCAGCCAGCAGAGGAGGAGGTTTTATTGGTTCTCAGGGACACAGGCGATGGTAGCAGGGTGCACAGAGCGGACAGTCTTATCCCTCCTGGGGGGGGAGGGGTTCAAGGGCCCCTGAACCCCCCTGTCCTGGCTTTAATCTGCCTTGCTCATCTTCCTCCCCCAGACTGCCCCTTCTCCCAGCCACCGGTCACTCACCCCCCCCCAGGCAGCCCACCTCGCCCCCCCCCTTCCTTGGTTCAAACTCCTTCCCCTGGCCAGGTGAGAAGCTGCTGGGCCATTGTCTGCTCTACCTGTCTTGGCTCAGGAGACCCCCCAGCCCCCGATGGGCCCTGCACAGACAGTCCCTGCAGAGCAGCCTAGGGTCACAAGAGCAGACAGCCCCCCCGCCCCCCAACTACGTCACAGCCATTCACACCTGTGACGGACCGAGCCGGGTCTGGGCACCGCTGAGGGCGTCTGCTCAGGGCAAATTGCTCAAATTCGGGGCTCTCTATAGCCCCCAGACTGGAGACCCTCCCAAATAGGCTACAAACCAGTCTCACAGAGTGCTCCAGCTTCCTGCTTGGCCAGCCAGAAGCCTCACGAGCAAAACCCCTTTGACGCCCCAGCAATATCTGTGCCCCAGATGGCCCCAGGCCTTGTACACAGGTGAGGAGTTTAGAGCCCGATCTCACCATCCCCAAACAAGTTCTGTCCAGTTCCAAGAAACCTGCCACAGATCCCAGGTCAATTTACCCTCTGGATCTTACCCCCAAGATCACACTGAGCCAGTCCTTTAGAATCTAATATCTAAAGGTTTATTACTAAAAGAACGAAAAGCAGGAGAGTAAGGTTGTTAAGGTATCATACGTTACATGCATCGAATCTCCCAGTTCTCGATGCAGGCTCGCAGCAGAGATGTTATAGCTGCTGGCTTAAAAGTCCTTGGTGCACATCCTATGTCAGGATGGGGCCACAGTTCTTCCCGGCTCGTGATTCCCTGCGAGGCCACATCTGGGGGTCAGGAGCTGATCTGGAGACCAAGATGGAGTTGGCCACATGGCCTATTTATACCTCCTGCCTGGCTTCTTCCAAGCTGGAGCGAGTCACATGGTCTCTGACCAAGTACCTAGATTCCTTCATAGGTGGGTCTCTGGTACTTAAGAGACCTATTGCCCCTGGAGCCTCGCTAATTAGCATGTCCATAGACCGAGCCCATTGCTCAACCACATACAGAGAAACTTCCAGTCTCCATACGGAGTACCTATTCATAACTCCACACACAGACATTATATCGATATATGAAGAGCATATACAGAACTAGTAGCAAGCAAGCTTTTGTTTGACACCTCACATGCCCCCCCTCGTACCAACTTTTGGGGCAAACACCCCTCCATGGGCGCAGCAGTGACCTGGCTGCTCCCCTTAAACTCCGGTAACGTGACACCCCCAATGCAAAATTGATGCAGGAAGTGATGCCAGTAACATCACTGAGGGCACCACAGGCCTCCGCATGTTTTGGCTCTCTGTCATCACATGTTCCAACCCAATGTTAGCTACTACAGTACAGAGCCGGACAAGTGTATGAAAACCAAACTTGCTTAAAACAGGCTTCATCACGGCAAGTGCTGTCATTGCGACACCCATGTCCCTGCACTGGCTTATAAACCCAAGGTACACCTTGGTAAAAACCATAGCCAATTTGATCTGCTTTTGCAGCATGAGCCCCATGTATGTCATATGACCTTGCCCAGAGCTAAGGCAAATCGTAAATTTATCCAGAGCAGCTCGGGCAACAGTATGAAACCCAATTAACAGTGTATGCATTCTCTTCCCACATAGTGCAGGCATCTTTGCACTTCGCCATAAAATTAAAATGGCGGCGTGCCTCAGTCTCCCTTTTCATACAGCACCTTTTGGCTGGAACCTTCCTTGTCCTGTAAGAAGTTCCAAGACCAGTTACAAGCATTAACCATGAAATAGCAACATCACCACGTCCTTCTACATACAGTCTGTCATTTGGTACATTTCCTGACAGATTACACGGCTTCTCCAGAACAGTATGCACATTGAACATCTTTCCGTTGGTGTGTAACAACAGCACATTGGTTACAAACGTTAACATGAGTAATAGGAACAATTCCAGATCCAGTGTATGTTGATAGCTCTTTCTTTCCTGCCACATCTTTGGCTCCATACCATCGTAATTTTGCTCCTTCAGGTGCAAGCTGCAAGTCTTCTTTGCCAAAGCAAGCTCTACCCTTCCCCCATGCGTGGCTTCAAAACCTGAAGCCTCTGGCCTAATAAAGACAAAAGGCTGGCTGGATGCGTCTTCTCGGCCCACAATGGCCATGGAATTCTCTCTCTCCCCCCACCCAGTGGGGTAACAGCAGTAAGCTGCAGACTCCCAAGTCTCTCCTCCTTCCACCTCCAACCTCGGTTTCCACATGGAACTAGATATCAACTTCCCTGACTGATTATGAGTGTCCACCATGTCCAGCGATGGGAGCTTAACTGCCATCTCCTGCATCCTAGAGAGAGTGACCACACAGCTGTTCTGCTCAGCATACTTAGCTACACAGTCCTTCTCCTGAATCTGAGACACACACTGTTCACCCTCATCCTCAACCTGGGCACAATCCTGCCCCACACACACTGACCTCCCAGCAGGCTGGTCACATATAGTCTCTAGGTTACCAGACTGCTCCAATTCTCTGGCTCTTCCTGCCTCATTTGAAACAACCCTCAGTCCCTCTGAGACCTCTCCACAACCATCCACACTGGGTCTTTCTAAATCCAAGTCAGCGGAGTCACTGCTAACAGACAAATTCTGCCTGTCAGGCACTGACACAAGTGCCTCACACAACAAGCTGTTGCCATTTACAGGCAGAGCTTTCTCCTGAATGCCTTCTCCAAGCCAGGCCCTGTCACCTCTCTCAGCTACAGCAAACTGCTTGCTACAAGCCCTGCCAGGACTCTCTTCCCTATGAGCTTCCTTCAGCAACAGTTCACCCTTCTCCGGCTCCGCAGCAGCATTGCCCTGCTGAGCCACAACCAACTCCTCCTGTGATTCCTTTACTCCCCGGGTCATCCTTGGCCCCTCAGGCAGATTCACAGACAATCCCCTCTCAGGCACACAGACAGATTCACAAGATACAGGGTCAGAGACATCTTCCTTCCCTTTGCAGCTCTCCAGATGGCTGTAAACTTCCACACCATCATTAGGCTCCAGAGTTAACGTGCTCTCATTCTCTCCTTGTGCCCCTGGTCCCCCAGAGTTGCTCCCCCATCTTCCAGCAACACACCAGCACCAGGCAAAACCTCAGCACCACCACTGTCTGATCTCTGGTATCCTGGCAGAACACTGCCTGGATCTCCCCAAGTCACAGCATCCTTCTCCCCAGCCGACACAAACCTAGGGCCGCCTCCTTTCTGGGCCTTAGCCGTATCCAGTCCCGACTCTGGGACAACAGCACCGCTCTGAGCCATCACAGGCTGTGGGGCACCTTCCTCAGACAAAGGAAGAAACTCTTCCCCACACGCAGCCAGACAACCAGAGACAGTTTCTCCTTTGTCCCAATACTTTTGGGGCAAACACCCCCCATGGGCGCAGCAGTGACCTGGCTGCTCCCCTTACACTCCAGTAACGTGCCAACACCCTAGCACCCACTGCAGATGGGTCCTTAAGGGGCTGGGGCCCCCATTCAACAGCCCCGCAGCTCAGAGCCTGTGGGCCCCTCGAGAGGCGCAAAGCACATCAGCATCAGCCCTTTGGGACTTGCTCCACGCCCACCAGGGCCACGTCCCCAGGCAACTCACCCCAACAAACGGGGAGGTGCATGGAAACCAGCACCCACTGCGAGCAGGGCCGGATTAAGGGGGGGGGGCTAGCCAGGCAGCTGCCTGGGGTGCCAACCTATGGGGGGGGGGCGCCTGGTGGCAACTGTAAGGGGCGCTGTGCACCCAACCGTGTGGCGCCTGTTAGAGCTGCAATCGGGCGCTGCGTGCCCGGGGCCGGGGGCCATGCGGTGCCCCACAGAGCTGCAATCGGGGGCTGCGTGCCCGGGGCCGGGGGCCATGCGCTGCCCCACAGAGCTGCAATCGGGGGCTGCGTGCCCGGGGCCGGGGGCCATGCGCTGCCCCACAGAGCTGCAATCGGGGGCTGCGTGCCCGGGGCCGGGGGCCATGCGCTGCCCCACAGAGCTGCAATCGGGGGCTGCGTGCCCGGGGCCGGGGGCCATGCGCTGCCCCACAGAGCTGCAATCGGGGGCTGCGTGCCCGGGGCCGGGGGCCATGCGCTGCCCCACAGAGCTGCAATCGGGGGCTGCGTGCCCGGGGCCGGGGGCCATGCGCTGCCCCACAGAGCTGCAATCGGGGGCTGCGTGCCCGGGGCCGGGGGCCATGCGCTGCCCCACAGAGCTGCAATCGGGGGCTGCGTGCCCGGGGCCGGGGGCCATGCGCTGCCCCACAGAGCTGCAATCGGGGGCTGCGTGCCCGGGGCCGGGGGCCATGCGCTGCCCCACAGAGCTGCAATCGGGGGCTGCGTGCCCGGGGCCGGGGGCCATGTGCTGCCCCACAGAACTGCAATCGGGGGCTGCGTGCCCAGGGCCGGGGGCCATGCGGTGCCCCATAGAGCTGCAATCGGGCGCTGCGTGCCCGGGGCCGGGGGCCATGCGGTGCCCCATAGAGCTGCAATCGGGCGCTGCGTGCCCGATTGCAGCTGTAAGGTGTTCAGTGTGCCGGGGTGCGGGGCTGCGCATGTGTCATGTGCCCGGTGCCCGGGGCGCAGGAATGGCTCGAGCCGGCCCTGACTGCGAGAAGTGGGTTCCTGGGGCACCGCTGAGAGGGTCAAGTCAGGGCGAATTGCTCAGAATCAGGGTGACTTCCAGCCCAAGCCTGGGGGTCCTGCACCGCAAGGCACCAAACCAGCCACCCCGAGCATGGCTGTTTGCCAGCAAGAAGTCACCCAAGCAATCCCCTCAGACCCTTCAGCTTCTCCTGTGCCCCCCCAGCCCCCACCTTACACAGGGGAGAGGTTATAACTCATCCCCCACCTCCCCTCTTACACCCCAGTGCTCCCTGTGCCCCCCCAGCCCTCACCTTACACAGGGGAGAGGTTATAACTCATCCCCCACCTCCCCTCTTACACCCCAGTGCTCCCTGTGCCCCCCCAGCCCCCACCTTACACAGGGGAGAGGTTATAACCCATCCCCCACCTCCCCTCTTACACCCCAGAGCTCCCTGTGCCCCCCCCAGCCCCCACCTTACACAGGGGAGAGGTTATAACCCATCCCCCACCTCCCCTCTTACACCCCAGAGCTCCCTGTGCCCCCCCAGCCCCCACCTTACACAGGGGAGAGGTTATAACCCATCCCCCACCTCCCCTCTTACACCCCAGTGCTCCCTGTGCGCCACCCAGCCCCCCCTCACACAGGGGAGAGGTTATAACCCATCCCCCACCTCCCCTCACACACCCCAGCGCTCCCTGTGCCCCCCCAGCCCCCCCCCACACAGGGGAGAGGTTATAACCCATCTCCCACCTCCCCTCAGACACCCCAGTGCTCCCTGTGCCCCCCCCAGGCCCCCCCCTAACACAGGGGAGACGTAATAACCCATCCCCCACCTCCCCTCACACACCCCAGTGCTCCCTGTGCCCCCCCAGCCCCCCCTCACACAGGGGAGAGGTTATAACCCATCCCCCACCTCCCCTCACACACCCCAGTGCTCCCTGTGCCCCCCCCAGCCCCCCTCACACAGGGGAGAGGTTCTAACCCATCCCCCCTCCCCTCACACACCCCAGTGCTCCCTGTGCCCCCCCAGCCCCTCTCCTCACACAGGGGAGAGGTTATAACCCATCCCCCACCTCCCCTCACACACCCCAGTGCTCCCTGTGCCCCCCCAGCCCCCCCTCACACAGGGGAGAGGTTATAACCCATCCCCCACCTCCCCTCAGACACCCCAGTGCTCCCTGTGCCCCCCAGCTCCCCCTCACACAGGGGAGAGGTTCTAACCCATCCCCCCTCCCCTCACACACCCCAGCGCTCCCTGTGCCCCCCCCACACACAGGGGAGAGGTTCTAACCCATCCCCCCTCCCCTCACACACCCCAGTGCTCCCTGTGCCCCCCAGCCCCCCCCCACACAGGGGAGAGGTTCTAACCCATCCCCCACCTCCCCTCAGACACCCCAGTGCTCCCTGTGCCCCCCCCAGCCCCCCCCACACAGGGGAGAGGTTATAACCCATCTCCCACCTCCCCTCAGACACCCCAGTGCTCCCTGTGCCCCCCCCAGGCCCCCCCCTAACACAGGGGAGACGTAATAACCCATCCCCCACCTCCCCTCACACACCCCAGTGCTCCCTGTGCCCCCCCAGCCCCCCCTCACACAGGGGAGAGGTTATAACCCATCCCCCACCTCCCCTCACACACCCCAGTGCTCCCTGTGCCCCCCCCAGCCCCCCTCACACAGGGGAGAGGTTCTAACCCATCCCCCCTCCCCTCACACACCCCAGTGCTCCCTGTGCCCCCCCAGCCCCTCCCCTCACACAGGGGAGAGGTTATAACCCATCCCCCACCTCCCCTCACACACCCCAGTGCTCCCTGTGCCCCCCCAGCCCCCCCTCACACAGGGGAGAGGTTATAACCCATCCCCCACCTCCCCTCAGACACCCCTGTGCTCCCTGTGCCCCCCAGCTCCCCCTCACACAGGGGAGAGGTTCTAACCCATCCCCCCTCCCCTCACACACCCCAGCGCTCCCTGTGCCCCCCCCACACACAGGGGAGAGGTTCTAACCCATCCCCCCTCCCCTCACACACCCCAGTGCTCCCTGTGCCCCCCCCAGCCCCCCCTCACACAGGGGAGAGGTTATAACCCATCCCCCACCTCCCCTCAGGCACCCCAGCGCTCCCTGTGCCCCCCCCTGCCCCCCCTCACACAGGGGAGAGGTTCTAACCCATCCCCCACCTCCCCTCAGACACCCCAGTGCTCCCTGTGCCCCCCCAGCCCCCCCCCCACAGGGGAGAGGTTCTAACCCATCTCCCCGACTCCGGCCAGGCTCTCCCAGTGCCAAAGGAGCAGCCCAGTCCCAGGGCAATTTACCCCTCAGGTCTCACCCCAGCTTTGGCATCTCACATCTGAGGGGTTCGTGCAGAAGGAAGAGGCCGGGAGGAGGGTGTGAAGGGAACAAGCGACCCCCCCCCCCCACGGCCGGGTGCCTGGTGCAGGCGTGCGGGGGGATGGACAAGCTGCTGCCTGACCCGTCTGTGGCGCTCGCCCTGGGCCAGGCCGTCAGCCCTTCTGGGCCCCGCTCAGAGCAAAGCTGCTCCTGGCAGGAGGGGCGGGAGCGCAGACGGCGCTGGAGGAGCCCAGGGCCCCTTCCCCCCCGCCCCTAGGGCGGGAATCCCGTTGCCCTCGCTGGGCGGCGGCGCCTCCCGCCATGGAGTTTGGCCCGAGAGCCGGTCCCCTGGCCAGGCCGGACTCAGCCCCTCGCGGCCAGCGCGCCTGCCGGCTGCCCAGCTCGGCCCCCGGGAGGGGTGGTGTCGGTGACGCGCTGCTGGTCACACGCTGCCTGCCAGCACCACAGAAGGGCGAGGCCTGGTGGGGTCTGCCGGCAGCAAATGGTGAGACGCCCCCGGAGCCCTGCTCAGAGCGTCCCCCCCACCAGGAAAGCAGCACAGGAGCAGCAGAACCAGACTCGGTACGTCTACACTACTGTGCTAGTTCGAACTAACTTAATTCGAAATAGTTCATTGGAATTAAGCTAATTCGAAATAACACATCTATACACAAACACTATTTTGAAATAGTGCGTCTACACTGAGTGGACCCTGAACCGAAGTTAAGGCTGGCTGGAACCAGTGCCGGCAGGGCATCAGGTTAGGACTTAGAGTGTGGGGCTGCTGCCTGAGGCTAACTGAGCTCCGTGCTTAAAGGGACCCCACCCCCACCCCAGACAGACAGTTCTCAGGGTTCCCCGCTTGCTTGTCTACCTAGATGAGGGACAGCAAAGCAGTCCTGTCTTGGAGTGCCCTGAGTGCCCGCACTCGGGACACCACAGCACTCGGCCACATGGAGCCAGAGCTGCCCCTGGGCACGCCGGTGCGTCTCATGGGGTCGTTGCCATCAGCCCGGCTGCACTTGCTGCAGGCTGCCATCCGGGGGGTCCATCGGGGGGCTGTCAGGATCCAGGAGGCCCTGCGGGAGAGCGTCCACCCTGGGGAGCCCTCAGAGCCTCCCCGGTCCTCCCCACCAGGGGCTCGTGCCCCATTCCTCCCTCACGTCCTTCCACTTACCCCTCCCCAGCCCCCCCTTCCTGATGTCAAATAAAAGACACGTATGTTCAAAAATAGAAACTGGGTTCATTGAACAAAACTGGGGGGGGATGAACCTCTGGGGAGACTGGGAAAAGGAGGCGGGAGAGGGGAAGAGAGAGGGTGGAAGAGGGGAGGGGGAAACCTGGGAGGAGGGAGCTGGAAGGGGGAAGCAAGGGGAAGAAGGGGGAGGGGAAGCTCAGGGCTCAGGGTTGGGGGTCTCGCCGGACCAACCTGACTTTCATGCTAAGCTGCTCCTGGGTTCGCATGTGGCCTTTGGTGGCCAGGCTGGCAGCTATCCTGCCATAGACAGCCGTGATCCTCTGTCCAGTGCAGAGATCATGGACGTTGGGGGCATCCCCCCCCAAACCTGAATAAGGTCCATGATCTCCATCCTGGACCAGGAAGGCTCCCGCCTTCTCCAGCCCCTGTCAGGCTCCTGGGAGCTGGCAGACTGCTCCTGGGGAGCGGTGGAGGGCTGGCTGCCAGTGGCTTGCTGGCTCATGTTTGGGGCCACTGGGTCAGGGGCCCCGGTCGCCACTGCTGGCTCTGGGCTGGCAGGCTTGGAGCTGGCACAGGCACTGTGGCCAGGGTCTACCCCTTTAATGGCTCCGGGGCTGGGGGAAAGGAGAGTAAGTTTTCCTGATTGTGCCCAGAGTGGCCACCAGGGCTCCCTGGGAAGGGCTGGAGGCCCCCTATTTCGAATTAAGTGTCTACACAGCACTTAATTTGAAATAGCTATTTCGAATTCGGCGTTACTCCTCGTAGAATGAGGTTTACCAAATTCGAATTAAGGGCTCCGCTATTTCGAATTTATTTCGAAATAGCGGTTTGCCTGTGTAGACGCTCTTAAAGTTAATTTGAAATAACGGCTGTTGTTTCGAATTAACTTTGTAGTGTAGACATACCCCCAGTGACTCTGCGGCCGTGGCAGATGCCCCCCGTGGCCACGTGGCCCAGAGTTGGTGCATACGTGGAACAGTGGGGCAGCGGCGCCCTGTACACCTCCAAATCCATTAACAGCCCCGGGGGCTCAGTGGGGGTGGGGGGAAGGCGCACAGACAGGGCAGGGGAGTTGTATTGGGCTGGGACCAGCTGGGTAGAAGGCAAGAACGGCTTGGGGAGGGGGTCTGCACCTCAGAGATTTCTCGGGGAGGGGCGCTAAGGCACCTAGAGCCTGGCACCCCTGGCGGATGTGGCCTGTCCACAGCTCCAGTGCTGGGACGGCTCGCTGGGGCGAGGGTTGCAGCGTTCAGGCCCTGGCTTTGCTGCCGTCTCGCGAAGCTGTGCTGCTCGGGGGCCCAGGCCCAGACACGCCCACAGCGGGGTCTCAGCCTGCCCAGGCAGCCAGTGCTCCACTTCCATGCACCGTGTAACAATGCTGCATGTGGGGGAAACTGAGGCACACTCCGACTGGTACCAAATAGTCCCACTTTCTTGCCTCCTGCCCAGTGCTCCCCAGCCCAGATGTGGCTTCATCCTCGGCCCAGCTCACCAGCTGTGTAGCCGACCCACTGGCCCTTGGGAGGGCTGAGTCCCACAGCCCGGAGGTGTGCAGGGCAGGGCAGTGGGCTGTGCCACAGGGCCTGAGCCGGCCGGGGGATGCCCCTGGAGGTTTGGTCTGCAAGCGGGAGAGTCAGAATTGCCCCTGGGCCTCTCGTTCCGCCAGGCCCCTGACGGGGTGTCCTGGACTGCTGGCCGCTTCCTCCGTGCTTCCCTGCAATGGAACTAGCCTTGTGCCTCCCCCTCTCCCCCCGCCCAGGTCTCCGTGGGGCCTTGGAAGCTGTGGGGTGACTCAGCTCTGGTTCCTGACACCCTGCATGTGGGTCTGGGCCAGAGCTACCGCCAGATGGTACGGCGGGACCTCCCTGGAGAGACACGCCCCGCCAGGCAGCAGGTTGGCCACAGGCAGCTCCCCACCCTCACCCTCACCCTCACCTGAGTGTATCTTGAACCAGCTGGGAGCAGGGACAGGCAGCAGATGGGCAGCCGCCTGTGTGGGCCCCTGTGCCGTGTGGGGCAGCCCGCCCGTGCCGTGTGGGCCCCTGTGCCGTGTGGGGCAGCCCATGCCCATGCCGTGTAGGACAGCCCGCCCGTGCCGTGTGGGCCCCTGTGCCGTGTGGGGCAGCCCGCCCATGCCATGTGGGCCCCTGTGCCGTGTGGGACAGCCCGCCCGTGCCGTGTGGGCCCCTGTGCCGTGTGGGGCAGCCCGCCCGTGCCGTGTGGGCCCCTGTGCCGTGTGGGGCAGCCCGCCCGTGCCGTGTGGGCCCCTGTGCCGTGTGGGGCAGCCCGCCCGTGCCGTGTGGGCCCCTGTGCCGTGTGGGGCAGCCCGCCCGTGCCGTGTGGGCCCCTGTGCCGTGTGGGGCAGCCCGCCCGTGCCGTGTGGGCCCCTGTGCCGTGTGGGGCAGCCCATGCCCATGCCGTGTAGGACAGCCCGCCCGTGCCGTGTGGGCCCCTGTGCCGTGTGGGGCAGCCCGCCCATGCCATGTGGGCCCCTGTGCCGTGTGGGACAGCCCGCCCGTGCCGTGTGGGCCCCTGTGCCGTGTGGGGCAGCCCGCCCGTGCCGTGTGGGCCCCTGTGCCGTGTGGGGCAGCCCGCCCGTGCCGTGTGGGCCCCTGTGCCGTGTGGGGCAGCCCGCCCGTGCCGTGTGGGCCCCTGTGCCGTGTGGGGCAGCCCGCCCGTGCCGTGTGGGCCCCTGTGCCGTGTGGGGCAGCCCGCCCGTGCCGTGTGGGCCCCTGTGCCGTGTGGGGCAGCCCGCCCGTGCCGTGTGGGCCCCTGTGCCGTGTGGGACAGCCCGCCCGTGCCGTGTGGGCCCCTGTGCCGTGTGGGGCAGCCCGCCCGTGCTGTGTGGGCCCCTGTGCCGTGTGGGACAGCCCATGCCCATGCCGTGTAGGACAGCCCGCCCGTGCCGTGTGGGCCCCTGTGCCGTGTGGGGCAGCCTGCCCGTGCCATGTGGGCCCCTGTGCCGTGTGGGACAGCCCGCCCGTGCCGTGTGGGCCCCTGTGCCGTGTGGGGCAGCCCATGCCCATGCCGTGTAGGACAGCCCGCCCGTGCCGTGTGGGCCCCTGTGCCGTGTGGGGCAGCCCGCCCGTGCCGTGTGGGCCCCTGTGCCATGTGGGGCAGCCCGCCTGTGCCGTGTGGGCCCCTGTGCCGTGTGGGACAGCCTGCCCGTGCCGTGTGGGCCCCTGTGCCGTGTGGGGCAGCCCGCCCGTGCCGTGTGGGCCCCTGTGCCGTGTGGGACAGCCCGCCCGTGCCGTGTGGGCCCCTGTGCCGTGTGGGACAGCCCATGCCCATGCCGTGTAGGACAGCCCGCCCGTGCCGTGTGGGCCCCTGTGCCGTGTGGGGCAGCCCGCCTGTGCCGTGTGGGCCCCTGTGCCGTGTGGGACAGCCCGCCCGTGCCGTGTGGGCCCCTGTGCCGTGTGGGGCAGCCCATGCCCATGCCGTGTAGGACAGCCCGCCCGTGCCGTGTGGGCCCCTGTGCCGTGTGGGGCAGCCCGCCCGTGCCGTGTGGGCCCCTGTGCCGTGTGGGGCAGCCCGCCCGTGCCGTGTGGGCCCCTGTGCCGTGTGGGGCAGCCCATGCCCATGCCGTGTAGGACAGCCCGCCCATGCCATGTGGGCCCCTGTGCCGTGTGGGACAGCCCGCCCGTGCTGTGTGGGCCCCTGTGCCGTGAGGGGCAGCCCGCCCGTGCCGTGTGGGCACCTGTGCCGTGTGGGGCAGCCCATGCCCATGCCGTGTAGGACAGCCCGCCCGTGCCGTGTGGGCCCCTGTGCCATGTGGGGCAGCCCGCCCGTGCCGTGTGGGCCCCTGTGCCGTGTGGGACAGCCTGCCCGTGCCGTGTGGGCCCCTGTGCCGTGTGGGACAGCCCATGCCCATGCCGTGTAGGACAGCCCGCCCGTGCCGTGTGGGCCCCTGTGCCGTGTGGGGCAGCCCGCCCGTGCCGTGTGGGCCCCTGTGCCGTGTGGGGCAGCCCGCCCGTGCCGTGTGGGCCCCTGTGCCGTGTGGGGCAGCCCGCCCGTGCCGTGTGGGCCCCTGTGCCGTGTGGGGCAGCCCATGCCCATGCCGTGTAGGACAGCCCGCCCATGCCATGTGGGCCCCTGTGCCGTGTGGGACAGCCCGCCCGTGCTGTGTGGGCCCCTGTGCCGTGAGGGGCAGCCCGCCCGTGCCGTGTGGGCCCCTGTGCCGTGTGGGGCAGCCCATGCCCATGCCGTGTAGGACAGCCCGCCCGTGCCGTGTGGGCCCCTGTGCCATGTGGGGCAGCCCGCCCGTGCCGTGTGGGCCCCTGTGCCGTGTGGGACAGCCCATGCCCATGCCGTGTAGGACAGCCCGCCCGTGCCGTGTGGGCCCCTGTGCCGTGTGGGGCAGCCCGCCCGTGCCGTGTGGGCCCCTGTGCCGTGTGGGGCAGCCCGCCCGTGCCGTGTGGGCCCCTGTGCCGTGTGGGGCAGCCCGCCCGTGCCGTGTGGGCCCCTGTGCCGTGTGGGACAGCCCGCCCGTGCCGTGTGGGCCCCTGTGCCGTGTGGGACAGCCCGCCCGTGCCGTGTGGGCCCCTGTGCCGTGTGGGGCAGCCCGCCCGTGCTGTGTGGGCCCCTGTGCCGTGTGGGACAGCCCATGCCCATGCCGTGTAGGACAGCCCGCCCGTGCCGTGTGGGCCCCTGTGCCGTGTGGGGCAGCCTGCCCGTGCCATGTGGGCCCCTGTGCCGTGTGGGACAGCCCGCCCGTGCCGTGTGGGCCCCTGTGCCGTGTGGGGCAGCCCATGCCCATGCCGTGTAGGACAGCCCGCCTGTGCCGTGTGGGCCCCTGTGCCGTGTGGGACAGCCCGCCCGTGCCGTGTGGGCCCCTGTGCCATGTGGGGCAGCCCGCCCGTGCCGTGTGGGCCCCTGTGCCGTGTGGGACAGCCCGCCCGTGCCGTGTGGGCCCCTGTGCCGTGTGGGGCAGCCCGCCCGTGCCGTGTGGGCCCCTGTGCCGTGTGGGGCAGCCCGCCCGTGCCGTGTGGGCCCCTGTGCCGTGTGGGGCAGCCCGCCCGTGCCGTGTGGGCCCCTGTGCCGTGTGGGGCAGCCCGCCCGTGCCGTGTGGGCCCCTGTGCCGTGTGGGACAGCCCGCCCGTGCCGTGTGGGCCCCTGTGCCGTGTGGGGCAGCCCGCCCGTGCTGTGTGGGCCCCTGTGCCGTGTGGGACAGCCCATGCCCATGCCGTGTAGGACAGCCCGCCCGTGCCGTGTGGGCCCCTGTGCCGTGTGGGGCAGCCTGCCCGTGCCATGTGGGCCCCTGTGCCGTGTGGGACAGCCCGCCCGTGCCGTGTGGGCCCCTGTGCCGTGTGGGGCAGCCCATGCCCATGCCGTGTAGGACAGCCCGCCCGTGCCGTGTGGGCCCCTGTGCCGTGTGGGGCAGCCCGCCCGTGCCGTGTGGGCCCCTGTGCCATGTGGGGCAGCCCGCCTGTGCCGTGTGGGCCCCTGTGCCGTGTGGGACAGCCTGCCCGTGCCGTGTGGGCCCCTGTGCCGTGTGGGGCAGCCCGCCCGTGCCGTGTGGGCCCCTGTGCCGTGTGGGACAGCCCGCCCGTGCCGTGTGGGCCCCTGTGCCGTGTGGGACAGCCCATGCCCATGCCGTGTAGGACAGCCCGCCCGTGCCGTGTGGGCCCCTGTGCCGTGTGGGGCAGCCCGCCTGTGCCGTGTGGGCCCCTGTGCCGTGTGGGACAGCCCGCCCGTGCCGTGTGGGCCCCTGTGCCGTGTGGGGCAGCCCATGCCCATGCCGTGTAGGACAGCCCGCCAGTGCCGTGTGGGCCCCTGTGCCGTGTGGGGCAGCCCGCCCGTGCCGTGTGGGCCCCTGTGCCGTGTGGGGCAGCCCGCCCGTGCCGTGTGGGCCCCTGTGCCGTGTGGGGCAGCCCATGCCCATGCCGTGTAGGACAGCCCGCCCATGCCATGTGGGCCCCTGTGCCGTGTGGGACAGCCCGCCCGTGCTGTGTGGGCCCCTGTGCCGTGAGGGGCAGCCCGCCCGTGCCGTGTGGGCACCTGTGCCGTGTGGGGCAGCCCATGCCCATGCCGTGTAGGACAGCCCGCCCGTGCCGTGTGGGCCCCTGTGCCATGTGGGGCAGCCCGCCCGTGCCGTGTGGGCCCCTGTGCCGTGTGGGACAGCCTGCCCGTGCCGTGTGGGCCCCTGTGCCGTGTGGGACAGCCCATGCCCATGCCGTGTAGGACAGCCCGCCCGTGCCGTGTGGGCCCCTGTGCCGTGTGGGGCAGCCCGCCCGTGCCGTGTGGGCCCCTGTGCCGTGTGGGGCAGCCCCCCGTGCCGTGTGGGCCCCTGTGCCGTGTGGGGCAGCCCGCCCGTGCCGTGTGGGCCCCTGTGCCGTGTGGGGCAGCCCATGCCCATGCCGTGTAGGACAGCCCGCCCATGCCATGTGGGCCCCTGTGCCGTGTGGGACAGCCCGCCCGTGCTGTGTGGGCCCCTGTGCCGTGAGGGGCAGCCCGCCCGTGCCGTGTGGGCCCCTGTGCCGTGTGGGGCAGCCCATGCCCATGCCGTGTAGGACAGCCCGCCCGTGCCGTGTGGGCCCCTGTGCCATGTGGGGCAGCCCGCCCGTGCCGTGTGGGCCCCTGTGCCGTGTGGGACAGCCTGCCCGTGCCGTGTGGGCCCCTGTGCCGTGTGGGACAGCCCATGCCCATGCCGTGTAGGACAGCCCGCCCGTGCCGTGTGGGCCCCTGTGCCGTGTGGGGCAGCCCGCCCGTGCCGTGTGGGCCCCTGTGCCGTGTGGGGCAGCCCGCCCGTGCCGTGTGGGCCCCTGTGCCGTGTGGGGCAGCCCGCCCGTGCCGTGTGGGCCCCTGTGCCGTGTGGGACAGCCCGCCCGTGCCGTGTGGGCCCCTGTGCCGTGTGGGACAGCCCGCCCGTGCCGTGTGGGCCCCTGTGCCGTGTGGGGCAGCCCGCCCGTGCTGTGTGGGCCCCTGTGCCGTGTGGGACAGCCCATGCCCATGCCGTGTAGGACAGCCCGCCCGTGCCGTGTGGGCCCCTGTGCCGTGTGGGGCAGCCTGCCCGTGCCATGTGGGCCCCTGTGCCGTGTGGGACAGCCCGCCCGTGCCGTGTGGGCCCCTGTGCCGTGTGGGGCAGCCCATGCCCATGCCGTGTAGGACAGCCCGCCTGTGCCGTGTGGGCCCCTGTGCCGTGTGGGACAGCCCGCCCGTGCCGTGTGGGCCCCTGTGCCATGTGGGGCAGCCCGCCCGTGCCGTGTGGGCCCCTGTGCCGTGTGGGACAGCCCGCCCGTGCCGTGTGGGCCCCTGTGCCGTGTGGGGCAGCCCGCCCGTGCCGTGTGGGCCCCTGTGCCGTGTGGGACAGCCCGCCCGTGCCGTGTGGGCCCCTGTGCCGTGTGGGACAGCCCATGCCCATGCCGTGTAGGACAGCCCGCCCGTGCCGTGTGGGCCCCTGTGCCGTGTGGGGCAGCCCGCCTGTGCCGTGTGGGCCCCTGTGCCGTGTGGGACAGCCCGCCCGTGCCGTGTGGGCCCCTGTGCCGTGTGGGGCAGCCCATGCCCATGCCATGTAGGACAGCCCGCCCGTGCCGTGTGGGCCCCTGTGCCGTGTGGGGCAGCCCGCCCGTGCCGTGTGGGCCCCTGTGCCGTGTGGGGCAGCCCGCCCGTGCCGTGTGGGCCCCTGTGCCGTGTGGGGCAGCCCGCCCGTGCCGTGTGGGCCCCTGTGCCGTGTGGGGCAGCCCATGCCCATGCCGTGTAGGACAGCCCACCCGTGCCGTGTGGGCCCCTGTGCCGTGTGGGGCAGCCCGCCCGTGCCATGTGGGCCCCTGTGCCATGTGGGCCCCTGTGCCGTGTGGGGCAGCCCATGCCCATGCCGTGTAGGACAGCCCGCCCGTGCCGTGTGGGCCCCTGTGCCGTGTGGGGCAGCCCATGCCCATGCCCTGTGGGCCCCTGTGCCGTGTGGGGCAGCCCATGCCCATGCCGTGTAGGACAGCCCGCCCGTGCCGTGTGGGCCCCTGTGCCATGTGGGGCAGCCCATGCCCATGCCGTGTAGGACAGCCCACCCGTGCCGGGTGGGCCCCTGTGCCGTGTGGGGCAGCCCGCCCATGACGTGTAGGACAGCCCGCCCGTGCCGTGTGGGCCCCTGTGCCGTGTGGGGCAGCCTGTGCCCATGCCGTGTAGGACAGCCCGCCCGTGCCAGGTGGGCCCCTGTGCCGTGTGGGGCAGCCCGCCCGTGCCATGTGGGCCCCTGTGCCGTGTAGGACAGCCCGCCCGTGCCGTGTGGGCCCCTGTGCCGTGTGGGGCAGCCCATGCCCATGCCGTGTAGGACAGCCCGCCCGTGCCGTGTGGGCCCTTGTGCCATGTGGGGCAGCCCATGCCCATGCCCTGTGGGCCCCTGTGCCGTGTGGGGCAGCCCATGCCCATGCCGTGTAGGACAGCCCGCCCGTGCCGTTTGGGCCCCTGTGCCGTGTGGGGCAGCCCGCCTGTGCCATGTGGGCCCCTGTGCCGTGTGGGACAGCCCGCCCGTGCCGTGTGGGCCCCTGTGCCGTGTGGGGCAGCCCATGCCCATGCCGTGTAGGACAGCCCGCCCGTGCCGTGTGGGCCCCTGTGCCGTGTGGGGCAGCCCATGCCCATGCCATGTGGGCCCCTGTGCCCATGCCCATGCCGTGTAGGACAGCCCGCCCATGCCGTGTGGGCCCCTGTGCCGTGTGGGGCAGCCCATGCCCATGCCGTGTAGGACACCCCACCCGTGCCGAGTGGGCCCCTGTGCCGTGTGGGGCAGCACGTGCCCATGCCGTGTAGGACAGCCCGCCCGTGCCAGGTGGGCCCCTGTGCCGTGTGGGGCAGCCCGTGCCCATGCCGTGTAGGGCAGCCCGCCCGTGCCGTGTGGGCCCCTGTGCCGTGTGGGGCAGCCCGCCCGTGCCATGTGGGCCCCTGTGCCATGTGGGCCCCTGTGCCGTGTGGGGCAGCCCATGCCCATGCCGTGTAGGACAGCCCGCCCGTGCCGTGTGGGCCCCCGTGCCGTGTGGGGCAGCCCATGCCCATGCCCTGTGGGCCCCTGTGCCGTGTGGGGCAGCCCATGCCCATGCCGTGTAGGACAGCCCGCCCATGCCGTGTGGGCCCCTGTGCCGTGTGGGGCAGCCCATGCCCATGCCGTGTAGGACAGCCCGCCCATGCCGTGTGGGCCCCTGTGCCGTGTAGGACAGCCCACCCGTGCCGTGTGGGCCCCTGTGCCGTGTGGGGCAGCCCGCCCATGCCGTGTAGGACAGCCCGCCCATGCCGTGTGGGCCCCTGTGCCGTGTGGGGCAGCCCGTGCCCATGCCGTGTAGGACAGCCCGCCCGTGCCAGGTGGGCCCCTGTGCCGTGTGGGGCAGCCCGCCCGTGCCATGTGGGCCCCTGTGCCATGTGGGCCCCTGTGCCGTGTGGGGCAGCCCATGCCCATGCCGTGTAGGACAGCCCGCCCGTGCCGTGTGGGCCCCTGTGCCGTGTGGGGCAGCCCATGCCCATGCCCTGTGGGCCCCTGTGCCGTGTGGGGCAGCCCATGCCCATGCCGTGTAGGACAGCCCGCCCATGCCGTGTGGGCCCCTGTGCCGTGTGGGGCAGCCCATGCCCATGCCGTGTAGGACAGCCCACCCGTGCCGTGTGGGCCCCTGTGCCGTGTGGGGCAGCCCGCCCATGCCGTGTAGGACAGCCCGCCCGTGCCGTGTGGGCCCCTGTGCCGTGTGGGGCAGCCCATGCCCATGCCGTGTAGGACAGCCTGCCCGTGCCGTGTGGGCCCCTGTGCCGTGTGGGGCAGCCCATGCCCATACCCTGTGGGCCCCTGTGCCGTGTGGGGCAGCCCATGCCCATGCCGTGTAGGACAGCCCGCCCGTGCCGTGTGGGCCCCTGTGCCGTGTGGGGCAGCCCATGCCCATGCCGTGTAGGACAGCCCGCCCGTGCCGTGTGGGCCCCTGTGCCGTGTGGGGCAGCCCATGCCCATGCCCTGTGGGCCCCTGTGCCGTGTGGGGCAGCCCATGCCCATGCCGTGTAGGACAGCCCGCCCGTGCCGTGTGGGCCCCTGTGCCGTGTGGGGCAGCCCATGCCCATGCCGTGTAGGACAGCCCGCCCGTGCCGTGTGGGCCCCTGTGCCGTGTGGGGCAGCCCGGGGCTGTGGGAACAATCTGGGCAGTGCTAGAGCCGCTGACCCAGCCCCTGTGTGTGATGGCAAGCTATGCCTGGTGGGGGGTCTGTCCAGGTTCGACCCGCTCGCCCCACTCTGCCCCTTCGGCGCCGGGCCATGGACCGGGCCGCCACGGGCCTGTGCTCACGCAGGCATGGCTGGCACGCAGCACCCGGGGCCTGGCTGCTGCTCCTCCTGCAGCCGCTGGCACAGCAGGCCAGCGGGGCACTGAGCGGCCAGAGCCGGGCACAGGTCTCCGTGGAGAGCCGCGGCTCTTAGGGGGCTGCCCTACGGCAGAAGGCTGAACCAAAGGACCACAAGGCAGCACGAGCCCCCTGCCAGTGACGGGGCAGAGCCACTCCCAGCCTAACCCCAGGCCTTTCCGCAGCGGGGAGCCGGGACCACGCACTCGCCCCTTGCTCCCTGCCTCCACCCAGTCACCCCACTGCCTGGGGTCAGCTCCATGCACCCCAAGAGGCCTTCCCAGTGCCCCGCTTGCCCAGCACAGCCTCTGGACATGCCCCATCCTGGGTACCAGACTCTCCGTTCCCGGCCCCCCTAGTGTCAGTGACTGCGCTTCCATTTTGAGTTACCCGTCTGGCCGCGCCCATGGTGCTAACGGCGTTTCTGTGTCCCTTGGAGCCACCCTGTGCACCCAGCTCGGCGCCGCCCCTTCCCGCGGGGAGCCCGCTGCCCGTCACCGCTGCTGCCGCCCTGCGCCCCCAGCTCGGCGCCGCCCCTTCCCGCGGGGAGCCCGCTGCCCGTCACCGCTGCTGCCGCCCTGCGCGCCCAGCTCGGCGCCGCCCCTTCCCGCGGGGAGCCCGCTGCCCGTCACCGCTGCTGCCGCCCTGCGCGCCCAGCTCGGCGCCGCCCCTTCCCGCGGGGAGACCGCTGCCCGTCACCGCTGCTGCCGCCCTGCTGGCCCAGCTCGGCGCCGCCCCTTCCCGCGGGGAGCCCGCTGCCCGTCACCGCTGCTGCCGCCCTGCGCCCCCAGCTCGGCGCCGCCCCTTCCCGCGGGGAGCCCGCTGCCCGTCACCGCTGCTGCCGCCCTGCGCGCCCAGCTCGGCGCCGCCCCTTCCCGCGGGGAGCCCGCTGCCCGTCACCGCTGCTGCCGCCCTGCGCGCCCAGCTCGGCGCCGCCCCTTCCCGCGGGGAGCCCGCTGCCCGTCACCGCTGCTGCCGCCCTGCTGGCCCAGCTCGGCGCCGCCCCTTCCCGCGGGGAGCCCGCTGCCCGTCACCGCTGCTGCCGCCCTGCGCGCCCAGCTCGGCGCCGCCCCTTCCCGCGGGGAGCCCGCTGCCCGTCACCGCTGCTGCCGCCCTGCGCGCCCAGCTCGGCGCCGCCCCTTCCCGCGGGGAGCCCGCTGCCCGTCACCGCTGCTGCCGCCCTGCGCGCCCAGCTCGGCGCCGCCCCTTCCCGCGGGGAGCCCGCTGCCCGTCACCGCTGCTGCCGCCCTGCGCGCCCAGCTCGGCGCCGCCCCTTCCCGCGGGGAGCCCGCTGCCCGTCACCGCTGCTGCCGCCCTGCGCGCCCAGCTCGGCGCCGCCCCTTCCCGCGGGGAGCCCGCTGCCCGTCACCGCTGCTGCCGCCCTGCCGTCCAGCTCGGCGCCGCCCCTTCCCGCGGGGAGCCCGCTGCCCGTCACCGCTGCTGCCGCCCTGCGCGCCCAGCTCGGCGCCGCCCCTTCCCGCGGGGAGCCCGCTGCCCGTCACCGCTGCTGCCGCCCTGCGCGCCCAGCTCGGCGCCGCCCCTTCCCGCGGGGAGCCCGCTGCCCGTCACCGCTGCTGCCGCCCTGCGCGCCCAGCTCGGCGCCGCCCCTTCCCGCGGGGAGCCCGCTGCCCGTCACCGCTGCTGCCGCCCTGCGCCCCCAGCTCGGCGCCGCCCCTTCCCGCGGGGAGCCCGCTGCCCGTCACCGCTGCTGCCGCCCTGCGCGCCCAGCTCGGCGCCGCCCCTTCCCGCGGGGAGCCCGCTGCCCGTCACCGCTGCTGCCGCCCTGCGCCCCCAGCTCGGCGCCGCCCCTTCCCGCGGGGAGCCCGCTGCCCGTCACCGCTGCTGCCGCCCTGCTCGTCCAGCTCGGCGCCGCCCCTTCCCGCGGGGAGCCCGCTGCCCGTCACCGCTGCTGCCGCCCTGCGCGCCCAGCTCGGCGCCGCCCCTTCCCGCGGGGAGCCCGCTGCCCGTCACCGCTGCTGCCGCCCTGCGGCCCAGCTCGGCGCCGCCCCTTCCCGCGGGGAGCCCGCTGCCCGTCACCGCTGCTGCCGCCCTGCGCCCCCAGCTCGGCGCCGCCCCTTCCCGCGGGGAGCCCGCTGCCCGTCACCGCTGCTGCCGCCCTGCGCGCCCAGCTCGGCGCCGCCCCTTCCCGCGGGGAGCCCGCTGCCCGTCACCGCTGCTGCCGCCCTGCGCGCCCAGCTCGGCGCCGCCCCTTCCCGCGGGGAGCCCGCTGCCCGTCACCGCTGCTGCCGCCCTGCTGGCCCAGCTCGGCGCCGCCCCTTCCCGCGGGGAGCCCGCTGCCCGTCACCGCTGCTGCCGCCCTGCGCCCCAGCTCGGCGCCGCCCCTTCCCGCGGGGAGCCCGCTGCCCGTCACCGCTGCTGCCGCCCTGCGCGCCCAGCTCGGCGCCGCCCCTTCCCGCGGGGAGCCCGCTGCCCGTCACCGCTGCTGCCGCCCTGCGCGCCCAGCTCGGCGCCGCCCCTTCCCGCGGGGAGCCCGCTGCCCGTCACCGCTGCTGCCGCCCTGCGCGCCCAGCTCGGCGCCGCCCCTTCCCGCGGGGAGCCCGCTGCCCGTCACCGCTGCTGCCGCCCTGCGCGCCCAGCTCGGCGCCGCCCCTTCCCGCGGGGAGCCCGCTGCCCGTCACCGCTGCTGCCGCCCTGCGCGCCCAGCTCGGCGCCGCCCCTTCCCGCGGGGAGCCCGCTGCCCGTCACCGCTGCTGCCGCCCTGCGCGCCCAGCTCGGCGCCGCCCCTTCCCGCGGGGAGCCCGCTGCCCGTCACCGCTGCTGCCGCCCTGCGCGCCCAGCTCGGCGCCGCCCCTTCCCGCGGGGAGCCCGCTGCCCGTCACCGCTGCTGCCGCCCTGCGCGCCCAGCTCGGCGCCGCCCCTTCCCGCGGGGAGCCCGCTGCCCGTCACCGCTGCTGCCGCCCTGCGCGCCCAGCTCGGCGCCGCCCCTTCCCGCGGGGAGCCCGCTGCCCGTCACCGCTGCTGCCGCCCTGCGCGCCCAGCTCGGCGCCGCCCCTTCCCGCGGGGAGCCCGCTGCCCGTCACCGCTGCTGCCGCCCTGCGCGCCCAGCTCGGCGCCGCCCCTTCCCGCGGGGAGCCCGCTGCCCGTCACCGCTGCTGCCGCCCTGCGCCCCCAGCTCGGCGCCGCCCCTTCCCGCGGGGAGCCCGCTGCCCGTCACCGCTGCTGCCGCCCTGCTGCGCCCCAGCTCGGCGCCGCCCCTTCCCGCGGGGAGCCCGCTGCCCGTCACCGCTGCTGCCGCCCTGCGCGCCCAGCTCGGCGCCGCCCCTTCCCGCGGGGAGCCCGCTGCCCGTCACCGCTGCTGCCGCCCTGCGCCGCCCAGCTCGGCGCCGCCCCTTCCCGCGGGGAGCCCGCTGCCCGTCACCGCTGCTGCCGCCCTGCGCGCCCAGCTCGGCGCCGCCCCTTCCCGCGGGGAGCCCGCTGCCCGTCACCGCTGCTGCCGCCCTGCGCCCCCAGCTCGGCGCCGCCCCTTCCCGCGGGGAGCCCGCTGCCCGTCACCGCTGCTGCCGCCCTGCGCGCCCAGCTCGGCGCCGCCCCTTCCCGCGGGGAGCCCGCTGCCCGTCACCGCTGCTGCCGCCCTGCGCCCCAGCTCGGCGCCGCCCCTTCCCGCGGGGAGCCCGCTGCCCGTCACCGCTGCTGCCGCCCTGCGCGCCCAGCTCGGCGCCGCCCCTTCCCGCGGGGAGCCCGCTGCCCGTCACCGCTGCTGCCGCCCTGCGCCCCCAGCTCGGCGCCGCCCCTTCCCGCGGGGAGCCCGCTGCCCGTCACCGCTGCTGCCGCCCTGCGCGCCCAGCTCGGCGCCGCCCCTTCCCGCGGGGAGCCCGCTGCCCGTCACCGCTGCTGCCGCCCTGCTGGCCCAGCTCGGCGCCGCCCCTTCCCGCGGGGAGCCCGCTGCCCGTCACCGCTGCTGCCGCCCTGCGCCCCCAGCTCGGCGCCGCCCCTTCCCGCGGGGAGCCCGCTGCCCGTCACCGCTGCTGCCGCCCTGCGCGCCCCAGCTCGGCGCCGCCCCTTCCCGCGGGGAGCCCGCTGCCCGTCACCGCTGCTGCCGCCCTGCGCGCCCAGCTCGGCGCCGCCCCTTCCCGCGGGGAGCCCGCTGCCCGTCACCGCTGCTGCCGCCCTGCGCCCCAGCTCGGCGCCGCCCCTTCCCGCGGGGAGCCCGCTGCCCGTCACCGCTGCTGCCGCCCTGCCCCCCAGCTCGGCGCCGCCCCTTCCCGCGGGGAGCCCGCTGCCCGTCACCGCTGCTGCCGCCCTGCGCGCCCAGCTCGGCGCCGCCCCTTCCCGCGGGGAGCCCGCTGCCCGTCACCGCTGCTGCCGCCCTGCGGCCCAGCTCGGCGCCGCCCCTTCCCGCGGGGAGCCCGCTGCCCGTCACCGCTGCTGCCGCCCTGCGGCCCCCAGCTCGGCGCCGCCCCTTCCCGCGGGGAGCCCGCTGCCCGTCACCGCTGCTGCCGCCCTGCTGGCCCAGCTCGGCGCCGCCCCTTCCCGCGGGGAGCCCGCTGCCCGTCACCGCTGCTGCCGCCCTGCGCGCCCAGCTCGGCGCCGCCCCTTCCCGCGGGGAGCCCGCTGCCCGTCACCGCTGCTGCCGCCCTGCGGCCCCCAGCTCGGCGCCGCCCCTTCCCGCGGGGAGCCCGCTGCCCGTCACCGCTGCTGCCGCCCTGCGGCCCCCAGCTCGGCGCCGCCCCTTCCCGCGGGGAGCCCGCTGCCCGTCACCGCTGCTGCCGCCCTGCGGCCCAGCTCGGCGCCGCCCCTTCCCGCGGGGAGCCCGCTGCCCGTCACCGCTGCTGCCGCCCTGCGCGCCCAGCTCGGCGCCGCCCCTTCCCGCGGGGAGCCCGCTGCCCGTCACCGCTGCTGCCGCCCTGCGCCCCCAGCTCGGCGCCGCCCCTTCCCGCGGGGAGCCCGCTGCCCGTCACCGCTGCTGCCGCCCTGCGCCCCCAGCTCGGCGCCGCCCCTTCCCGCGGGGAGCCCGCTGCCCGTCACCGCTGCTGCCGCCCTGCGCCCCAGCTCGGCGCCGCCCCTTCCCGCGGGGAGCCCGCTGCCCGTCACCGCTGCTGCCGCCCCTGCGCGCCCAGCTCGGCGCCGCCCCTTCCCGCGGGGAGCCCGCTGCCCGTCACCGCTGCTGCCGCCCTGCGCGCCCAGCTCGGCGCCGCCCCTTCCCGCGGGGAGCCCGCTGCCCGTCACCGCTGCTGCCGCCCTGCGCGCCCAGCTCGGCGCCGCCCCTTCCCGCGGGGAGCCCGCTGCCCGTCACCGCTGCTGCCGCCCTGCGCCCCCAGCTCGGCGCCGCCCCTTCCCGCGGGGAGCCCGCTGCCCGTCACCGCTGCTGCCGCCCTGCGCCCCCAGCTCGGCGCCGCCCCTTCCCGCGGGGAGCCCGCTGCCCGTCACCGCTGCTGCCGCCCTGCGCGCCCAGCTCGGCGCCGCCCCTTCCCGCGGGGAGCCCGCTGCCCGTCACCGCTGCTGCCGCCCTGCGCGCCCAGCTCGGCGCCGCCCCTTCCCGCGGGGAGCCCGCTGCCCGTCACCGCTGCTGCCGCCCTGCGCGCCCAGCTCGGCGCCGCCCCTTCCCGCGGGGAGCCCGCTGCCCGTCACCGCTGCTGCCGCCCTGCGCGCCCAGCTCGGCGCCGCCCCTTCCCGCGGGGAGCCCGCTGCCCGTCACCGCTGCTGCCGCCCTGCGCCCCCAGCTCGGCGCCGCCCCTTCCCGCGGGGAGCCCGCTGCCCGTCACCGCTGCTGCCGCCCTGCGCCCCAGCTCGGCGCCGCCCCTTCCCGCGGGGAGCCCGCTGCCCGTCACCGCTGCTGCCGCCCTGCGCGCCCAGCTCGGCGCCGCCCCTTCCCGCGGGGAGCCCGCTGCCCGTCACCGCTGCTGCCGCCCTGCGCGCCCAGCTCGGCGCCGCCCCTTCCCGCGGGGAGCCCGCTGCCCGTCACCGCTGCTGCCGCCCTGCGCGCCCAGCTCGGCGCCGCCCCTTCCCGCGGGGAGCCCGCTGCCCGTCACCGCTGCTGCCGCCCTGCGCCCCCAGCTCGGCGCCGCCCCTTCCCGCGGGGAGCCCGCTGCCCGTCACCGCTGCTGCCGCCCTGCGCGCCCAGCTCGGCGCCGCCCCTTCCCGCGGGGAGCCCGCTGCCCGTCACCGCTGCTGCCGCCCTGCGCCCAGCTCGGCGCCGCCCCTTCCCGCGGGGAGCCCGCTGCCCGTCACCGCTGCTGCCGCCCTGCGCGCCCAGCTCGGCGCCGCCCCTTCCCGCGGGGAGCCCGCTGCCCGTCACCGCTGCTGCCGCCCTGCGCGCCCAGCTCGGCGCCGCCCCTTCCCGCGGGGAGCCCGCTGCCCGTCACCGCTGCTGCCGCCCTGCTCGTCCAGCTCGGCGCCGCCCCTTCCCGCGGGGAGCCCGCTGCCCGTCACCGCTGCTGCCGCCCTGCGCGTCCAGCTCGGCGCCGCCCCTTCCCGCGGGGAGCCCGCTGCCCGTCACCGCTGCTGCCGCCCTGCGCGCCCAGCTCGGCGCCGCCCCTTCCCGCGGGGAGCCCGCTGCCCGTCACCGCTGCTGCCGCCCTGCGCGCCCAGCTCGGCGCCGCCCCTTCCCGCGGGGAGCCCGCTGCCCGTCACCGCTGCTGCCGCCCTGCGCGCCCAGCTCGGCGCCGCCCCTTCCCTCGGGGAGCCCGCTGCCCGTCACCGCTGCTGCCGCCCTGCTCGTCCAGCTCGGCGCCGCCCCTTCCCGCGGGGAGCCCGCTGCCCGTCACCGCTGCTGCCGCCCTGCGCGTCCAGCTCGGCGCCGCCCCTTCCCGCGGGGAGCCCGCTGCCCGTCACCGCTGCTGCCGCCCTGCGCGCCCAGCTCGGCGCCGCCCCTTCCCGCGGGGAGCCCGCTGCCCGTCACCGCTGCTGCCGCCCTGCGCGCCCAGCTCGGCGCCGCCCCTTCCCGCGGGGAGCCCGCTGCCCGTCACCGCTGCTGCCGCCCTGCGCGCCCAGCTCGGCGCCGCCCCTTCCCGCGGGGAGCCCGCTGCCCGTCACCGCTGCTGCCGCCCTGCGCGCCCAGCTCGGCGCCGCCCCTTCCCGCGGGGAGCCCGCTGCCCGTCACCGCTGCTGCCGCCCTGCGCGCCCAGCTCGGCGCCGCCCCTTCCCGCGGGGAGCCCGCTGCCCGTCACCGCTCGCTGCCGCCCTGCTGCGCCCAGCTCGGCGCCGCCCCTTCCCGCGGGGAGCCCGCTGCCCGTCACCGCTGCTGCCGCCCTGCGCGCCCAGCTCGGCGCCGCCCCTTCCCGCGGGGAGCCCGCTGCCCGTCACCGCTGCTGCCGCCCTGCGCCCCCAGCTCGGCGCCGCCCCTTCCCGCGGGGAGCCCGCTGCCCGTCACCGCTGCTGCCGCCCTGCGCCCCCAGCTCGGCGCCGCCCCTTCCCGCGGGGAGCCCGCTGCCCGTCACCGCTGCTGCCGCCCTGCGCGTCCAGCTCGGCGCCGCCCCTTCCCGCGGGGAGCCCGCTGCCCGTCACCGCTGCTGCCGCCCTGCGCGTCCAGCTCGGCGCCGCCCCTTCCCGCGGGGAGCCCGCTGCCCGTCACCGCTGCTGCCGCCCTGCGCGCCCAGCTCGGCGCCGCCCCTTCCCGCGGGGAGCCCGCTGCCCGTCACCGCTGCTGCCGCCCTGCGCGCCCAGCTCGGCGCCGCCCCTTCCCGCGGGGAGCCCGCTGCCCGTCACCGCTGCTGCCGCCCTGCGCGCCCAGCTCGGCGCCGCCCCTTCCCGCGGGGAGCCCGCTGCCCGTCACCGCTGCTGCCGCCCTGCGCGCCCAGCTCGGCGCCGCCCCTTCCCGCGGGGAGCCCGCTGCCCGTCACCGCTGCTGCCGCCCTGCGCGCCCAGCTCGGCGCCGCCCCTTCCCGCGGGGAGCCCGCTGCCCGTCACCGCTGCTGCCGCCCTGCGCGCCCAGCGCGGCGCCGCCCCTTCCCGCGGGGAGCCCGCTGCCCGTCACCGCTGCTGCCGCCCTGCGCGCCCAGCTCGGCGCCGCCCCTTCCCGCGGGGAGCCCGCTGCCCGTCACCGCTGCTGCCGCCCTGCTGCGTCCAGCTCGGCGCCGCCCCTTCCCGCGGGGAGCCCGCTGCCCGTCACCGCTGCTGCCGCCCTGCGCGTCCAGCTCGGCGCCGCCCCTTCCCGCGGGGAGCCCGCTGCCCGTCACCGCTGCTGCCGCCCTGCGCGCCCAGCTCGGCGCCGCCCCTTCCCGCGGGGAGCCCGCTGCCCGTCACCGCTGCTGCCGCCCTGCGCGCCCAGCTCGGCGCCGCCCCTTCCCTCGGGGAGCCCGCTGCCCGTCACCGCTGCTGCCGCCCTGCTCGTCCAGCTCGGCGCCGCCCCTTCCCGCGGGGAGCCCGCTGCCCGTCACCGCTGCTGCCGCCCTGCGCGTCCAGCTCGGCGCCGCCCCTTCCCGCGGGGAGCCCGCTGCCCGTCACCGCTGCTGCCGCCCTGCGCGCCCAGCTCGGCGCCGCCCCTTCCCGCGGGGAGCCCGCTGCCCGTCACCGCTGCTGCCGCCCTGCGCGCCCAGCTCGGCGCCGCCCCTTCCCGCGGGGAGCCCGCTGCCCGTCACCGCTGCTGCCGCCCTGCGCGCCCAGCTCGGCGCCGCCCCTTCCCGCGGGGAGCCCGCTGCCCGTCACCGCTGCTGCCGCCCTGCGCGCCCAGCTCGGCGCCGCCCCTTCCCGCGGGGAGCCCGCTGCCCGTCACCGCTGCTGCCGCCCTGCGCCCCCAGCTCGGCGCCGCCCCTTCCCGCGGGGAGCCCGCTGCCCGTCACCGCTCCTGCCGCCCTGCTCGCCCAGCTCGGCGCCGCCCCTTCCCGCGGGGAGCCCGCTGCCCGTCACCGCTGCTGCCGCCCTGCGCGCCCAGCTCGGCGCCGCCCCTTCCCGCGGGGAGCCCGCTGCCCGTCACCGCTGCTGCCGCCCTGCGCGCCCAGCTCGGCGCCGCCCCTTCCCGCGGGGAGCCCGCTGCCCGTCACCGCTGCTGCCGCCCTGCGCGCCCAGCTCGGCGCCGCCCCTTCCCGCGGGGAGCCCGCTGCCCGTCACCGCTGCTGCCGCCCTGCTCGTCCAGCTCGGCGCCGCCCCTTCCCGCGGGGAGCCCGCTGCCCGTCACCGCTGCTGCCGCCCTGCGCGTCCAGCTCGGCGCCGCCCCTTCCCGCGGGGAGCCCGCTGCCCGTCACCGCTGCTACCGCCCTGTGCACCCAGCGCAGCGCTGCCCTTTCCCGCGGGGAGCCCGCTGCCCGTCACCGCTGCTACCGCCCTGTGCACCCAGCGCAGCGCCGCCCCTTCCCACGTGGAGCCTGCTGCCCGTCACCGCTGCTGCCGCCCTGCGCGCCCAGCTCGGCGCCGCCCCTTCCTGTGTGGAACCCGCTGCCCGTCACCGCTGCTGCCGCCCTGCTCGCCCAGCTCGGCACCGCCCCTTCCCACGTGGAACCCGCTGCCCGTCACCGCTGCTGCAAGGGAGGAATGAAGACATGGTCACAATCACCACTAGCCGCTACTCATTAGAGCATGGACACGCCTCTCAGTCCCCAGGAAAAGATCGTCAGAGCGGCCAGGTGGGGGCAGAGCAATGGCCCCTCTGCCCAGCAGCCAGTGCCAGGGGCCCGTGAGGGAGGGAGCAGACCCAGGAACCATCACATGAGCCATTAGAATCACAGAATCCCAGGGCAGGCAGAGACCTCAGTCCAGCCCCTGCCCAAGGCAGGACCAATCCGAACTCCATCAGCCCAGCCAGGGCTTTGTCAAGCCGGGACTTACACACCTCTAGGGATGGAGATCCCACCCCTCCCCAAGGAACCCATCCCAGCGCTTCCCCACCCGCCTAGGGAAATCGTTTTTCCTAACCTCCAATCTAGAGCTCCCCCACTGCAACGTGAGCCCATTGCTCCTCCTTCTGCCACCTGCCCCCACTGAGAACAGCCTCTCTCCAGCCTCTTTGGAACCCCCCTGCAGGAAGTTGCAGGCTGCTCTCAAATCCCCCCTCACTCTTCTGCAGACTAAACAAACCCAAATCCCTCAGCCTCGCCTCGTAGGTCATGTGCTCCAGCCCCCGAATCATTTTGGTCACCCTCCACTGGACCCTCTCCAATGCATCCACATCCTTTCTGTGGACTGGACACAATACTCCAAATGTGGCCTCCCCAGAGCCAAATAAAGGGGAATAATCACTTCCCTAGATCTGCTGGCCATGCTCCTCCTCCTCATGCACTCCTGGGACGCAGTGGGGATTGTGTTTACTCTGTTTGCTTTGTTACATTGCATGTGATTTCTACTGTCCTGTGGTAATCCTATGTGTGTGCCTCAGTTTCCCTGGGCACTGCACTGTCAAGATGGGGGTTAGGAACTCTGGCTTTGACTCAGTGAGGGAGGCTGCTCAGACCAGCATGTTCCCAATGGCCCAGGCTCACCGTAACCTGCGCCGGGGGGGGGGGGGGGGCGGTTAACCTAGGGATGTGAACAAGTAGTCCACTAGTTGCTTAAATGATACGCCTCGTCGACTCGCTATCAGAGGCAGCCAGGGGGAAGCAGGAGCCGGTGCTGGGGGAGCCAGCTTAATTAAAAGCCAGTTCCACCCCAGCACCAGCTCTGCGGTGCCGCCTGCCCTCCACCTCCCGCTGCTGCCTCTGATCCAGCAGCAGCAGTGCGGAGCGGTCAGGGGGCTCCCTGGGAGTGGAGCCAGAGTGCACTGGCTGCCGGCCCCGCCCGAAGGGCTACAGAATAGTCAGGTAACCACTGAGCCTTCATGCGGTTACACAACCATTCAGTTACCCGCTGTCGAACAGCCCTCGTGTGAGCAGGGGGCACCTTGGGCCTGGAAGCTGGAAAAAGGCTGCAGGCGGGGCTGGCTGGGGACAGAGATGAGCAGCTGCAGTGAGTGAGTCTCGCTGGCAGGGGGTGCAGAGATGGGGGCAGGGCCATTGGTGCTGCCCCCCCTTTCTCCCATGCACATTGTACTGACGGCTCCTAAGTCCTCCGCTGACAGGTCTGTTCTGTGCTGGGTCCCTGTCGACTAATGAACTTTCTGTCCTGCCTGCCGGCTGAGAGTCACATCTGGCTGTGGGTGGGGGTGCTGGGCCTGGGGACTCCCACATCTCTGTGACAACCCCAATGTTCCACTAGCCTTCTTGGCTACAAGGGCGCCCTGGTGACTCATCTCCAGCTTCTCATCCACTGGAACCCCCAGGGCCTTTCCTGCTGAGCTGCTGCTCAGCCATTCGGTCCCCAGCCTGTAACTATGCTTGGGATTCTTCCATCCCAAGGGCAGGACTCTACACTTGTCCTTGTTGAACCTCATCAGATTTCTTTTGGCCCAATCCTCTAATCTGTCCAGGTCACTCTGGACCCTCTCCCTGCCCTCCAGTGTATCTACCTCTCCCCCAGCTTAGAGTCATCTGCGAACTTGCTGAGGGTGCAATCCATCCCCTCATCCAGGTCATTAATAAAGATGTTGAACAAAACCAGCCCCAGAACCGATCCTTGGGGCACTCCCCTAAAAACTCACCACCAGCCAGACATCGAGCCATTGATCACTACCCGTTGCGCCCGACAGTCTAGCCAGCTTTCTATCCATCTTACAGTCCATTTATCCAATCCGTACTCCCTTAACTTGCTGGCAAGAATATAAAAAAAGCTTTGCTAAAGTCAAGGTAGATCACATCCACTGACTTCCCCATGTCCACAGAGCCAGTTTCCTCATCATGGAGGCTAATCAGCTTGGTCAGGCGGGACTTGCCCTTGGTGACTCCATGCTGACTGTTCCTGATCACTTTCCCCTCTTCCAAGTGCTTCACAATGGATTCCTTGAGGACCCCTCCAGGGTTTTTCTGGGGCCTGAGGTGAGGCTGACTGGTCTGTAGTTCCCTGGATTGGCCTTCTTCCCTTGTTTAAAGATGGGCCCTACATTTGCCTTTTTCCAATCTCCCCCGAGCTCCACGAGTTTTCAAAGATAATGGCCAAAGGCTCTGCAATGACAATTGCCAACTCCCTCAGTACCCTTGGATGCATTAAATCCGGACCCATGGATTTGTGTATCTCTAGCTTTTCTAAATAGTTCCTAACCTGTTCTTTCCCCACCAAGAGCTGCCCACCTCCTTCCCATACTGTGCTGCCTAGTGCACCAGTTGACCTAGTCTGTGAAGACAGAGGCAAAGAAAGCATTGAGTGCTTCAGCTTTTCCCACATCATCTGTCACTAAATTGCCTTCCCCGATCAGTACGGGTCCCACACCCTCTCCTGGCCACTTTCTTGTTGCTCACACAACGCTGGAAACTCCTCTTGTTCCCTGTCACATCCCTTGCTAGCTGCAATTCCAATTGTGCTTTGGCCTTCCTGATAAGTCCCCTGCCTGTGTGAGCAAAATATTGATCCTCCTCCCTGGTCATCCATCTAAATTTCCACCTCTTGTAAGATTCCGTTTTGTGTTGGAGCTCACCACAGATTTCTCGGCTAAGCCAAGCAGGTCGCCTGCCACATTTGTTTTTCTTTCTGCGCATTGGGATGGTTTGTTCCTGTGCCTTCAGTAAGGCTAGCCGCCCCGGGGAGAAGGTGCCGGGAGCACCAGGGCATTGTGGGAAGTGCTAGCTGTTTAGCCTTGTGGGCAGAGCCTGAGAGGTGCCGACTGGCTCTCACTGGCCATGTTTGGGTCCAGCGCCGTGGCCGGGCAGCCCTGCCTCCATCCTGCATGGAGCGATGGACTCCCACATGGGGACGTGAGCCCTGCTGGGAATCCAGGACGCGGCTCCCAGGCACCTGGCCTTTTTTGCCTCTTGTATCCGGCCTGACTCGCCCAGATCCCCGCCCACCGCAGGTTGGAGCCTCTGACTTGGAAATTTTTCTTTTTACGGCACAATCACTCCAAGAAACGCACAGCCTGCAGCTCCACGCTAAACACCCAACACACTGGTCTCCAATTTTCTTTTTAATAAGAAGCATTACACATGGCAATGCTGGATGAACACGGGGGTTTCAGCCCTGTTTGGGAGATGGAATTCGCTTTTGCAGAGATAAATGGAAATGGAGATAAGTGTGAAAGCCACTATTTGCATATATTTGCATATATATTTGCATGTACATGCAAGCACGCTTAAGTTGGGCCCTTGGCATGTGCTGTGAGTATCACTGTGGCCCCCGGGGCTCCCAAAGTTGAGTAGCCCTGGTTTATACCCTTCCCTGACAGTGCTCCAGTCACATGAATCGTCCCACCAAGTCTCCGTTATTCCAGTCACATGGTAGTTCTTTGTGCCAGGACTCCCAATTCCTCCTGCTTGGTCCCAGGCTTCTTGCGTTCGTGTACAGACACCTTAGAGAACTGGCCGACTGCCCGACCTTCTCCCTACCGACCCGGGGTCCTCCCCTGTGGCACCCGCCTCCCTGTGGAAATATTAGTCTGGCCATTGTGACCCCTTTCGCCGCAGCAGGGACGCCAGGCGCAGTGGAACAGTCTCCCTGGCTGGCGTGGAAACTCTATTGCTTAGCCCATGGGACGGGAGATGGGCAGAGCCCTGGAGAATAGAGGTGGGTAGAAGAAAGCCCTACTCTGCCCTGCCCTCTAGCCGGTCTAGAGCGGAGCGGACGGGGCTGCAGACAGGGGAGTTTAAGAGGGAGTTGGACAGAGGGAGGCCTAGGATGGTCAGGAAGACCCTCAACACCTGTGCCAGCCCTGCTCCTGTCTCCTTCGTCTGTGCCTGTAGCCAGACAGAAGAGGGGGCTTGCAATTCCCCCTTCCTGAAATCGAGGCTGGGGGGCGATCCAGTGTGAAAGGTGCCGGCTGGTGGAATCTCTCCGGCAGCAGGTGGGAGAGCTACGGGAGGAGGTGGCTGGGCTGAGGCGCATCCGAACCCACGAGCGATTCCTGGACCGTGTTCATGTGGAGACAGCTGAAGCTGAGGGAGCTGTCCCAGGACACAGGAGTGCGGACACACCGCTGGGGGAGGAGGAGATGGCTCAGGGGGACACTGGCAGCTGGTCATTTCTGGCAGCAGGCACTGCTCCACCCCTGCTCCCAACCCTCCCACCGTGGTACTGGGGAACCCATACGCTGTTCTGGATATGGGAGATAAGGAATCCCCCCTACAGCTGAGGAGGAGAAGCCTCGTACCCCCAAGGCTGGGAGGTCTGCAGCCACCCCTGTGAGGAGGAAACGTAGGGGAGTGGTGGTCGGAGACTCACTTGTGAGGGGGAGGGAGGCGCCCGTCTGTCGCCCTGACGTCATCTCGGGAGGTGCTGCCTGCCGGGGGCCTGTGTCCGAGACGTTATGGAGGCATTGTCGAGGATTATCCGGCCCTCTGACTCCTGCCCCATGCTACTGCCATGTGGGCACTCGCGATACCGCAGGGTGTGACACTGAGCGGATCAAGAGTGACTCCGGGGCTCTGGGGGTGCGGGTGAGGGAGTTTGGCGCGCAGGTGGAGTTCTCGGTCCTTCCTGCCATAGGTCGGGGGCCAGGCAGACACAGGTGCATCCTGGAGGTGAATGCTCTGGGGGTTATGGGGGTCACAGGGTGGCGGGGGGCTCTGGAGGTATGGGGGGCACAGGGCAGTGGGGGGATGGGGGGCACGGGGCGGCGGGGGGGCTCTGGGGGGATGGGGGCACAGGGCAGCAGGGGGGCTCTGGGGGGATGGGAGTTGGGGGGCTCTGGGGGTTATGGGGGGCACGGGGCGGTGGGGGGGCTCTGGGGGGGTGGGGGGTTGGGGGGCACGGGGCGGCTCTGTGGGGATGGGGGCTATGGGGGGCGGCGGGGGGGTCTGGGGAGATGGGGGGTTGGGGGCACGGGGCGGCGGGGGGGTCTGGGGGGATGGGGGCTATGGGGGGCACAGGGCGGCGGGGGGGTCTGGGGAGGTGGGGGGTTGGGGGGCACGGGGCGGCGGGGGGGCTCTGCGGGGATGGGGGCTATGGGGGGCACGGGACGGTGGGGGGGCTCTGGGGGGGTGGGGGGTTGGGGGGCATGGGGCGGCTCTGCGGGGAGGGGAGCTATGGGGGGCACGGGGTGGTGGGGGGGCTCTGGGGGGGTGGGGGGTTGGGGGGCACGGGGCGGCGGGGGGGTCGGGGGGGTGGGGGCTATGGGGGGCATGGGGCGGCGGGAGGGTCTGGGGGGGTGGGGGGTTGGGGGCGCGGGGCGGCGGGGGGGCTCTGCGGGGATGGGGAGTTGGGGGGCACGGGGCGGTGGGGGGGCTCTGCGGGGATGGGGGCTATGGGGGACGCGGGGCGGCGGGGGGATCTGGGGGGGGTTGGGGGGTCTGGGTGGGTGGGGCTATGGGGGGCACGGGGCGGCGGGGCGGCGGGGGGATCTGGGGGGGTGGGGGGTTGGGGGCGCGGGGCGGAGGGGGGGTCTGGGGGGGTGGGGAGTTGGGGGGCACGGGGCGGCGGGGGGGCTCTGCGGGGATGGGGAGTTGGGGGGCACGGGGCGGTGGGGGGGCTCTGCGGGGATGGGGGCTATGGGGGACGCGGGGCGGCGGGGGGGCTCTGGGGGGGTGGGGGGTTGGGGGGCATGGGGCGGCTCTGCGGGGAGGGGAGCTATGGGGGCACGGGGCGGCAGGGGGGCTCTGCGGGGATGGGGGCTATGGGAGGCACGGGGTGGTGGGGGGGCTCTGGGGGGGTGGGGGGTTGGGGGGCACGGGGCGGCGGGGGGGTCGGGGGGGGTGGGGGCTATGGGGGGCATGGGGCGGCGGGAGGGTCTGGGGGGGTGGGGGGTTGGGGGCGCGGGGCGGCGGGGGGGCTCTGCGGGGATGGGGGCTATGGGGGGCACGGGGCGGCGGGGGGATCTGGGGGGGGTTGGGGGGTCTGGGTGGGTGGGGCTATGGGGGGCACGGGGGCGGCGGGGCGGCGGGGGGGTCTGGGGGGATGGGGGCTATGGGGGGCGCGGGGCGGAGGGGGGGTCTGGGGGGGTGGGGAGTTGGGGGGCATGGGGCGGCAGGGGGGCTCTGCGGGGATGGGGGTTATGGGGGGCACGGGGCGGTGGGGGGGTCTGGGGGGGTGGGGAGTTGGGGGGCACGGGGCGGTGGGGAGGCTCTGCGGGGATGGGGGCTATGGGGGGTGCGGGGTGGCGGGGGGGCTCTGGGGGGGTGGGGGGTTGGGGGGCACGGGGCAGGGGGGCTCTGCGGGGATGGGGGTTATGGGGGGGCGTGGGGCGGCGGGGGGTCTGGGGGGATGGGGGCTATGGGGGCGCGGGGCGGCAGGGGGATCTGGGCGGGTGGGGGTTTGGGGGGCACGGGGCGGCAGAGGGGTCTGGGGGGGTGGGGGCTATGGGGGGCGCGGGGCGGCGGAGGGGTCTGGAGGGATGGGGGCTATGGGGGCGCGGGGCGGCGGGGGGATCTGGGGGGGTTGGGGGATCTGGGTGGGTGGGGCTATGGGGGGCACGGGGCGGCGGGGCGGCGGGGGGATCTGGGGGGGTGGGGGGTTGGGGGCACGGGGCGGCGGGGGGGTCTGGGGGGATGGGGGCTATGGGGGGCGCGGGGCGGAGGGGGGGTCTGGGGGGGTGGGGAGTTGGGGGGCGCGGGGCGGCGGGGAGGTCTGGGGGGATGGGGGCTATGGGGGCGCGGGGCGGCGGGGGGATCTGGGGGGGTGGGGGGTTGGGGGGCACGGGGCGGCGGGGGGGCTCTGCGGGGATGGGGAGTTGGGGGGCACGGGGCGGTGGGGGGGCTCTGCAGGGATGGGGGCTATGGGGGACGCGGGGCGGCGGGGGGGCTCTGGGGGGTTGGGGGGCACGAGGTGGGGGGGCTCTGCGGGGATGGGGGTTATGGGGGGCGCAGGGCAGCGGGGGGCTCTGTGGGGGTGAGGGGTTGGGGGGCACGGGGCGGGGGGGCTCTGCGGGGATGGGGGTTATGGGGGGCACGGGGTGGCGGGGGGGCTCTGCGGGGATGGGGAGTTGGGGGGCACGGGGCGGTGGGGGGGCTCTGCGGGGATGGGGGCTATGGGGGACGCGGGGCGGCGGGGGGGCTCTGGGGGGGTGGGGGCACGGGGTGGGGGGGCTCTGCGGGGATGGGGGTTATGGGGGGCGCAGGGCAGCGGGGGGCTCTGTGGGGGTGAGGGGTTGGGGGGCACGGGGCGGGGGGGGCTCTGCGGGGATGGGGGTTATGGGGGGCACGGGGCGGTGGGGGGGCTCTGCGGGGATGGGGACTATGGGGGACGCGGGGCGGCGGGGGGGCTCTGGGGGGTGGGGGGCACGGGGTGGGGGGGCTCTGCGGGGATGGGGGTTATGGGGGGCGCAGGGCAGCGGGGGGCTCTGCGGGGATGGGGAGTTGGGGGGCACGGGGCGGTGGGGGGGCTCTGCAGGGATGGGGGCTATGGGGGGCGCGGGGCGGCGGGGGGGTGGAGGGGTGGGGGGCACGGGGCGGGGGGGCTCTGCGGGGATGGGGGTTATGGGGGGCACGGGGTGGTCTGGGAGGGTGGGGGGTTGGGGGGCACGGGGCGGCGGGGGGGTCTGGGGGGGTGGGGGTTGGGGGGCTCTGGGGGTTATGGGGGAACGGGGCGGCAGGGGGGCTGTGGGGGGTTGGGGGGCGCGGGGCGGCGGGGGGGTCTGGGGGGATGGGGGATATGGGGGGCACGGGGCGGCGGGGGGGCTCTGCGGGGATGGGAGTTGGGGGGCTCTGGGGGTTATGGGGGCGCGGGGCGGCGGGGGGGCTGTGGGGGGTTGGGGGGCGCGGGGCGGCGGGGGGGTGGGGGCGGGGGGCAGGGCCGCTGCGGCGCTGGTTGCCATGGCTCCCGGTGGGGGGGGCGGTCCGGTCCCCGCCCGGGGGGGGGGGCGGCGCATGCGCGGTGCGGCCCCTCCCGCAGAGCCCGGCTCGGTGCAGACGCAGCCAGAACAGCGGCCGGAGCCACCCGGCGGCCCGAGCGGTGAGTGCGGGGCCGGCCCCCCCTCCCCCCGCCGGCCCCCCCCTCGCATTGCTCCCGACCCCCCTCGCCCCATTGCCCCCTCGGGTCCCGGCTCCTCCCCCCATCGCCGCCCGCCCCCCCGGCCGCTCCCCCGCGTTCCGTAGCCCCCCGGGCTGGGGCCGAGCTATGGGGACATGGGCCCGGCTGGTGTCTGGGGGGGCGGGTGCTTCCTGTTTTCCTGATGGGAGAGGTTGGGGGGGGTCCTGCCCAGGCGCCCGTGGGGAGAGGTTGGGGGAGGTCCCACTGCCCAGGCGCCCGTGGGGAGAGGTTGGGGGGGGTCCTGCCCAGGCGCCCGTGGGGAGAGGTTGGGGGGGGTCCTGCCCAGGCGCCCATGGGGAGAGGTTGGGGGGGTTCCCACTGCCCAGGCGCCCGTGGGGAGAGGTTGGGGGGGGGTCCCACTGCCCAGGCGCCCGTGGGGAGAGGTTGGGGGGGGGTCCCACTGCCCAGGCGCCCGTGGGGAGAGGTTGGGGGAGGTCCCACTGCCCAGGCGCCCGTGGGGAGAGGTTGGGGGGGGTCCTGCCCAGGCGCCCGTGGGGAGAGGTTGGGGGTCCTGCCCAGGCGCCCGTGGGGAGAGGTTGGGGGGGTCCCACTGCCCAGGCGCCCGTGGGGAGAGGTTGGGGGAGGTCCTACTGCCCAGGCGCCCGTGGGGAGAGGTTGGGGGGGGGTCCCACTGCCCAGGCGCCCGTGGGGAGAGGTTGGGGGGGGTCCCACTGCCCAGGCGCCCGTGGGGAGAGGTTGGGGGGGGTCCTGCCCAGGCGCCCGTGGGGAGAGGTTGGGGGGGTTCCCACTGCCCAGGCGCCCGTGGGGAGAGGTTGGGGGGGGGTCCCACTGCCCAGGCGCCCGTGGGGAGAGGTTGGGGGGGGGTCCCACTGCCCAGGCGCCCGTGGGGAGAGGTTGGGGGGGGGGTCCCACTGCCCAGGCGCCCGTGGGGAGAGGTTGGGGGGGGGTCCCACTGCCCAGGCGCCCGTGGGGAGAGGTTGGGGGGGGGTCCCACTGCCCAGGCGCCCGTGGGGAGAGGTTGGGGGGGTCCCACTGCCCAGGCGCCCGTGGGGAGAGGTTGGGGGGGTCCCACTGCCCAGGCGCCCGTGGGGAGAGGTTGGGGGTCCTGCCCAGGCACCCGTGGGGAGAGGTTGGGGGAGGTCCCACTGCCCAGGCGTCCATGGGGAGAGGTTGGGGGGGGTCCCACTGCCCAGGCGCCCGTGGGGAGAGGTTGGGGGGGGTCCCACTGCCTAGGCGCCCGTGGGGAGAGGTTGGGGGGGTCCCACTGCCCAGGCGCCCGTGGGGAGTGGTGGGGGGGGGTCCCACTGCCCAGGCGCCCGTGGGGAGAGGTTGGGGGGGTTCCCACTGCCCAGGCGCCCGTGGGGAGAGGTTGGGGGTCCTGCCCATGCGCCCGTGGGGAGAGGTTGGGGGTCCCTCTGCTCACACGTCAGGCACTGCTGGGTGAAAGCTGCGGGTGCTGTGGGCCCTAGCCCTGGGCCTGGGGTGGGGCCCTGTGGCCGGAAGAGGCGTCTGGTGGCGGTTTGCTGTGGGTGTGGGGCGGACTCGTGCTGACTGGGGGGTGCGTGAGTGTGCCCTGTTTGCAGGCGGGGGCCAGCGGGCACTGCCCTGCCGGGCCCCTCAGACCTGGCAATGCCCTGCGTGGGGCAGAAGCTCTTGCCGGCGTGCCACTGGCAGGGAATGGTCCGAGCTCCTCGGTGCTGTTCCAACCTGTCACCCCCAGGGATTGTTAGTTTGGTGACAGGTGTGACGCTGTTTCGGTCGCTGTCTGTCTGCTGGGGGTGGATTGGACCCTTGCTCTGACGCAGACACGGGCGTGATGCATCTGGCCAGGCCGTCGGACCCGCACGCGCTCAGCAGCCGAGCCGGGCGAGTCTCTGATCGTTGTGATGCTTTTGGGATTCGAGCCGTGGACTCGGAGCTGGAGCGTAACCCTGTTCCGTGCCGTACGCCTGAGTGGGAAAGCGTGGGAGCGTTACCCTGTTCCGTGCCGTACGCCAGAGGCGCTCACTCACCAGGCCCAAGGGCCTGCCGCAGGAGCTAGCGAGCTGAACAGCCGGCGGATGCCAGCCTCTTCCTTTCTGTGATATTCTACCTCATCGAAATGGCTCCGAGTGCAGATTTGCCATACACCAGGGATCCCAGACTCTTGTCCTGCCAGGGCCCCCGCCTGCAACTCGCCTAGGACCTGCAGAGGCCCTCACCTTTCATAGGGAGAGGCACCCAAGTAAGACTACATGTCCCAGCATGCTTGGCACTTTGTGTTGCGAGAGGGCATATGGGTACGGGGCAATGCATGCTGGTATCTGTAGTCTTCATGGCCACCAGTGCAAGAGGCGGGCGGTGCTGGACCTGCTCTGCTGTGGCACCTGGGGACCTGTAGCCCTGGGGGGTGCAGGCGCATAGCAGTGGGAAGCCTGGGGAGAGAGAAAGCTGGGCAAACAGTGGAAAGTGCCTTTTTGTGCTGCCTCAGAGAAGCCGTGGCGGCGTGAGGAGAAATGCCCCTCGTACGAGCAGGTTAGCAGAGCGATGGGAAGGGCCGGAAGAGGGTTTTGCAGAGCTGGGGACTGTGGCCTCTTGAACTTGCTGTCACGCTAGTGGCCGCAGACTAGGGCTGGATGCAATTAAAGTCCAGGCGTGGAGCAGAGGGCCTTTCTGAGCTGTGACCCAAAGAGCCGCTCCGTACGCCGGCGGGGCTCCTGCATGTGTGACCGTGGCTGCGGTGCAGCAGCTGTGCGCGTGGGGCTGTGGACAGATGCGCCAGGCCCCAGAGGGGCTCAGAGAGAACAGGGCTATGGTGGTGGGGATCAGCAGGGGAGGAGGAGAAAAGCCCATCAGTAAAGCTCAGGTTGTAGCAGTTCTAATCTGCCCTCACTGAAACATCTGGTCACTGCATGCAAAACGCAGGGCCCCTGGGAGAGGAACCAGCACTTGTCCCCGTGATCAGGGCTCGGAGATTGGTGCTTGGCCACTCTGTTCACGGAGCACTTGTCTGCTGAGGGAAGAGGCTTGTGCTAGGCCTTAAAATGGCGAGGTGCTGGCTTCTCCTGGTCCCGGGGGCGGTGAATTCCACAGCCCTGCGCCATGACATGCAGGCCCAGCAGTGTGCACGTGGACCCAGAGGTCATCAGAACGGCCTTTGGTCTACGGTCCAAAGCCTTGAGCCAGGCCTGATTTGGATGGGGGGGGTCAGAAGTGTTCTCTGCCTTGCCTAGAAGGCTGGCAGCTGTGAGGACACACGCTGGAGCCTGCATGTGACAAGGGCAGGGGTCGTGGCAGCCGGCACAGAGGCTCGGACCGGGGCAGACTCCTGACGAGAGAGGGGCCCAGCCAGCTCTGCTGTTTGGTGTTGGCGGGTGGGGGTGTTGCGAATAGTAGGGTCCTGGACTGTGCAGGGCCCTGCTGAGGGGCGAGCGTGGAATGAGATGCATTTAGTAGCCAAGGAGGTTGGTGCCTGAGCCGGTCCTTGGGAGCAGCAGCCCAGTCTGGCCTGGATGGAACTAGATTGGCTACATCTCCTGCTGGGACAGCTGGGAATCAGCATTGCCTGGTGTGGGGATGGGGTGGCTATGTGGGAGGAGGAGCGTGCAGTATGAAAGCAGGGGAGGAGGAGGCACGAGTACGAGATGGGGAGGGGAATGTGCGGGGCAGAGGGTGCAGGGAACTGGATGAGGGAATGCAGGAGGACGGGGTGTCTGAGTTCAATGCAGAGAGAGAGCGGGGGGGGGGGGGGGGTATGTGGCCACAGCAGCTGTCTTGGCTGTGGCATTTTGGATAGGGCGAGGCCCCGCACGGAGAGGTGCTGTTACCCGCACGCTCTAGGGCACCCCCTGCCTTGCCCAGTCCCTAGGGCTCGGGGTGCTGTGTGCTGCGGTACTGCGGGTGCGCTACATGGCAGTAGCCTTCCCCGCTTAGCACGCACAGAACAGAATGGGCCCACGCCCAGGCCAGTTAGGCCCCGGGCGGCCCAGGCCTTCAGCATCTACACGGTGTGATTGGCAGGTGTGGCGCTTGGGCTTTGCCCTGGAGTTGGGTCTGGAGAACTCCCTTGGGGACCCCCGGGCTATAGTTAAAATCTGGGTCCCACGTGGCACCTTCCCGTCATTGGAAATGAGCCTGCCCCAGAACGGTGCTTTTCATCAAGCCCAGCCCAGCAGACACAGGCTCGACCCACTCGGCTGATTCCAATCTTGCACAATGAGCGCAGCAATAGACAGAAGCAGGGGAGACTGGGAGCCCGGACGGACGCGCTGGGGTAAAGCAGTGTGCAAGTTCCCAGTCACAGCTGTTGCTGGGGGTTCCTTGCCTGACAGGAGGTGTCAAAGGGCGTTTGCTTTACACATCTTCCGCTGGTTTGGGAGCTGCCCCGGGGCAGAGGGAGGGCAGGATGTCCAGGTCTGCAGCAGTCCATGGCACGCGGGGCTGTGACTGCAGCTTAGCTCATGGCTGCAGTTTCTGTCTGGCTGCTGGTTTTACTGCAGGAGGCCTCGGCCGTTACAGCGGCTGATGGCAAAGCTCTGCCTTTCTGTGCTGCCGGGAGAGGGCTCGCTTGGAGCTGCTCCAGGCTCCATGTGGGTACCCAGCCATGAAACGCCGCACTGATCCGGGTCAGGGCAGCCGGGGCTCCTTGAAGTGGCTGCTCGTGGCCTGCTGTCTGTGGGAGGTTTTCTCGGCACACAGGAGAAATATCAGAGGCAGTGTGGCCTGCCCATTTCCTGTGCTCCCCTATAGGACTCTAAAGGCCTGCCCGGCACCTCGGTCGGGGGCTGGGCTCCCAGGGCTCTGTGACACCCCCCCCCCCCCCAGCTTTATGGAATTGACGGACAGACACAAGTATGCATCACTGAAGATGCTTTGGACAAAATGCCCCATGTCACCTGTCGATCTTCACGTCTCGCTCTGCGGGGTCTGCAGAGCTGATTCTGGGGTGCATGTCGCTCTTGCATGTGGAGCAGGGCTCGGGTTAGGGCTAGAAATGTGCAAATGCAAACCATCAAGGGGGTTTCCCTGGAGGGCTGGTGATCTCCTGTAAACTGCCCTTTTGTTCTTTAGGTCTGGCCAGTGGTTGTCTCAGCAAGTCAGGAGCTCTCCCTGCCTGGTGGGGCTGGCCAGGTCCTTTTCCATGAAAAGGGAGAGTGTAAAACAGAATTCCCCTGGAAAGGGAGGCCATTTAAGACGCAAAGTTTTCCAGTTCTTTGGCTGGCTGGTGTGGCTCTCCCAGGAGGATACCTAGAGACCCCAGGGAAAGGGGACTTCCCTGTGGCGGAGGCTTGGCTGGAGTAAGGACAGGGTTAGGGTAAGTTTGTCATAAGCTGTAGGGGCTTAGAACTAGCCAAGCGTTTTCTGTTGTTTTAAATTTGTAACCTACTTGCTCTGCCTGTCCTCACTTGCAACCACTTAAATCCACGGCTGGTAGTTAATAAAACCACATTTGTTTACTACCAAGCCCGGTGTAAACCACTGTTACCTGGGGAACAACCAGTGTGCACATCTCCCTTTCATTGCGAAGGGGGCGGGGGGGGACCTGTGCATGACCTCAGCTCTGTGCCTTGGTGGGGAGACCAGGACAGGGAGGTGAGATGCCCAGAGAACAAGGAGGAGAGTGACAGTGGTTTTGTCAGCACCCAGAACGCACCCCCAAGGGGTCTTCTGTGACTGTCCCCAGCACAGGGGGATCGGCCTGTTCGGGGCTGCCCCTCTGCTGGCCAGGCCCTGCGGGAGGGTTCAGTGCGGCTCTGTGCTGGTCTCCGTTCTCCCTCCCCGGCTCTGACCAAGGCACTTCAGGTATCAGTGGGAGCAGGACTGCCCTGAGTCCAGGGAAGGCAGAGATACCTGCGGGGAATGTGCCAGCCTGTCAGGCAAAGTCACGCCCGGCTGGGATGGGGGGTTGTATCCCAGAGTTCTCACCAGCTTCCTGTGACTCTGGCCCGTGGAGCTGGGGGCTGCTGTGCTCTGACCGGGGGAGGAATTACTGGGTGGAAAATCCCGTCTAATCAGCTGACTGGGATCCTGTGGGTGGGGGTCGCTCCAGACAGGCTGGGCCAGGCCCGCATCAGGGAGCAGCGATCAGAACGCACTTGGCGTGGATATTGCCGAGGCTGTTGTGGAGGGTAATTTTGGCTGGGTAGAAGAGTCCAAAACATAGTCAGTAAGTGGAACCGGTGGAGTGTCGCCCAGAGCCATCATGCTCTCTAAGACGGGTGGGCCTGAGGGCCACATCTTGGCACGGAAATTGTATGGTGGGAAATTGTATGAGTGTTCATAAAATTGGAGTTGGGGTGTGGGGAGGGTAAGGGCTCTAGCTGCGGGTAAAGCCAGGGATGAGGGGCTTGGGGTGCAGAGTGGGATGGGACAGGGGTTGGGGTTGGGGTGTAGGGAGGGTGAGGGCTCCGGCTGTGGGTGGGGCCAGGGATGAAGGGTTTGGGGTGCAGAGTGGGATGGGACAGGGGTTGGGGTTGGGGTGTGGGGAGGGTGAGGGCTCCAGCTGTGGGTGGGGCCAGGGATGAGGGGTTTGGGGTGCAGAGTGGGATGGGACAGGGGTTGGGGTTGGGGTGTGGGGAGGGTGAGGGGCTCCGGCTGTGGGTGGGGCCAGGGATGAGGGGTTTGGGGTGTGGGAGGGGGATGGGACAGGGGTTGGGGTGTGGGGAGGGAGGAGGGCTCCAGCTGGGGGTATGGGCACTGGGGTCGGATGGGGGGGTGTGGGGTTGGGGGGCAGGAGGGTACTCTGGGCTGGAAAGGGTTTGGAAAGCGGGAGGGAGATCAGGGCCAGGGCAGAGGTAAGGACTCTGGCTTGGAGTGCAGGCTCTGGAGTGGGGCCAGAGGTGTGGGGTGCAGGAGGGAGCTCTGGGCTGGCACCAAGGGGCTCAGGGAGTGGGAGGGGGTTTGAGGTCTGTGTGTGTGGCGGGGGGGCAGGCTCCAGGCAGCGCTTACCTCATGCAGCTCCTGGAAGCAGCGGCCTGTCCCCAGTCCAGGTCCTACCCGGCGGCGTGAGCAGGGGGCTGTGTGCCGCCCCAGTGCCCCTTTGGCTGCGGCTCCTGGGCGGTGTGAGATGCAGAGCCAAGGGTAGTGTGCAGAGCCCCCGGCCGTGTTCCCTTGAAGCTTCTCTGTCCATGTGTGGAATAAATGTCACGTGCCCCGAGGCATATGCCAGTGTGCACCACCAGTGGAAACCAGATAGCGAGCGCTCTGCTAATCAGCTGCCCAGTATGTCTCACTGTTTCCTTGTGCTCCCCCATCTGCCTGTTTCCCTCCCCGGTGTGTCTTATCTGGCCCTTCGATGGCCAGCTCCCTGGGCAGGGCCCATCTTGTACTCTGTACAGCTCCTGGCGCATCTCGGCCCTGGGCGCTGCCGTGGGACGGCCGCAGAGGGGCCGTGACGGTAACAGTGCTGCTAATACCATGCCTGGCCTGGAGACGGGAAATGGGAAGTCTCTGTCAGAGCCTGGGGGAGACCCAACTCTCACTACTGGGTTCTTACGCCTGCCTCTGTAGCATCCTCTGCTGCCGTGGCAGCCGCTCTGCTCGGGCACTTCCTGTGCCCCTAGGCTGGCGTGGGCAAATACCGGCCCACGGGCCAGATCTGCTCTGCCAGGGTTAGCTCCTGGCGGCCCCACTGCTCTAATTACCTGCAGGGCTGCAGGCACCGGCCATCGCGGCTCCCATTGGCTGCAGATCGCCATGCCCGGCCAATGGGAGCTGCGGGAAGCCGTGTCCCGGTCCGTACCACTTCCTGCCACTCCCATTGGCTGGGAATGGGAACTGCAGCCAGTGGGAGCTGCGATGGCCGGTACCTGCAGCTGTGCAGGTAAGTACATTGGTGGGGGCCTGCTGGGGCTAACCCTGGCAAACTGCTGCTGCTTTCTGGCCCACCCTGCCCCAGGGCCATGGTCTCCAGCCCTTTAAGCACAAGATCACTTTTACATTTCAGTCATCGGGTAGCACTTGAACGACTAACAAAACATGTAGATGGGAACTTGAGCACTCCTGGGCATGTCTTCAGCTGACCGGAGCGTTGGAAGTCCAGATCCAAGGATAAATAAGGGCAGGAGGGAGGAAGAAGAAGGGAAAAAAACAGAAGGGGAAGAAGAAAAAAAGACAGAGAGTAGATAAGCTGCAGAGGGATTGCCCAGTGAGTCTGTAACAGGAAAAATGTAGAAAACAACTGTCTAGTAGCATCTTAAAGACTGAGTAGTTGTAAGAGGCTGATAAGAACCATTAGTTAGTTGTGCGGAGGGCTCTGGGCTGAGCCTGGAGGAGGAGGTTGGGGGGCAGGGGTTGTGCCGAGGGGCTCTGGGCTGAGCCTGGAGCTGGAGGTTGGGGGGCAGGGGTTGTGCTGAGGGCTCTGGGCTGAGCCTGGAGGAGGGGGTTGGGGGGCAGGGGTTGTGCCGAGGGCTCTGGGCTGAGCCTGGAGGAGGGAGTTGGGGGGCAGGGGTTGTGCCGAGGGCTCTGGGCTGAGCCTGAAGGAGGTTATTGGGGCAGGCTCTGGGAGGAGTTTGGGGGCAGAGTTACTGCGTGGTTACTGTGGTGTTGGATGGGTCTGTGTGTAGTCACCCCTAGATCAGCCAGGGGAAACCTGGCCCTGCAGAGGGGCTGAGAGGGGCTTCTGGGAGGGAGACGCAGCACTCAGACATGTGGAACCCTCCTGCCCCACTCCGCTCCCCTAATCTGTGCTGCGTAGCCATGGGGAGGGGGCACTGGCCAGCCCTCCAGGCTTGTCCCTTGATGAATTGTCACAGGTTATCTGACTACCCTGCTTATGGGAGAGAAGCATTCGGAGGCAGCAAGAGCCAGGAGGAGAAGCTGCTAATGAGGGCTTGGCAGCAGTGATTGCTGCTTTGCCTCTAACACTGAATAAACAAGTCCAACGTTGTGACTGATTTAATTCTCCTCCTGCTTTTTTATTTTTGGCTAGACTCTCTCTGTGTAATGCTGCCTACTTACTAGTTGTGACATTTGCTTGTATTATACATGAGGTATCTGCAGTTCTTTTGTCTTCTTCTGGATCTAATTGGGTATCTTTGTTGGGAGCTGGGCAAGGACCCTCCAGAGATACTTGTGGGAAGAGACCAGGGCCGTGCAGTTAGTCTCTGAATAAAACCATATCCAAGCTCTGGGTCCCGGCTGGTCATTAATTAAACAGCATTCAGCAGTTGAACGATTGCAGTGCCGTGGGAGCTTGCCGCGCTGGGGTGTGGGGACTCTGTGGACAGGCGCAGAGCAGGAGCGGGCGTGAGCAGAGGTTCGGGGGACATCTTTCCTCCAGGATCTTGGGAGCACGTCTGGGACAATCCGGCCTGGCTCTGAAAAGTGAAAGCGACTGTTGCAAGTTCCCGCTGCCCTTCACAAGCTCCAGTGCTTGCTTTCCTGCCGTCCCTTTGAGGCCAGAGTCCCGGGGTCCTTCAGGGCGGCTGGGGGCAGATGTGGCCATGTGAAACCAGCACCTCACCGGCAGCCTGCGCGCCGCTGCTCCTGTCTGCGTGTGCCTCCCCCTCCGCTCAGGGTGGCAAGGAGCCCTGGGGCTGGGGGCTGTACTGACCCCGCCGGCCCGGCAGGCCAGGGACGAGCCTCTCGGGCTTGACATACCCAGGCGTGTCACCAGCCTCCGCTGCAGTTGGAGGGGTGGGCAGGCTCTTGAAGGAAATGCTCCTTCTCCCAAGCATTTGGCAGGAGTTGTAGTTAAATAGGTGTCAGCGCAAACAAGTAAGGAAGCAGTCTGACTGCATGCTGCTTGCATAGCAGGCTCTGGGCTCCAGGTGTGCTGCCTGGCCCGCAGGCCGAGAGAGGTGCTGAGAGCCACCCCTTTGCCAAAAGCCACAGAAGGGTCAGTTACGGGACAGAGGCCGGACTCTAGGCCTGCTCCTGCGCTGCCAGCCCACCCCCAGGCGCTCCTGCTTGGGTGACACTGTAGAGGTGGGAACTTGCTGTGACGGACCGGGCCGGGTCTGGGCGTAGCTGAGGGCGTCCGCTCAGGGCGAATTGCTCAGACTCAGGGCTCCTTACTGCCCCTGACTGGCGGCCCTTCCCAAATAGGCCACAAACCAGTCACACGGAGCGCTTCAGCTGCCTACCTGGCCAGCCAGAAGCCTCGTGAGCAAAACCCCTCCGACACCCCAGCTCTCCCTGTGTCCCAATCAGCCCCTGGGCCTGCACACAGGTGAGGGGTTATAAAACCCAATCTCACCTACCCCCAACGGGTTCTTCCAGTCCCAAGAAACCAGCCACAGGTCCCAGGTCAATTTACACTGTGGATCTTACCCACAAGACCACGCTGGGCCAATCCTTTCGAATCTACAATCTAAAGGTTTATTACTGAAAGAAGGAAAAGCCTGAGAGTGAGGTTGTTAAGGAGAATACGTTACATGCATCGAATCACCCAGTTCTCGATACAGGCTCCCAGCAGAGATGTTACAAACTGCTATCTTAAAAGTCTCTGGTGCACGTCCTGTCAGGATGGGTTCACGGTTCTTTCCAGCTCGTGGGTCCCTACAAGGCTGCATCTGGGATCAGGAGCAAAACTGAAGACCAAATGGAGGGTGCCACATGGCACTTATATACCTCCCCTGGCATCTCCTTGGCTGCAGCAGGTCACCTGGTCAGTGGCCTATCCCGGTGTCCCATGCTGGTAGCCCTTAGGTATCAGTCCCATTCCTGAGATGTGTACTGGCGCCCAGACATTCATTGTCTCCTTGCTAATTAGCACAGCCATTGGCTGAGCTTTCCTTGCCCCTTTGCTCAGCCACAGAGACTTTTCCAGCATCCACACAGAGTACCTGTTTCTAACTCCACATACAGACATTATACCCTTACGTGACTAGCACATACAGAACCAGTAGAACAGAAGCTTTCATGTGACAGCGCACATGACCCCCTTTGTATACACTTTGGGGCAAATACCCCCCTTAAAATCCGGTAACATGACACTTGGCCATGCACATGGGGGGAGGGCGGGCGTCGGGAGAGCAGCGCTGCGGGCGCACGGGGGGGGCCGTCGGGAGAGCAGCGCTGCGGGCGCACGGGGGGGCCCGTCGGGAGAGCAGCGCTGCGGGCGCACGGGGGGGGCCCTCGGGAGAGCAGCGCTGCGGGCGTACGGGGGGGGTGGGCTGTCAGGAGAGCAGCGCTGCAGGCGCACGGGGGGGGCCGTCGGGAGAGCAGCGCTGCGGGCGCACGGGGGGGGGCCGTCGGGAGAGCAGCGCTGCGGGCGTACGGGGGGGGTGGGCTGTCAGGAGAGCAGCGCTGCAGGCGCACGGGGGGGGCCGTCGGGAGAGCAGCGCTGCGGGCGCACGGGGGGGGCCGTCGGGAGAGCAGCGCTGCGGGCGCACGGGGGGGGCCGTCGGGAGAGCAGCGCTGCGGGCGCACGGGGGGGGCCGTCAGGAGAGCAGCGCTGCGGGCGCACGGGGGGGGCCGTCGGGAGAGCAGCGCTGCGGGCGCACGGGGGGGCCGTCGGGAGAGCAGCGCTGTGGGCACACAGGTGGAGGGGGGCAGAGGCAGGCAGAGCTGCCCTGTGGAGATGGCTGCAAGGCAGGAGCCACGCATGGTGTGAGCTGGGACACCAGACCATGGGCCGGCTGGGGAGACGTGGGCAGAGCAGCGCGTGGGGGTGGCTGGGCCCTGCCACGTTCAGACCAAGCCCAGCTCCAGAGGCGTGTTTCACAGGCGCTGCCTGGTGCGACGTGCCCAGCCAGCCCCGGCGGCTGCTTGCGCTCCCTGGGCACAGCACTGGGGAAGGACGGGTGCCTTGAGCGCAGGGCTGCCATTGTGGGCCGGGGAATGCCATCTGAAGTTAGGACCAGGAGCCCGAGCAGCAGGGCTGGGAGCGGGTGCAGGATGGGCCCGGACGCAGGTCGTGCTGGGACTCTGGGAGCCTGCGAGGGGCTGCGGTAGTGTGGTGGCCGCCAGAGCCTCCGTCTGCCCGCCCTGAATCACAGAAACAGAGAATCGGGAGAGACCTCGGGAGTCACTGAGTCCAGCCCCCTGCCCAAGGCAGGACCAACCCAACTCCTACAGCCGTGGGTGAGCTCTGCCCTCCGCCCTCCAGAGAAGGCCCTGGGGGGCTCTGAAAACATCCCACGCTTCTCAGGACACCTGCGGAGATTTCAAGGGGAAGCTTCGGGCACAGGCCCAGCCTGGGCATAGCGTTGGGAGGCAAGGGGACGCCGTGCACAGCTTGTTTTGCACACGCTCTCGCTGGCGTGGGTGCAGCCCGGTGGGTTTTCTTTCATGAAACGCTAGCAGCATGCCCGGTGCTGAGCTAGACACAGGGGCTGCATGCAGCCCTCAGGCTAAGGGTGTTACGTACCAGGTAATTCACTCGTCAGTAGGCACGTCCGCAGTCCATTTCAAAGCACAAGCGCCCTTGTGGGGACTTGCCGCTGGCCCCGGGCTGCACGCGGGTGCCAGCTTTGAGGTGTATGAGAGTCCCCAGCGGGGCTCTTGGGCATCTCAAAGCGGAAGTGCCGGCATGGAGCGTGAAGTGAGGGGGGACTCAGAGCCCCCCGACCCTGGGCTCCACGCGGCACTGCCGCTTTGAAATGCCACGCGGAGCTGGGGCTAGGTCGGGACTCCCCTGCTGAGCCCGGGCTCCTGCAGCGCTGCTTTGAAGTACTCCCTCTCCCCCCCCTTGCTGCCAAAGGCGGGGGGGTGACAAGTTGACTCGACGACTCCTTCACGTCCCACCTCAGAGCCGCTCCAGGGGCCTGGGAAGTACCTGGAAGCCAAGCACTGGGGGGTGCTGGAAAGTGGACCTGGTGTGTTCTCTCAAACCTTGCACTTGCTCGTGGCCCCGCTGCCTCCGCCAGGCACGCTGCCTCCAACCTGGGACCTCTTCCCAAGGTTTCCTGCGAGCCGGGGAGACGCTTCCCGTGGTCTCTCCCGCTGGTAGGGGAGCGTGCGGCCGGGGGCGATCCGGTCCAGCCACGGTGCCAAATGGGGAAGTGGCTTTGCTCGGGGGTGCTGGGTTCCCCGGGGCGAACGACACTGGTTGCGGCTGGCTCCGCCTGCTTGGTTTGCCAGAGGGGGTCAGTGTCCTGAAAGAGGTGTGTGTCTCCCGTTCCCTGGGACGGGGGGAGAGGGCGCTAGGCAGGGCCTCGGCCTGGGGTTGTCTAGTGAGGGACACGGGTGCCACAGCCAGGCAGGCCACAGAGGGGCTTTTCCTGTGGCTCCTGCCCCTGCAGAGCCAGCCTGTCGCCAGTGCAAGGCCCGGGTTCATCCTGCTTCGAAGCTCTTCCACGGTGCGGGCAGGATCCAGATTCACTGGGCCCCTGTGGAGCCCCATGCTGTGCTCTTGGCAGTGGTGGGTAGGGCAGTCTCTCCAGCCCGGCCCGAGCAGGGAGGCTGTGCCGGACTGGGCCCCCTGCCGGGTCGGGCCCCGAGCCCCCTGCCGGGTCGGGCCCCAAGCCCCCTGCCGGGTCGGGCCCCCTGCCGGGCCGGGCCCCGAGCCCCCTGCCGGACCGGGCCCCCTGCTGGTCCGGGCCCCGAGCCCCCTGCCGGACCGGGCCCCCTGCCGGGCTGGGCCCCAAGCCCCCTGCCGGACCGGGCCCCCTGCTGGTCCGGGCCCCGAGCCCCCTGCCGGACCGGGCCCCCTGCCGGGCCGGGCCCCGAGCCCCCTGCCGGGCCGGGCCCCGAGCCCCCTGCCGGACCGGGCCCCCTGCCAGGCCGGGCCCCGAGCCCCCTGCCGGACTGGGCCCCCTGCTGGGCCAGGCCCCCTGCCGGGCTGGGCCCCGAGCCCCCTGCCGGACCGGGCCCCCTGCCGGGCTGGGCCCCGAGCCCCCTGCCGGACCGGGCCCCCTGCCGGGCTGGGCCCCGAGCCACCTGCCGGACTGGGCCCCCTGCTGGGCCGGGCCCCGAGCCCCCTGTCGGGCCGGGCCCCCTGCCGGGCTGGGCCCCGAGCCCGCCGGCTGCTTTGGGAAACATCCGGTTGTTGCGGAAGTGGCAGACTCTGGCTCAGGAGACAGTTTGGGTCTCAGCCTCTGACGCTGATTCTTGGCAGCTGTTTGCGGAGCCTGGGAGGGGCGGAGGGGTGCCGGGTGTGAGATGCCTGGACCCTGCCTCACGGGGGTGTGAGTCAGTGGGGGTGAGATGGGGCTGTGACTGGCTAGCAGGTTACTCTCCCCGGGCCGCGCGCACGGGGATGTGATGGTGTGAACGGTTAAGCCGGGAGCCTGGGCCATCCGTCACGGTTACACGCAGCCCCCTCCCCAGGCTGATGCCCCCGGGGCAGCGGTTGCGTGGCTGCCTGAATACGGACATTTTACCGTCCCCGCCGCTTATTGGCTGCGGTTCCCAAGAGGGGGCTGGCGCAGCCTTGTGGGCGAGGGGCTGCTCCAGCCCCACAGGGCCCGCCGCAGTGGGGGGGCTCCAGCCTGCCCCTTTGATCAGTGAAAGGTCACGTTTAACTGGCTGATTCTCACACGGGGGCTGCAAGGCCCCGTTGAATGACTTTGGAGGCACGCTCGCTGTGGCCGGCTCGGGGGGTGCTGGGCGGCATCTCAGGGAGCCCTGCTTGGTGTGGGGAGCCCGTGTCCCTGCAAAGCCCCTCGCTCCCAGGCGGCCGGCTTGCCTGAAACACCGGCAGCCGTTAGCCGGGCATTTCTTGGCTCCTGCGCCTGCGCCCCTGCAGCTGTGTCTGGAGTCCCTCCGGCTGCCTGCTCGTGCACGGAGCCCCAGCGCCTACCTGGCCATGCGGAGCAGCGTCTCGCACGGGAGCACCACCGAAGGGCACCGGGGTGTGTGTGAGGAATGAGAAATTCCGCCTGGGGCCCTTGAGGACCTGGGGGGAGGGCAGCTGGGAGAGGCCTGTCCCAGGCTGCCGAAGAGCCCGCCGGCCGCTCGGGACCTGCGCTCACCAGTGGCAGCTGGTCCAATGCAAGAGGGTCTCGTTCCTCTCCCGCTCGCCTCTCCAAGCCCGGGGGCTGACCCGGCTCCAGCGCTGCCGACTCGCTGGCTCGGCCTGGGCACCGTGCCAGGGGGGTGCTGCGACATGTGCAGAGACCCATTGCGGAGCACAGAGCAGGGCCTGGCCCCGTCTCGAGCACAGTGCGCTTCCCCGCCTGCCTGTAACGGCGAGCGTGTGGGTTTCCCAGCCCAGCCTCTCGGGCCGGGTCCTGCGCTGGGCCCCGGAGGAGGGCCTTCGCGGCCTGGCCTGCGCTAGAATGGGCACGGGGGGTTTCAGACGCCCAAGCCGGTCGGTGGTGCAGAGCTTGTTCCAGTAGCGGCGCCCGTTTCCGTCCTTGGGCCGGAGCGGCGTGTGTAGGACGGAGGGCCGGAGAAGCAGGGCCCCGGGGATTATCCGCCTCTCTGCCAGCTCCTCCCTGCCGGGCGAGATGGAGCCGGGCCAGGGCCTGGTTACTCCAGGGAAGGGTCATGGATGGGCCAGCCCTGCCCCTGCTTGCTTGGCTCGCCCCTTGTAGGCGGAGGGGGATAACGCAAGCGTGTGCGTCTCGCCCCCGGGCAGCAGGCCATGGGGAGGCTGTGGGACGTCCTGACTGCATGGAGGGGGCAAAGGACTGTCCCAGCTTGGGATTCAGACCTGGGACCTGCCCACCAAAGCCCACTGTGCGGTGCCCTATTTATCAGCCCCGCCCCAGTGCCCACAGCCCGGCAGCCCTGTCCCGCCCGGCCTGGGGCCCCTCTCCTGCACAGCAGCGGAAGGGCCTGTCAGAGCCCCCCGCCCCGGGTTTCGCTTGTGACCGCCGTGCTTGGCGCAGGCCCCGGCACCAAGAGCTGAGCCTGGCCTGCGTACACAGGGGCAGGCTGCTCCCTGACCAAGCGGAGGCTGCAGGGAGCCGGGGGATGCTGGGAGGTGCCGTCGTGGTGGACACGGAGTCCGTCTGTGGGGCACCTTCGGCCGCAGTTGCAGCTCAGGATTCGGGGACGGCACAGGCCCGTCGGGGAGCGCTGGACCGGCCGCCCTGCCTGCATGGCCGGACACCCTGCCACCGCGGACTCCAGTTCCGGGCTTCGTGGGCCTGACTCTGACCCTGGAGCTGGGCCTGGGTGTGTCTAGGCAGGGCCGCGCCGCGGTGGCTGGAGACGGATGTGCTGGGTCTGCGCCGTGTCCAGCGTGAGCCCGCGCTCTCCGGGCGACTGTCTGAGTGCAGGCAGCGGGGCAGGGCTAAGCTGGAGATTAGGCCAAAGGGTTTCCCTAGGGGGTGGGGAAGCGCTGGGAGGGGCTCCCCCTTTCCCGCTGCGGGGTGGCTGGGCAGCAGGTGAAAGCTGCTCCAGTGCGGGGCAGCCCTGTGGGTTGGCCGGTGCACCCTGTGTGAGGGATGGGGACGGGTACCCGGGGGCAGCCCTGCAGGGCTGCTGGCTCGCCTGGCCTGGCGGGGAGGGGCAAGGGAGTGTGGAGGGAGGGGGGATTGGTGGCTCCCAACCCATGAGCCTGTGCAGGCTGGGAGCTGGTAGCCGTCCCCCACCCACTGCCCCTGGCATGAGGCTGGCACTCCCAGTCCCCCCCCCCCCATTCTGTCAGTGGACAGGTTGCATGGAACGTTTCCCCAGTGAACCCCCCCCAGGATTTGACGTTCCTGCTTGGAGCGGGCGCAGCCGGGGGGGGGTGAGGCGCCCGCTCGGAGCGGGCGCGGCCGGGGGGGTTGACGTCCCCGCTCGGAGCGGGCGCGGCCGGGGGGGTTGAGGTTCCCTACTCGGAGCGGGCGTGGCCGGGGGGGTTGAGGTTCCCTACTCGGAGCGGGCGTGGCCGGGGGGGTTGAGGTTCCCTACTCGGAGCGGGCGTGGCCGGGGGGGTTGAGGTTCCCTACTCGGAGCGGGCGCGGCCGGGGGGGTTGACGTCCCCGCTTGGAGCGGGCGCGGCCAGGGGGGGTGACGTCCCTACTCGGAGCGGGCGCGGCCGGGGGGGGGGTTGACGGCCCCGCTCGGAGCGGTGCCTGCCATCGGCCCTATCACGAGCCCCAGCTGCCTTCACTCTCCCTCCTGCCCGGGCTGTGCATTCTGGCTGCTGCCCGTGTCTGGCATCTCGCTGAGCTGGCAGCGGTGCGGCCCGGTGGTGGGGTGGCTGGGTCGGAGCTGCGCGTGGCCGGCTGCTGGACCTGCCCTGTGTTCCATTCCTGCCCCGCCAGAGCGTCCCTGGATGGGGAGTGAAAATCCCCCAGCCCAGCGGCGGGAGCCCCAGGAATTCCCCGGCGCCTCGCCGTCTCTCTGAACCCTGCAGCCCCACCGGGGGCTCGCCTGCGCCTGGGCACGGCACTGAGGGAGTGGACTGGCGGCTCCTGGGCCGTCTCATGTTGCAAGTGCCCAGCCAGGCTGGCCGGCGGGATTCCTCGGCTGCTGGTCCCTTCCCCAGCTGGCTGGCCTTGCCGGCAGTGCAGTGCCCCTTGGGGGAGAGTGTCCTTGCGGGCTGCCCGCGCGGCCTCCCACCCTGCACTGCAGCACAGGGGTCCGTGCACAGCTGTTGGCCCTGTGCTCCTAGCCGTCCCACGTGGTGGAGCATGTGGGGCGGCAGAGCTCGCCGCTGCTCTTCCACTGAGCTCGCGGTAGGAGCCTGCCCTCGGCGCCGGGCCGCAGCACAGTGCGTGGGTCGGCTGGGCTGGAGGTCAGGGACTCTAGGGGCGGGATGGCCCCTCGTGCCAGGCACGAGCCCAGAATGAAGGGGGCACGGCGGGACGGGTACGTCCGGAGGGAGGGGAGTGGCAGGCTTGTGCAAACCGGACTCCCGCAGGAGCCTTGTCCCAGCCGGTGGGCTGCGTTCCTGGCAGGCACGCTGGTTCCTCCGTTTCCCCAGCACTGTCGGCTCAGCCGTGAGCTGCCTGGGAGCCGATTCCCCGTCCCCTTGTGTCATAGCCCCGGGCGGTCATCGGGGGCTGCGTCCGGGTGGCGTTTCTAGCCGTTGTCGGGGACCTTTCCTGCAGGAGGTAACTGTGTTTGGGACCTCGTGGGGCCAGAGGCAGGTGACGTGATCCCTGGCCCGACCTGGCCAGTAAGACAGGGACTTGTGCTTAGCAAGGGCCCGTTCCCCACAGGGGAGGAAACCGATGAGCAAAACGGAGGCCGAGCAAACAGGCAGCTGGAAACCGAGAGTGAAACATCGGCGCTGTTTGAAAGCACCCGTGCTGGCGCCGCGCTGGCCCACGGGAAGGGGGAGAGGGAGTGAAGGTCGCAGTGCAAAGGTAGCTAGTAATTGAGTGTGGCAAATAGACAGGAGAAGTGTGAGAGGCTGGGCTGAGCCCCGAGGCCCCTGCGGGAGGGGAGACCTCAGGTCAGGGCTCTGCCACAGCCGCCCCGCCCCGCTGGCTGGCCGCCCCGCCCCGCCCTGCCCCGCTGGCTGGCTGGCTGCCCTGCCCCACCACGCCCCGCCCCGCCCCGCTGGCTGGCTACCCCGCGCTGCCCCGCCCCGCTGGCTGGCTGCCGTGCCCTGCCCTGCCCTGCCCTGCCCCGCTGGCTGGCTGGCTGCCCTGCCCTGCCCTGCCCCGCTGGCTGCCCTGCCCCGCCCCGCCCCGCCCCGCTGGTTGGCTGCCCTGCCCCGCCCCGCCGGCTGGCTGGCTGGCTGCCCCACCCCGCCCCGCCCCGCCGGCTGGCTGCCCTGCCCCGCCCCGCTGGCTGGCTGCCCTGCCCCGCCCCGCTGGCTGGCTGGCTGCCCCGCCCCGCCCCGCCGGCTGGCTGCCCTGCCCTGCCCTGCTGGCTGGCTGCCCTGCCCCGCCGGCTGGCTGCCCTGCCCCGCCCTGCCCCGCCCCGCTGGCTGGCTGCCCTGCCCTGCCCTGCCCCGCTGGCTGGCTGCCCCGCCCCGCCCCGCTGGCTGGCTGCCCTGCCCTGCCCGGCCGGCTGGCTGGCTGGCTGGCTGCCTCACAACCCTGGCCGCTGGAGGAGGCAGGACTTCCCTTGCAGCGCCCGTGGCATTTTTCCCGACCTCACGCTCATCCGCGTGAGGGTTCTGCTCTTGGCTCTGGGGCCGGCCCTGTGCTGCGTTGGCGCCGGGAGCTCTGCTGTTTCACACTGGCGTTCCCTTACAAGTCTTGGGTGGGGCCACCCGCTCCGGGCACTTAGCGCCATGGAACGGAGCTGTTTGCGCTAACGCCTCCTCTGGCAACCCCTCAGTGTGGGGCAGCCCCTCGGCGCTCACCCAGGAAGAGCAGCTCCGGCGTGGGGATCCCCCCACGGGCACTGCCATGAAGACCGGGGCAGAGAATTCCTTCACCTCGTCAGGAAGGGCCTGGTCTTCCTTGAGTGCTCCATGGCCACCTTTGCCGCCCATGGCCTCGCCCTGCGCAGCCAGGCCTCCCGGGCTGACGTCCGCAAACGTCGTGCCGTTCCTTTTGGCATCGTTAGCTAATGGCTCCTCTCCTGTCTGTGGCGTGATGCTGCTACCGCCTGCCCCCCAGAGTAGGTGCTTGTCCTGCTCTCCTCGAGCATTTCACTTCCAGCCGTACAGGGCCAGCTAGCCACTGCCTGGACCACACCCTGGCTCCAGCTAGGTCTAAAGCAGGTGTGGGGAACCGAAGGCCTGGGGGCCAGATGTGGCCCCTGGCTTGCCTGGGTCTGGTCCCCGAGACTCAGGGCTGCCCCTTCAGGATTGGGGCGCACGTGCTGGCATTCCAGCCCCCACACCTTCCCCTAGGGGCTGGAGCACACCAAATCTACTGGCCTGGGCCACCCAGGCGTGGGTGCGCGAGGGGAATGTGGGGAGGGTCTGTCTCCTCGGCCGGGGCCACGGCAGCGAGGGGTTGGCTTGGTGTTTGCTTCTCGCTTGTGTGCGGCCCCCGACGCATTTTCCTGTGGGTCAGTGTCACGTTATTGCATTTTAGGGGGAGCAGCCGGCTCACTGCTGCGCCCGGGGTGTGGGGGGGTTTGCCCCAAAGTCCATACTGAGGGGGCCGTGTGAGGTGTCACAGGAAAGCTTCTGTCCTACTGATTCTGTGTGTGCTGCTTGTGTACGTGTGCGATGTCTGGGGGGCTTACGAGTGTGGGCTCTGGGCTGGTGCTGCCATGGGCCTGGGCTGCCTGCTGTGAGGAAGGGTTGCTCCCTCAATGACAGTGCTAATTAGCAGGGCCCCAGGGACAATGGCTCTGGCGGTGCCCAACACACACCTGAGGGATGCGTCTGGAAACCTGCAAACCAGCCAGTATCTGATGGCTGCCGGCATGGTGTCATGGCTCACACACAGGTCGTCTCCACACTCGCCTCCTGGGCGGATCCCCCCTCTCCAGTCAGCACCCCCTTCTCGGGGAGCCCCTCCTCTCCAGTGGCAGCGAGACAGCCCTTTCCCAGGGAGTCCACTGCAGTGCGGCAACTCTCACCTGGGACGGCGCCTCTCAGGGCCTTCAGCCGCCTGCCTCCGCCGTGAGCCCCCTCGGGGGGTCCCCTCTCTCTGGACGCCCGGGGCCTCCCCTCCCAGAGGGAATAGCGCCCCCCTGCTCTCCAGCCCAGAGCGACTCTCAGCCAGCACCCAACAGGAGCGTTTATTGAGCTTTGAACACAGCAACGGATCCCTCAGGCCAGTCGGCCTGGGCCCTCAGCCCTCAGTCAGCCTCCCCTGCAGCCCGCTGAGCCCTGCCTGCTCCGCTCTCAGCCCCCCCAAAACAGCCCCAGTCTCCCAGCAGAGCCCCCATTACCCCAGCAACAGCCCCTCCCCGTCCATTGTCTCTCTCCAGGTAACAGGATCGCCTGGGCCCCTCTTCTCCACCTGTGGGGGGTTCCAAAGAAGCTGCAGAGAGGCTGTTCTCAGTGGGGGCAGGTGGCAGAAGGAGGAGCAATGGGCTCGGGTTGCAGTGGGGGAGGTCCAGGTTGGATATTAGGAAAAATGATTCCCCTAGGGGAGTGGGGAAGCCCTGGGATGGGTTCCCTGGGGAGGGGGTGGAATCTCCATCCCTAAGGGTGTTTAAGTCTCGGCTTGACAAAGCCCTGGCTGGGCTGATTGCGTTGGGGCTGGTCCTGCCTTGGGCAGGGGGCTGGATTGGATGACCTCGTGAGGTCTATGCCAGCTCTGGGATTCTGGGATTCTACATGCACCAGTCACCCAGTTCTGGATGCAGGCTTTCAGCAGAGATGTTACAAACTGCCAGCGTAGAAGTCTCTGGTGCCCATCCTATGTCAGGACGGGTGGACGATCCTTCCCGGCGCGCTGTCCCTCGCAAGGCTGCAGCTGGGATCAGTGGTAGAATTGAAGACAAGTTGGAGTCTGCCTCATGGCACTTTATATCCATCCCTGGTACCTTCCAAGCTGGAGCGGGTCACATGGCCACGTGGCCTGTCCCTGTGTCCCCTGCCAGCAACCATTAGATACTGGCTGGTTTGCAGGTTTCCAGACGCATCCCTCAGGTGTGTATGTGCCACCTTGAGAGTCATTGTCCTTGGGGCCCTGCTAATTAGCATAGTCATTGGCTGAGCAATCCTTCTTTACAACAGGCAGCCCAGGCCAGTATCAGCCCAGAGCCCATATTCATAACTCCACACACAGACATCACACAAATACATCAGTAGCAGACATAGAATCAGTAAAACATAAGCGTTCATTTGATACCTCGCATGGCCCCTTTTGGATAGTTTTTGGGGCAAACCCCCCATCTGGCTGCTCCCCTTAAAATCCAATAACGTGACACCCCCAACGCAAAATTGATGCATCACTGAGGGCATCACAGGCCTCCCCATGGTTTGGCTCTGTGCTAGTACGGGTTCTAATCCAACAGTAGAAACACGAGTGCAGAACTGGACACGTGTATGCAAACCAGGTCCGCCTACAATAGGCTTCCTCATCTCAAGGTCTGTCATAGCGACAACCATGTCCTTGCACTGTCTTATAAACCCAAGGTAAAACTTGGGAAGAACCACGGCCAATTGGATCTGCTTTTGCAGCGTGATCCCCATGTGTGTAAGGTGATCTTGCTCAGAGATAAAGAAAATAGTAAAGATATCCAGGCCAGCTCTGACAACTGTTAACACTGAGTTAATGTAGGGATTCTCATCCCCCATAGTGTAGGCATCTTGGCCCTTAGCCATGAAAACATAATGGTGGTGTGCCTCAGTTTCCCTTTCCACACAGTACATTATGGCTGGAATCTTCTTTGTCCTGTAAGAAGTTCCAGGATCAGTTACAAGCATTAACCATGAAATATCAACCTCACAAGGTCCTTTAACATACAGTCTGTCATTTGGTACAACCCTTGACAGGTTCAACGGCTTTTTCAAAATAGCATGCCCATTGTACATTTTTACAGTTCTTGGTAACAATAGCACATTGGTTACAAAAGTTAACATCAATAACAAGAACAACTCCGTATCAAGTGTATAGTGACAACACTCTCTGTCGTCATGCCACATCTTTGGCTCCATACCCTTGTGGTGTTGGCCCTTCAGGTTTAAACTGCAATTTTCCTTTGCCAAAGCAAGTTTTGCCCTTCCCCCTTGTCCTGTGGATTCAAAACCTGCAGCCTCTGGCTTAACAAAGACAAAGGGCTGGCGGGGTGCGTCTCCCTTGTTCACCATGGCCATGGAATCCTCTCTCTCCCCCCAGTCAGTGGGGTAACAACAATGAGCAACCCAGACGCCCTTCTGATCCTCTGCTTCCAGCTTCAATCCCCAAGTTGGTCGGTGTCTCCCAGAGACCGGATCCATTCTCACGGGCGTGGTAAACTTACCAATTTCTTGTCCTAACCACACTGACTTCCCAGCAAGCTGGTCAAACAGTCACTTGGTTCTCACAAGACTGTTCCAACTCTCTGGCTGTGCCTGCCTCATCTGAAACAATCCTCAGTCCCTCTGAGACCCTCTCCACCACCATCCACACTGGGTCTTTCTAAATCCAAGTGTGACAGCACGTCGGGGTTCCCCCCTATCCTGCAGCCCCGTAGCAGCAAGAACAGACTCCACCAGCCAGTAGAACAGAGAGGTTATTGCTCCTCCCGGATACAGCACAGCATAGACGTGATGTGGTTACAGGAGTCAGGGCCAGGATGCCTCCGACCCCTTGAGTTAGGAGGTCCTTTGCCCCTCTCACCCCCCCCCCGACCCTCAGCCCTCTGCTTAGGCTGTTTCCTTCATGGTTCCCAGCCAGCAACTGCCCCTTCCCCCCAAACCTGGTGTTCATCTCCGCCTTCCTCCCTTTGTGTCTCCCCCTGGGCAGAGCCTTCTTATCTGCTCAGGCTGGGCCTAGGTGTCTGGGCCATACACATGTGGGGGAGCCAGTGGGAATCTCACAGCACAGCCTGGGGGACCCCGGGTTACAGAGCAGACAGCCCCCCGCTACGCCACACCGGGCAGTGGAGTCACTGCTAACAGACACATTCTGCCCATCAGGCACTGGAACCAGTGTCTCACGAAATGAACTGCTGCCTCTTACAGGCCGAGCTTTCTCCTGATCTCCCGCAAGCAAGGCACTGTCGCTCTCAGCAGCCAAACTGCCCATTTCCACACACTGGCTGCTTCCACTGTGCTCCCTCACACAACTCACTTCCCACTTGTGCAGGTACAGTTTCACAAGCATCACCAGCCAACAACCCTCCACCCTCCAGGACTCTATCTTGTTCCTCAGCTAGGAACTCGCCCTGGCCATCCCCTGCAACCTGCCCCAGAGAAGCACTGTCCCGACCCCTGGGCTTTCCCTGCCCCGCTTCTGACTCCAGCCTCACCTCTGAGGCATCAGACAGGCCCTCAGAACCCTCGCTCCCAGGCCCACTGCTCCCTGCACAGACACACGGCCACCTGCCTCAGGCAAGCAGTGAGAGACACTTTCCCCTTGGTTACAGTGGGACTGACTGGCCCCAGACACCTGCCCAGCGTCACATGCACCCCCTTCACAAGCCCCATACAAGCTTTGGGGCTGGGTTACAACATCAGCTGGGTTAAGACATCAGCCATGTCATCGTCACCCCACATACCCACACGGTTACACGCTGAACTCCCGAGGATACAGTCTCTTTTGTTCTTCTGTTCTCTTAAGCTGAAGTTCAAGTCTGGCAGCTTCCTCCTTGGCTAGTCTGATTGTGCTGTCCGACTCTGCCATCCTCTCTGCACGCTCTCGTTCCCGCTTCTGCCTTTTCTCAGCGGCTTCTTGCGTCCCTTCAGCTTCTCTTCATGCCTCAGCCCTTCTCTGCTCAGCTGGCAGACAAAATTCCTCCAGTTCTTGTTTATGTTTAAGTTGCACTCTCATTTCTTCTGCAGCATCTCTAGCTACCACCAAAGATCTCAGTTCTTCACGAGAAGCTCTCTCACTAAAGGCAATGCCTTTCGCCAAGCACCACGTTTTCAGAGCTGTTCTGTCCAGACTCATACGGTCGCTGACTCGTTGCAGCGGCTCTTTAACCAACTGAACTCTCAATACCAAAAATCCAGTTTAGCCAGCGTGCGGCCCTGGTCCAAAGCTCAATTGCCCAAGTTCTGTGGATCCTGCCGACTACGCCACTGTGATGGACCGGGCCGGGTCTGGGCACAGCTGGGGGCGTCTGCTCAGGGTGATTGCTCAAAACCAGGGCTGCTTACAGCCCCAGACTGGAGACCTTCCCAAATAGGCCACACACCAGTCCCACCGAGCGCTTCAGCTGCCAAACTGGCCGTCAGGAAGCCTCACGAGCAAAACCCCTCAGACACCCCGGCTCTCCCTGTGCCCCAATCAGCCCCAGGCCTGCACACAGGTGAGGGGTTATAGAACCCGATCTCACCTACCCCGAACAGGTTCTTAACATAAGAACGGCCGTACTGGGTCAGACCAAAGGTCCATCTAGCCCAGTAGCCTGTCTGCCGACAGTGGCCAGCACCAGGTGCCCCAGAGAGGGTGGACTGAAGACAATGATCAAGCGATTTGTCTCCTGCCATCCCTCTCCAGCCTCTGACAAACAGAGGCCAGGGACACCATTTCTATCCCCTGGCTAATAGCCTTTTATGGACCTAACCTCCATGAAATTATCTAGCTTCTCTTTACACTCTGTTATAGTCCTAGCCTTCACAGCCTCCTCTGGCAAGGAGTTCCACAGGCTGACAACACGCTGTGTGAAGAAGAACTTTCTTTTATTAGTTTTAAACCTGCTACCCGTTATTCTTCTGGTCCCAAAGAACCAGCCACAGATCCCAGGTTGCTTTACACTTTGGATCTTACCCACAAGATCACGCTGAGCCAATCCTTTAGATTAAAAAATCTAAAGGTTTATTAACAAAAGAAAGAAAAGGCTGAGAGTGAGGTTGTTAAGGAGAATACATTACATGCATCGAATCACCCAGTTCTCAATACAGGCTCTCGGCAGAGATGTTACAAACTGCCAGCTTAAAAGTCTCTGGTGCACATCCTACGTCAGGACGGGTCAGCAATCCTTCCCGGCTCTCTGTTCCTCGCAAGGCTGCATCTAGGATCGGTAGCAGAATTGAAGACAAGATGGTGTCCACCTTATGACACTTTATATCCATTCCTGGTACCTTCCAAGCTGGAGCGGGTCACATGGCTGAGTGACCTGTCCCTGTGTCCCCTGCCAGCAACCATTAGATACTGGCTGGTTTGCAGGTTTCCAGGTGCATCTCTCAGGTGTGTATGTGCCACCCTGAGAGCCATTGTCCTTGGGGCCCTGCTAATTAGCATAGCCATTGGCTGAGCAATCCTTCTTTACAACAGGCAGCCCAGGCCCATTGCCCTGTCTCAGGCAGAGACACTCGCAGCACCAGCCCAGAGCCCACACTCATAACCCCACATACAGGCACCTCACAAGTACATCAGTAGCAGACATAGACTCAGTAGAACACAAGCTTTCATTTGACACCTCACATGGCCCCTTGGTACAGACTTTGGGACAAACCCCCCCCCTCCCCGGGCGCAGCAGTGATCTGGCTGCGTCCCCTAAAATCCAATAACGTGACAGCAGCCCTCGACCCAAAAAAGGTCCCCCCACCCTTGTCCTAAATCAAGAATTGCCTCTTCCCTTGGGGGCGCCAGGGCTACCTGCTCCAGGAACTAGAGTGCCTAGAAGTGTTTAAATTGTTAATGATGCAGAAAAAGCAGAAAAGTTCAAATGTTCAGTGTCTGTGGAAAGACACGGTTCCTGCTGGGTGACACAAAGCTGGTGGAGTGGGCGGGGGGCAGGGCAGGGCAGACTTCCCGAGCGAGCTGCGTTGCTGGGTAAACTGGGCCCTTTCCAGCCCAGCCCGGTGCGGAGAGACGCCTCTCGGAAAGGCCTGCAGGGCTGTCCCCGGGGCGCAGCGACAAGCCCCTGGTGTGGCCAGGGAGGGCTAGTGCGAGCCTGGTGCGTCAATGCGGGGAGGGGTTCCCTCCAGCTGGAATACGGAATCCGCTTCTGGGCACCGCCTGTTAAAACGATACTGGAAGGTTGGAGGGGCCGGGCGGGCTGGGAGCTGAGCACGGGGGGCTGAGAGTGGACTCGATTGTTGGCAACTCCAGTTGTGGACGACACACGAGTCCATTTGTTTAAGGGCAGCATCGCCTGGCGCAAATGGAAGCCGGCGACCTGCCGCTGCGGGCAGGGCGAGGCAGGCGGTGAGGAGGCGGCCGGTGTAGCCCCAGCTCGTTCTTGGCTCCTGGTGCCCGCCACAGCTGCTGCCCAGCTCCGAGCGGCTCAGAGCGTCCCATGGGCCTCAGTGCACGGGCTCCCGCGTGGGGAGCAGGAAATGGGGCTCGGAGAGGCGCTCGTCACCGAGGCAGGAGAACAGCTCGGCCAGGCTGCTCCCGTAAGATGAGGGGTTGGGGCTGGTCGTGCAGCGCCGGCCAGGACTTGGCGGTGGGTGTCCTGTGTGACCGCCCGAGGCCAGAGGCGAGACTGGCGGCGCACGTGAAAACCTGCCGGCTGCTGCCAGGGCACATCCCTGGTCCATAGCCAGAGAGGGGCGAGCCGGGGGCGGGAGTGAAGGCCTTGCGTGTCCCACGGGCGGCACAGATCACTCCTGGGCAGGGCTGGCTTGTGGCATGACGGCGGGATGTCACCACTAAACCCTGCCGAGGGAGCAGGGCTGTTCCCCGCGTCAGGCCGTGCGCCAGCAGCTGAGCCCTGTGAATCCGCAGGTGGGAGCACGGGCACCCACAGCTCATCAGAGGCCAAGGAGAACAATCCCCCCCCTTGTGACACCCTTTTAGACACCTGAAACCTGCTACCATGTCCCCTCTGTCTTCTCCTTTCCAGACTAAGCAAGCCCAGTTCCTTCAGCCTCCCCTCCTCGCTCATGGTCTCTAGGCCCTTCATCATTCTTGTGGCTCTTCTCTGGACCCTCTCCAATTTCTCCACCTCTGTCCTGCAATGTGGAGCCCAGAACTGGACACAAGACTCCAAGGGTCTGTCTACACTAGCCCCCTAGTTCGAACTAGGGAGACTAATGTAGGCATTCGAACTTGCAAATGAAGCCCGGGGTTTAAATATCCTGGGCTTCATTTGCATGTTCCCGGGCGGGCGCCATGTATAAATCCCCCTAGTCCGAACTAACTGCCCGCGGCTACACGCAGCAGTTAAAAGTTAGTTCGAACTCAGTCCTTAGTTCGGATTAACTGTTCCACCCCGTGGAATGAGGTGTATGTAGACATACCCCAACTGGGGCCTGATCAGCGCAGAGCAGAGCGGAAGAATGACGTCTCCTGTCTGGCTCACACACGCCTGTTCATGCCGCCCGGAATCAGGTTTGCTTTCTTTGCAACAGCATCACACTATTGACTCATATTTAGCTTGTGGTCCCCTCTGAGCCCTAGATCCCTTTCTGCCAGGCTCCTCCCCAGACTGTCGCTGCCCGTTCTGTGTGTGACACGGCTTGTTCCTTCCTACGTGGAGCGCTTTGTGGCAGGGAGTCCTAGTGTGCCAGATGCGTTGCCTGTGCCAATGCTGCTCCTGTCTCCGCCTCCACCGGTAGCCAGACTGACCCCGGCCATGGATGTTGGTACCCTGCCCCTGGGGTGGTTGTGCAGACGCTGTGGCTGTGTCCCCCACGCAGTAATCCGGGCTGGGGGACCACCCAGGGTGGGAGTGTCAGGGAGCAGGCGGGAGAGCGGCAGGAGGAGGTGGTTGGCTGAGGGATTCCTTGCGAGAGGTCATGGGGAGACGCCCAAGGCCAAGGCAGCTGTCCAGCTCCAGCCGGTGGCTGACACCCCACTGCGGGGAGGAGATGGCTCTGCCCCAGGGAGGACACTGGGGCGTGGGATGCACCAAGCCTTGGGCAGAGTGTGGGGGTGGGGGGCAGGTTCCGGGGTGTAGGACCTTGAGGTGCCCCCTCCGTGGAGCCATGCGTCCGCGTACTGCCCCGTCCACAAGCACCACCCAGGAGCGCCCATTGGCTGCAGTTCTGGGCCAATGGGAACTGCACAGCCGGCGCTCGGAGCAGTGGCAGCTTGCGGAGCCCCCTAGCTGCCACCGCTGCATGTGTGGAGCAGGCAAGACAAGCCCCCACCCTGCTCCTGGCTGGAGCCCCGGAGCGGGGCAGCGGGCGCTCGAGGGCTGGAATGAGAGGTCCTTCGGGCCAGGGACCGGGGAGCCCGGGTCGGCTCTGGCCCGTGCTCTGATCATGCAAGTCTGGCGCCACGGGTCTCTGCATTGGGCTGTGGGGAGATGGGGCGTCAGCAGGGGAAGGTCGTGGAGCTGACTCCCCCAAATCGCTATCAGTCCCCGTCGGAAAGCCATTGCTCTCCTCCCGCCTCCTCTCTGGCTCCCCGGCCCCGCAGGGGCGGCAGGGCTCCGCGGTGAGGCCTGTGGGTATAGCGGCCGGCCGTCTAGTCTGGGTCCGGGGCTGCCTGGGACGGCAGAGCCCCCGTGCAGCCAGGCTCTGTGCAGCCCCCCGAGTGCGGCTCGACCCCACTGCTTGCTGCAGGCCGGCAGGCCAGCTGGGCTGTACACTCTGGGGCACAAGTGCCAAGCGTGCTTGGGGGGCTAAAAATAAATAGCACAGCTACTGCTGGGGCAGCTGGTGGAGTGGAAATAGCTGCGCCCATGACCCCCCCCCTGCCCAAAATAACCTGCCCCTTGCAAGCCTAGACACCCCCCGCACCTGCTCGAGTGCCCTCTGCTTCCCAGGGTGGAGCGGCGCCTCCCATCCATTGCACATCTGTGTCTGCCCGGCGGGGGGGCATTTTGTGGGGGGGGGCAACCTGAACCGAGCGTCCAAGGGCTGGTGGGGCAGCCCGGCGCTGGAGGCTTTGGGCCTTTGCAGATAATCCCTGAGAGACGAGCTGTCAGGGAGCCTTGGCGGAAGGAATGGAAGAAATGTTCGCCGCCCTTGGCCCTTGCGGCCTGCGCTGCGGCCGGCTCCGGCAGAGAACCAAGCATGCGAAGAACAAGCGAGGGCCCTTTCCGCCGCTTCCCAAGGCCAGGGCCCTGCAGCAGCTCGTGGAGCATGGGAAACGTCCTGCCAGGCCAGGCCTAGGAGCACGTCTGTCCGGCCTGGGGCGGCTGGGGTCACCTCGCTCCCCTTGACAAGATGCTGCCTGTGTTTAAAGGGCGCTTCCCAGCAGGCTCTGGACACGGAGCGGCAGGTCCGGGAGGACACTCGGCCCCGAGGAGATGCCACCGTTCAGAGCCGAGAGGGGAGAGGAGACTCCCGAGGAGCCGCAGGCCTCGGCAGGCAGGAGGGGAAAACAAACCCGTTGGCTCGGCTGCACCCTGCGGCCCAGGTGCCAGTGCAGCGTGCCGGGGGCAGTACCAGTCCTGCAGCCAGCGCCGACCGGGGAGCCGGCCGGGTCCCAAGGCAGGACACGTCTGATGCCGACTCGGCGCTCTCCCATTCCCACCGTCTCCAGTGTGGAACAAGGGGCAAGCCGGGGAACACCCAGTCACCCAGCAGCCATTGCTGGACAGGCCCTGCCAGCTGGGCAGGCCGCGAGGGCCTCCCTCTGCCTCCTGCGCCACCCTGCCAGCCAGCCCGGCTCCCAGGCCCAGGTTCAGAGAACTGGCCGCCCCGGGTTGGCTCCTACTGCCAGAGCCTGGTGGGGGCTCGCCCCGAGAGGCCTGTTTGTGGGCCGCAGGCCGTGCCCAGGGCACCCAGAGATGCAATGCGGCTTCTGGTGGGTTTACAAAGCACCTGGCCTTTAGAAAACCCGTAGCAGGGCTGCTGGTAGAATTGCTGGCCCCGATCATGGGGGGCCCACTCGGGAGCCCTGGAAGGGGTGGAGCCTTGAGCGGAAGGGATGGGGCTTGGAGCTAGTCTGCCCCCCAGCCTGTCAGCGCTCCCTGGGCCAGCCCTCTGCCCCCTGCCCGGTGTCCTGCTCTGCCCGGTGGCTCTCAGAAGCTCGGGATGTTAGATATTGCTTCATTGGCATTGACCCATCAGCTTTTGCTGGTGGGCTAATCGGCTGCACGGCCGCATCCCTAACAGAAGCGCCACAGCTGGAGTGGGAACGTCTCTGCCCCGCTGCCGGCCCTGCCTCCCCCGCTGCTCGGTGCAGCCCTGGCTGTGTGAGTCCCAGCGCTCTCTGGCCCCGCACGGGGGTAGCCGCCTGCCCCTGTCTGCAAGCCAAAGGCTGCCGCCTCTCCCCGCCGAGCTCACGTCTCACCCCCCCGCTGCGCTGCACCGGGAACTCACGCCCTCCTGTACCGAGGGGTCCGGCGCCCAGGCCCTTGTGACACGGGGGGGGCTGGCCACTCTCGTGGCGCCACTCGGGTTGGGCAGTCACTGATTGCCGTGTGGTGCTGGGTGTGACCCCCACTGCCCTGCGCTACTCTGCAGAGACTGTGTGCGCGTGTGTGTGTGCGCACTGCCCGGGGGGTGTCCCTGAAGATAGGCACATAGTCTCCACCCAGCCTAGGTGTCAGGCGGCTGCACTGTGGCCTACCTGAACAAAGCAAGGGGCATGGCCGCCTGGGAGCTGAGGGACCAGTTGCTGGGATGTGGGTAGGCTGAGGAGAGCAGACGGGGAGCAGGAAAGGGGGGTTCAGGGCCCGTGAGCCCCTCCCCCCCAGAGGAATAAGGCTCTGCCCTGGCTCCTGAGCTAACATCGCTCCGGTGCTGCGCTGTGTCTCTGGGAAGCAATAAAACCTTCTACTCTACTGGCCGGCGGAGAGTCCCCTCTGGCTGCGGACGGGGGTGCAGGGTCGGGGGCCCCCGACGCGCCGTCACACCCCTCCATGGCCTGACTCCCGATGCGGGAACCTGTCGCAGAGCCCTGCTGCCGCGCTCTGCTTATGCCTGGCTCTGTCTGAGGTGCCTCCGCGTGCACGGCCGGGGTGGGGCAGGGGCGGTACGGCGCTGCCCCATGGAGCCGCATGCTGCCGGGGCGCTGGGCTGGCACGTCAGCGCTGTGCACAGCTGGGGGCCATAACCTCCCCCAGGCATGTCGCTGGCCTCGCCCACCTGGGCATCTTTAGCAGGCACTGAGGCTGCAGGTCCCAGCATGCAGTGCGGCCTGGCTGCTGGAGCGTTGCATGCTGGGAGCTGTAGTCTGGGCACTGCGGGCTCAGTGTGGCTACCCTGCTCCGCCCAGCCGGGCAGGTGCCCCCAGCTGTCAGCTCGGGGCTATTTTGGGAAGTGCTGGAAGGAGCCGGGGAGGCTGCAGCGAGTGCCTGGCCCAGCTGCCCTGGCAGCCTTTTCCGGCTGGCTGGCTGCAGGCCGAGTGGCTGCTCTGCCCGACGCCAGCCGGGCTGCCCACGGCAAAGCACACCCAGTGCCCGGGGCGGCGCTGAGCGGGCTGCCGGGCGGAGGCTCTGAGCAGTAGGCCGTGCTGCTGCGGGGACGGGCACAGGCTGGCGAGGGAGCGGCGCAGCCAGGAGCTCCGCTCTCGCTCAGCACGGAGCCGGGCGGCTGCTGCCCGGGCTGGCTCCTCTGCAGCAGGAATCGCGTTGCGTGGGCGATGCGTGGGGCCCGCGCCTGTCTGCGCTCCCCGGCGCTCCACCTGGTGCTCCGCAGCCGGAATGTCGCCCCGCGCCCCAGCGCCCCCGCCCCCGCCGGGAGTGCCAAGCCGGGGTTCTGAGCGAGTGGCCCCTGGAGCGGGCGCCTCGGCTCGGGGACCGTGCGGCAGTTCACCGGGGTAACAAGCGGCCTGGCTGAGGCTGGCGGCGGGGTTCTCGGGGCCCCAGGCACTCACAGCGGGGCGGGGTGCTGGCTTGGCACTTACCCCTCTGCTGCTGCGACGCCCACCGGGGGGGCGTGGCAGGGCGAGCCTGGGCACTGCATGCGCCTGGGCAGCCAGCTGCAAGGGCGGGTCTGGGGGGGCCTTGCCCCCTAGCCCACGCTGGACAGAAGCCACTGCACAGCCCTGTGGGGCTGGGCTGGTCCGCAGGGGGTCGCTGGCGCTGCCCGTAGTCCTAAGTCGCCCTGGCAGTGGGGGGGGCACAGGGCTGGGCCAGACCCCAGGGGGATCACCCGGCCCAGGACAGGTCCCTGCTCCCAAGGGGTGGGGGGCCAAGGAGGGAGTGGTGCAGAGCAGGGAGTGGGGCTGACCCCACCCCCCTGCTCTGGGGCTGGGACCTGATGGGCAGCACAGCCTCCGCCACTGCGGGTGCAAGGCCAAGCGTGCTGGGCAGTCACAGGGCTGGCCTGAGACGGGCAGGGGACCCGCAAGTCCTCCTGCCTGTGGCGCCCAGCCCCCGCCCCCACCCCCACCCCGCCCTGTCCAGCCCCCACCCTGCCCTGCCCTGACCCCACCCCTCCCTGCCCCCACCCAGCCCCCGCCCTGCCCCCGTCCTGCCCCCACCCCACCCCGACCTGCCCAGCCCCCACCCTGCCCTGCCCTGCCCCCACCCTGACCTGCCCCCGCCCCCGCCCTGCCCAGCCCCCAATGCCCATTCCAGCCCCTGCCCCTGCCCCTGCCCCTGCCCCAGCCATGGGCGTGGGCCAGGGAGGGCAGGACAGGGTAGGGCCTGGCTGGCTCCCTTCTGGCAGATCTCCTGGGGTGCTCGGCTGGTTCCCAGGGACCAGAGACGCTGGGGGCCAGCAGGAGGGCACGCTCCCCTGCCCAGTATCCCCAAATCATGGGGGGGGGGGGCTGCTTCTCTAACCTCCCCCCCCCCAGGAGCCAGGCTGCACCTGGGGATGTTTTCAATGGGTCTGGTCTGGTTCTAAATATCCTGCCACCAGGCCCCCGCCCTTCCCAGGAGCCCCTCCCCACGGCCAACTCCCTCCTCTGGGGAGTGACGGAGCCCCCAAGGGAGAGCCCCCAGCTGCCCCTGCAGAGAGTCTCCCAAGAGTCAGTCGCACCCCTCCCCCCAGCCGTCCCCATTGAGGCCTGTGCCCTTTTGTGGGCGTGGCCATGGTGAAGGGCCCCCCTCCTGCTGTCTGATTGGCTGGGAGGGGGGGGGGGCTCTGTGACACAGCAGCTGGCTGGCGGGGGGGCAGCGCCCTGGTGAGGTGCTGGGGCCGCGGCAGGCTGGAGCCTCGTCCAGGTGACTGCTGGGGTGGGCAAGGGGGGCGCTGGGACTGCCAGGGGAGGGCACAGGCTGCCTGGCAGCCCCGCCAGCCCAGGGGTGGGTGCGCAAACAGGGCTGCCTGCACGGCCATGCCTGGACACGGGCTGTGTGACTGCAGGGAGCTGGCTGCCCTCTTCCCCCCTCCCCTGGGGCTGCCCTCTTCCCCCCCCCCCATGCCAGGGGCTGCCCTCTTCCCCTGGGGCTGCCCTCTTCCCCGCGCCCCCCACGCCAGGGCTGTTGGGCCCGGTGCCTCGTGCTGGGCGCGGCTCTTTGGCCCGGTGCCCCGTGCTGGGCGCGGCTTTGGCCTGGTGCCCCGTGCCGGGCGCGGCTCTTTGGCCCGCTGCCCCGTGCCGGGCGCGGCTCTTTGGCCCGGTGCCCCGTGCCGGGTGCGGCTGTTGGGCCCGATGCCCCGTGCCGGGCGCGGCACTTTGGCCTGGTGTCCCGTGCCGGGCGCGGCACTTTGGCCCGGTGCCCCGTGCCGGGCGCGGCTCTTTGGCCCGGTGCCCCGTGCCGGGCGCGGCTCTTTGGCCCGGTGCCCCGTGCCGGGCGCGGCTGTTGGGCCCGATGCCCCGTGCCGGGCGCGGCACTTTGGCCTGGTGTCCCGTGCTGGGCGCGGCTCTTTGGCCTGGTGCCCCGTGCCGGGTGTGCGGCTCTTTGGCCTGGTGTCCCGTGCCGGGCGCGGCTCTTTGGCCCGGTGCCCCGTGCCGGGCGCGGCTGTTGGGCCCAATGCCCCGTGCCGGGCGCGGCACTTTGGCCTGGTGTCCCGTGCTGGGCACGGCTCTTTGGCCTGGTGCCCCGTGCTGGGCACGGCTCTTTGGCCTGGTGCCCCGTGCTGGGCGTGGCTCTTTGGCCCAGTGCCCCGTGCCGGGCGCGGCTGTTGGGCCCCGTGCCCCGTGCCGGGTGTGGCGCTTTGGCTCAGTGCCCCGTGCCGGGCGCGGCTGTTGGGCCCAGTGCCCCGTGCTGGGCGCGGCTCTTTGGCCCGGTGCCCCGTGCTGGGCGCAGCTGTTGGGCCCGGTGCCCCGTGCTGGGCGCGGCTCTTTGGCCCGGTGCCCCATGCCGGGCGCGGCTGTTGGGCCCGGTGCCCCGTGCTGGGCGCGGCTTTTTGGCTCGGTGCCCCTTGCCGGGCGCGGCTGTTGGGCCCAGTGCCCCGTGCTGGGCGCGGCTCTTTGGCCCGGTGCCCCGTGCTGGGCGCAGCTGTTGGGCCCAGTGCCCCGTGCTGGGCGCGGCTCTTTGGCTCGGTGCCCCTTGCCGGGCGCGGCTGTTGGGCCCGGGGAGGAGCACCCCTTGGTGGCGAGACGGAAACGTGCACCCAGGTATGAGAGCAGGGGCAGGACACATCCAGCCCGGGCTCCCCCTGCCTTCCAGCCTGGGGTGACCCTGCTTGGTCCCAGGAGGGGAGGGACATCCCTGCCGGCCCAAGGCCCTCCACGGGGGCGGGGCTGTTAGTGGGGGCAGAGCCATCGGGGGCAGTTTGGGCAGGCGGTGACATGTTTTGCTTTTCTGGGTCTCATAATAATTGGCAGCCCCCCAAAGCCCCCGGGGGCCCTGCAGCCCCCGGCTGGAAACTGTGACACTAGGGTTGCTGTCCCTTCCACCCCGTGCTGAGCCCAAAGCCTTGTGCCAGGGTAAGGCCTGCTGTGGAGTGGGGGGCAGGAGAAGGGGCTCTGTGGGGGGCTGTGCTGTGCAGCTCTGGGGGGTTATGCTGTGGGGTGGGGCTCTAGGGAGGGCTGTGCTGTGGGGCAGGGCTCTGGGGGGTTGTGCTGTGGGGCAGGGCTCTGGGGGGTTGTGCTGTGGGGCGGGGCTCTGGGGAGGGCTGTGCTGTGGGGCGGGGCTCTGGGGGGGTGTGCTGTGGGGCGGGGCTCTGGGGAGGGCTGTGCTGTGGGGCGGGGCTCTGGAGGGCTGTGCTGTGGGGCAGGGCTCTGGGGGGTTGTGCTGTGGGGCGGGGCTCTGGGGAGGGCTGTGCTGTGGGGCGGGGCTCTGGAGGGCTGTGCTGTGGGGCTGGGCTCTGGGGGGTTGTGCTGTGGGGCGGGGCTCTGGGGAGGGCTGTGCTGTGGGGCGGGGCTCTGGGGGGTTGTGCTGTGGGGCGGGGCTCTAGGGGGTTGTGCTGTGGGGCGGGGCTCTGGGGAGGGCTGTGCTGTGCAGCTCTGGGGGGTTATGCTGTGGGGCGGGGCTCTAGGGAGGGCTGTGCTGTGGGGCAGGGCTCTGGGGGGTTGTGCTGTGGGGCAGGGCTCTGGGGAGGGCTGTGCTGTGCAGCTCTGGGGGGTTATGCTGTGGGGCGGGGCTCTAGGGAGGGCTGTGCTGTGGGGCAGGGCTCTGGGGGGTTGTGCTGTGGGGCGGGGCTCTGGGGAGGGCTGTGCTGTGGGGCGGGGCTCTGGGGGGTTGTGCTGTGGGGCGGGGCTCTGGGGAGGGCTGTGCTGTGGAGCAGGGCTCTGGGGGGTTGTGCTGTGGGGCGGGGCTCTGGGGAGGGCTGTGCTGTGGGGCGGGGCTCTGGGGGGTTGTGCTGTGGGGCGGGGCTCTGGGGAGGGCTGTGCTGTGGGGCGGGGCTCTGGGGGGCTGTGCTGTGGGGCGGGGCTGTGGGGGGTTGTGCTGTGGGGCGGGGCTGTGGGGGGTTGTGCTGTGGGGCGGGGCTCTGGAGGGCTGTGCTGTGGGGCGGGGCTCTGGGGAGGGCTGTGCTGTGGGGCGGGGCTCTGGATGGCTGTGCTGTGGGGCGGGGCTCTGGGGAGGGCTGTGCTGTGGGGCGGGGCTCTGGGGGGTTGTGCTGTGGGGCGGGGCTCTGGGGAGGGCTGTGCTGTGGGGCGGGGCTCTGGAGGGCTGTGCTGTGGGGCGGGGCTCTGGGGAGGGCTGTGCTGTGGGGCGGGGCTCTGGGGAGGGCTGTGCTGTGGGGCGGGGCTGTGGGGGGTCGTGCTGTGGGGCGGGGCTGTGGGGGGTTGTGCTGTGGGGCGGGGCTCTGGAGGGCTGTGCTGTGGGGCGGGGCTCTGGGGAGGGCTGTGCTGTGGGGCGGGGCTCTGGGGGGTTGTGCTGTGGGGCGGGGCTCTGGGGAGGGCTGTGCTGTGGGGCGGGGCTCTGGAGGGCTGTGCTGTGGGGCGGGGCTCTGGGAGGGCTGTGCTGTGGGGCGGGGCTCTGGGGAGGGCTGTGCTGTGGGGCGGGGCTCTGGGGGGTCTGTGCTGTGGGGCGGGGCTGTGGGGGGTTGTGCTGTGGGGCGGGGCTCTGGAGGGCTGTGCTGTGGGGCGGGGCTCTGGGGAGGGCTGTGCTGTGGGGCGGGGCTCTGGGGGGTTGTGCTGTGGGGCGGGGCTCTGGGGAGGGCTGTGCTGTGGGGCGGGGCTCTGGAGGGCTTGTGCTGTGGGGCGGGGCTCTGGGGAGGGCTGTGCTGTGGGGCGGGGCTCTCGGAGGGCTGTGCTGTGGGGCGGGGCTCTGGGGAGGGCTGTGCTGTGGGGCGGGGCTGTGGGGGGTTGTGCTGTGGGGCGGGGCTCTGGAGGGCTGTGCTGTGGGGCGGGGCTCTGGGAGGGCTGTGCTGTGGGGCGGGGCTCTGGGGGGTTGTGCTGTGGGGCGGGCCTCTGGGGAGGGCTGTGCTGTGGGGCGGGCCTCTGGGGAGGGCTGTGCTGTGGGGCGGGGCTCTGGAGGGCTGTGCTGTGGGGCGGGGCTCTGGGGAGGGCTGTGCTGTGGGGCGGGGCTGTGGGGGGTTGTGCTGTGGGGCGGGGCTCTGGGAGGGCTGTGCTGTGGGGCGGGGCTCTGGGAGGGCTGTGCTGTGGGGCGGGGCTCTGGGGGGTTGTGCTGTGGGGCGGGGCTCTGGGGAGGGCTGTGCTGTGGGGCGGGGCTCTGGAGGGCTGTGCTGTGGGGCGGGGCTCTGGGGAGGGCTGTGCTGTGGGGCGGGGCTCTGGAGGGCTGTGCTGTGGGGCGGGGCTCTGGGGAGGGCTGTGCTGTGGGGCGGGGCTGTGGGGGGTTGTGCTGTGGGGCGGGGCTCTGGAGGGCTGTGCTGTGGGGCGGGGCTCTGGGGGGTTGTGCTGTGGGGCGGGGCTCTGGAGGGCTGTGCTGTGGGGCGGGGCTCTGGAGGGCTGTGCTGTGGGGCGGGGCTCTGGGGGGCTGTGCTGTGGAGCGGGGCTCTGGAGGGCTGTGCTGTGGGGCGGGGCTCTGGAGGGTTGTGCTGTGGGGCGGGGCTCTGGGAGGGCTGTGCTGTGGGGCGGGGCTCTGGGGGGCTGTGCTGTGGGGCGGGGCTCTGGAGGGCTGTGCTGTGGGGTGGGGCTCTGGGGAGGGCTGTGCTGTGGGGCGGGGCTCTGGGGGGTTGTGCTGTGGGGCGGGCCTCTGGGGAGGGCTGTGCTGTGGGGCGGGGCTCTGGAGGGCTGTGCTGTGGGGCGGGGCTCTGGGGAGGGCTGTGCTGTGGGGCGGGGCTGTGGGGGGTAGTGCAGTGGGGCGGGGCTCTGGAGGGCTGTGCTGTGGGGCGGGGCTCTGGGGAGGGCTGTGCTGTGGGGCGGGGCTCTGGGGGGTTGTGGTGTGGGGCGGGCCTCTGGGGAGGGCTGTGCTGTGGGGCGGGGCTCTGGGGAGGGCTGTGCTGTGGGGCGGGGCTCTGGAGGGCTGTGCTGTGGGGCGGGGCTCTGGGGAGGGCTGTGCTGTGGGGCGGGGCTGTGGGGGGTTGTGCTGTGGGGCGGGGCTCTGGAGGGCTGTGCTGTGGGGCGGGGCTCTGGGGAGGGCTGTGCTGTGGGGCGGGGCTCTGGGGGGTTGTGCTGTGGGGCGGGGCTCTGGGGAGGGCTGTGCTGTGGGGCGGGGCTCTGGGGGGTTGTGCTGTGGGGCGGGGCTCTGGGGAGGGCTGTGCTGTGGGGCGGGGCTCTGGGGGGTTGTGCTGTGGGGCGGGGCTCTGGGGAGGGCTGTGCTGTGGGGCGGGGCTCTGGAGGGCTGTGCTGTGGGGCAGGGCTCTGGGGGGTTGTGCTGTGGGGCGGGGCTCTGGGGAGGGCTGTGCTGTGGGGCGGGGCTCTGGAGGGCTGTGCTGTGGGGCGGGGCTCTGGGGGGTTGTGCTGTGGGGCGGGGCTCTGGGGAGGGCTGTGCTGTGGGGCGGGGCTCTGGGGAGGGCTGTGCTGTGGGGCGGGGCTCTGGAGGGCTGTGCTGTGGGGCGGGGCTCTGGGGAGGGCTGTGCTGTGGGGCGGGGCTCTTGGGGGCTGTGCTGTGGGGCGGGGCTCTGGGGGGCAGCTGTACTGTGGGGCGGACCCTGCAGAAGCAGCACCCCCTGCAGGCCTGTGTGTGCCCCCGGCCCGGCCCGGCCCGGCCCGGCCCCCCCCAGGCCATGTGGGAGGCCCAGCGTTTCCTGGGGACACTTCACACCTGAGCACAGGGGCGGCAGGTGAGCCCGGCGCTGGGACGAGGAGCCGTCCCCCCCACACACTGCCCGGCCCCCCGGCCCTGGGGCACTGAGCTGCCCTGACACGTGTCTCCGTCCCCAGCTGGGGCATGGCCGTCAATGTGTATTCCACATCCGTGACCAGCGAGAACCTGAGTCGCCATGACATGCTGGCCTGGGTCAACGACTCCCTGCACCTCAACTACACCAAGATCGAACAGCTGTGCTCAGGTAGGGCCCCGCGCCCTGGGGGCGCAGCAGCCACGGCCCCTCCTCGCCGCCTCGCCGGGCTCGGGGGCGCGGGGCGGGGCTGGAGCCCTTGGCGGGGGGGCCAGGGACCGCGCAGAGCTGGGGGGCTGGAATAACACAGCGTTCCGGGCACTGCTGGGAGGGTCAAGTCCGGGCAAAATGCCGAGACGGGGCAACTTGGGGTCCTGCCCCACAAGGCACCACACCAGCCACCCCGAGCGCGGCTGTTCCCCCCCCGGCTGGCGAGGAGCCTCACCAGCAACCCCCTCACACACCCCAGCGCTCCCTGTGCCCCCCCAGCACCCCCACACAGGGGAGAGGTTAGACCCATCCCCCACCTCCCCTCAGACACCCCAGCGCTCCCTGTGCCCCCCCAGCACCCCCACACAGGGGAGAGGTTATAACCCATCCCCCCCTCCCCTCAGACACCCCAGCGCTCCCTGTGCCCCCCCAGCGCCCCCACACAGGGGAGAGGTTATAACCCATCCCCCCTCCCCTCACACACCCCAGGGCTCCCTGTGCCCCCCCAGCCCCCCTCACGCAGGGGAGAGGTTAGACCCATCCCCCCCTCCCCTCACACACCCCAGCGCTCCCTGTGCCCCCCCCAGCCCCCCCCACACAGGGGAGAGGTTAGACCCATCCCCCACCTCCCCTCAGACACCCCAGCCCTCCCTGTGCCCCCCCAGCCCCCCCTCACACAGGGGAGAGGTTAGACCCATCCCCCCTCCCCTCACACACCCCAGCGCCCCCTGTGCCCCCCCAGCGCCCCCACACAGGGGAGAGGTTATAACCCATCCCCCCCTCCCCTCAGACACCCCAGCGCTCCCTGTGCCCCCCAGCCCCCCCCACACAGGGGAGAGGTTATAACCCATCCCCCACCTCCCCTCAGACACCCCAGCGCTCCCTGTGCCCCCCCGCCCCCCCCACACAGGGGAGAGGTTAGACCCATCCCCCACCTCCCCTCAGACACCCCAGCGCTCCCTGTGCCCCCCCAGCGCCCCCACACATGGGAGTGGTTATAACCCATCCCCCACCTCCCCTCAGACACCCCAGCGCTCCCTGTGCCCCCCCAGCCCCCCCCACACAGGGGAGAGGTTAGACCCATCCCCCCTCCCCTCACACACCCCAGCGCTCCCTGTGCCCCCCAGCCCCCCCCACACAGGGGAGAGGTTAGACCCATCCCCCCTCCCCTCACACACCCCAGCGCTCCCTGTGCCCCCCAGCACCCCCACACAGGGGAGAGGTTAGACCCATCCCCCCTCCCCTCACACACCCCAGCGCTCCCTGTGCCCCCCAGCCCCCCCCACACAGGGGAGAGGTTAGACCCATCCCCCCTCCCCTCACACACCCCAGCGCTCCCTGTGCCCCCCAGCACCCCCACACAGGGGAGAGGTTAGACCCATCCCCCCTCCCCTCACACACCCCAGCGCTCCCTGTGCCCCCCAGGCCCCCTCACACACGGGAAGGGGTAATAACCCATCCCCCCTCCCCTCACACACCCCAGCGCTCCCTGTGCCCCCCCCAGCCCCCCCCACACAGGGGAGAGGTTAGACCCATCCCCCACCTCCCCTCAGACACCCCAGCGCTCCCTGTGCCCCCCCAGCCCCCCCCACACAGGGGAGAGGTTAGACCCATCCCCCCTCCCCTCACACACCCCAGCGCCCCCTGTGCCCCCCCAGCGCCCCCACACAGGGGAGAGGTTATAACCCATCCCCCCCTCCCCTCAGACACCCCAGCGCTCCCTGTGCCCCCCAGCCCCCCCCACACAGGGGAGAGGTTATAACCCATCCCCCACCTCCCCTCAGACACCCCAGCGCTCCCTGTGCCCCCCAGCCCCCCCCACACAGGGGAGAGGTTAGACCCATCCCCCACCTCCCCTCACACACCCCAGCGCTCCCTGTGCCCCCCCAGCGCCCCCACACAGGGGAGAGGTTATAACCCATCCCCCACCTCCCCTCAGACACCCCAGCGCTCCCTGTGCCCCCCCCGCCCCCCTCACACAGGGGAGAGGTTAGACCCATCCCCCCTCCCCTCACACACCCCAGCGCTCCCTGTGCCCCCCAGCCCCCCCCACACAGGGGAGAGGTTAGACCCATCCCCCCTCCCCTCACACACCCCAGCGCTCCCTGTGCCCCCCAGCACCCCCACACAGGGGAGAGGTTAGACCCATCCCCCCTCCCCTCACACACCCCAGCGCTCCCTGTGCCCCCCAGCCCCCCCCACACAGGGGAGAGGTTAGACCCATCCCCCCTCCCCTCACACACCCCAGCGCTCCCTGTGCCCCCCCAGCACCCCCACACAGGGGAGAGGTTAGACCCATCCCCCCCTCCCCTCACACACCCCAGCGCTCCCTGTGCCCCCCAGGCCCCCTCACACACGGGAAGGGGTAATAACCCATCCCCCCTCCCCTCACACACCCCAGCGCTCCCTGTGCCCCCCCAGCCCCCCCCACACAGGGGAGAGGTTTAACCCATCCCCCACCTCCCCTCAGACACCCCAGCGCTCCCTGTGCCCCCCCAGCCCCCCCCACACAGGGGAGAGGTTTAACCCATCCCCCCACCTCCCCTCACACACCCCAGCGCTCCCTGTGCCCCCCCAGCCCCCCCCCACAGGGGAGAGGTTAGACCCATCCCCCCACCTCCCCTCACACACCCCAGCGCTCCCTGTGCCCCCCAGCACCCCCCACACAGGGGAAAGGTTCTAACCCATCCCCCCTCCCCTCAGACACCCCAGAGCTCCCTGTGCCCCCCAGCCCCCCACCACACAGGGGAGAGGTTACAACCCATCCCCCACCTCCTCTCACACACCCCAGTGCTCCCTGTGCCCCCCCAGCCCCCCTCACACAGGGGAGAGGTTCTAACCCATCCCCCCACCTCCCCTCAGACACCCCAGCGCTCCCTGTGCCCCCCCAGCCCCCCCCACACAGGGGAGAGGTTCTAACCCATCCCCCCACCTCCTCTCACACACCCCAGTGCTCCCTGTGGCCCCCCAGCCCCCCCGCACACAGGGGAGAGGTTATAACCCATCCCCCACCTCCCCTCACACACCCCAGTGCTCCCTGTGCCCCCCCAGCCCCCCCTCACACAGGGGAGAGGTTCTAACCCATCCCCCACCTCCCCTCACACACCCCAGTGCTCCCTGTGCCCCCCCAGCCCCCCCTCACACAGGGGAGAGGTTATAACCCATCCCCCACCTCCCCTCACACACCCCAGGCTCCCTGTGCCCCCCCAGCCCCCCCTCACACAGGGGAGAGGTTATAACCCATCCCCCACCTCCCCTCACACACCCCAGTGCTCCCTGTGCCCCCCCAGCCCCCCCTGACACAGGGGAGAGGTTATAACCCATCCCCCACCTCCCCTCACACACCCCAGTGCTCCCTGTGCCCCCCCAGCCCCCCCTCACACAGGGGAGAGGTTATAACCCATCCCCCACCTCCCCTCAGGCACCCCAGTGCTCCCTGTGCCCCCCCCAGCCCCCCTCACACAGGGGAGAGGTTTAACCCATCCCCCCACCTCCCTCACACACCCCAGTGCTCCCTGTGCCCCCCCAGCCCCCCCTCACACAGGGGAGAGGTTATAACCCATCCCCCACCTCCCCTCACACGCCCCAGTGCTCCCTGTGCCCCCCCAGCCCCCCTCACACAGGGGAGAGGTTCATAACCCATCCCCCACCTCCTCTCACACACCCCAGTGCTCCCTGTGCCCCCCCAGCCCCCCTCACACAGGGGAGAGGTTATAACCCATCCCCCACCTCCTCTCAGCACACCGCCAGTGCTCCCTGTTTCCCCCCAGCCCCCCCTCACACAGGGGAGAGGTTATAACCCATCCCCCACCTCCCCTCACACACCCCAGTGCTCCCTGTTCCCCCCCAGCCCCCCCTCACACAGGGGAGAGGTTATAACCCATCCCCCACCTCCCCTCACACACCCCAGTGCTCCCTGTGCCCCCCAGCCCCCCCTCACACAGGGGAGAGGTTATAACCCATCCCCCACCTCCCCTCACACACCCCAGTGCTCCCTGTGCCCCCCAGCCCCCCCTCACACAGGGGAGAGGTTATAACCCATCCCCCACCTCCCCTCACACACCCCAGTGCTCCCTGTTCCCCCCCAGCCCCCCCCCACACAGGGGAGAGGTTCTAACCCATCCCCCACCTCCCCTCACACGCCCCAGTGCTCCCTGTTCCCCCCCAGCCCCCCCCCACACAGGGGAGAGGTTCTAACCCCTCTCCCCGACTCCGGCCAGGCTCTCCCAGTGCCAAAGGAGCAGCCCAGTCCCAGGGCAATTTACCCCTCAGGTCTCACCCCAGGGCCCGCTGGGCCGGTCCTTTGGCATCTCACATCCAGGTTTATTAGTAAGAGAAAGAAAGAAAAGTTTGAAAGTAAAAATTTTAAAGGGAACAAAATTCCATACACCGGTCACAAATCTGCCGCCTGCTCCGTCTCCCTTCCGGCCCCGCTCAGAGCAAAGGTGCTCGAGAAGCGCGGAGCCGGAGTGAACAGCCATGGAGGAGCCCCCAGGGCCCTTTATCTCCTTGCCCGTGTGGAGGGAACCCTGTTCTTCCAGCGATGGCGCCGGGGTGCTCCACGTTGGTGTCGGGCTCGTCCCGGTGCCGCGGATGGGAGACTTTGATGAGCAGTATCCGGTTGGGCTGCGCATGCGCAGGAGGGGCGCGGGCTGGTCGCGCCTTTTGGAGTTTGCACGCGGCCCGACTCCCCTGTTCCCTCGTTGCCGCCCTTGGCTGCAGACAGCTCCAGCCTGTCTCCTCCTCACCCTCTGTGGGGAGAAATTGTGTTATAGTTCGTTAAGTGCTGGTCTGGTTTTCATTCGAACACGGAGAGTTAGCTGGCAGTTGTCAGTAGTTGCTGCACAGTCCCTCTGGGGCAGCGTGCCGCCCGCTGGGCCCCGCAGGCCTTTACTTTGAAAACAAAAAAGCGCGAACAAGAACAAGGGAAGAGCACGGAGACAATGTGGGATGACAAAATGCCCGGCGCCCCCAGATTGGAAAGCTGTGCGAAACGCCATGACCCTGCGCCCTCTTCAGACGGCCCCGGCTCCTGTATTCGCCGCCTGGGTGAGCCGCGTTCCCCCAGAAACGCGCTCACTGTCACAGCCCCACGGCCAGGCCTCGCGAGCACGGAGCGGAGGCTGCGCCCGCGACTGTTTGACAAAGCGCTCGAGCCCCAGTCAGACAGGAGGGCAGTAATCACCCCGAGGCGTCTTTCTCACAGAGGAAACCCTCGCACTCTCTTGCACCCAAGACTGGCGAAAGGAAAGGTCTCGCCGGCCCGCTGCCTCCCGCCACGAATTAGCGCGGGAGAGAAGCCAGGCCGTGCCCCCATGCCGCATCCATGACAGAACCCAAACCCCGATGGGCACAAAGCGCGGCACCGGTTACCCTGGCGCCGAAGGGATCTGACAGCTGGGGCCCGGACAAGCCCAGGGCACAGCCAGCACTGACTGGAACCGCGGGCCCGAAGGAGGCTAGGCCCAAATCTACCAAACCCTTGTCTTGCCCACCGTCAGCGCCGGCATCGCGGCAAACCTCGTCAGGCCACCTGGGCTCTTCAGCGTGCCGCAGGAACACCCGGCACCAGAGCCGAGGCCCCGATCCCCCCTGGGACTCTTCATCGCGACATCGCTCCCCCCGCCCCCCCACGATCGCCCGCTAGGTCTCGCTGCAGTGACTCCCACCAGCAGGAGCGTGTGTTCTCCAGCCAGAGTCCACGCGGCTTCCTCGTCGTCCCCCGTGGTGGGGGTCACGGGGGCGAGGGAGCCCCCCGGCCCTGCCCCTACAGCCGCAGCCGGAGGGGACTCTCAGGCGGCAGGTAGAACGGAAGGTTCATTCATTGACAGGGACTCAGCGTAGCTCAGACGTGTTGTTACAGGGCCCAGGAGCAGCCAGGACCATCCATCTCGGGGAGAGGGGGGGCCAGAGCCAGGGCCCTGCCCGGCCCCCCCAACCAGCTAGGCTCCCTCCTCCCCCAGCCAGCCAGAAACTAAAACTCACACACCCAGCAACTGGTCCCAGCCCTCTAGGCATCCCCACCCCCTCCTCTGTTCAGTTCCTGGCCCCAGGTGTTACCTGCTGTCGCCTGGTCCGCAGGCCGTGAGCGAGGGAACACACTTCCCGCGTGAGCCCTGACCGGCCTCCCCCTCATGCAGGCAGTGCTGCAGTGCCCGGGGAAACTGAGGCACACACAGAGTCACTCCAGAGCAGCACAGGGCAGTAGAATCACACCCACCGCACAGAGCAGACAGAGTGAATACAAACCAGAGTGAACACTTTGTCTACAGGAGTGAATACAGTCCCCACTACGTCACAGTATCCAGATTGGTCTTACCACCCGCACTATCCAACCTGCTGGTCTCCGTGCCGTCACTACGGCACCCTGAACACTGGCTCACAGATCTGTACCCCCCATCCACACTCCACCATCTCCAGCAGAAGATCTAGAGACGGAAGAGGGGCAGATTACCGATGACCCTGACATCCAACAACTGACACATCGTCCTCTTCTCCGGTGAAGGCGCTTATCCCTGACAATCCCTCACCCGCGGACAACCGGAAACAAGCTCAGGACTTATTCAGAAGGGTCGCTACCAGCCAGGAGGCTGTGTTATCAGAGTGCAAGGAAAACAGCAGACTCTTAAAGAACCTGCAGCCTTCCGCGAACGCGAGAATTGCGCTTCCTTTAGCTGAAGCAGTCGTGGCAAACACCAGCCACAGCCCCTCAACTAACGAGAGGGCCGACAAAATATTTTGTCCCTTCAAAGGGCACGGACTCTGATTTCTGCGCCCACAGCCCAGCTCCTTCGTGGCTGATGCTGCGAACCGGCGATCTAAGACCCCTCAAGAGAAATCCAATATTCAGGACAAGCATCTGGGCTCATTCGGGAGAAAAGCGTCATTCCTCCTCGGCACTTCAGCTGCGGGTAGCAAATGATACAGCACTTGTAGCCAGTCGCGATTTTGACAGTGATGCAGAACTAACACAGCTGGTGCAATGTCTCCCTGAGGTGTGTTAAATCTTGGTCGGGAGGGGTACGCTGCATCCCGCACAGCACTGCAAAGGCCCTCCGTGCTGCCGACCCCGTGGCAAGAGCCACAGCGACATCCATAGTGATGTCTGCAAGCAGCTGGCGTCCCCCAGGCAGAGGTGGAGGATTTACCGTTGGCTAAGGACAGACTCTGTGCTGCGAAGAGGGATGACGTCCTCCATTCCAGCAAAGACTCACGCGCCGCCGTACGCCGCAGGAGGCGTTCCATGCCCTACCAGAGACAAAGTCCTTCCAGGCCAAGCAACCAGCACCAGCAAGCTCCTACTCCCGCTCGGCCAGCCCACAGGCCTCCAAGCAGCATGTCTGGGGCTTTGGCCGAGGGCCTGCGCGACCTCTCCTCTCCACCAGCACCACCCGAGTGCACCGCCGGCCAGCATCCCCTGCACCCTTTTGACAGCCAGTGGGCAGCCGTTCCCACGGACCGCGGAGATCACCAGTGCGGCTGTTCCGTTCCCCCGACGCCGGTTCCTCCAACCTCCCTCCCTCTTCAGGGACCCCTCCCCGAAGCCCCGCTCCACCACGAGTCCCACACCTGCACCCTGCAGCTACGGAGGGGGCTCCCCCACATTTTACTCCAGTGATTCCTGATGGAAAAAAGAGCAGAGGGTGGCGGCCCTCCTCGCCCTCCCTCAGCTACACAGACACCTCCCCAAGCCACGCGCAGCTCATGGGAGCGACTCCGGCACTGGCTGAAGGACCAAGGCCAGAATTATCCACCCAGCGCACAGGCGCTTTCTCTGTGTCACGGTGGCTTCCAATCACTTCCTTGTGGGCTTTCTTCTGCCCTCAGGGTGTGTCCCAGACAGGCAGTGGCCGCAGCGCACCTAGCCGCAAGGGCATCGCCACCTTCCCTTACTCAGGCAACAGCCTTATCCGAGGCCCCTCTCAGCAAGCCACGGGAGACCTGCTCCTCCTTGCCGAGAGGTTTTCCGAGTCCCTCGGCTTCCTCATCACTGGGCAGAAATCTGCCCTCTGCCCCACCCAGTCCTTGGGCTCTGAGGGGCTCACCCGGATTCTCCGACAGCGTGCGCGAGCCTCCCAGAGCAGCGTTTGGCGGCGGTAGGAAGCTGGCGGTCCCTCGCCACGCTAAGCCCGACTTGGGGGCACCTGGCAGCCACGACATACACCAGTCTTCCCGCTCGCCTGCATGTTGGCTGCGTTCAGCACTGACTCGCCTTGGCGTCGCCGCCCGCCACACAGCATCGCTCAGACCCCTTTCGGTTCCCTCGCCACGCGGGTGGGCCGGATCTCGAAGCCCGTTCCATCCGGCACCACCATCCAAACGGACACCTCCGGCCGCTTCCCTCCTGGGCTGGGGAGCCCACTTCCAGCACCACAGCGCTCAGGGCAAATGGTCCACAGAGGAGTCTCCTGGAGCACGGAGCTGTGCGCAGTGCATGCAGGCACTTCCTGCCACGTACCCAAGGCTCTACGGTGGGCTGCCTCACCGACAGCGTCACTACGATGGTCTGCGCCAACCGCCAGGGAAGGGCTCATTCTCGATCCTCTGTGCGGGGGTGGTACGCCTTTGGAATCGGTGTATCCACCACAGCACGGCATCTCACCTGGAACTGAAACACTATGGCCGATACCCTCGGCCGCCATTCACAGCAGGACTCGATGGGAGGTTCAAGCGCAGGGCCCGCTCCATCTCTTCCACGAGGGGACCGGCCGTCTGCAGACCTCTGTGCCACAAGCTGGAGCACCAAGTGCCCCCAATATTGCTGGAGAGCAGCCATAGGACCCATGGAACGCCCACTTTGTCCACACGTTCCCTCCTATCCCGCTCGCTCCCAGGGTCCTTCGGACAATGCAGTCAGATGGGCTCAAGTAATCCCCATAGCCCTGGCGTGGCCCAGGCAGACTTGGCTTCCCATGTCTCTCCGACCTCCCTGCTCGCTTACGAACCCTCCAGATCTCCTGTCCCCGGACGGAGGCGTTCTCCTACACCCTCAGCCGTGAACACTACGCCCGACGTGTCTCTCTGGTCCCCTGGGACGGAGCAGATGCGCTCACAAGTAAAGAGCCCCTCTTCGCTCAGTGCTGGGCCGTGCTCTGTGCCTGGAACAAGACCAGCCAGTTTCATCGCTCGGCGTGCACTGGTGGCCATCGCACCTTCCACCCTCCGACTGGCACCGTCTCAGGACTCGCACATCCTAGTTCCAAGAGGATTTTGAAAGGGCTACCCACTCCGCATCCGCCGCATAGGCCTATACCACCCGTGGGACTTGGAATCGGTCCTCAGTGCACTCGCGAGACCGACCCCCCATGGCCAAGTTCCCGCTCGCCCTTCAGACACGAAAACGGCATTTTAACAGCAGCACCTCGGCGAGGCGGGTTAGCGCCTCCCAGCATCTCCACCCTCGACACGCACAAGGTCGTCCTCCAATCCCACCCTGCCTTCCTGCTGAAGTCTGCTCGGACTTGCTGTAACTGACCGGGCCGGGTCTGGACACAGCTGAGGGCGTCCACTCAGGGCGAATTGCTCAAATTCGGGGCTCCTTACTACCCCTGACTGGAGACCTTTCCTAATAGGCCACAACCAGTCCCACAGAGCACTTCAGCTGCCTGCCTGAAGCCTCATGAGCAAAACCCCTCTGACGCCCCAGCAATATCCATGCCCCAGACGGCCCCGGACCTCATACACAGATGAGGGGTTTTAGAGCCCAATCTCACCTTCCCCGAACAAGTTCTGTCCGGTTCCAAGAAACCAGCCACAGATCCCAGGTCAATTTACACTCTGGACCTTACCCACAAATCATGCTGAGCCAATCCTTTAGCATCTACAGTCTAAAGGTTTATTACTACAAGAAAGAAAAGCATGAGAGCAAGGTTGTTAAAGTATCATACATTACATGCATCGAATCTCCCAGTTCTCGATGCAGGCTCTAGCAGAGATGTTATAGCTGCTGGCTTAAAAGTCTTTGGTGAACATCCAGCATCAGGATGGGGCCACAGTTCTTCCCGGCTCGTTGATCCCTGCACTGCTGCCTCTGGGATGAAGAGCAGAGCTGAGCACCAAATGGAGGATGCCACATGGCCCCTATATACCTCCTTCCTCCTCTCTTCTTGGCTGCAGCAGGTCACCTGGCCAGCGGCCTATCCCTATCCCTGTGTCCCCTGCTGGTAGCCCCTAGGTATCAGTCCCCATTCTTGAGGTGTGTCCTTGGCCTACAGAGGGCTGTTGTTCCACAGAGCCTCGCTAATTAGCATGTCCATAGGCTGAGCTCTGCCCAGTGCTCAACCGCATACAGAGAAACATTCAGTACTCATACAAAGTACATGCTCATAACTTCACACACAGACATTATACGATGACATGAAGAGCATACACAGAATCAGCAGACAGTGAGCTTCTGTTCGACACCTCACATGGCCCCCTTCGTACCAACTTTTGGGGCCAACACCCCCCCATGGGTGCAGCAGTGATATGGCTGCTCCCCTCAAATTCAGTAACGTGACACTTGCACATCGGGGAACCGAGCGTCCTCCCCACCTTCTGCCCAAAGCTCGTGCCCCCCTAGAGGAGGCTGCAACACGTACGCTGAGGCCAGACGAGCGCTTCCATTCGACATAGGCCGGACATGCGCCTCCGTAAACCCGGCGCTGTTCTTCGCTGGCTCAGCGTTCCTGGGGTGCCACTGTCCTCCCAGCGGCTCTCCAAACTGACACTGTCTTCCACCGCCCAGCGTTACTCGTTCCAGGGCAGACCCCCCCCGGCACACGCCCCTCGGGCAGTGGTGACGCCGACAGCTTTTCTGAAAGGCGTCCTGCTCCAAGACACAGGCCGGCGGCTCCCCAGCCCCCTCAGCTAACTGGCACGGCACGATGCAGTCCCTACGCGAGCTGACATGGGGGCTGCGGTAGCCAGGGCGGTCCTCTCCTCCACGCCCGGCACCTTGCCCAAGCCCACCTGCCAGTTTGGGCACCCCGGGGATGTCACTCGAAGCAGAACGGGAAGTTCCTCACCCTATGCTCTGAGATGGATGTCCCTGTGGGCGCCCCGCCCTCCTGCCCTCCTCTGCGGCTTCAGGGCAGGAGATGGGACGTACGCGAAGGCACTGAGGGGAGTCGGGCCGCCCGCAAACTCCAAGCGACCCCACCTGATACTGCTCATACGTCTCCCGTCGGTGGCGCTGGGACGAGCTCGACACCAGCAGCGGAGCACCCCCCGGGCAGCCATTACTGCACCAGGGGCGTAGCTTCCTCTCCTCGCTGGGCGACGGCGCCTCCCACGATGGAGTTTGGTGCTAGAGCCGGTCCCCTGCCCAGGCCAGACTCGGCCCCTCGTGGCCAGCGCACCTGCCGGCTGCAGGGTCCCAGCAAAGCCCCTGGCCCGGCTCGGCCCCCGGGAGGGGCGGTGTCGGTGACGCGCTGCTGGCCACGTGCTGCCCGCCGGCACCACAGGAGGGCGAGGCCTGGTGGGGTCTGCCGGCAGCAAACGGTGAAACACCCCCGGAGCCCGGCTCAGAGCCCCCCAGTCACAGGGGCGTGTGCGCGGTAGAAACCGCCTCAGCGAAGTGTCCGCTTGCGACAGACGCCTCACTGAGCAAAACGTGGGGCAACAGCCCGGCAGTGGGTGCAGCTCCCCCTCGAACACCATGTGACGGCACATTGGGTACGCCCCGACCCTGCACCCCCGTCCGCAGCCAGATGGGACTCCGCCAGCCAGTAGAACAGGGGGGTTTATTGCTTCTCAGAGATACAGCCCGGCCCGGGTTCCATGTGGGCATCGGAGTGAGGGGCAGGCAGCCTCAGACCCCTTGGGGCGGGGTCCACAGGCCCCTGACCCCCCCCATATCTGATTTAGTCCCTTCTCTTCCTGTTTTCCCAGCCAGGACTGCCCCTTCTCAAAAACCCCCCCAACACCCATCCCCCAGGTAGCCACCCCCTGCCCCCTTCCGCTGGCCAGGTGAGAGCCGCTGGGCATTGTCTACGTGCTGGTGCTCGGGGCGACCCCCCACCCGGGCAGTGCTCACAGACACAGGCCAGCAGGGGTCACCCACAGCCCAACACGGCAACCAGTGACTGCCCAGCAGAGCGGGTGCCCCCCCTACGTCACAGCCGGCACGTCGGGGAGCCCCTGACCCTGTGCCCCCACCCGCAGCCAGAGGGGACTCTCAGGCGGCAGGTAGAACAGGAGGTTTATTGGTTCTCAGGGACACGGTGGTGTTAGCACAGGCCCGAGAGCAGACGGCCTTATTCCTCTCAGGGGTAGGGGCACCAGGTCCCTTTAACCCCCTTCCTGCTCTCAGTCTCCTCTCCTCATCCTGGCCCAGCCAAGACTAACTCACACTCCCAGCAATTGAAGCTTCAGGGGGTAGCCGAGTCAGTCTGTCCAGGATGAACTTAAACAACAACCAGTGGTCTGGTAGCACTTTAACGACTACCAAAACATGTAGGCGGGATCATGAGCTTTTGTGGGCACAGCCCACTTCTTCAGATGACCAGAGTGTTGGGTTTAGGATGTGCAGACCCAAAATAAATAGGGGAGACGGGAGAGGGGGGAAGGAAAAAAAAGGAAGGGGGCGGGAAACAAGGAGCAGAGGGTACGAAAATATCAAAGGGAAAACCAAGTAGGCAGAGCTGGCAATCTACGAGCACCTGAAGATTGGATTGTTAGAAGGAGCAGATCAGGGTCATAGGGGAGCAGTAGGGAGGAAGGGTACTGACGCAAGAATCTACACAAACAAAGAGCTGTTGGCACCTTCATTGAATGTCACTGAGCCCCCAGGCAGCCCTGCCTCTATTCCTTTGTCTCTCTCTGGGAACAGGGTTGTTATCTTCTCAGGCTGGCCCGTAGGTGTCTTGGTGTGAGTCACTGGGAATCCCATATCACACAGTACAGACAGGCAGAAACACAAGCTTACAAAGTAGACAGCACCCCGACTATGTCTCACACCCAGTAAAGCCACAGGGGCAAGTGAATCTCAGGCGCCGTGGGGAGCAAACAGAGCAAGGGAGGAGCCCAGGGGCCACAGAGAGCTGGTGGGTCGAGGGGGGAGCCCCAGGGCGGTGATGAGTTGGCAGAGGTGTAGGGTGCTGGCAGGGGGCTGGGGGTGCCAGCAGGGTGGTGGGGAACTGGCGAGCTGGGGGTGCAGGCAGGGTGCTGGCGGGCTGGGGGTGCCAGCAGGGTGGTGGGGAACTGGCGGGCTGGGGGTGCAGGCAGGGTGCTGGCGGGCTGGGGGTGCCGGCGGGGAGCTGGGGGTGCGGCCAGGGCAGCAGGGACTGGGGGTGTGGGCAGGACTGTGCCGTTCCTGGGGCATGGAAGCCAAGTGCCCTGTGCCCGTGCTGCCTGCAGGTGCTGCCTACTGCCAGTTCATGGACATGCTGTTCCCAGGCTGCGTGCACCTGCGCAAGGTGAAGTTCCAGGCCAAGCTGGAGCACGAATTCATCCACAACTTCAAGGTGCTGCAGGCCGCCTTCAAGAAGATGGGGGTGGACAAGGTGGGTCCCTGCCGGGCTGCTCCAGGCCTGGCCCTGACCTGCCCTGGGCTTGGGCCCGGACTGCTCCCCCTCTGCCCTCGCTGGGGGCCCCGTAGCCTGGCAGGACGACACCCCTGCCGCTGACTGCCCCTGCAAAGCCCTGAGCCGCATGCCCAAGGCTCTACCAGCCCTGCAGTGGGGGCACCCAGATGCCCAACTGGGAGCTTGAGACAAACATGGACAAGAGAGAACCACCAGGCCCCCTCCCTGTGCCAGCCACCCCCTGCACACCCACCAGCACCCCATTCTTGCCAGTAGCCCCTCACGTGCCTGCCAGCTAACCCCCACCAGCCTCCCCTGTGCCTGCTGGCCCCCCCTGCATACCCTGAGATGGGGCAGGGAGTGATGGCCTCACCCCAAAGAGCGGCAGCAGCCGTGGCTGTGGCCAAATGCCAGGTAACTGGTGAGTGGGGCTGTGGGGGGCATGGGGAGGTGGGGGCCCGGGGCCTGGCCAGTCCCTTGTGCCCTTCCTCACGGGGCTGGTGCTGCCCTTGCAGATCATCGCGGTGGAGAGGCTGGTGAAAGGGAAGTTCCAGGATAACTTTGAGTTCATTCAGTGGTTCAAGAAATTCTTCGACGCCAACTACGACGGGAAGGAATACAACCCGCTGCTGGCGCGGCAGGGCCAGGACGTGGCGCCGCCTCCAAATCCAGGTGATCAGAACTTCAACAAACCCAAGAAACCCATTGGCACTGCAGGTAATGACGCCCCCCTCGGAGGCAGCTGGCACCCCCGCCCCTGCGCCCACAGGAGCTCGGCCCCGCCCGGCCCGCCCGGCTTGCTAGCATGGCCTTCGGCTGCTTGCCCGGCCCCCAGCCGGCCAGGGCCCCCTTGCGCGGCGTTGGCTGAGGAGTGCCCGGCCGGCGGTGCCAAGCAGGTTTGGAGGGGAGCGTGGGCGCGTTCTGAGCTGGGGCTGCGTCGGCGTCTGACCCCCGAGGGCCTGCTGTGGCTCTGTCCCCCAGCAGGTGTTGCTCTGCCCCCCAACAGCTGTGGCTCTGCCCCCCAGCAGGTGTCGCTCTGCCCCCCAACTGCTCTGGTTCTGCCCCCCAGCAGGTGTTGCTCTGCCCCCCAACAGCTCTGGTTCTGCCCCCCAGCAGGTGTCGCTCTGCCCCCCAACAGCTGTGGCTCTGTCCCCCAGCAGGTGTCGCTCTGCCCCCCAACAGCTGTGGCTCTGCCCCCCAGCAGCTGTGGTTCTGCCCCCCAGCAGGTGTCGCTCTGCCCCCCAACAGCTGTGGTTCTGCCCCCCAGCAGGTGTCGCTCTGCCCCCCAACAGCTGTGGCTCTGCCCCCCAGCAGCTGTGGTTCTGCCCCCCAGCAGGTGTCGCTCTGCCCCCCAACAGCTATGGCTCTGCCCCCCAGCAGCTGTGGTTCTGCCCCCCAGCAGGTGTCGCTCTCCCCCCAACAGCTGTGGCTCTGTGCCCCAGCAGGTGTGGCTCTGCCCCCCAACAGCTCTGGTTCTGCCCCCCAGCAGGTGTGGCTCTGCCCTCCAACAGGTGTTGCCCTACCCCGCCAGCTGTGCCCTGGGTTGATGCTAAGCAGAGGGTGTTCGGCACAGACGGCAGGGCAGCTCGCAGGGAAACCAGGCAGCGCAAAGCAAGCTCCTGGGCTAAAGCACGAGCAGGCCAGCTCCTGTTCCCCCTGCCCCCTAGCGCGGTGCTCCTCACGGCCGCGCGCTGAGCTCACTCCCACAGCCTCCGTCCGCTTGGGCTCTGGGCTCTCAGGGCTCTGCCGGCGCTTGCTCTCAGCCGGGGGCCCTTTCAAAGGCAGCTGAAGCCAATGGCTGTAGGGTTTCCCCAGAGGGTCCTTTCGTCCACCCATCCCAAAGGAAATAGCCAATTCAAGGGGGATTCCACCAGGTGGCAGGTCACATGTCTTTGTAGGACCAATCACACATCGGGCTTACAGGAGAAACAAAACCATCGGAGAGTCGTCATATATCTGTGGTCACCAACCGGTAGATCGCGATCTACTGGTCGATCGCACGAGTCGATCTTTAGCTCCTTCTGGGCTGAGCGCGGGGCAGCTGGGCTGGAGCAAAGAGGAGGGCTGCCTGGCCAGCTGGCCGTGGAGTTCAGCCCAGGTGCAGCCTTCTCTGCGGGAGGGGGAGGCGGCGCCCGCTGGGGTTCCCTGCTCCGCGGGGGGTAGGGGGGTGCAGGGGACTCCCTGCTCCCACTGGCACCCTGCCCCCTGCCGCAGAACCCTGCCCCCTCTCCCCACTGGCACCCTGCCCCCTGCCGCAGAACCCTGCCCCCTCTCCCCACTGGCACCCTGCCCCCTGCCGCAGAACCCTGCCCCCTCTCCCCACTGGCACCCTGCCCCCTGCCGCAGAACCCTGCCCCCTCTCCCCACTGGCACCCTGCCCCCTGCCGCAGAACCCTGCCCCCTCTCCCCCGCTGGCACCCTGCCCCCTGCCGCAGAACCCTGCCCCCTCTCCCCCGCTGGCACCCTGCCCCCTGCCGCAGAACCCTGCCCCCTCTCCCCCGCTGGCACCCTGCCCCCTGCCGCAGAACCCTGCCCCCTCTCCCCCGCTGGCACCCTGCCCCCTGCCGCAGAACCCTGCCCCCTCTCCCCCGCTGGCACCCTGCCCCCTGCCGCAGAACCCTGCCCCCTCTCCCCACTGGCACCCTGCCCCCTGCCGCAGAACCCTGCCCCCTCTCCCCCGCTGGCACCCTGCCCCCTGCCGCAGAACCCTGCCCCCTCTCCCCACTGGCACCCTGCCCCCCGCCGCAGAACCCTGCCCCCTCTCCCCCACTGGCACCCTGCCCCCTGCCACAGAACCCTGCCCCCTCTCCCCCACTGGCACCCTGCCCCCTGCCGCAGAACCCTGCCCCCTCTCCCCCACTGGCACCCTGCCCCCTGCCGCAGAACCCTGCCCCCTCTCCCCCACTGGCACCCTGCCCCCTGCCGCAGAACCCTGCCCCCTCTCCCCCACTGGCACCCTGCCCCCTGCCGCAGAACCCTGCCACCTCTCCCCCACTGGCACCCTGCCCCCTGCCGCAGAACCCTGCCCCCTCTCCCCCACTGGCACCCTGCCCCCTGCCGCAGAACCCTGCCCCCTCTCCCACACTGGCACCCTGCCCCCTGCCGCAGAACCCTGCCCCCTCTCCCCCACTGGCACCCTGCCCCCTGCCGCAGAACCCTGCCCCCTCTCCCTCACTGGCACCCTGGCCCCTGCCGCAGAACCCAGCCCCCTCTCCCCCACTGGCACCCTGCCCCCTGCCGCAGAACCCTGCCCCCTCTCCCCCACTGTCACCCTGCCCCCTGCTGCAGAACCCTGCCCCCACCCCAGAACCCTGCCCCCTCTCCCCCACTGGCACCCTGTCCCCTGCCGCAGAACCCTGCCCCCACCCCAGAACCCTGCCCCCTCTCCCCCACTGGCACCCTGTCCCCTGCCGCAGAACCCTGCCCCCACCCCAGAACCCTGTCCCTTGCCTCCACTGCCACCCTGTTCCCTGCCCCAGCACCCACTAATACCCTTTCCCAGTACCACGTCCCCTACTCCCACCAGCAGAGTTCGGGCCACGTTAGTGAGGCTTGGGGAGGATTTTGGAGGAGGTTTTTTTTTTTTTTGGCATCTTCCTTGTGTGGCCCCAACTGCCTTTTCTGTGGGTCAGTGACCCCTGACTCAAAAAGGTTCCCTGCCCTTCTCATAAATAAAGACAATGCAGAATTTTGTGTTTGCCATAGTATTTTATTTAAAAATGAAGCCTGGACAACACCCCCCCAATTGGGGCCAAGCCCCCATCTGGCCACAGCATCATAACACTCCTGCACACACACCCCAGATCCTAGATCTGAGCCCATCATACACTGGAACCCCCTGCCCTGAGCCCCTCACATACCCCAACCCAAATTCCTGCACCCTCACATCCACAAGCCTGTGGCTTGCTTAGTACCGCAACCCTCCATCTGACCCCAACACTGCCAGGCCTGGAGCCCCCTCCCCGAGCCGGCGTCCCCTTCTCCACCTCCTCCTGCATCCAGATTTCCTCCCAGAGCTTGTACCTCTCACCCCTTCCCACACCCAAACCCCTCATTCCCACCCCAGAGCCCACACATCCTGTCTCACCCCAGCGAGGGTACGGCTAGACTGCAGGAGTTTTTCCAGGATTCCAGAGATATCCCAGAAAAACTCTTCTGCATCCAGAAAGTTCTTCTTCACACAGCGTGTAGTCAGCATGTGGAACTCCTTGCCAGAGGAGGCTGTGAAGGCTAGGACTATAACAGAGTTTAAAGAGAAGCTAGATAATTTCATGGAGCTTAGGTCCATAAAAGGCTATTAGCCAGGGGATAAAATGGTGTCCCTGGCCTCTGTTTGACAGAGGCTGGAGAGGGATGGCAGGAGACAAAGCGCTTGATCATTGTCTTCGGTCCACCCCCTCTGGGGCACCTGGTGCTGGCCACTGTCGGCAGACAGGATACTGGGCTAGATGGACCTTTGGTCTGACCCGGTACGGCCGTTCTTATGTTCTTATGTTCTTATGTGTTTGTTCTTCCATTTTTTTAGTGGAAGAGCAAACATGCTCTTTCAGTCACCCCTATATTCCTCGTTCCACAACCCTATATTCCTCGTTCCACAACCCTATATTCCTCGTTCCATAAGGGGGCTGCCAAAAGGAAGGGGTTTTTCTGACATTTGGTCCAGTCTAGACAGGCTAAATGTTGGAAAAATCTCTTCCCACAGAAGAATCGGAAAAAAAGTGGCAGTGTAGAGTGTATAAGGGCTGGGGATAGCAAGTGATGGAGAGGAGGTGAATAGAGAGGGCGGGGCTTCAAGGAAGGGGTGGGGTTTTGGGGGGGTGGGGTGGAGCAGTAGATCTTCTGAGATTTAAAAAGTGATCTTGAGTGTAAAAAGGTTGGAGACCACTGATATATATAGTAGCCCAATGTAACGCTGAAACGCTGGCTGTTCCCTCTGGGGGCGCTGTTGCTGAAATGCTGGCTGTTCCCTCTGGGCGGCGCTGTTGCCGAAATGCTGGCTGTTCCCTCTGGGCGGCGCTGTTGCCGAAATGCTGGCTGTTCCCTCTGGGCGGCGCTGTTGCCGAAATGCTGGCTGTTCCCTCTGGGCGGCGCTGTTGCCGAAATGCTGGCTGTTCCCTCTGGGCGGCGCTGTTGCTGAAATGCTGGCTGTTCCCTCCGGGGGGCGCTGTTGCTGAAATGCTGGCTGTTCCCTCCGGGGGGCGCTGTTGCTGAAATGCTGGCTGTTCCCTCTGGGGGGCGCTGTTTCTGAAATGCTGGCTGTTCCCTCTGGGGGGCGCTGTTGCCGAAATGCTGGCTGTTCCCTCTGGGGGCGCTGTTGCTGAAATGCTGGCTGTTCCCTCCGGGGGGCGCTGTTGCTGAAATGCTGGCTGTTCCCTCTGGGGGGCGCTGTTGCCGAAATGCTGGCTGTTCCCTCTGGGGGGCGCTGTTGCCGAAATGCTGGCTGTTCCCTCTGGGCGGCGCTGTTTCTGAAATGCTGGCTGTTCCCTCTGGGGGCGCTGTTGCTGAAATGCTGGCTGTTCCCTCCGGGCGGCGCTGTTTCTGAAATGCTGGCTGTTCCCTCCGGGGGGCGCTGTTGCTGAAATGCTGGCTGTTCCCTCTGGGGGGCGCTGTTGCCGAAATGCTGGCTGTTCCCTCTGGGGGGCGCTGTTTCTGAAATGCTGGCTGTTCCCTCTGGGCGGCGCTGTTTCTGAAATGCTGGCTGTTCCCTCTGGGCGGCGCTGTTGCTGTAATGCTGGCTGTTCCCTATGGGTGGCGCTGTTGCTGTAATGCTGGCTGTTCCCTCTGGGGGCGCTGTTTCTGAAATGCTGGCTGTTCCCTCTGGGCGGCGCTGTTTCTGAAATGCTGGCTGTTCCCTCTGGGGGCGCTGTTGCTGAAATGCTGGCTGTTCCCTCTGGGGGCGCTGTTGCCGAAATGCTGGCTGTTCCCTCTGGGGGGCGCTGTTTCTGAAATGCTGGCTGTTCCCTCTGGGGGCGCTGTTGCCGAAATGCTGGCTGTTCCCTATGGGCGGCGCTGTTGCTGTAATGCTGGCTGTTCCCTCTGGGGGCGCTGTTGCTGAAATGCTGGCTGTTCCCTCTGGGGGCGCTGTTGCCGAAATGCTGGCTGTTCCCTCTGGGGGGCGCTGTTGCCGAAATGCTGGCTGTTCCCTCTGGGGGGCGCTGTTTCTGAAATGCTGGCTGTTCCCTCTGGGGGCGCTGTTGCCGAAATGCTGGCTGTTCCCTCTGGGGGGCGCTGTTGCCGAAATGCTGGCTGTTCCCTCTGGGGGGCGCTGTTGCCGAAATGCTGGCTGTTCCCTCTGGGGGGCGCTGTTGCCGAAATGCTGGCTGTTCCCTCTGGGGGGCGCTGTTGCCGAAATGCTGGCTGTTCCCTCTGGGCGGCGCTGTTGCCGAAATGCTGGCTGTTCCCTCTGGGGGGCGCTGTTGCCGAAATGCTGGCTGTTCCCTCTGGGCGGCCCGTGCTGCATTTGGGTGCGGGGCCCGAATGGCCGCTTGCGCCGCTTGTTCCCCCACGGCGGCCCGGCTGAGCAGTGCAGAAGTCAGCCAAGTGCCACGGCGGGAGGGGAAGGGGGCAGGGCGGTGACGTTCATGGCCAGGGGGCGGGGCCTGGACGAGTGTGCATCCCTGACGGAGACAGAGGAGAGCGGAGAGAGGGGGGGAGGCAGGAGGGGGAGGAGAGAAAGAGAGAGAGACGGAGCGAGAGACCGGAGACTCAGGAGAGAAGACTGACATGGAGGAGAGACCTGAAAATCCCGTCTTATGACGGGCTAATTGGCTAGTTACATAAGAACATAGGAACAGCCAGGCGGGGTCAGAGCAAAGGTCCGTCCAGCCCCAGGTCCTGTCTGCCCTCAGTGGCGAATGCCAGGTCCCCAGAGGGAGGGAACACCACAGGGAATCCTCACGTGATCCCTCCCCTGTCGCCCACCTCCAGACAAACAGAGGCCGGGGCCACCATCCCTACCCATCCTGGCTAATAGCCATTGATGGACCTAACCTCCAGGAATCTATCTAGCTCTTTTCTGAACCCTGGCAAAGTCCTGATCCTCCCAACCCTCCTCTGGCGAGGAGTTCCACAGGTTGACTGTGCGCTGAGTGCAGAAAAACTTCCTTTGGTTTGTTTTAAACCTGCTGCCCATTCATTTCACTTGGTGACCCCTAGTTCTTATATTATGGAAGAAGTAAATAACTTTTCCTTATTCATTTTTTCCACGCCAGTCATGATTTCATAGACCTCTCGCCTATCCCCCCTTAGTCTCTTTTCTAAGCCGAAAAGTCCCAGGCTTTTTAATCTCTCTTTGTAAGGGACCCGTTCCAAACCGCTCAGCACTTTAGTTGCCCTTTTCTGAACCTTCTCCAATGCCCAGAGAGCCTTAAGCTGAGGCGAGCACATCTGTACTTGGGATGTGGCGGCGTGTCGGGTACCCCCCGATCCTGCACCCCGTCTGCAGCAAGACGAGACTCCGCCAGCCAGTAGACCAGAGGGGTCATTGCCCCTCCAGGATACAGCCCGGCACAGACGGGATGTGGGTACAGGAGTCAGGCCAGGCAGCCTCCGACCCCTTGGGGTGGGGGGTCCATTGTCGTCTCTAGACCCTCAGCTAAGGCTGCTCCCTTCCAGCCAGCAACTGCCCCTTCCCCCCAAACCTCCCTTCCTTTGTTCCCTGCCTGCCCTCAACCGGTTGGACAGGTCGGGTCTTTGCCTATGTGCCTCAAGGCAGCCGTCCTGCCGGGCAGTGCTACAGGTACCGGCCAGTAGGGGTCACCCCAGCCCACACAGCCACCAGTGGGTGCCCAGAGGGTGTGGCCTGCCCGCCACATCACATCAGCTAATCAAGTAGTTGATGAATTTCCGTCGATTACGTGGTTAGTCAATAAGGGGCGCTCGCTGTCCTGCTGTACAGGAGCCACCCACAAATGTACAGCCGGGATCCCGCACACGGGGGACCAAAGCAGTCCCCACTCGCGCCGTTCACCCCCCCCCCCGCCAAGATGGTGCTGGGGGAACCGCCTTTTAAGCCAGCTCCCCCCCGCACCAGCTCCTGCTCCTCCCCCCTTGCTGCCTCTCTGCTAGAGGGGAAGCGACTCGTGGAGTCGTACTCGATACCCAATGAGCATTTGTTTAGCGGGCTGGTGCCGAGTCGCTTGCATCCCGCCTCTGCAGGCTGGGTTCGAGGTGCGGGGGGCCACGGAGAGAAGCAGCAAGAGATTCTCTGGCGTGTTCTCTAGCCCTTTCCCACCGTTCCCAACACGCTGTTGCCGCCGCTGCCCGGGGAGGGGGTGTTTTCCGAGAACTCTCCGCAGTCACCCCAAGATCTCTCTCAAGGGGCTGGAGCTAACTCGCGCCCGTTGTGCTGTGCTTTGAGCCCTGGGCCGTTAGGTCCTTGCGCACACGAATGGCCCTCCCCGGACATTCCCGAGTGAGGAGCACGCTCACACTTCCCGTGTCTCAGTCCCGCACAAGGACGCGCACAACACACGCTCAGGCCGGGGGTGATAGGCTGCTTGGCCTGTTTTGCATAAAGCCTGGTTGAGTTATGCACATTCACATCCACACACATCTCCATAAACAGCCTGGATGTGCCGCGACACACAGGCCTGGCCGGCGCGAGGGGCAGATCCCTGCGGAGAGCAGTGTCTGGCCCAGCGCCGAAGGGGGCTGGAGGGCAGGGGACTAGAACCCTGCATGACTACAGAATTTGTATCCAGGGCTGCAAAACCGAGCCATGGATCCCCGCGTTGACATCAGCACGTGGCTCCCCCGTGGCTATAGAGCCGGTCCCCGTGGCTATAGAGCGGGTCCCTGTGGCTATGAAGTGGGTCCCTGTGGCTATGAAGTGGGTCCCCGTGGCTAAAGAGCGGGTCCCTGTGGCTATAGAGCGGGTCCCCGTGGCTATAGAGCGGGTCCCTGTGGCTATGAAGTGGGTCCCCGTGGCTAAAGAGCGGGTCCCTGTGGCTATGAAGTGGGTCCCTGTGGCTATGAAGTGGGTCCCCGTGGCTAAAGAGCGGGTCCCTGTGGCTATAGAGCAGGTCCCCGTGGCTATAGAGCGGGTCCCTGTGGCTATGAAGTGGGTCCCCGTGGCTATAGAGCGGGTCCCCATGGCTATGAAGCGGGTCCCCGTGGCTATAGAGCGGGTCCCCGTGGCTATGAAGTGGGTCCCTGTGGCTATAGAGCGGGTCCCCGTGGCTGTGGATTGGCTCCCTGTGGATTTGGGGGGCTCTACAGGTGGCAGCAGGGGGAGGAGGCACAGAGCTGCTGCTCCCTTCAGTTTCTCCTGTTGCTGGGGGCCACAAGTTCCACGAGGGCAGGGGTAAGGGGTGGGGCAGAGGCGCGGGGCCAGCGATGGATGAGAGCAGGGAGTGCAGGAGGGGGGCAGTGCCCTGTGGGAGGCCAGCCTGGGGCTGAGGGTCAGGTGGGGGCTGTTGACGGGGTGCAGGATGGGGGGTTCCTCCTGCCCAGGCATTGGCTGGGAACCTGGCAAAGGCCCTGCAGCTGCGGGGGAAGGGCCTGCAGGAGAGGCCCTGGTGGGCCGGGGGGCTCAGCTGCACTCCCCTGTGTGGAGCTCTGCCGGGGGGCGGGGGCCTGGTAGATACGATGCCAGGGCAGAGCCCCCATTGTCCCAGTCCCAGGAGCGCAGGGAGCCGGGGGGGGGGAACCCTCCAGGGGATCTGCCTTCGCTGGGGCCAACCCGCCTGCCGCCCGGCGTCCTCCCTCCTGAGGGCTGGGGCAGAGCGGGCCGGGGGCAGGGTGGGGTGGGGACCGGCTGAGCTGGGCCGGAGGGGCGGGGCCCATTGAGCAAGGGCAGGGAGGGGGCAGGGGGCTTGCTGAGCTAGGGCAGGGCAGGGGGTCTGAGCAGGGCTGGGTGGAGGAGGGGCCCATTGATCTGGGGCAGGTTCTTGATTCTGCTTGGCACCTCCCCGCATGCTCCTGGCAGGAGGAGGCCAGTTCCAGGGGGTGACAGGGCCGTGGGGCTGCCCCAGAGGAGGCCTGGTGCCCTGCCTTCCTTGGCCCCCACACCACCAAGGGGGTGCCTTGTGTTGCCCATCAGGGGAAACTGAGGCAGAGAAGAGCCAGCCCGCGTGTCCTGTCTGACGCTGGCGCTCAGAGCAGCGCTCCCGGCTGCCCCTGGTCTGCCCCCTGCCCTGCGCCTGCCTGCCCCGCTGCCCCGAGCCCCCGCATGCCTGTGCCCCTCCCCGCTCCCTGCAGGGCAGGCTGGGACCTGCTAAGCTCTGGCTCTCTCCAGCCCCCCAGCGAATCTCCCCCACGGGCCCCAAGACGATCCAGGTCCCAGCCCGCGTGACCAACGTCGCCCCCAGCAACATCGCCCGGAAAAACCCGCCCGTGGCCCGCAACGGGGGCACCGAGGCCGACAACCAGATCCTGGAGCTCAACCAGCAGGTCAGCAGGGCGGGGCGGGCACAGGCGCCAGTCCCGCAGGGGGCGCTAGGGCGTTCAGGGGCCAGTCCCGCAGGGGGCGCTAGGGCGTTCAGGGGCCAGTCCCGCAGGGGGCGCTAGGGGGTTCAGGCGCCAGTCCCGCTGGGCTTGCTAGAGGGTTCAGGCGCCAGTCCCGCAGGGGGCGCTAGGGGGTTCGGGGGCCAGTCCCGCAGGGGGCGCTAGGGGGTTCGGGCGCCAGTCCCGCTGGGATTGCTAGGGGGTTCGGGCGCCAGTCCCGCAGGGGGCGCTAGGGGGTTCAGGGGCCAGTCCCGCAGGGGGCGCTAGGGGGTTCGGGCGCCAGTCCCGCTGGGATTGCTAGGGGGTTCGGGCGCCAGTCCCGCAGGGGGCGCTAGGGCGTTCAGGGGCCATTCCCGCAGGGGGCGCTAGGGGGTTCAGGGGCCAGTCCCGCAGGGGGCGCTAGGGGGTTCAGGCGCCAGTCCCACTGGGATTGCTAGGGGGTTCAGTGGCCAGTCCCACAGGGAGTGCTAGGGGGTTCAGGACCTGGGGATACAGGTACCAGTCCCACAGGGGACACTGGGGGTACAGCTGTCAGTCCCATGGAGTGTGCTGGGGAGCACAGGTGCCAGTCCTATAGGGTGCACTGAGGGGTACAGGTACCAGTCCCACAGGGGCAGCTGGGGGGTTCAGGTGCTGAGGGGTACAGGCACCAGTCCCACAGGGGCAGCTGGGGGGTTCAGGTGCTGGGGGATACAGGTACCAGTCCCACAGGGGGAGCTAGGGGATTCAGGTGCTGGGGGATACAGGTACCAGTCCCACAGGGGGAGCTAGGGGGTTCAGGCGCTGGGGGGCACAGGTGCCAGCTCCTCAGACGCTGACAGCTCCTCTCCCCACGGTGCCAGCTCCTGGACCTGAAGCTGACGGTGGACGGGCTGGAGAAGGAGCGCGATTTCTACTTCAGCAAACTGCGGGACATCGAACTGATCTGCCAGGAGCACGAGAGTGAGAACAGCCCGGTCATCGCGGGCATCATCGGCATCCTGTATGCCACCGAGGTGAGTGCCTGGCACACCCACGGGCAGCAGCCCTGCGCCGGCCAACGCTGGCCCTGCGACCGGGGCGGGCTGGTCTGTGGCCTGCGACCGGGACGGGCAGGCTGGTCTCTGGCCCCGCGACCGGGACGGGCAGGCTGGTCTCTGGCCCCGCGACCGGGACGGGCAGGCTGGTCTCTGGCCCCGCGACCGGGACGGGCAGGTCTCTGGCCCCGCGACCGGGACGGGCGGGCAGGTCTCTGGCCCCGCGACCGGGACGGGCAGGCTGGTCTCTGGCCCCGCGACCGGGACGGGCAGGTCTCTGGCCCCGCGACCGGGACGGGCTGGTCTCTGGCCCCGCGACCGGGACGGGCAGGCTGGTCTCTGGCCCCGCGACCGGGACGGGCTGGTCTCTGGCCCCGCGACCGGGACGGGCAGGCTGGTCTCTGGCCCCGCGACCGGGACGGGCGGGCTGGTCTCTGGCCCCGCGACCGGGACGGGCGGGCTGGTCTCTGGCCCCGCGACCGGGACGGGCTGGTCTCTGGCCCCGCGACCGGGACGGGCTGGTCTCTGGCCCCGCGACCGGGACGGGCAGGCTGGTCTCTGGCCCTGCCCCCGCTGTTCTGGGGCTCATGGCCAGCAGGTCCCAGGGCAGATCTTTGTGCCCGGCTCCATCCTGTTCTGCGGGCCTTGCTAGGGGAGCCAGCCGCGTTGCCTCATCGCCGGGCCCAGCGGGCGGGAGCCCCAGGAGAGGGGGAGCAGCCCTATGCACTCACGCTGTCTCTGCCCCACAGGAAGGCTTTGCCCCTCCGGAGGACGAGGAGTTGGAGGAGCAGCAGCCGGAGGACCAGGACGAGTACTAGCTGGGAGCTCTGCTCCGGCCCACGGCGCCGCCTGGCATAGACACTGGAGGGTTTGCGCCCACAGCCGCGCCCTGCACTATCACACATTATAACAGTTTCAACCAACCAGCCCAGCACCCCAGTGCTTTCTGTCCGGCCAGCAGATCCTGGGACCCACGGACTCCGCCATGCCCAGAGAGAGGAGAACCAAGTTGTAAATACGCCGCCAGGGGCTGCCGGGTTGGGGAAGGGCCCCGGCCCCCCGGCCCCATCCCCCCAGGCCCTTCACCACCTCATCCCCCTTATTTATTTGTTCTCATCTTTGGGGTGAGCCCCGCAGCCTTCCCCGGGAGGGCCCCTGCCTGCGCGGCCCGGCCCGGCCCGGCCCCACGGCTCCAGCCAGCCCTTTGTACAGTGCCCCAATGGGGGTGGCTTGCACTTTGCCTTTGGGCCAGGCGCCCGGTTGCCACGGCTCGGTCAGCGGGAGGCGCCAAGCGCCACAGCACTGGGGCCCTGGCCGATAGTCACTGTTCTCAGTCGGGCGCTGAACCGCACCAGCTGCAGACGGCTTGCCCGCACGCCGCCCCCGCCTGCCCTGCCCCGGCGGGTCACTGTCTGGGGGGCGGGTATCCACACGACCATGCTGGGGAGAGCAGAGCACCCATCTGCGCTGCGATTGTGAGTGTCCCCGTCCGGCCCCAGAGCCGCTCACGGGTGCAGCGCGGGTACTTGGCCGCTGCTGGATGTGCAGGCCGGGGGGCTCCCGCGCCCCCCCTTTCCGCTGCTGCCTGGCCCATCCCCGTTGGCATTGCCTGCCCGCCCGCTGCCTGCTGTGCACCCTGCATCTGTGTTACGCTGGAGTTCAATAAACCCGTGTGCTAACCACTGTCCGGGGGCGTCTCTGCCTCGGCTGCCCTGGCTCCCCAGCCCACGGGGCTGGGCCCAGCCCCCGGGGCTGGCGTCTCCGCAGGGCTGGGCTTCTGGGGGAGGGGGCTCATGGCCCAAGACCAGGTTTGCAGGGCAGAGGCAGGCGGGTCCCACCTGTAGCCTGCTCCCTCAGGCCAGAAAGGGACTCCCTGGGTCCCCCCCCACTCTCACCAGGGCCCTGCCCCCACGTACCACTCTGCCCAGAACCAGCCCTGTCTGACCCCAGCCCGATGACGCTTGGCGACAGTGGCCGGGTGTGAGCCCCCCTCCCGGCCCAGGCAAGCTAACCGCCTGTGCTCCGTCAGCCACGGGTTCCCATGGGGGCACTGCCAGGGCTGGCCTCATTGCCATGCTGGTCCCTGCCGCTGCTGTGGGCCTGGAGCGGTGCCTCCAGCATCCGTCGGGTGGGCACGGGGCTGAGGCCTGGCCCCGCCGTGCTGGAGCGACGCAGCAGCGCCGTGACCGCTGTGGCTCCTGGCCACGCTGCCCTCACCAGGCGGGGGGCCGCCAGCCTGGGCCCTGGGAGCAGAGGAGAGTCCTGACTTGCATGGGGTGCGCCGGGCTGGGCGTTGCCCTGTTACCCTGCCTGCACCCGGCCTGCGGGGTGGGGATGCTTTGGGCGGCTCTGAAGGCTGACTGGGGGGGCCTGGTGGTTCCAGCCAGCGCTGAGGGCAGGTGGGGCGGGGGCTGGCAGCTCCAGGCGGCACTGAGGGTGGCTGCCCCAAGGCCTGCCCAAGGTCCCACCCCTTCCAGGAGTGTGGAGATGGCCCCCCTTGCCCAGGGTCCTGGCAAGTCTGTTGGTCCCCCTGAGCCGCATGGCCCACGGGCTCCTGTATCCCTACAGGCCAGTGTACGTCTACAGGCCGGCATACCCCCCACAGCCAGTGTACCCCCCAAGGCCGGCATACCCCCCAAGGCCAGTGTACCCCTACAGGCCATTGTACCCCTCTAGGCCGACGTACCCAGCTGTCCCCAGTGACTGCAGCCGCTTTGGGGGAGACCCATCTCCTACGAGCAAGCCCCTGGCAGCTTGCGTGCTGGCCCTGAAGGTTGCCGGGCTCCTGCCTTTGCCATCTTTCTCTAGCTGGGGGCCCCCCTTCCCTCTGCCTGAGCCCCCTGCCACCTCGGCATTGCCAGGCTCACCCCCCTCCCATGCACAGAGTGCGAAATGAGGCTCCCGGCCGGCTGCTGGCTGGACCTGCTGAAGGGACATTTTGTTCGGCTCGGTAACTTCGTCCCCATCTCCCCCCACACATACAACGCCTGGGCAGGGCAGGACACAGAGACCTCACATGCCCCGCTCCCTGAGCTCAAATGACCCAGTCCCAGGGTTTCTGTCACCCCTTGAGTGGGGCCTGGGACTGACCAGCCCGTCTGGGCAGGGTGCTGGTCGCTCTGCCTGGCCTCGGGGCAGCCTTAGCCTTCTCCCACAGTTTGAGACCCGCTGGACGAGCAACGTTGGGTCCAAGCACTTGGCTTACCCCAGTATGGCTGGCTCGGTCACAGCGGGGATCCAGGCGCTGGGTTTCTCTCGTGAGGCAAGGTGGTCAAAATGGCTTTATCACTAGATCCTGTACCTACCCCGCCCCCCCCCAACTACAGATCAACGTCATCCACAGCTACACCCTGCGCTAACTGTACTGACCAGCATCATCCATACCTACGCCCCATACTAACTACAAACGAGCGTCACCCGCACCTACACCCTGCGCTAACTGTACTGACCAGCATCATCCATACCTACACCCCATACTAACTACAAACGAGCGTCACCCGCACCTACACCCTGCGCTAACTGTACTGACCAGCATCACCCATACCTGCACCCCACACTAACTGCAGACGAGAATCACCTGTACCTATGCCCCCACACTAGCTACAGGCCAGTGTCACCCATACCTACATCCTGTGTTAATTCTTCTGACCAGAATCACCCACATCTACAGCTCACGCTAACTCTACTGACTGGCATTACCACCTAGTGATAACTGTACTGACCAGCATCACCTCATGCGTGTACTCTGCCCTAATGCAATGAACCAGCATCACCTGTACCTATTCCCTGTGCTAACCCTCCTGACCAGTGTCACCCATACCTCTGCCTCATGCTAACGCTACTGACCAGCGTCACCCCCACCTATGCTTCATGCTAACACCTCTGACCAGTGTCACCCATACTTACAGCACATGCTAACATTACTGACCAGTGTCACCCGTACGTACGCCCCATGCTAACACCACTGACCAGTGTCACCCGTGCCTCCGCCCCATGCTAACACCACTGACCAGTGTCACCCGTACGTCCGCCCCATGCTAACACCACTGACCAGTGCCACCCGTACATACACCCCATGCTAACACCACTGACCAGTGCCACCCATACCTCTGCCTCATGCTAACGCTACTGACCAGCATCACCCCACCTATGCTTCATGCTAACACCTCTGACCAGTGTCACCCATACTTACAGCACATGCTAACATTACTGACCAGTGTCACCCGTACGTACGCCCCATGCTAACACCACTGACCAGTGTCACCCGTGCCTCCGCCCCATGCTAACACCACTGACCAGTGTCACCCGTACGTACGCCCCATGCTAACACCACTGACCAGTGCCACCCGTACGTACGCCCCATGCTAACACCACTGACCAGTGTCCCCCATACATATACCCCAGGCTGGGCTGCAGCAGAATCCTGCAGAGCCAAGTGGGGGTGGAGCGAGGGGCAGGCCAGCTGTAGGGCTCTTAGTGTGTCTCTCCCCAGAGCTGGGCTCCTCCCCTGCTACTGTCCCTTTCAGTGCAAACCTGCTGAGCCCGGTCTCTGGGCTGTTGGCTGAGCAGAGCCTAGATGTCAGGGGAAGAGGAGTCTCTCTCCTTGGTCACAAAGGCCTCCCGTTGCTGAGCCTGTCTCCCACGGGTTACCATCTCCTGCCCCAGCCTGCGCTGCGGGAAGGGCAAACACCCCCCTGCAGTCCCTCCGTGCTGGGCGCACACGTGGCAGTGTGACGAAGGCTTGGACGCTTTGGGGGGCTGTGCTGGAGAGGGGGGGCTTCGGAGACTGACATTGCCGGGAGCCCCTCTTTGATGCTGGGTCCACGGTCTCTTGCCGTTGGGGCGCAGAGTGGACACCACGAGGAGCTGCCTCATGCGAAAGTCCCGCTCCTTCCTGGTCGGAGCCTTGACAGCCTTGCAGCCCTTACCCTTAGCTGCTGGGTGAGCTTCCCCCGGGCACCAAAGAAGGCTCGCGTCCCTGGCACCCTGGCATGCTCCAGGTTGGGGGGGCCCGTCCCGCTGCCACGCACTGTTAACTAGCAACTGCTGTCAAGCAAAGACAAGAGCACAGGGACGCGTGGCGCTCGCAGCGCAGGACACGCACGGTTCCAGCAGCCGTCGCTGGCGCGAAGGAACGAGGGGTTGGGTCGGCAGGGTCACATACAGGGCGCCGCTAGGGGAACAGCTTTCCAACCACGGTGCCCCTGGCGCACGCACAGCCCGTCTCCGAGAACAACGGTTACAAAGGTGAGTGGCCGGGAGGCCTGGCCTCCCTCAGCGCAGCACATCTGAGTCTCCCCTACATCGGGGTGGGCTCTCGCTGCCCCTCCTTCCCGCCCAGCCTCCCATATCCCTGCTCCGGCAGCTCCTTCGCTGGCCCTTCTCTTCTGCCCAGGTAAGCAGTGTTCCCTGGGCTCCCCTCCCCTCCCCTCTCCTCCGCGTGCTGGTTCTTGTAACGACAAACTCCATCTCCCCTGCCCTTGTTAAACCAATAACACCCGTGGACACAGGGGGCCACCCCCCTGCAGGCAGCCCCTTGGAAAACCCAGCAAATCCCCCCCCTTTGTCATACAAGCTGGCATGCTCCAGGTGGTGCTAGCACTGCAACTGCCCCCCTCCCCACAGCCGGCATCCCGAAACTTCCCCACCCCCGTCACTGCCTACGCATTCAGCCACCCTCCGCACTCCATGCCTGTCCCCTCGCTGCGGCCCTGCACACTGCCATCGGTGCCCACTGCACGGGCCGGAGCCTGACCGCCTCTCTTCCCCGCCCTGCCCCCAGCGGGCAGCCGTGTGTGTCTCTCCTGGGGGAGGGTGGGGGGCGTTAATAACTGGAAGCTTGGGTTTGAAGGCAATCTGCTTCCCTCTCCATGAACACCAGCAGGGCCCCGCAACGTACTGGGCACTTTTCTAATCCGCGCCACGTACGGCCCAATCACACTCACCAGCTGGCATCACAGCCACTGCACAAATATTAGTGGCTTTCAGCGTCACATTGCGGCCTCAAGGCAGCCCTGACCCTTATAGTCCCGCCCTGTGCCCCTCCGCTAGCTCTGGTCTCAGGCTGTTCAGCCTCAGCGGTCCAGCCCTTCCCCTCGCAAATAGCGTGGAGGTGCAGCATGCGGCTATAAGCAGAGGGATGGGTCAGTGCCAGTCCAGCTTCCCATGCAGACACCACCAGCGGGCTTTTAAACAGCCAGAAGCATGTTGGGCAGCCTCTCTGCACCTGCTCAGCCTGCTGCTGGACTTGCCGCTGTCAGGATGCTGCCAGCAGAGGCTTTCTTCCCAGGCCAGAACACCACTGTGGGGGAGTCAAAAAGCCCATCATGGTCCTGGGAGACCCTGCTGGTGTGGCATTGAGGGGCAGGGTCACAATGGGCTTTTCAACTCCCCCCCACAGTGATCTTCTGGTCTGGGAAGAAAGCCTCCGCTCACAGCATCCTGAGCAGGCCAGTGTTCCCAAAGACGCGTGTGTCATGCCCCTTTCTGGACCAGCCCGTGTTTATGCAGAACGGGCAGTTACTGTCTGCGAAGGAGCCCTGCAGAAAGGGATCTAGGGGTTGGAGGGGACCACATGCTAAATATCAGTGTGACACTTGCAAAAAAAACAAACCTGATTCCAGGCGGCATGAACAGGAGTGTGGTGAGCCAGACACGAGAAGTCATTCTTCCACTCTGCTCTGTGCTGATTAGGCCTCAGTTGGAGTCTTGTGTCCAGTTCTGGGCACCGCATTTCAAGAAAGATGTGGAGAAATTGGAGAAGGCCCAGAGAAGAGCAACAAAAATTATTAAGGGTCTAGAGAACATGAGCTACGAGGGAAGGCTGAAAGCATTGGGCTTGTTTAGTTTGGAAAAGAGAAGACTGAGGGGACATGATAGCAGCTTTCAAGTTGCTGTTAGGAGGTGGAGGGGGGAGAAAAATGGTTCTCCTTGGCCTCTGAGGACAGGACAAGAAGCAATGGGCTTAACCTGCACAAGGAAGGTTTAGGTTGGACATTAGGAAAAACTTCCTGCCTGTCAGGGTGGTTAAACACTGGAATAAGTTGCCGAGGGAGGTTGTGGAACCTCCATCTCTGGAGATATTTAAGAGCAGGTTAGACCAGGGGTGTTAACTGCTCATGCCGAACAGTCTGCTCCACTTTGTATTTAGCTGAGACCTCCCACCATTCCTGGTACACTTAAACTGATAAAAGGGCAGGATTTTAACCAGTTCCAGCCTGTTCTTGAGTGGCTTCAGGTGTCCCAACCAAACCTAACCATCTCAGCTGGTTCTCGCAGATTCTGTATCACCTCCATGTGTCTTGATTAACTCCTTGGCTGCGTCTAGACTGGCGTGATTTTCCGCAAATGCTTTTAACGGAAAAGTTTTCCGTTAAAAGCATTTGTGGAAAAGAGCGTCTAGATTGGCACGGAGCTTTTCTGCAAAAGCACTTTTTGCAGAAAAGCGTCCCTGGCCAATCTAGACGCGCTTTTGCGCAAGAAAGCCCCGATCGCCATTTTAGCCATCGGGGCTTTTTTGCGCAAAACAATACCACATTGTCTACACTGGCCCTCTTGTGCAAAAGCATTTGCACAAGAGGGCTTTTGCCCGAACGGGAGCAGCATAGTATTTCCGCAAGAACACTGACGATCATACATGAGATCGTCAGTGTTCTTGTGGAAATTCAAGCGGCCAGTGTAGACAGCTGGCAAGTTTTTCCGGAAAAGCGGCTGATTTTCCGGAAAAACTGGCCAGTCTAGACACAGCCCTTCTGTGTAGTGCCTCTTCTGTCCCTTGCGAGGCATTACTCATTTTATGCCTTCACCTCTCTGATTGTATCCCTACATCTGTGGGCTGTTCTTGTGGATGCCTCCTTGGCAGTTTGTCCATGTTCCCAAGGGATTTGTTTAGAATTTCAGGTTATTCCAGAGCCCCTGTCTAAGTCACATTGACTTCTTACTATTTTCCTGTAGTCCTGTCTCATCGGGATAGACTGCAGCTGTGCCTTTTAACAGTGTCTTCTTAGAAAACTGCCAGCTCTCCTGAACTCCTTTAGCCTGTAGATCTTCTTCCCATGGGACCCTACTCAGCAGCTCATGGGGTGAGTTACAGCGGCTTTTTAGAAGTCCATTCTCCTCATTCTGCTGTTGTCACTCCTATCCTTCCTTAGAAGAATGAAAACTGTCATTTCAGGACCACTTTTCACCCAAATGGCCTTTCCCCTTCAGATTGACAACGAATTCCTCCTCCTCAGTCAGAATCAAGTCTTAAATGGCGGCTCCCTCCCTCCCCGGGTTACCAGCTTCACTTTCTGAAACAAAAATGGTCTCTGATACATTCCAAGAACTTACTGGAAACGTTGCTTTTCCATAATACTTTTCTAGCAGATGTCTGGGTAGTTACAGTCCCTCGGTGCTACCAGGTCTTGTGCTTTCTGTTATTTATCCTAGATATGCCTCATCCCAAATCAGGATGAGGAGGTGGGGATCTACAGACGTCAATGACAGCACCCTAATATTTTCCACTCATTTATATTTACACAGAGACTTTCAAGTGGCTTGCCTTCCCCCGCTCTGGACCTCAGAGCTAGTGCTCTTGGCACGTAACACGACATCAGTGCCTCGGTTGTGCACATGGAATGAGGCTGCTGTCAGACAGGAGTGCTCAGGGCCTGCTCCATCAGGAGCAGTGGGGACGCAGGCTGCTCTGGAGACAGGATCCCCATCCTACAGAGGTGGAGGGAGGCTGTGCCTCCATGTATCCACGGGCCAGGTCGTGTTTGGAGGTGGATTTTAAAGTAAAGTTATTTACTTGTTCCCATAATATAAGAACTAGGGGCCACCAAATGAAACTAATGGGCAGCAGGTTTAAAACAAATAAAAGGAAGTTCTTCTTCACGCAGCGCATAGTCAATCTGTGGAACTCCTTGCCTGAGGAGGTTGTGGAGGCTAGGACTGTAACAGGGTTTAAAAGAGAACTAGATAAATTCATGGAGGTTAAGTCCATCAATGGCTATTAGCCAGGATGGGTAAGGAATGGTGTCCCCCGCTTCTGTTTGTCAGAGGGTGGAGATGGATGGCAGGAGAGAGATCGCTTGATCATTCCCTGTTTGGTTCACTCCCTCTGGGGCACCTGGCATTGGCCACTGTGGGCAGACAGGACACTGGGCTGGCTGGACCTTTGGTCTGACCCCGTCTGGCCGTTCTTATGTTCTTACTTTACAGAGATTTTCTTGGAGCCCCTCCTGCAGGGGCCATGGGAGAAGGGAGGGTCAGAGCCGCTAGCGTTACTCTCTGGAAACTCTGCCTGACGGTGACGTGTGGGGGAAGGAGGAGGGTCCCCGTGGTCCAGGGTGTTTGCTCTCGACTGGTGAAAGGCTAAGGCTGGCCTGACGCAGGGCGGGTGTCTGCTGGAGGAAAGGTCCCTGGGGCAGCCTGGGCGTGAGCAATTGCCTGGCCCCAGCCGAGCCCAGGATGAGGCAATGCTACACTGATCTGGCCTCATGCTCCGTCGTGCCAAGGTTCGTGTGTCCTGCTCCTCGTGCGGAGCACTGCCTCCGTGCACAAGACATGCAGGCTGGGTAGGGGCATAGCACTGAGACCTGGCGGGAGAGTTGCGTTTCCCTCTCCCACCCTGGCTAGCCCCAACAAACCAGCATGGGCCTGGTACTTGCTTAATTTGCCAAACTGTCCAACCAAAGCTGCTCCGGTCCGTCTCCCGGTGCTGTGAGGCTCTGTGTGGCCAGTGGGATGAAACGTCACAGCCCCTGAGGTTCGGCTCTGCCGGGGGTCTTGGGCATGTCACGCCCCTTGGGCCATGGCCTCCGAGAGTGACCAGAGCTGCTACAGCTGGAAAACCGGGTCCAGGCCGACTCCTTTTCCTGGCGCCATTCTGGACCCTGCCGGGGGTCTGGGGAGGAGAGGGGCAGGTGTTTATTTTAAGGAACACAGAAGTAAAGTAGCATCTGGCCAAAAGGATCACATGAAGATTCCCTGTCCTGGTCACTCCCTCCGGGGGGGTGGCAGCATGGGGGGGTGACACAGGGGGCTGGGCTGTCTGAGGTGGGGGGTGGCAGTGTGGGGGGCTGGGCTGTCCGAGGTGGGGGGGTGATACAGGGAGCTGGGCTGTCTGAGATGGGGGGTGGCAGTGTGGGGGGCTGGGCTGTCCGAGGTGGGGGGTGACACGGGGGGGGCTGGGCTGTCTGAGGTGGGGGGTGACACCGGGGGGCCTGGGCTGTCCGAGGTGGGGGGGTGGCAGCGTGGGGGGCTGGGCTGTCCGAGGTGGGGGTGACATGGGGGGGCTGGGCTGTCCGAGGTGGGGGGGTGGCAGCGTGGGGGGGCTGGGCTGTCCGAGGTGGGGGTGACACGGGGGGGCTGGGCTGTCTGGGGGGGTAACAGGAAAACGGAAGGAAGAGCCAGTGGCCCTGCAGCACGTGGGGGGCTGGGGGCGTCTGGGTGAGACACGGGCTGTGCCCACGGCCGCTCGTGATCCCACCCGCGTGTCTTGTTCACCTGGCGGCTTCCAACCCGCTGTTCGTTGTTTTTTAATTGGTTGGAGGTGGGAGGAGTGGGGCGGGGCCGCTAGGGGCGGGGCCCCGTGGTGTCCGAGGTGGGGGCGGGGCCGCTAGGGGCGGGGCCCCGTGGTGTCCGAGGTGGGGGCGGGGTCGCTAGGGGCGGGGCCCCGTGGTGTCCGAGGTGGGGCGGGGTCGCTAGGGGGCGGGGCCCTGTGGTGTCCGAGGTGGGGGCGGGGTCGCTAGGGGCGGGGCCCTGTGGTGTCCGAGGTGGGGAGGGACCACTCGGGGCGTGGGGGGGCGTGGCTCCTCCCAGCGGAGGCCCCGATTGGTCCAGGCGAGCGAGGCCGGGGGCGGGGCGGAGACGTGGCAGAGCGAGCGCGGCAGGCAGAGGCGCGTGCCCGCGCCGGAGGCCAATGGCCGCGAGTCCTGGCGCGGCCCCGCCCTTTCCCGCCCCGCCCCGGCCTGCGCGGCGCGGCTCGGCGCGGCTCGGCTCGGGGCATGGCCGCGGCGGGGCGCTGGGAGCTGGTGCGCAGGGGCCGGGGCCGGCGGCCCGCGGGGGGTGCTGCGGGGCGCCGGGCGCTGCGAGAGGCCAACAGCGGCCGCCTGCTGCCTGCGGCCCGTGAGTGCGGGGGGGCCTTGTGAGGCAGTGGGGGTTTGCCGCACGGGGTGCTGCGGTGGGGCCTGGCAGGGGAGTGGGGCCCGGCCCCCCGTGGGGTGCGGTGGGGCCCGGTGGGGGGTGGGGCTTGGTGAGGGAGTGGGGCACGGCTCCCCATGGCGTGTGGTGGGCAGTGGGGCTTGGTGAGGGAGTGGGGCACGGCCCCCCATGGTGGGCAGTGGGGCTTGGTGAGGGAGTGGGGCACGGCTCCCCATGGCGTGTGGTGGGCAGTGGGGCTTGGTGAGGGAGTGGGGCACGGCTCCCCATGGTGGGCAGTGGGGCTTGGTGAGGGAGTGGGGCACGGCCCCCCATGGTGGGCAGTGGGGCTTGGTGAGGGAGTGGGGCACGGCCCCCCATGGTGGGCAGTGGGGCTTGGTGAGGGAGTGGGGCACGGCCCCCCATGGTGGGCAGTGGGGCTTGGTGAGGGAGTGGGGCACGGCCCCCCATGGCGTGCGGTGGGGCTTGGTGAGGGAGTGGGGCACGGCCCCCCATGGCGTGCGGTGGGGCTTGGTGAGGGAGTGGGGCACGGCCCCCCATGGCGTGCGGTGGGGCTTGGTGAGGGAGTGGGGCACGGCCCCCCATGGCGTGCGGTGGGCGGTGGGGCTTGGTGAGGGAGTGGGGCACGGCCCCCCATGGCGTGCGGTGGGCGGTGGGGCTTGGTGAGGGAGTGGGGCACGGCCCCCCATGGCGTGCGGTGGGCGGTGGGGCTTGGTGAGGGAGTGGGGCACGGCCCCCCATGGCGTGCGGTGGGCGGTGGGGCTTGGTGAGGGAGTGGGGCACGGCCCCCCATGGCGTGCGGTGGGCAGTGGGGCTTGGTGAGGGAGTGGGGCACGGCCCCCCATGGCGTGCGGTGGGCAGTGGGGCTTGGTGAGGGAGTGGGGCACGGCCCCCCATGGCGTGCGGTGGGCAGTGGGGCTTGGTGAGGGAGTGGGGTTTGCCCCCCCTATGGGGTGCAGTGGGGCTTGGTGAGGGAGTGGGGTTTGCCCCCCCTATGGGGTGCGGTGGAGCCCGTTGGGGGAGTGGGGCTCAGCCCCCCGTGGAGTGCGTGTGGCGGCTCAGCACTGCTCTCCAAGTGAGAACAGGGGCAGGCCTGGGGCACAGGCCCTGGGGCTTGGCGCTGGTGCACCCTGAGAGCCGGGCTCGGCCTTCCTGTGTAGGAGCTGGGAGCTGGCCCCGGGCAGGTGGTGCAGGTCTGCAGGCGTCTGCTGGGGGTGACTGTTCCCCTCTGACACGTAGGAGGGTTATTCTGAGGCGGCCCAGCTCTGCACAGCCCCGGTGTCCACGAGGCTGGAGCCTGGACATGCCACCAGCAGTGCCGGGACAGACTCTGAATCCTGCCCCAGCCCCCGGGTGGGTGAGGGGTGCCTTCAGTGGTCACTTGGCTGCCCAGGGCTCAGCCTGGAGTCAAGGAAACTGACTTCAGTGCCAGGACCCTGTGCAAGGGGGAGAGCTCTTAGCAAACCACTGTAGCCCCTCGGTCAGACCAGCTCCATTCATTTAATACCTAATCCACAGAAAGGCAAATCTTTTTAACTGTAGCTCCATTCCTATACATCTGCTTTTACTTGAGCAGCCTCTGCTTCTCCAGGAGCAGCTACCAACCGTTCACAGCCATGCTGGAAGGGCAGAGCAAGTGGGGTTCCGCAGGGGTCTCTTTTGGGGCTGGTTCTGTTCAGTATCTTCACCAAGGATTTAGACATTGGCACAGAGAGGACACTTACTGGCTACGTCTACACTGGCAGCTTCTTGTGCAAAAACTCTTCCAGAAGAGTGTGTCTACACTGGCATGTGCTTTTGCACAAGAGATGTGCTTTTGCTCAAGAGCATCCATGCCAGTGTAGATGCTCTCTTGCGCAAGAAAGCTCTGATGGCCATTTTAACCATAGGGCTTTCTTGCGCAAGAAATTCATGTTGCCTGTCGACACTGGACTCTTGCGCAAGAACAGTTGTGCAAGAGGGCTTATTCCTGAGCGGAACGTCAGAGTTCTTGCGCAAGAAGCCCTGATTTCATACATTAGAACATCAGTTTATTTGTGCAAGAACTCGTGGCCAGTGTAGACAGGCAGAACGTTTTTGCACAAGAGCAGCCACTTTTGTACGAGATCACGCCAGTGCAGACACAGCCATTAAGTCTGCAGATGATCCCAAGCTGGGAGGGGTTGCAAGTGCTTTGGAGGAGAGGGTCAGAATTCAAAATGATCTGGACAAACTGGAGAAATGGTCTGAGGTCAATAGGATTAAGTTGAATAAGGACAAATGCAAAGTGCTCCACGTAGGAAGGAACAATCAGTTTCACACACACAGAATAGGAAGCGACTGTCTAGGAAGGAGTATGGCAGAAAGGGATCTAGGGATCAGAGGGGACCACAAGCTAAATATGAGTCAACAGTGAGATGCTGTTGCAAAAAAAGCAAACCTGATTCTGGGCTGCATGAACAGGAGTGTTGTGAGCCAGACAGGAGAAGTCATTCTTCCGCTCTACTCTGAGTTGATTAGGCCTCCGTTGGAGTATTGTGTCCAGTTCTGGGCTCCACATTTCAAGAAAGATGTGGAGAAATTGGAGAGGGTCCAGAGAAGAGCAACAAGAATGATGAAAGGTCTAGAGAACATGAGCTATGAAGGAAGACTGAAAGAATTGGGCTTGTTTAGTTTGGAAAAGAGAAGACTAAGAGGGGACATGATAGCGGTTTTCAAGTATCTAAAAGGGTGTCACAAGGAGGGGGGAGAAAAATGGTTCTCCTTAACCTCTGAGGACAGGACAAGAAGCAATGGGCTTAAATTGCAGCAAGGGAGGTTTAGGTTGGCCGTTACGAAAAGCTTCCTACCTGTCAGGGTGGTTAAACACTGGAATAAGTTGCCTGGGGAGGTTGTGGAATCTCTCACTGGAGATATTTAAGAGCAGGTTGGACAGACACCTGTCAGGGGTGGCCTCGATGGTGCTTGGTCCTGTGTTAAGCGCAGGAGACTGAGGGGCTGTCGAGGTCTCTCCCAGCTCCAGTGCTCTGCGGGGTCTGTGCTGTCTCACCAAATGTGCCACTCCCCTCGGTTGTCCTTATTTCTAGCACCGATCACTACTTCCGACACCATCTATGAGCTTGGGTTTGAGAAGCCAGTGAAGAAGCAGAGCAAAGAGCAGGTGCCTCCACCCCTTGCACCTGAGCAGCACCCCAAAAAGCAGAGTGTGGGGAAAAGCACAAGGAAGGCGACTGCTGCTGATGCCGGACTCCGGCAGGGCAAGTTCCGCACGCTGGAGGATGCACTGAAAGCGGTGAGTTCATACCACCTGTGCCCCAGGCTTGTTTCCACTGGGCGCTTCAATCCCTTGGGAGTTGGTTCAGCAGGCCTAGGACCCGTGTTCGAGACTGTGGGTCCAAGACCTGCTAGATGGAGCCCAGACCATTGTCCTGTCTGCTCTGGCACGGCGCGGGAGCGAGAAGCATCAGGTAACTTGGGGGGAGAGTTTCTCCTGTCGCACCCACGCGGGGTGGACGCTGCAGTAAGTTGATTTTCAGCTCTGTGGTGGGTGTAGTCAGAGCTGGGTGACGTAGGGTGGCTGAGCCCTGGTGTGCAGCTGGAGGAGCAGGGCACCGGCAGTCATCTTATAGCCTCCTGCTGATGTCAGGAGAAGCCAGGCCCGCAGCTGCAGCGCGCGTGGGGGCCGTGGTCTCCATCCCCAGTCTCCGTGTTTCAGCAGCTGAAGAGCTGCACTTCTGTTGTATAAAACTGAGCAGCTGTTTTCATGCCATGCTGCAGCTGAGCCGCAGGGAAGTGCCCCCCCTTCCATTGCTACCCACTCGTGGGGCGGGGGGAGGCATTTGCCTAATGCAGGGGGGGACCTTTTTTGGGCCGGGGGCCACTGACCAACAGAAAAACCCGCCGGGGGCTGCACACCAGTGAGACGCACATAAAACCCCATGGGCGCTGTGGCCCCTGACAGAAGCAGGGACACTCCCCACATTCCTCTTGCACACCAGTGCCTGGGGGCCCAGGCTAGCAGATTTTGTGTGCTCCAGCTCGGTGGTGGGCAGCAAGGGGGCCGGGGGGACCTGAGCCTTGGGGGCTGGATCCAGGCAAGCTGGGGGCCGTATGCATTCCCCAGGCCTGAAGTTCCCCACCCTGGCCTGATGTGTGCTGGAGTGGCAGGCCGTGTGGAAGAAGTGAGCCCTTAGGACAGGGTGGGCAATAATTTTCAAGGGGGGCCACTTTGAATTTCAGAAGTGCTCACGGGTCTCCCCAGAAGGGGGGAGGGGCTTGGGTGGAAGGGACAAGGCTAGGAGACTTTGAGTGCCCCCCGTCCACAGACCCTGATTGGCCTAGGGGTGGGGAGCATGTGAAGTCTTTGCCCCCCGCCCTGCCAGGGGCGCCTAGAAAGAACTGCCAGCTGTTTTGAACATCTGGTGGTTCCCTCTAGGTGCCGCGTGCCCCTGGACGTGTGAGGAGCCTTCCTGAGCTCCCTCTGCCCCCAGCCCAGCAGGCAGGAAGAGCGCAGCAGCATCTCGAAGCTTTCCCCTTAGGTCAGGAGGCACTTCCCCTCGCCGCGCCTCCCAGCTGCAGGGAAGGGCCTGGGGGTGGGGAGGGACGTAGTCTCTGGCTCCCCTGCTCCCCCTCTGGTGCCGTGTGCTCCTGGTGGGGAGAGGAGACTCTGCGCTCCCCTGTCGCCCGGTCTTGATTGGCTGGGGGGCAGGGGAATGGCAGGGCAGCCCCAGGCCGGATCTGGTCAATGGAGACCCCTTCGCCGTCCCCGCCTTAGGGTACATGTTGGGGTGGGGCAGATGGTGCACTGGGACTGAACTTTTGTTCCATTTTTGGTGATGCTGAGAGCTCTTAGCGAGCCGTTCGCCACCCTGGAGCATTGCATGCTGGGACCCGCTATCTCCAGGGCTTGCTCCCCATGTGAAAGGCCAGGCCGGACACGTGCTGCGCTTAGAAATCAGCGAGCATGGTGAGCTCAGACTGCGAGGAGCAATCAGCCGGGGTGAGCTCAGGGACTGCAACGTGTGCCTTTTGCACCACCTGGTCTTGTCATGGAAACTAGCAGCGAGTTCTGTCGATTCAGGAGTCCAGCTGCGACTCCCATTCAGCTGTCGACTTGCTTGTGCTAACGGGAGCTCCTGGTGGTGAAGCCTTATTTTAGTCACCAGCCCTAGCTGGTATTGCTGGGGAGCAGGAAGGGGCAGCGCTTGCATAGCCTCTCATGTTTTTATTTGCTTTCCTGGCTTTTAGGCTTCCTCTGTAAATCTGTTCCCTTCTGGACCAGTATCCAGCTCCCTGCATATGGATTTTTCTCTTGGTTCTTCTGCGCGGCACTGGGCTTTTCTGTATAGAGAGCCCAACCCTAGATCTTGGGTGTCAGTACAAGTGATGTCCCTGCTGGGGCGTGGGGGAGCAGGGCAGTCCTGGCTCCAGGAAGCAGGGTTGGAAGCGCAGGGCTGTGTTTGCACCAGTACAGATGGAAATTCAGTTCAACTCTTTTTACACAATCTTCCCGAACTGACTTGTATTTCCGATCTCGCTCTGCTCAGGGTTCAGATCCAGTCTCTGGATCTGAGTGGGGTGTGATGCCATGCACTTTGTCTTTTGCAGCTTGATCTGGCAGAACTTCAGAAGGAACTGGATAAAAGTCAGATAGTGTTTCCTGAGAACCCCTCTGTGTGGGTTAAAGACCTGGCTGGATATCTGAACTACAAGCTGCAGGCCCCGCAGGGCGATCCCACGCTCAGCCAGCACGCTCCTGGTCAGTGACTCCTTAAATAACCAGCTGTGCGGTGTGAAGCGTTAGAGCGACACGAGGGCAGTGAAACCTCCCCCGATAGCCGCGCCTGCTTCATGCACTAACGCCAGCCTTCTAACATGATAGCGGGGTGCATGGGGAGGCCGCTCACTCTGCATGTGTTCCTCCATGGGTCTGTGACTTGTTTCAGGGAGTAAACTTCTGCCAGGTGAAATGAGGCTGATAAACATTGTAAGCAGACAAAGGTGGAATTGAAATGAAAGGGAATGCCAGAGATTTGGCAGTCCCAGAGCGTGGCTACAGAACACTGCATCGAAGACACACAAGCTGAATCTGGCGGCCAAAGTGGACCTAGAACTCCGCACCCCTGGGTGTGCTCAGAGGGTGGCAGTAGTGGAACTTAGGGGGTAGACCGAACTCAGGCTGTTCTGTTCTGTTCTGTTGTCTAACCTTGTTCAGAGGAGATTTGCATGACACTTGTGCGTAAAATTAGCCAGTCTGCAAAGTTACTCGATAGCTAGCGCTGTAATCATGACCATCAGCAAACCTGCTTCTAAGTGTCAATCTAAGATACAGGTCTCACTTCAAACCCAAACTGATACCTTCCGTACAAACCTGCGCCCATTTTTATATCACAGAGGAAAAGTCTTGAACTGGAGGTTGGGTCAATACACAATATGCTAGAGAAAACGGCCCTCACCAGTGCTGTAGTTGGTGTCTCTGACAAACCATCAGATCACGTCAGGGAACCAGATGGCAGCCTCCGTAGGAATCTATTTAGAGTGTCAAGCAGAAAAGGTGCAGAATTATGAGTGAATGCAGTTTGGGTGACACGTGGGAGGTCTCATGCTCCCAGTAGTAAAACATCCTTGGAATTTCTAAACACAGAGGACAATTTCCTAACTCAAAGTGTTGCAGCCAATTCAGGGGAATTCTGTATCGACTTTGTCCTAACAGATAAAGAGGAACTGATCACAGAACTAAAAGTTAATGATAACTTAGGTACAAGCAAACATGACTTGATTGTGTTTATAATGCGCAACCACAAAAAGTACAGACTAGTAAAATACATACTTGGTGTTTTAATAGGGCCAGTTTCTCAAAGCTGAAAACAGTTATGAGGCAGATCAGCTGGAGGAAAAGTTGAATCAGAAAAATGTGAATGATCATTGAGAATCATTTAAGGACTTTTTATTAGATGCCCCCAAAGCCACAATCGAGGAGGAAGACCATGCTGATTAAAAAAACAATCTGATTGAGAGGGAAAATAAAGACAGCTATAAAAACAAGGCAACAAATAGAAGAAATAGGAAGTTGAGAGTAATGAATATAAACCAAGTGTTAACAATTGTAGAAAATTGATTAGGGAAGCCAAAAACGGAAGGAGAAATCGATGGCTGCAGAGTTCAGGACAATAGGGAGTTTTTACATGTACTAGAGCAAAAGGAATCATGACAAAGGTAAATGCAAGCTGTAGTGTTGTCAATAGTAATTTGGAAGAGGCAGAACTGTTCAGTGAATGTCTGTGATCTGTATTTGGGGAAAAGACGGGTGAGCTAGTTCCAGCGCACAGCACTAGCAGCACTCCACTGGCATCTCTGGGAGGCATTAAGCAGAAGCTACTAAAGGGAGAGGCTTTTAGAAGCAGCAGGTCTGGATAAGAGTATTGAAAGAGATGGCTTGTTTCCCTAAGTCCTGGAGCACTGGGCAAAGTCCAGAAGGTTGGGAAAAGGTGGGATGGCCAGGGTAACAACTAGGGATGTAAGCGACTAGTCGAGTACCCAATAAGCAAATGCTCATTGGATGGTCGAGTAGTGACTCCACTAGTCACTTCTCCAACCCCTTACTGCCTCTGTCAGAGAGATGCCGGGGGGGGGAACAGGAGCCGGAGTTTAAAAGCTGGTTCCCCCCAGCACTGTCTCTGCGGGGGGCAGGGGAGGCAGAGGTGTAGCAGGAGGACTGGGTGCGAGTCGGGAATCAGCTGATTCCTGGCTCGTGCTCAGTCCCAGACGCTGCACCTCTGCTCTTTAAATGTATGAAGAGCCTGCCAGCTGTTACTACACTTGAAAGGCAGAGCCGCAGCAGGGTTAGTTCCCGAGCCAGGAGCTAATCCTGCTGTGGCTCTGCAGTTTCCCCCGCTTATCGACTACTCGATTAGCTGCTTAAATGTAATTTAACATCCCTCGTAGCAATAGAGCTGGCAGGCTGACATGGAGCCCCAGCGGATAATGGAGCAGCTGGCACATGGCGATTAATAACAGGGTTGTTACCCGCACAAATTTCTCTATCCCTTCCACGCTTTAGGGTCACACACCCGTACCCAGTTCCTAGGGCTCAGGGCAGAATTTCCTGCAGGTTGGCAGGGTCTTTAGCCACTGCAAGAGCCTCACCCAGTAATATCCTTAGTCTCGATTTGACAATTCCCAAGCAAGCAGAATACACATGCTAAGCACACGGTGTCATGCTCACCAATCCTACATGCAGACTTCCCCTGCTGGCCAGGCAAGGGCACTCTCTCTGGATCTTAGCTGCTGCACGTCACGGTCGTGCAGGAGAATCCTGGCAGCGCTGGTCTTAGGCTGTCTCTCGGAGGTGAGTTCTTCCATGTTTTTCCTCCTCCTTGGTATTCCTTTCTGTTCCTGTTTCCCTTTTGCTCTTCTAGCTGGTCTCATTGGACCCCAATTTATATAGTGAAACCTGAGTCCTGCTTAGCTAGACCATAACCAGTTATTTCGGTATAATTGTACTAACCAGTCATAACATACTGTAATAGAACGACCTAACCAATCCTACCCCACCACCTTGGTTGAGTTACACCTAGCAAAATTAATTCTACAGCAGACAAACAGTTACAAACCAGACAGAGATCACACACAAAAACAGTAGGAAAGTGAGAACAATAATCATAGCATGAGGATTCCACCACCTCAACTACTGATAAGCAGTTTCTTGCCAAATGAAATGCTGTTAATTAAGTTTTCTTTACCCATCTTGAGATCTGCTTCTTATCTGGTGACAGTGGGTGCTGTTAGGACAGGATCCCCTTCTCACAGCCTGGAGTGACACTACTTTAATGCCATTTAGATGGAGTGTGAGGATGTGACTTTTCAGCTAATGGCTGCTACTCTCCACTCTGGCTGCAGAGGAAGGCTTTAGTTTAGGCCTTCCAATACGGTGACAGAAAAACCGTATTGTTATAGGGTAATTTAATTCATACAAAGCGATATGTGGATATGGAAGATGAGTGCTGGTGAGCGATGGCATCTTTTTGGATGAGACGCCAGGGTGGTTGGGTCAATGGGATGGGGTGAGATGATAGGCTTAGACTTCTCTAGGCACTTAGCCCAAGCCCCAGGAGGTGTTGCTATAAAAGGAGCACTGCACACACGTACGGTCTCAGTGTAATTGTAAAGGGGAGTCCTTGTGCAGTGGGCATGTTTCTAGCAGGATCCTGGCTGGATCAGTTCTGCGCCATACACTCCTGCACTTTTGTCAGTGGCCTGGAAGAAAACAACATCATGGGGTTACAGTCTGCTGATGAACCCAAACCTGGGGGTGGTAAATATTGAAGGGGACAGGTACCTGATTCATAAGAACATAGGACCGGCTTCACTGGGCCAGACCGAGGGTCCATCCAGCCCGGTGTCCTGTCTTCTGACATTGACTAATGCCAGGTGCCCAGAGGGAGGGAACAGAACCGGGAATCCTCACGTGGTCTCTCCCCCTGTCACCCATTCCCAGCCCTGACAGACAGAGCCCAGGGACACAAGCCCTGCCCAGCCTGGCTAATGGCCATCGATGGCCCTAACCTCCATGAATGGATCTAGCTCTTTTTTGAACCCTGTTGAAGTCCTGGCCTCCACCACATCCTCTGTTTTTAAACCTGCTGCCACTTAATTTAATTTGGTGAATTTGGCAATCCTGTAATTCTTGTGTTCTAGGAGGAAGTAAATTGCGTTGGTCAACACTGAATTTCTTATGCCCACATCACCGTCAATCTCTAAGGTGCTGCAGGACTCCTTGTTTTTGCTGAAACAGACTAACACGGGCAGCTCCCCCTTAGAATTCAGCTGCCGTTTTGTTGCCCACTTCCCTAGTTCTGTGAGGCCCCTTGGAAGCTCTTCACTCTGCTGTGGATTTCATTGTCCTGAGCAGTTTTTTATCCTCGGCACATTTTGCCGTCTGTTTACCCCTTTCTCCAGATCATTTATGAATGTATTGAAGAGAGCAAGCTAGATTCATGGAGCTTAGGTCCATCGATGGCTGCTAGCCAGGAATGGTGTCCTTGGCCTCTGTTTGTCTGGAGGTGGGTGATGGGGGAGGGATCACGTGAGGATTCCTGTTGTGTTCCCTCCCTCTGGGGCACCTGGTATTGGCCACTGTGGGCAGACAGGACCCTGGGCTGGATGGACCTTTGCTCTGACCCCGTCTGGCCATGCTGATGTTCTTATCTTACCTGCAACACAGGTGCCTACGTTTTCTCACCTGGTGTTTTTAAATTAGGCAACGAAGTCCGGACGTGGTAGTTGGCTTCACACTTCTCGCAACCCCTTTCAAGCTGCAAGCCTCTGATTGTGATGCCTGTTACGTGTTCAACCTGTATATTTTATATTTAACACTATTTGAAATGCTAAACGTATAACCCTGTTGTGTAAAAGGAATTGACGTTTTCTGACCACTTTTAATTCAGACCAAAACACATTTATATTGAATGATGGCTATCAGCCTAACAGTTACGTGGAAGAGTTTCTGTTTACTAGTGGGGCGGGCCCAAAGAGACTTGGTCAGTATCGCTTTTCACCCCAGACTTCCTGCCCCGGGACCTTGGCTCCTGCTTGGCTGCTGAGGGCAGAGCTGAGACCAGGAGAGGCTTGTCACCGCTGCGTGGCAGGTGGTCTGGGATTGCCCTATTTCCTTGGGCCACTTGCCTGCTTTGCTGGTAGCATCCCTGAGTGTGGGCCCCTGCAATTCACTCTCCCTTGTGTTCTCCTGGCTGCAGATTACCCCTACTGCCTCGTGAGCAAGGACCTGCGGAGCATCATCAAGGCCCTGCTAGTGAAAGCCTCCAGCGTGCTGGAGCTCTTCTTCGATCACTGTATCTATACGATGCTGCAAGAGCTGGACAAAACTCCTGGTAAGAGCCAGTGGGCCCTGGGCCTGGCCCAGCCCGTGTCTTTCTTGGCCCAGAGCTGTCCCGGCAGGAGGCTCGTTTGCAGGCCCAGCCCAGAGCGAGTAGGGGTGGGCAGGGGCTGGAAGCCACAGGAATCTCACTAGCAGCGTGGAGGTGCTTGCGAGCAAAAGCCTGCAGATTGCCGGCGGGGAGCCATTTGACCCTGCAGCTGGGGTAGGGAGGGAATTCCTGAGCTGTGGAAACGCCCTCTTTCCGGCCCCCTGTTTCTTGTGTGTGTGGCGCGAGCCTAAGCTTTCAGAGAGGCCTGGCGCGGACGCGTTCCGCACATGCGCCGCCGTCACGGGGTTTGCCCCAGTCCCCTTCCCCGGCCTGCAGCCTGATCCCGAACCCGAGCTGCTCTTTAAGGAGAAGACTGAGCATGTGTGACCAGTGCGGGGACTGACCCGGTGTGTCTGTGGGCTGCCTGCAGCACTGGCCCGGAGTGGGGGGTGCCCTGGCAGTCGCCATGCATGTTAACTTTCCAGAGGGGTGCTAAAAGCAACATAACCCCCTGCTGCTGGCATGGCGGCCTGGGCCTGGGGCTGTGTGTTTTGCAGGGGAGTCGCTGCATGGATACCGGATCTGCATACAGGCCATGGTGTGGGACAAGCCTAAAACTGCAACAGGCAATCTGGGCAAGGTGAGCTGAACGCATGCATCCAGCCCCAGGCGGGAAACTCGAACCAGGGCGCTCTGCCAGGCCCTCCCCCACCCGCCACCCCCGGGTGTGCTGAGAACAGGCTGGTGGATCATTCAGACAGAGCAGTGGCTCTCAGCCGGGGTAGCAGGGCTCTGCCGGGGCGCAGCAGCTCTTCTGGAGAGGAGCCTGATGTCTCAGCAGGGGTGAAGGCTGCCCAGGCTAGCATTCGTCCAGCGCCTTGCTCGCAGGGCTCCGTGCACGCGCACGGATGTCCCGTCGTTAGGAAGCTGGTGGTTTGTCGCTCAGGGCGGCAGCCACACGTGTATTTGGATGTCTGACTTCTGTGAGTGTGGGGAAAGTGGCCGTGGGCAAGGCAAAGCGGACTCCTGAGAGGGGGCCATGGTCTGGAAAGAGGGAGCCGCGGAGGCGGCGTATCCCTGACAGTTGCTTTCCCAGAAGGGTGTGGTCAGGAAGTTTTCCCCTGGGTAGAGAAGGACCTCAGTGCCTCCCGCCCAGACCTGTAGGGCCACCGTAAACACGGATCCCCCGGGTGGCCTGGAAAATCTCTAGAGCCCCGTTCCCCTGCCAGAGGCACTGTGTGTTTCTCGGGCTGGAGAAGGGGGCTTGCCTGTTCGCTTTGCTTTTGGGTTTAATTGGTAAGTTCATAGAATCAGGGAGCTGGAGGGGACGTGCTCAGGCAGGACGAGGCACCTTGTTTCTCAACCTTTTTTTATAAAGTACCCCCAGTACCTACAGTTTTCAGACAAATAAACATTTTTTTCTGCTGTCCCAACACATTTGTTTAAACAACTTAATCATAGCCGGGCGGGCGATGAAATTTTTGGGTGTAAAAAGTACAAAAATAATAAAACACTGTAAAAAAATTGTTTTCTCCAAATTTCAGGTGTTGATGTACCCCCCCAGACTTCTCCCAAGTACCCCTAAGGGTCCTCTTACTGCTGGTTGAGAAACATTGGTCTAGACTGCCCAGGGAGGGGTTTGTCCCTGCTCTGTAAACACTCCAGTGCTGGAGGTGAGGGATGTTAAACGTCGATTCGTCAGCTAATCAAGTGCTCGATGGAATTTCCATCGACTAGTCGATAAGGGGGCTCTCGCTATCCTGCTGCGCCTCTGCCTTTGAAAGGCGCAAGACCCACGGGCAGCCCTCGTACATTTCAAAGGGAGAAGTGCAGCTGTCTGGACCTTGCGTGAGCACCGTTTCCCCGCTGCGCCTCTGGGGTCCTGCCGGTACTGGCTTCCCGGTGCCACTAATACAAAGGCAGCAAGGGGGGCGTGGCTAGTCAAGTAGTGACTCGACTAACTGGTAAACTTAGGCTTGTCAGGAAGTTGACTAGTCACTTACATCCCTCATGGGGATCCCACACCCGCCCCAGGCAACTCATCCAGGTGTTTCACCACCCGGACAGGCAGGAGCTTTTCCTCATGTCCAGCTTCAACCTCCCTTGTGCAGTTTGAGCCCGTTGCTGCTTGTCCTGCCCTCAGAGGCCAGGGAGGGGGGAAATTGTTCTCCTTGGCCTCTGAGGACAGGACAAGCAGCAATTGGCTCAAACTGCACAAGGGAGGTTGAGGCTGGACATGAGGAAAAGCTCCTGCCTGTCCGGGTGGTGAAACACCGGGATGAGTTGCCTGGGGCGGGGGGTGTGGGATCTCCATCCCTGGAGATACTGAAGAGCAGGTTGGACAGACGCCTGGCAGGGATGGTCTGGGTGGTGCTGGGCCCTGCCGTGAGGGCAGGGGACTGGACTGGACTCTCGAGGTCCCGTCCAGTTCTAGGGTTCTGTGACTCTAGGACTTGGCGACTCCAGCTGTGTGTAAGCCGGCCTGCCGGGTCTGGTAGGGACCAGGCCCATGTGTGAGTGTGGGGACGATGCTGAGCTGGTTTTCCGTGTGTCCGAGTGCTGTGGGCAGTTGCTTCCTGGAGTCCGTGGGGCCCATAACCCACGTGGCAAGAACAGCCTGCACAGCAGTGGCTTCTTGCCAGCCGCTCGCTTCTACCCCACCGCCTGTGTCCATGTCTGGGCCAGCGGGATTGGCGGCAGCTCCCCGGATCTTCCATGCGCTGGCGGGTGGGTGGCTGAGCCCGCGTGGGTGTGTCTGCGGAGGAGTTTGCATCCTCGTGGTGCTAGGCCAGGGGCTGCCAGGCATGGGTTTGCTGCGGCCGCGTTGGGGTGCAGCTGCGGGAGCGCCCAGGGCTGCCTGCCAAATGCTGCCCCGTTAGTCCTGCTCGGAGTTTGGCTTTGACTCGTGCGGCTGCCTCCCCCTTGTGCAAATGCTTCTGTCGGGTTGGTGTCAGCTGTTGTTGCCGGATTGTCCTGTCCCCAAGCCGTGGGGCGAGATGGGTGGGAGTGGCCACCGCTGCCTTGCCTTGGCCGAGCAGTAGGGCGGGGAGCTGTGCCGTTTCCCTGATGTAACGGGGTTGACTTTCTCCCCAGTACTTAGACCTGTTGCGGTCCCATCAGAACCGGCCTATGAAATGCCTCTCCATCATGTGGGCTCTGGGGCAGGCAGGGTTCGCAGACCTCGCTGAAGGCCTGAAAGGTAAGAATGGGGTGAGCTGCCGGCGGCCAGGAGAGGGGGCTTAGCTCCCCCTCTGGTGCCTGCTTAGCTCGTGAGCGCACGGCCGGTCGCCACAGGCCTGCACTGTGGGGCGCACGCAGAGGGGCCCTGGGTAATTCACGCAAGACGTGGAAGTGGGTGGGGAGGTTCCTCTTGCTGATGGGGTTAGCTTTCCCCTGCCTCACTTCCAGGGGCTTTCCTTGCCGCGGTAAACGCTCAGGGTCGCCTCACTGCTTTGATGTCCCTCCCCGAGCAGCATGAGCTGGGCTGGTATGGCCTGAGCCGCGTGGCTGGCTTACAGACGAGCTGGCGCCGTACCAAAGGGAGGCATGCACGAGGGACGTGAGCCACAAGTCGACTGTCCGGTAGCAGAAGCTCATTGGCTAGTCGCTCCCCTCCCAGCTGCCTCTATCCGCGAGAGGCAGCGGAGGGAGCCGGAGCTGGTGCTGGGCTTAACAGCGGGTCACCCCCCCGCCCCCACCCCCAGCACTGTCTCCGGGGGGCAGGGGAGGTAGAGGCGCAGCGGAAACGGCGCGAGCGGGGACTGGACCAGCCTCCCCTCATGCCACTTCTGCTGTGATTCTGCTTTTGAAATGTACACGAGCCCCACTGGGGTCTTCTGCGTGGCGGAGGCGCCGCGCTCCCTGCGGCCCTTCCGCTTGCAAATGTAGCAGGAGCCGGGCAGGGCGCCCTTATCGACCAGTCGATGGGAATCCCACCCACGATTCGATGAGTCAGTTAATCTAAATGTAATGTCCCAAAAAGGCACCCTCCTTCTGGGAGGCGACTCCTGTCTGCCCGCGGGCTGCCGGGAGAGGCTCTGGCGCTGGCGGTGGGATCCGAGTCCGTTACGGCGCGCTCTGTCCAGCAAGCGCACCGCTGGAACGGCCCCGTTCTCAGCTGAGTTCAGTGCGGTGGCGTGCAGCGGGATGCCCGAGGCAGGCAAAGAGCGCTGTGGGGAGAGCGGAATGCCTTGGGTTAACCTAGCTCCCAGCAGATGTTCGGGGAGGCGGGGGGAGGGTTCTGCTGCCCCGCAGGCATGGTACCCGTTAACGAGGCGTGTGCCGGGGCTCCAGTTAGCCAGTCAAACGTTGCATTGGATCCCACAGGCAGGAGTAGCCCCCGCAGCCACAGGCCTGTGGGGCTGCCGGTGAACCGGTTACCGGTAAGCAACACCAGCTAAGGTGGTAACCGGGTGAGGCTCACCGGGTAACCGGTCACTTGGCCACGCCCCTCGTGTACTGATAGGAGCCTTGTTCTAGGGTTCTGGAGAAACCCATTTCTCTCCCTGCCCATCTCTTTTCACGGCTCTTGGCCGGTCACGCTTATGGAGCCAGGTAGCTGCAGGCCGGGGCGACTTGGACACCTCGACTTGGACACCGGTCCAGCTGCCGGATCAGTCCAGAGCCGCCTCCCCGTACAGTTCTAACCGCGCTCTCCTTCCATGCAGTGTGGCTTGGCATCATGCTTCCGGTGCTGGGGATCAAGTCCCTCTCCCCGTATGCCATCGCCTACTTGGACCGGCTGCTGGTGTGAGTTACTGTTGTGTGTGTCGTGGCGGACACAGCCCGCCCCCTTTGCCCCGCCCAGCGCTGCTGGGGTCAGGGGACCCCCAACACTGAGACCCTGGAGCGTGTCACCAGCGGGAGGGGAGTTGCCTTCGGCGGGGGCTGGCATGTGTTGTTGCTCCCTGAACTCACATGGGGGTTTGGCCCATGGCATGGCGTCAGCGGGGTCATGTTCCTGATACTGCATTCAGATGACTCTTGGTAGCCAGGTGGCTCCCCGTGCCAGGACAAACAGCCTGTCTGGAAACCTCCCGAGGGGCTGTGTCCCCAGCGGGCTTCTTCCCGGCGTGGCCTCCCCCGCCCAGAGCCAGGACCTGGCGGAGCGGAGCGGAGGGGTGGGGCTGAGTCCAGTCCCCAGGGCTCCTCGGGAGAGCCAGCTGCGGGAGCCGCTCTTGGAGGCGTGGGGACGCTGTGGCGGCCTGGCAGCACTGTGCTGCTCCTTCGGGACAGGGAGCCACGCTGCCCCTGAGCCAGCTGCGAGCATGGTGGGGCTGCCAGTCCTCAAGTTGCTGGCCAGCTACTAGTCAGCGACCCTGGTCCAGAGCCAGAGGCCAAGCGGGAGCCCAGCTCCGGCCAGTTGTTGCGAGTCGGTGAGCCTGCTGCTCGCTGCCCTGTGCTGCCTGCGGGGTGGGGCACTGGGGAGGCACCGGGAGCCCATGGAGACAGAGCGCGGCTGGGCTCCACTCCAGGGACGGGCTCCCATGGCCCCGAGAGATGCGAGCCGCACCCTGCCGCAGCGAGACTGGGGGATGTGGGGGTGATGGTTCCAGGCCGGGGCTCGGTGGCAGGCCCAGAGGAGAAGGGGGGGCTGCCCAGAGGGGCCGTGGCTGTAGGAGGGGGGTGAGGAGACTTGCTCAGTTGCGGGGCACCCAGAGAACAGGCTCTAGCCTGCTGCTGCTCCCCTCCCCGCCCTGGCTCTCTGGTGTCTCCTGTCGCTGGTCCCCATGGAGAGGGTGGAAACGGGTGCGGAGCTGTGTGGCTGGCCGCGCCACAGACCGTTTCCCTGGGAGCGTAGCTGCGTGCGGGCCGCAGGGGCCTTCCTCTGCCCTGCTCTGGGCTTGGGCTCGAGAGCGCACTGGCGGGGACCGTGGTCTCTGCTCTTGCTCTGGGAGGGCAAAAGAGTTCCTGAGGGTTTGCTCCCCATCGGGCGCGTCCCAGCCGGACCCTGGGCGGGGGGCTCGTCTCCCCCCCGCCCCGCTGGGTTACCCCCTTGGCCCATGCCGTCTCCAGACCAGACGGGCATTTGGCATCCGGCCCTCGAGCTCCCGCCAGGCCCTGATCCCCGCAGCTCCGCCGGGGATGCCACGTGCTGCCCCTCCCACGGGCCGGAAGCCACGTCCCATGGAAGCTGTGGGGGAGGTGCCTGCAGACAGGGCTGCGTACAGAGCTGTCGGGACACCCTGCCATGGGGGGTCGGGGGAGCTGCGTGTTCATGCCCTCCCTTGTCAGAGCATGAGCCCGCGGAGGGGGGCAGCCTCCCGCTGCGAGGCTCCAAATGGGACCGATGGACATGATCCCACCTGGCGCGTGGGCGGCAGGGATTGCCTCTCCCCCAGTGCGAGGGCAGGCCCCCGGGAGCTGCAGCGTCTCAGGAGGCCTTGTTCCGTTGCAGGACACACCCAAACCTGACCAAGGGGTTTGGCAGGATCGGCCCGAAGGACTTCTTCCCGCTCCTGGACTTTGCCTTCATGCCCAACAACTCGCTGTCGCCCAGGTAGGGCTGGGCTGCACCCCCAGCTCTCTGGGGCTTGGGTTCTGGCGAGGGAGGTGGCGTGGCTAGGCCCCTGCAGGGCGATGGCTGGGCCCGGGCCCGGGCTCAGGAGAGTGCCAGCTACGGGCTCTGTTTGCTTTGGGCAGGTGGGGTGTGGGGGGGCCGTGGCCATGGGGCTCGTGTGTCCAGATGCGCTGACTGACGGGGGGGGGGGGGGTGCCCACAGGCGGTGGGCACGGGCACAGCTTGTTGGGGGAGCTGGGCCCTGTGCACCTGCCGTGTCCCCCCGCACAGCCGCTGTCTGCCCAGCGGCCATTCCTCAGCCTCCGGGAGGGAGGGGTAGCGCTGAAACCGGGTTAGGCAGAGGGGATTGGTGCAAGGGGGAGCCTGCCCGACTGCTGGTCCTGCCGCTGCTCCGTCCCTCCCCAGTGCAGCCCTAGGGGCACGCTGGCTGCGGGGAGCAGCCGTCCTTTGCCAGCAGCCGCAGGGGCGCGCCAGCGGCTCCATGGCCCTGCGGACGTGTGCAGACGCCATCTCTCCTCCAGCCTGCAGGAGCAGCTGCGCCAGCTGTACCCCCGCGTGAAAGTGCTGGCGTTTGGCGCCACCCCCGAGGCCACGCTCCACACCTACTTCCCCTCCTTCCTGTCCCGAGCCACCCCCAGCTGCCCTGCCAACATGAAAGCCGAGGTGAGAGCGGGGGCGGTGGGACCCCCGGGGGGCCCCGGCCAGCAAAGAGGGGGGCAGGACCGTGTGCCCTTCTGTGAAAGGGGCGGGTCGTGGGCACTGCCAGGCCTGGAAGACGCGGAGGGAGGGAGGGAGAGCTGCCAGGCGCTGGCAGAGGCACCTGATGGAGAGGGGCCTGGCCCTGCTTGGGGCACTCTGGCTGGTTAGCGCCTCTTCGTTCCCAGCCCCGGGTGCAAGGGCTGTCGGCTCGGGGCTGAGGCGGCTCCCGCAGAGGCTGTCCGGTGACGGGGGCGATCCTGGTGCCGGTGCCGCGGGCAGAGAATGGGCCAGGCCGCCCGTGCCCCTCAGTGCACAGCAAAGGGGGCAGAGCCCGCTGTGTGCTTGGTGTGGGGCAGGAGCCAGGGCCGGGCTAGCACCTTGCCAGTGGGTGGCAAGTGAGATGGGAGAACTGGCCAAGAGGAAGGGGTCAGGTCCCGGTGGAGGGTCCGTGGGGAGCTGGGGACAGCCACTGGGGAAGCCAGCTCAGTGCTGCGGCCTTGTGTGCGTGGGGCTGGTGGGCCCGGCTCAGAGCCGGCTGGGGGCTGCTCAGCCCCTCGGGGACGTAGGTGCCAAACCCCAAGGCAGCCGGCTGGTCCTGCTTCGCCCAGGCAGCAGCCACCCAGCGGTTTCGCCCCCCGCGCAGCTCCTGACCTGCCTGAGCGAGTGCCTCCGTGTGGACCCCCTGAGCTTCAGCGTCTGGCGGCAGCTGTACACCAAGCACCTCTCGCAGTCCAGGTAGGCACCTGCCCGCTGCCTGGGCCGGGGGGGAAGGTGCCCGGCCTGACATGGCAGCAAGAGGAGGCGTGTTGGGAAAGTGCCCTCCCAGTGCCGTTCCTGCCACCGAGGGTGGCTGGCGGAGTGGAGCGGAGCTCGGTGCGCAGCCAGCCTGGCTCCCGCAGCTCCAGCAGGGGTTGCCTGCGCTCGCGGACTGGGTGCTAAGGTTCCCTCGGGCCCCAGCTGCGGCCCCTTCACCCCACCCTGCCACATGGACTCCGTGGGGCAGGGCCTGCTGCCTCCCGGGCGGTCCCTGCAGGATTGGGCCGCGGAGCACCCGTGGGCACAAGCTCGCTCTCCTAGCCCTGTTCTGCCTGGCGGGCTGGGGTACGGCGCGGCCCCGAGTGGGCCGAGGGGTGACGGGGCCGGGCCCCCTGCACAGGGCCTGACAGCCGTGTTGCTCACTCCCTAGCTTGCTCCTGACCCATCTGCTGGAGTCTTGGGACAGCACCACCAAAAAAGTAAGTGCTCTGCGGGGGGGGAGCCAAATGCAGACCAGTTCCTGCTGGACTTCCCGGGCGGGGGGGGCGAGTCTCGCAGCACCCAACTCCGCCCAGGCACATCTGCAGAGCAGCGGGTCAGCTGCTGCGTGGGCCCAGCTCCACCCGGGTCCCCTTGCCCCCTGCGGAGCTCCCCTCCATTGCCTCTGATAGCAGCAGCGGGGGTGAGGGGCGACTCGTCGAGGGACTGCTCGACTCTCCGGTCAGCTCTTCTTTGTTAGATAGTCGACTAGTGGACCAGTCGCTTGCATCCCTAGGCAGGAGAAGGCACTGACCTGGACACAAGATCTGTGGCTGCCTGGTGTGACTGGGGGCAGCTGCTTACCCGTGCCCATGGCCCAGTGGCGCCGCCGGCGAGTGGGGCAGGGTCGAGGCATTGTGCCCCACGGCCGGGATCGACATGCGCGCTACACACAGCTTTCACTGGGCCGCACTCCCCACTGCAGGGGAGGCTGCGGTCGGAGGTTGTAACGCTTTGAACCTCGATACCAACCATTAAGTGCCGTTGTCGGGGTTGCAGGTTGAGATGCACAAAGGCCTTTGCATTACACGCTGAGGTCTCAGCCCCTAGTTTTCTTTCTTGGCTTATCTGTAATTTCCAGCTTGTGGACGGAGCAATCAGCGTTTACCCGAAGCTATCCAACCCCGCCAGGCCCTCTTGGGGGGCGCTTCTGGCCGGGCTGAGATCTACCGGGGGCATTTTGCCCGCAAGGCCTGTTGTTTGGGAAGTGCTCGGCCGCTGTGGCAGTGGGAGCCTTCTAACATACCCCCAGAAGAGCAGAGTTGGGAGGGATTTGAGAGCAGCCTTCACCTACCTGCAGGGACGTTCCAAAGCGGACGAAGAGAGGCTGTTAACGGGGGGGCAGGTGGCAGAAGGAGGAGCAATGGGCTCACATTGCAGTGGGGGAGGCCTAGGTTGGAGATCAGGAGAAACGATTCCCGCAGGCGGGTGGGGAAGCCCTGGGATGGGTTCCTTGGGGAGAGGTGGGATCTCCATCCCTAGAGGTGTTTGCCCCGGCTGGACAAAGCCCTGGCTGGGTTGGTCCTGCTTTGGGCAGGGGGCAGGACTCGATGCCTCCCAAGATCTCTGCCCGCCCTGGGGTTCTATGATTCTATAGGGACCAAGGTGGCTCCTCCCTGCCTCCAGAGTCCCGCATGCCCGCCCTTCCCGCCTGCGTCTTGTCCTGCCCTTCGCTGCTGGCGCCGTCCATCGGAGTGCCTGCCCCCCCGGGCACTGTGCCTCTTTAGACATGCCCTGTGTCCGGGCGCCAGGAGCAAGTGTGAGCGAAGCGCCCGGGCGAACCCGTGCACCACGGCTTCCACGGCTGCCTGCGGGGTGGCAGCTCTCCAGCCTCTTTGCTCTTGAGTCTTGGACTTACTGAATTCCAAGACACAAGACGAGGCAGGAAGAGAGGACAGGCTGCCCCCTCCAGCGTCCTGGGGGGAGGCGAATGGCTGCCACATGGCCTAACTGGCCCCCCTTGCGGAGATCCCTGTCCTGGGTTTGTGCCGCAGCCAGCCTGGTCTGCGCTGCCCACAGGGAGAGCACGCCCCGGGCTGATGGAACAGCCCCCTGGGGCAGGGTGCTCCAGGGAGGTAGGAGGGTAACAGGGTGGGACTGGGGAGATCGGGGTGCAGGGCCAGTGGGGAGCAGACAGTGGGCTGTGTGCCGTAGCCGGGGGGCTGGGTTCTGCTGCCTCTCTGAGTCATGGAACTCGGTGTGTGTCTGTCCTCGAGGTGCGAAAATCTCTCCAGGAAACGGTCCGCTCCTTCCAAGTGACCAATGAGGAGCTCACCATGAAAGGGCCGAACAGCCTCCAGGACCTAGCAGCCTGCCATGCCGTCTGCAAGGTGACTGGCTTGCACGGGCGGGGGGCTTTGGGCAGGGAGCCCCCCACCTCGCGCCCGCTGGGCATCACTAGGAGAGGGACTCCCCCTCCTTTGGGTTCTCTTCTGGCATCTGGGCATGGTTCCCTGTTGGAGCCCGGCTTGGGAGGGTGCTGAGGTGCCTGCCGGGCATGGGCAGGGCCGTCCTGGCTCCCAGCTGCAAAGAGCCTGGAGCTTGTGTAAGTGGGAAAGGGGCAGGCCCCAGGCGCTGGGCGGGGGGAGGCGCGGGCGGCTAGGGGTGCAAGGAGGGCAGGCCCCAGGCGCCAGGCGGGGGGAGGCACGGGTGGCTAGGGGTGCGAGGAGGGCGGGCACCGGGCGGGGGGAGGCGCGGGCGGCTAGGGGTGCGAGGAGGGCGGGCCCCAGGCGGGGGGAGGCGCGGGTGGCTAGGGGTGCGAGGAGGGCAGGCGCAGGCGGGTAAGCGTGCAAGGAGGGTGGGCGCCGGGCGGGGGGAGGCACGGGCGGCTAGGGGTGCGAGGAGGGCAGGCCCCAGGCGCTGGGCGGGGGGAGGCACGGGCGGCTAGGGGTGCGAGGAGGGCAGGCCCCAGGCGCTGGGCGGGGGGAGGCACGGGCGGCTAGGGGTGCGAGGAGGGCGGGCCCCGGGCGGGGGGAGGCACGGGCGGCTAGGGGTGCGAGGAGGGCGGGCGCCGGGCGGGGGGAGGCCCGGGCGGCTAGGGGTGCGAGGAGGGCGGGCGCCGGGCGGGGGGAGGCCCGGGCGGCTAGGGGTGCGAGGAGGGCAGGCCCCAGGCGCCGGGCGGGGGGAGGCCCGGGCGGCTAGGGGTGCGAGGAGGGCAGGCCCCAGGCGCTGGGCGGGGGGAGGCGTGGGCGGCTAGGGGTGCGAGGAGGGCGGGCGCCGGGCGGGGGGAGGCCCGGGCGGCTAGGGGTGCGAGGAGGGCAGGCCCCAGGCGCCGGGCGGGGGGAGGCACGGGCGGCTAGGGGTGCGAGGAGGGCGGGCCCCGGGCGGGGGGAGGCACGGGCGGCTAGGGGTGCGAGGAGGGCGGGCCCCGGGCGGGGGGAGGCACGGGCGGCTAGGGGTGCGAGGAGGGCGGGCCCCAGGCGCCAGGCGGGGGGAGGCCCGGGCGGCTAGGGGTGCGAGGAGGGCGGGCGCCGGGCGGGGGGAGGCCCGGGCGGCTAGGGGTGCGAGGAGGGCGGGCACCGGGCGGGGGGAGGCACGGGCGGCTAGGGGTGCGAGGAGGGCAGGCCCTAGGCGCCGGGCGGGGGGAGGCACGGGCGGCTAGGGGTGCGAGGAGGGCAGGCCCCAGGCGCCAGGCGGGGGGAGGCACGGGCGGCTAGGGGTGCGAGGAGGGCAGGCCCCAGGCGCCGGGCGGGGGGAGGCGTGGGCGGCTAGGGGTGCGAGGAGGGCGGGCCCCGGGCGGGGGGAGGCGTGGGCGGCTAGGGGTGCGAGGAGGGCGGGCCCCGGGCGGGGGGAGGCCCGGGTGGCTAGGGGTGCGAGGAGGGCGGGCCCCGGGCGGGGGGAGGCACGGGCGGCTAGGGGTGCGAGGAGGGCGGGCCCCGGGCGGGGGGAGGCACGGGCGGCTAGGGGTGCGAGGAGGGCGGGCCCCGGGCGGGGGGAGGGCGGGCGCCGGGCGGGGGGAGGCCCGGGCGGCTAGGGGTGCGAGGAGGGCGGGCGCCGGGCGGGGGGAGGCCCGGGCGGCTAGGGGTGCGAGGAGGGCAGGCCCCAGGCGCCGGGCGGGGGGAGGCCCGGGCGGCTAGGGGTGCGAGGAGGGCAGGCCCCAGGCGCTGGGCGGGGGGAGGCGTGGGCGGCTAGGGGTGCGAGGAGGGCGGGCGCCGGGCGGGGGGAGGCCCGGGCGGCTAGGGGTGCGAGGAGGGCAGGCCCCGGGCGGGGGGAGGCGCGGGCGGCTAGGGGTGCGAGGAGGGCGGGCCCCGGGCGGGGGGAGGCCGGGCGGCTAGGGGTGCGAGGAGGGCGGGCCCCGGGCGGGGGGAGGCACGGGCGGCTAGGGGTGCGAGGAGGGCGGGCCCCGGGCGGGGGGAGGCGGGCGCCAGGGCTGGGGAGGACCGGCGGCGGGCGGGCGGCTAGGGGTGCGAGGAGGGCGGGCGCCGGGCGGGGGGAGGCCGGGCGGCTAGGGGTGCGAGGAGGGCGGGCCCCGGGCGGGGGGAGGCGCGGGCGGCTAGGGGTGCGAGGAGGGCGGGCCCAGGCGCCGGGCGGGGGGAGGCGCGGGCGGCTAGGGGTGCGAGGAGGGCGGGCGCCGGGCGGGGGGAGGCCGGGCGGCTAGGGGTGCGAGGAGGGCGGGCCCAGGCGCCGGCGGGGGGAGGCAGCGGGCGGCTAGGGGTGCGAGGAGGGCGGGCCCCGGGCGGGGGGAGGCGCGGGCGGCTAGGGGTGCGAGGAGGGCGGGCCCCGGGCGGGGGGAGGCGCGGGCGGCTAGGGGTGGGGGAGGAGGGCGGGCCCCGGGCGGGGGGAGGCGCGGGCGGCTAGGGGTGGGGGAGGAGGGCGGGCCCCGGGCGGGGGGAGGCGCGGGCGGCTAGGGGTGCGAGGAGGGCGGGCCCCAGGCGGGGGGAGGCGCGGGCGGCTAGGGGTGGGGGAGGAGGGCGGGCCCCGGGCGGGGGGAGGCGCGGGCGGCTAGGGGTGCGAGGAGGGCGGGCCCCAGGCGGGGGGAGGTCCGGGCGGCTAGGGGTGGGGGAGGAGGGCGGGCCCCGGGCGGGGGGAGGCGCGGGCGGCTAGGGGTGCGAGGAGGGCGGGCCCCAGGCGGGGGGAGGTCCGGGCGGCTAGGGGTGTGGGAGGAGGGCGGACCCCAGGCGGGGGGAGGCGCGGGCGGCTAGGGGTGCGAGGAGGGCGGGCCCCGGGCGGGGGGAGGCACGGGCGGCTAGGGGTGCGAGGAGGGCGGGCCCCAGGCGGGGGGAGGCGCGGGCGGCTAGGGGTGCGAGGAGGGCGGGCCCCAGGCGGGGGGAGGCGCGGGTGGCTAAGGGTGCGAGGAGGGCGGGCCCCGGGCGGCTAGGGGTGCGAGGAGGGCGGGCGCCGGGCGGGGGGAGGCGCGGGCGGCTAGGGGTGCGAGGAGGGCGGGCGCCGGGCGGCAGGACGCACCGGGGCCCAAAGCTTTGAGCGGCAGGCACCTCGGCCGGCGGGCGGGCGGGCGGGCATCAGGGGCTGCGCCGGGCAGCATGGTGACGTGTGCTCTGTCTGGAAGAACCTGCTGCAGAAGATGAAGGGCCGCGGCTTCCCCTGGGCTCGGCTGCTGCTTGTGCTCCTGGTGTTCGGGGCCGGGTTCCTGCTGCACGACGTGAGGACGCAGGGCTCTCTCCAAGGTGAGCCCTGAACCCGCACCCAAGCAGAGGCCTCCAGGAGAGTGAATTGCAGATGTTCATTGGCTTTGCTGATGGGCCCACGCATGGATCCCCCTCCCCCCTGCCCCAGGTTCCTTCCTTTGCATCCCGCTCCCCCTGGGCTCCGTGGCTTGGGTAGCCAGCAGGGAGGGGCATGTCCCACGCAAGCCGCACGGGCACTCGCTAGGGCGTGGCTCTGTCCAGCCTTCGCTCATCAGACCTCCAGCCATGGGTCATAGCGTGCGGCCTGCGTGCGAGCCCTGGCCCTGCGGCACTCGGCTAGCTGTCTGGGCAACAGGGCCGGAGAGCCGAGCCAGCCACCTCCGCTGCTTCCTGCCGGGCTCCGTGCGGCCCTCGTGACACTGCTGAAGGCCGGTGCTGTCCTCCCCAGGCACCTGTCACAGTCGGGAGCTGCTTCCCCCTCCACCTGCTCTCCAGGGCGGGTCCCTGTGGCTGGCGCCTGCTGCCCCGGCCCAGCTGCCAGCGGCTGTTGGGGCTTTCCCTGCACACACTGCAGGGCTGTGGCTCAGGAAGGCGGCAGCCTTGTCTCAAGTCTTCTCCCAGAGTCACCTCCTCTTTTCCAGCGTCTTCGGCTCACCTCCTTCACTCCTCGGGCATCTCGTCGGTCTCCCAGCAGGCCTGGGCCAAAGTGTCCCATTACTCCCTGGAAGGGTACAGGTGAGTGGCCACTCTGAATTAAGCCCTGGGGGGGAGGGCGTGAGGAGCATGGATGTCTGTGGGGTCACTAATGCCCTGCAGACCACAGCCCTTAGGACACCCCCTGCATCGGAAAGCCACTTGGCATGGCCCCAGGCTCCTCACCCCTGCTTGCTGGACTCTCGGGGCAGGGTTCCCTGCAGTTGTGGTCCCGGGGGCCTTGGCTGTTCACACCCTGAGGCGGCCTGTCTCCTCTCCCAGCTGGCTGGAGCGGAACGTGCCCGCGTACTACACCCACCTGCTGACAGTGCTGGGCCCAAATCTGAAACTGGTTTGGACAAAGACCAACGAGACTGCAGCGTACGTCTCTGGGAAGTGTTCCTCCCACCTTGCGTGGGTCCGAGACAGCCTGCCCGGGCTCCAGCAGTGGGTGAGTGAGCGCTCGCATGGCCTGCCCCGGCAGCGACCGCAGCTCCCTGTGGGCAGTGCTGTCGGTGGCGGCGCGGAGAGCGGGCACCTGTCTGCCAGGCCGTTTCAGTGGCAGGCTGGGCTCCGAGCAGCTGGGGGTGGGCACTGGCCGTGCAGCTACACCTGTGCCTGGAAACAGGGCAGTTGCCCATAGCGGCAGCGGCTCCTACAGCTAATGGATTTAGTGATGAGATTTGCTTTCCCCAGACCAGAGCAGCCCCTTGCCGCCCAGGGCGTGCTCGGCCTCGGGGGGACCTGCGGCCCGCAGGCTGGATCCGGCCCGCAGCAAGTCGCCCTCCTTGGTGCCCCCGTGGGGCCAGACCGCCAGGGCCAGCTTGCCTGTTCTGGGGAGGAAGGGAAGCCCAGAGCCTGTGGCGGCTGGCTGAAGGGAGCTGGGGCTGGGGCAAGGGTGTCCTGGTGCCCCCAGGTGGTACCTTCCCCTTCCTGCGGGCCACAAGGGAGGGTTGGTTCTTTGTTGGTCTCAGGGGCCTGGCCAGGGAGGGGCTTGGTTTTTGGGCGGGGGGGGGGGTTGCATCTCACTGTGGCTCCCGAATTATTTTTCTTCGGGCCAGTGGCCCCCGCCCAGCCAGAGCAGGGCTCTTCTCTCCTGCGTGCCTGGCCAGGTGGTGTCGGGCTGCAGCCAGCGAGGAATTCTCGGTGTGCTGCCCTTGCTAAGGAACCTGCTCTCTGCCCCTTCACTCCAGCTGCAGGCCCGGGTTCCGGACGTCGTGCTGCATGTGGCTGAATGCACCAAGGAGCTGTTACTCTTCCTCCTGCAGAGCTGCCTGCTGCCGGCGCTGGAGTCCGTGGCTACAGCCCTGGCGCGGGGCTGGGAGCTGTGTGTGGAGGCTTGCAAGTGAGCAGTTCCGGCTGCTGGATCCGCGTTTGTTCTGGATGTGGAGCCATTAGTCCCACAGGGCGGGCCCCTCTGCCGGGAGCGGCGCTAGGATTCCCTGCACCCTCCTGCTAGCACTAGAGCCAGGAGAGCAATGGGCGTGTGCCGCAGCACTGCCAGGAGCCCAGCTGGGCACGTGGGAAGAGACGGTCCCTGCCCCAGTGAGCCTCTGATCACTGGTCACGGAGCTGGGGCAAAGGCTCTGATTAACGCACACGTGGGCAGAACTGAGGCTTGGCCCTAGGTCTGCCAGTCCAGTGCCTGGGCCCTCCAGCATGCCCCGGGTGGTCCCCTCTGCACACGCTGCCCAGGCCGGACTCCTCTCTGTTCCCAGACTCCCAGGCAGGAGTTTGTGCCCTCGACGCAGGCGAGGGGGCGATTTGGTTTGGTTCTGCAGGGGTTGTGCGGCCGCTCCCCCACAGGGCCGGTGCTCTCTGGGGGCCGAGCGGGCAGTGCAGACTAGTGAGCAGTGTTGGCGTTTGCCCGGGGCTGAGGGTGTCTGTGCACGCGTTTGGGGGTCACCGTCCCCGCTGCAGCTTTGGGGTCCCCTTTAGCCAGCCATGGGGTGAGGGAACGGGATTTGCTGCGGCCGCTATGCTGGTCACCTATAACCTGTGCTTCATGCTCTTCTAGTGGAGACGTGTCGTGGGGCTGCGTGAGAGCGCATCTGGCCAGCTTGACCACCTCCTCCTGGCAGTACCTGCAGAACACGACGCGAGCCCTCAAGGACTGGGCCCTGGCCGTGATTTCTGGACACTAGAGCCTGACTCCCCGGGGACAAGGGTCGCGTCACTGTCTCCTTTTGTACAGTGAGGGAGGCCTGGGCCAGCAGTGCATTGGCAGGGAGGGAGGGGTGTCTGCAGGCGGGGGGAGGAGGGCTTGCCTGTGTCGCTCCGCTCCAGCCCTGGCACATGCCTGTGCTTTCCTGGCTGAACAGTGATGCTCTCAGGAGAGCAGCTCCCACCAGGGCACTGGCCTGGCTCTGTCAGCCCGCTCAGGGTTGGCCTAGCACTTCTCCCCTGTCATGGGCCCTCAGCCACCCCCTCGCTTGGCTCACGGGGCCTGGACCATCTGTGGAGATGTTACCGTCCCAGCTAAGTCGACAGGACAGTCAGGTTCAGTTCCCTGTTGAAGGTGCTGTGCTAGCAGCTGTCTTCCCACTTGGCTCCCCAGCCCTAGCCTGCCACTGCTGACTCCCACCTGTGCTCCGATGCAGGGCCCAGCACGGGCCGGGCATACCCACATGGACATAGCCATGGGCCTGGGGGCCCCTCCACTCCCTCAGCTGACAGGATGTGCTGGCTGCTTTCCAAGGGGCTGCAGCATGGCCCAGAACTAACCTCCAGGGAAGGAGGCTGTGCAGGCCATGGGGATGACAGCTCCCCGCAGGCCCTGGGGCATAGGAGGAAGCACTGAGCACACCACCTGTGGGAGCAAATATCTGGGGGCTGCCTTTCAGAGGGGGCTGCTGCCCTGGAGCGGCAGGGGCAGGCTGCGGGGCAGGACCGGCAAGGCCCTGCAGTCCTGGGGCAGAGATTTTCCAGCAGAGTAGGAAGGGTGGTGGGAGGGGAGTGTCCCCCTCATTGCCCTTGTGCCTGCAGGGGAGCGTCCTGTTACAGGGCAGAGGGGCTTGGCCCTTTCTCTCACCCGTGGCTCAGGAGTGGTCACACTGCCCTGGGGCTGTGTGGTTGCAGGGAAGGCTGCTCTCTTGGCCAGGATAGGATCTAATCCCGAGCCAGACTACCCTAGCCTACAGGGGCAGGAGCAGGCTGTAGGGTCTGCCTGCTGGCATGTAAGAGTGTTCAGTGCCTCCTGGGAGGACAGCAGCCTCTACTCCCCCACTGATCTCTTTCTCTTCTCTTCCCCCCCCCCCCCCCTTGCTGGGGCCCAGCTGGGCTTAGCCTACACTGAAAATGCTCCACCTCCCTGCAGCCCTGTTTGCTGTTTCCTGAGGAGCCAGCCTATGCCCTGGGGGCCCCCGTGGCAGCCTGGCCAGAAGCAGCAGCCAGCTCCCGGCTGGGCGGTCTCGACAGCGGAGGCCCAGGTGCTGGGCCAGGCTGCCCTCCCTGCTCTAGGGTAGGGGGGGCAAGGTGCGGGAGGAGGCGTGTCTCAAAGCCATGAGCCAGGGCGGGAGCAGTGGGGACGAGTCTCTCCCGCCAGCCTGAGCCACGCTGGCCCGAGGCTCGGCCAGCTGGGTGCGTGTGCTGGGGAAGGGGAAGCCGGTCCCTGTAGCCCGTGGAGCTCCCCACCGCGAGGGGCGCGGGGCCGGGCGGAGCTGCGCTCTCCTGTGAACACGCTGGGTGGGTGCACGCCCGGCCCCCCCCGAGCGACCTGCAGCTGCAGCTTGCTGCCCCGCCCCGCCGAAGTGGGGGGGGGGGCCGCTGCCCGGGCTCCCCACCGCCCCGTGTGTCTGGAAATAAAGGAGACTTTGAGCAGCGCTGCCGAGTGATTCGTGGGGGGCCCCGCGGGGGCGGGGCGGGGCTGAGCAACCCCGGGCTCCAGGGGTCTGCTGGGGGGTGCTGCGCGTGCGCGCGCCTGGTGCACAGAACAAAACTTGTTCCGCACGGGAGGAAACATGCGCGGGACCGTTCGGCCCCGGCGGCGGGAGTCGGGACGCGGCCCCCCCCCCCCCCCCCGCTGCCGTAACTCCTGGCGCCGCGGGTCCCGCCCATTGGCGGCTCGCTCCGCCTCCTCCGTGCGAGCCGCCAATGGGCGGGCGCGTTGCTCCAGGGGCGGGCCGGCCAATGGGCAGGCGCGTTGCTGTTGTCGGGCAGGCCGGTGGCGGCTGCGGGGTTGCTGGGGAGCCGGGCTCCGGGGGGCGGCGAGGAGCGGCGGCCGGGGCCCGGCAGGCGGAGGTGAGCGGCTGCGGTTGCTCGGCCTAATGGCCCCGAGTCCCTGCGGGCTGGGCGACAGGGCCCTGGAGCCCCGCCCCCTCCCCGCGCGCTGGGCGACACGGCCCCGGAGCCCCGCCCCCTTCCCCGCGCGCCGGGCGACAGGGCCCCGGAGCCCCGCCCCCCTCCCCGCGCGCCGAGCGACAGGGCCCCGGAGCCCCGCCCCCTTCCCCGCGCGCCGGGCGACAGGGCCCCGGAGCCCCGCCCCCCTCCCCGCGCGCCGGGCGAAACGCCCCCGGAGCCCCGCCCCCTTCCCCGCGCGCTGGGCGACACGGCCCCGGAACCCCGCCCCCCTCCCCGCGCGCTGGGCGACACGCCCCCGGAGCCCCGCCCCCTTCCCATCCGCAGAGGTGAGCGGAGCCCTCCCACCGCCCCCGGCTGGTACCGACGCGCATCCCCCCGTCACGCTGCCGTCGCGAGCCCCCGCGCCAATGATCCAGCCCAGCCGGCGGAGGCAGCTGAGCTCGGACCCATCAGTACCTGGCCCCCCGCCCGTCCCCTGTACCGCCCCTCCCCTCGCCCCGCCCGTCCCTGTACCGCCCCTCGCCCCGCCCGTCCCCTGTACCGCCCCTCCCCTCGCCCCGCCCGTCCCTGTACCGCCCCTCGCCCCGCCCGTCCCCTGTACCGCCCCTCCCCTCGCCCCGCCCGTCCCTGTACCGCCCCTCGCCCCGCCCGTCCCCTGTACCGCCCCTCCCCTCGCCCCGCCCGTCCCTGGACCGCCCCTCGCCCCGCCCGTCCCCTGTACCGCCCCTCCCCTCGCCCCGCCCGTCCCTGTACCGCCCCTCGCCCCGCCCCTCGCCCCGCCCGTGCCCCCCGCCCGTCCCCTGTACCGCCCCTCCCCCCGCCCGCGCCCCCCGCCCGTCCCCTGTACCGCACCTCGCCCCGCCCGTGCGCCCCGCCCGTCCGCCCCGCCCGTCCCTGTACCTCACCTCGCCCCGCCCGTGCCCCCCCGCCCGTCTCCTGTACCGCACATCCCCCCGCCTGTGCGCCCCTCGCCCGTATCCTGGCTGGCATGGCTCTCCACCTGTGCACCCACCACCGGCACCCTGGGCAGCATGACACAGCTCTCTGCCTGTGTGCCCGCCACCTTTACCTTGTTCTGCACATCTCTCCACCTGTGGACCCTTCCGCCTGTACCCTGGGTGGCATGGCTTTCTGCCTGAACTCTGTGTGGCATGACATGGCTTTCTGCCTGTGCGCCCACCGCCTGTATGTGGTATGGCTTTCCGCCTGTGCAGCTGCCGCCTGTACCCTGGGCGGCACAGCACATCTCTCCTCCTTTGCGCCCACATTGTGCCCTGGACCCACGGTACGGCTCTCCACCTGTACCCTGGGCAGCATGGCACGTCTCTCCACCTGTGTGCCCTCCACCTGTCCCCTGGGCAGCATGGCACTTCTCTCCGCCTGTGCACCTGTGCTGTGCCCTGGACCCGTGGCATGGCTCTCCACCTGTGAACCCATCTGTATTCTAGGCAGCACGGCATGGCTCTCTGCCTGTGTGCCCCCGCTGTGCCCTGGGACCCGCGGGCGGCATGTCAATGGTCTCCGCCTGTGCGCCTGCACTATGCCCTGGGACTTGTGGGTAGGATGTCAATGCTCTCTGGCTGTGCACCCGCGCTGAGTCCTGGGACCCGCAGGCAGCATGGCACGGCTCTCTAGTGCCTGCCGCCTGCGTGACAGGGCGGAGATGTGTGTGCAAAGCAGCCAGCAGGCCACCAGCGTGGTGTCTCGCCCTGTCGGGGCTGCAGGGATGCTCTGATGGAGCACTCCACAGTTCGTGTACTGTTTTGGATGGTGCTGGGGGAATATATGTCCTCTGCTCTCAATATGCATCCCCCTTTCTAAAGCGCCCTCCCTTTTTCATCAGTAACAGGGTTGCTGCTTTTTGAGCAAGGTTATGTCTGAGATTCAGCCTTTATTCACGTAATATCTAAGTGCCTTTGAGTCATGTTGTGTTTCACCCCACAGGTTGGCCAACTCGACAATGGTTTGTACTTAGAAGCATACAAAGCAGGAGAGAAAAGGGTCCGCTAGCAAAACATCTGCCTTTGGAAGCCTGCTCCACCCAGTGGGTAACAAATGGGATACCTTGAATTGACCTCTCTCTGGCCTGGCCCCTTTGCTGCAGCAGACTGATAGGTTCCTGGGTAGATGAACACATGCGGCTTCGGTTTTCATTAGCTAAATATCTAGCAGGTCTGTGAATGCAAGCCCCACTCTGGCAGAAATACGATGGCCGGAAATCTTCCTGCAGTCTTACGTCCTCCTTTTCCCTGTACCCTGCCAAACCAGTGATTTCTTATGTAAAGGTGTCTTCAGTGTACAAAGCCTTTACACCAGGGGTGGGCAATCATTTTTGACGGGGGAGGGGGGCACTCCAAGATTTTGGAAAGTGGTCGTGGGCCGCACTTTTCCCTGATGTTAATGGAGGAGCTGCGGAGTCTGGGAGGGAGGCTGGGTGCAGAAGAGTGCTTGGGTAAGGGACAGGGGTGCAGGGGTTTGGTTTGTGACCTAGGGGATGAGACTGGGGTGCAGGAATGTAGGTTGTAACCTAGGGTAGGAGGGATTGTGATCTGGGGCAGGGGATTGGGGTACCAGATCTGGGAGGGAGTACAGGTGCAAGAGGGGGGCAGGAGCTTTGGGTATGTTGAGGGGGGGACAGAGGCTTTGGGTATGTTGGGGGGGGGGCAAAGGGTTGGGGAAGGGAGGGGCTGGGGTGCCAGAGATGGCCAGGAGACATACCAGCCAGCACCCCAACTAGCCTGCCTTCCTGCTGACCTAAATGCTTGCAGAACTGAGAAGGTTTCTCTGCCTGCCTGCACTGTGCTTGTATGGCCATGTGCTTGTGTGAATAACTGAGCTGGAGGGGAGGGAGGCGTGGTGTTTCTTGGCTGCCTGTTACTCAAACAGGCAGCTCCCATTGGCCAGTTTCTGGCCAGAAGCTGGCCAGTGGGATTGTGCTGGGGGCGGGGGCAGCACCTGAAGCCTCCCCTCTCCCCAAGGCTCACAGTTTTTAAAGAGAAATGGCCCCGCCGCTGCTTTTCTGAGCTGTGTGCAGGGCAAGCAGGAGTGCCAATGCCGTGGGTCTATCCGTGGTTTCCTCGCCAATGGCTGGTGGGAGACGAGAGGGGACCTCTCTCTATCTTGGGGGTGTCCAGATCGGGAGGAGCTAAAGGCAGGGCACCTTTGCCTTTCCTAGGCTTCCACCCTCTCTCCACCCCTCTCAGTGGGTGCCATTGTCTCCTTCCGCTAAGACTTTCAACAGCAGGTGCCTGAAGTTACGCTCCTCAATCCATGTTGCAGCGTCTCAAGGAGTGGCTTGGCTTCTGCTGGTACATGTGCTTTTAAGTGTGTCCAGTGCCGTGGGGTCCTCGAGAGAGGGGCTGTGGGCGCCTAGCGTGCACTTGTGTGTCTCGAACAAACGGCAAACCAGTCCTTGCCCCGGTAGCCTCTAGGCCCACGTCAGGCCCCCCACGGGGGCTGAGCTGAACACACACCCGGCAAGGGGCGGTGGGCGGAAGGCCGCGTATGCTGCAAGGACCGCTGGGCTACCCAGCTTGTGGGGGCATAACTTGCTGGCTCAGGTGTTTTGTGGTGAATCCCTGTGGGCCTTCGCGAGGGAGTGAGGGGAGGCCTGGAACCGGGAAGGGCCGCTAGAGCGATCACAGGCGAGTGGTGGAGCGGGAGGAGCCGCTCATGGCTGGGTTGTTTTCTGCCCTCCTCAGCTCTCAGGGACAGCCCGAGCAGCGTGGAGGATGCCATCCCGCTCTCGCTGGGGAGTTAAACATGGAGATCCGCTGTGGCGGCCTCTTGTTCAGTTCCAAGTTTGACTCGGGGAACCTGGCTCATGTGGAGAAGGTGGAACACCAGGAAGGAGAGGGGGATGGGACTGGGAACAGCAGCACTGGCTTTGGCAGTTCCCTGCCCACAGCCGACTACGAATTCAACGTGTGGACCAAGCCCGACTGTGCCGAAACCGAGTATGAAAATGGGAACAGGTAAGGGGGCGCGACCTGCCGAGCCGGGGGCGTGCAGGTCTGAGCATGCGGCTCTGAGCCTTGGCCACCCCTGCCTTCTCCCCAGATCCCGTGCGGGGGCAGCAAAGTGCAGGAAGGAGAAGTAGAGAGCGCTCCTGCTCTGGGCCTCTGCGCATGCCTCTTGCCGCGGGGAGGGACACACTAGCGATGTTACATGTAGTTTAATCAGCTCCTCGACTCGGCGATGGTATTTCCATCCGTTAGTCGATAAGGGGGGAAACTGCAGGGCCAAGGCAGGGTTAGCTCCCGGCCCCAGGAGCTAACCCGCTGCGGCTCTGCCTTTGAAATGTATTAGGAGCCAGCAGGACCCTAGGGAATACATATAAAAAGCAGAGGTACGGTGCCTGGGACAGGGAGTGAGCCAGGAATCAGCTGATTCCCAGCTTGTGCCTGGTCCCCGTTACCCCCCGCAGAGACAGTGCTGGGGGAAACCAGCTTTTAAGCTGCCCCCCCGTACCGGCTCCTGCTCCCCTCCCTTGCTGCCTCTGATAGCAGCACGGGGGGAGGGGAAGTGACTAATCCAGGGACTATCAGATAAGCTTATGCTATCGGACAGTCGACCGGTCGCGTCCATCCCCAGTCCATAAGGCAGACTAGTATTCAGCTTCTCCCGCTGCTCGGTTGACTTCTGCAGAGCTAATGGAAAAACTCTGGCCCCCAAGTTCAGAGAGCACTGTGGCTGCAATGCTGCGGGTAGCTTGGTGGAAAAGGGAGAGACTTTTACAAGGCTGTTACAGGGAGGAGGGAGAAAAGTTATTCTCCGTAACTCGGAGGACAGGACAAGAAGCAAGGGGCTTAAACTGCACAAGGGAGGTTGAGGTTGGACATTAGGAAAAACTTCCTGCCTGTCAGGGTGGTGAAACACTGGAATAAGTTGCCCGGGGGGTTGTGGAATCTCCATCCCTGGAGATACTGAAGAGCAGGTTGGCCAGACACCTGTCACGGATGGCCTAGACAGTGCTGGGTCTTGCCGTGAGAACGGGGGATGGTCTTGGTGACCTCTCGAGGGCCCTGCCAGTTCTGCGGTCTGTGCCCATGTCTCGGATTATGCTGAGAGGTTGCTGAGGTGACAGTTAATGGCTGGAGTCCCGTTGGGGTTCTGACATCACTGCCGGGGCTTGTGCCCGAGCACCCGGGGCGTTGCGGGGTGGAAACACATCAGCTGATAGACTGACCTGGTTCCTCTTCGTGTCTTCAGATCCTGGTTTTATTTCAGCGTGAAGGGAGGCGCTCCCGGCAAGCTGATCAAAATCAACGTTGTGAACATGAACAAGCAGAGCAAACTCTATTCCCAAGGCATGTCGCCTTTCGTCAGGACCCTGCCTGTCAGGCCCCGCTGGGAGCGCGTCCGGGAGCGGCCCACCTTCGAGGTATCCGTGCGGTGAGCGCGCCGGGGGATGCTGCTGGTGGATTGGTGCGTTGGGCTCAGGTCGGTAGCTCAGCGAACACCAGCCGACAGAGGGGTTTGCTTTGTACAGGAAGATGGGAACTGCTTGCCCAGGGAGTCACTCGTCTCTCCTGCCACCCAGGCAAGCTGGACTTAGGGTCTGGGTAGACGCAGAGTATGTTATTTTAGAATAGCGCTCGTTATTTCGAAAGCATTGCAGTGTGGACGGCCCTGAGGGTGTATTAACTCGGAAAGAAGAGTTGTTTGCAGAAGAGAGTGGATGACGCAAGTACTCAAGGGAGCTCTCTGTGTGGTCCCTGGGGCGCAGGAGTAATCTGTCACAACCGACTGTTTCCATAGGGCTAGCACAAGGTGTTGCCTTTGGCGTCTTAGCGTCGGCCTTTGTAAGAGGTCAGACAGCAAAGGGAGGAAAGGCGTGTCCGCTCTCTGGGTCCCTTTTCCTGGACCCAGGCTGGTAGAACACAGGGGTGCAGGAGGCCGCTCCCCGAGTCTGTGTGCTGTGATGCTCCACAGCCCCCCCTCGTCTGGACAGCGCCTCCAGGTGCGCTGGGCCCACTTTTCCTGAGTAGGCGTCTCTACACGTATTGCCTTAGAGAATGGGATGGGGTGAATGCAGGCGGCGACTCGCAAGCATTTCATAGAGTGAAGGGGCAAGTTAAGGGCTGACCGGCCCCGGCCCCGGCCCCGGCCCCTCACCTTTCTCCCAGCCAAGGGCTGACCGGCCCCGGCCCCGGCCCCTCGCCTTTCTCCCAGCCAAGGGCTGACCGGCCCCGGCCCCGGCCCCTCGCCTTTCTCCCAGCCAAGGGCTGACCGGCCCCGGCCCCGGCCCCTCCCCTTTCTCCCAGCCAAGGGCTGACCGGCCCCGGCCCCGGCCCCTCGCCTTTCTCCCAGCCAAGGGCTGACCGGCCCCGGCCCCGGCCCCTCGCCTTTCTCCCAGCCAAGGGCTGACCGGCCCCGGCCCCGGCCCCGGCCCCTCGCCTTTCTCCCAGCCAAGGGCTGACCGGCCCCGGCCCCGGCCCCTCGCCTTTCTCCCAATCAAGGGCTGACCGGCCCCGGCCCCGGCCCCTCGCCTTTCTCCCAACCAAGGGCTGACCGGCCCCGGCCCCGGCCCCTCGCCTTTCTCCCAGCCAAGGGCTGACCGGCCCCAGCCCCGGCCCCTCGCCTTTCTCCCAGCCAAGGGCTGACCGGCCCCGGCCCCGGCCCCTCGCCTTTCTCCCAGCCAAGGGCTGACCGGCCCCGGCCCCGGCCCCTCGCCTTTCTCCCAGCCAAGGGCTGACCGGCCCCGGCCCCGGCCCCGGCCCCGGCCCCTCGCCTTTCTCCCAGCCAAGGGCTGACCGGCCCCGGCCCCGGCCCCTCGCCTTTCTCCCAGCCAAGGGCTGACCGGCCCCGGCCCCGGCCCCTCGCCTTTCTCCCAGCCAAGGGCTGACCGGCCCCGGCCCCGGCCCCGGCCCCTCGCCTTTCTCCCAGCCAAGGGCTGACCGGCCCCGGCCCCGGCCCCTCGCCTTTCTCCCAGCCAAGGGCTGACCGGCCCCGGCCCCGGCCCCTCGCCTTTCTCCCAGCCAAGGGCTGACCGGCCCCGGCCCCGGCCCCTCGCCTTTCTCCCAGCCAAGGGCTGACCGGCCCCGGCCCCGGCCCCTCGCCTTTCTCCCAGCCAAGGGCTGACCGGCCCCGGCCCCGGCCCCTCGCCTTTCTCCCAGCCAAGGGCTGACCGGCCCCGGCCCCGGCCCCTCGCCTTTCTCCCAGCCAAGGGCTGACCGGCCCCGGCCCCGGCCCCTCGCCTTTCTCCCAGCCAAGGGCTGACCGGCCCCGGCCCCGGCCCCTCGCCTTTCTCCCAGCCAAGGGCTGACCGGCCCCGGCCCCGGCCCCTCGCCTTTCTCCCAGCCAAGGGCTGACCGGCCCCGGCCCCGGCCCCTCGCCTTTCTCCCAGCCAAGGGCTGACCGGCCCCGGCCCCGGCCCCTCGCCTTTCTCCCAGCCAAGGGCTGACCGGCCCCGGCCCCGGCCCCTCGCCTTTCTCCCAGCCAAGGGCTGACCGGCCCCGGCCCCGGCCCCTCGCCTTTCTCCCAGCCAAGGGCTGACCGGCCCCGGCCCCGGCCCCTCGCCTTTCTCCCAGCCAAGGGCTGACCGGCCCCGGCCCCGGCCCCTCGCCTTTCTCCCAGCCAAGGGCTGACCGGCCCCGGCCCCGGCCCCTCGCCTTTCTCCCAGCCAAGGGCTGACCGGCCCCGGCCCCGGCCTCTCCCCTTTCTCCCAGCCAAGGGCTGACCGGCCCCGGCCCCGGCCCTTCGCCTTTCTCCCAGCCAAGGGCTGACCGGCCCCGGCCCCGGCCCCTCGCCTTTCTTCCAGCCAAGGGCTGACCGGCCCCGGCCCCGGCCCCTCGCCTTTCTCCCAACCAAGGGCTGACCGGCCCCGGCCCCGGCCCCTCCCCTTTCTCCCAGCCAGCCCCGCCGCTCGGCGCTGAGCCTTGTCCGAGGGCAGCGAGGAGGGTTTGGAAGGGAGCTGGGCAGAGAGGCGACGTCCCCATGTGCAGGTGCCCAGAGTCGCGGCCCGTGGCCCGGAAGGGCTGGGGTGTGGTCCCACAGGGCTCCAGTGCAGCCCACCCCGAAGGGTGCGTGCTCCTTAGGGCAGGAGCGGTCAGCACTGCTCTCCATGCTGGGAGCTCCCTGCGGCGGGTCCTTCTGGCCGGGACACCCTTCTCCAGCAGTGCCGCTCAGCCAGCCAGCCCAGCGAGGGAAGGCGCGCAGAGCAGAGCTCATTAGCGCAGGGCTGTGACGGGAACCGGTGGGTTGCAGCGGTTCCCCGCCCGCTGGGGGCAGTAGGGACCATAGAAAGCGGGTAAGCAGGGAGCCACTGAGAGCGTCCGGCAGTGGTTACCGCACTGCGGCGCGGGGCGGGAGCCTGCGCGGAACCGCTCCTGTAATCCCTCGTGGGCCGGGGTCCTCCCGCGGGGCCCGTTCCATCGGTTAACGCGTAACCAGTCAGCTGATTAGCTGGGATTTCACTAGCACTGACACTGGCAATGGCCGGCCACTCCCACAGCCGGATCACTGGGCTCTCTCCTCCAGTCCCCCAGCCTCCGGCGCCCTGTCTCTTTCCCTTGGCCTCCATCTCTTGCTTCCTTCTCCAGCACCTCCAGCTGACTCTTGCAGAGGCTGGGCCTGGCTGCCCATTGTCATGCCTGCCCCCGTGGGTCTCTGCAACAGCCATGCAGCGCCTGTGTCCTAGAGCACTCCGCAGGGGGTGGAGCAGCGCCGCACTCGGACAGAGCACTGCAACCCCGTTGTGCCACGGAGGGGCCCGGGTATTTCAGGGGGCAGGAGGGAGTGTCTGTGCTTGCCTGGCGTGGTGCGTTACGGGGCTCGGGCCTGGCCGCTGCTGCGGGGAGGGCACAGATGTCTGAGCAGTGAGCGGCGTGGTTCCCGGGCGGGGATGGCCGGGTGTGGCGTGGTTCCCAAGGGGGATGGTGTGCTGGGCTCGGGGCAGCCCTGCTAGCTGCTCAGCGTCTGCCTTGTGTGTGTCTGCCTCAGATGCTGGAGACCCAGTTTGTGCTGTCCTTTGTGCACCGCTTCCTGGAGCACCGCGGCACCACCACCTACTTTGCCTTCTGCTACCCCTTCTCCTACACAGAGTGCCAGGACATGCTGGCACAGCTCGACCGCCGCTTCGAGGAGTGTAAGCTCCTGTCGCCCAGCAGGTGCGCACCACCCTTGTCACCCGCCCCTTTGGCCTGGGGCGGGGGGGGGGTTGTGCCAGCTGCCATGGGCACGTGTTTCTCCTCCAGCTCTGCCGTGAGCAGCCACAGCCATTTCTCTTCCCCTTGCCTCCCAGGTGAGTGGCTCGGGGGGCAGGAGTGAGCAGAGGCACCTTTGGGCTTTATTGCGGGGCTGCTCCCAGGACAGCAGTCCCCCCCAGCTCAGACGAGCTTTCATGCATCCGCGTGGGGGACTCTGCCATTCCCGTAGCGCTTAGCCAAGCATGGGCCACGGGCCGTGGCAGTGAGGGGCCGGGGCTTCTGAATTCCCGTAACGCTCAGCGAAGCATAGGCTACGGGGCTCTGGGATTCCCGTAGCGCTCAGCCAAGCGCAGGCCACGGGCCGTGGCAGTGAGGGGCCGGGGCTCTGGGATTCCCGTAACGCTCAGCCAAGCGCAGGCCAGGGGCCGTGGCAGTGAGGGGCCGGGGCTCTGGGATTCCCGTAGCGCTCAGCCAAGCGCAGGCCACGGGCCGTGGCAGTGAGGGGCCGGGGCTCTGGGATTCCCGTAGCGCTCAGCCAAGCGCAGGCCACGGGCCGTGGCAGTGAGGGGCCGGGGCTCTGGGATTCCCGTAGCGCTCAGCCAAGCGCAGGCCACGGGCCGTGGCAGTGAGGGGCCGGGGCTCTGGGATTCCCGTAGCGCTCAGCCAAGCGCAGGCCATGGGGCTCTGGAATTCCCGTAGCGCTCAGCCAAGCGCAGGCCACGGGCCGTGGCAGTGAGGGACCGGAGCTCTGGGATTCCCGTAGCGCTCAGCCAAGCGCAGGCCACGGGCCGTGGCAGTGAGGGGCCGGGGCTCTGGGATTCCCGTAGCGCTCAGCCAAGCGCAGGCCATGGGGCTCTGGAATTCCCGTAGCGCTCAGCCAAGCGCAGGCCACGGGCCGTGGCAGTGAGGGGCCGGGGCTCTGGGATTCCCGTAGCGCTCAGCCAAGCGCAGGCCACGGGCCGTGGCAGTGAGGGGCCGGGGCTCTGGGATTCCCGTAGCGCTCAGCCAAGCGCAGGCCACGGGCCGTGGCAGTGAGGGGCCGGGGCTCTGGGATTCCCGTAGCGCTCAGCCAAGCGCAGGCCACGGGCCGTGGCAGTGAGGGGCCGGGGCTCTGGGATTCCCGTAGCGCTCAGCCAAGCGCAGGCCACGGGCCGTGGCAGTGAGGGGCCGGGGCTCTGGGATTCCCGTAGCGCTCAGCCAAGCGCAGGCCATGGGGCTCTGGAATTCCCGTAGCGCTCAGCCAAGCGCAGGCCACGGGCCGTGGCAGTGAGGGACCGGAGCTCTGGGATTCCCGTAGCGCTCAGCCAAGCGCAGGCCACGGGCCGTGGCAGTGAGGGGCCGGGGCTCTGGGATTCCCGTAGCGCTCAGCCAAGCGCAGGCCATGGGGCTCTGGAATTCCCATAGTGCTCAGCCAAGCGCAGGCCACGGGCCGTGGCAGTGAGGGGCCGGGGCTCTGGGATTCCCGTAGCGCTCAGCCAAGCGCAGGCCACGGGCCGTGGCAGTGAGGGGCCGGGGCTCTGGGATTCCCGTAGCGCTCAGCCAAGCGCAGGCCACGGGCCGTGGCAGTGAGGGGCCGGGGCTCTGGGATTCCCGTAGCGCTCAGCCAAGCGCAGGCCACGGGCCGTGGCAGTGAGGGGCCGGGGCTCTGGGATTCCCGTAGCGCTCAGCCAAGCGCAGGCCACGGGCCGTGGCAGTGAGGGGCCGGGGCTCTGGGATTCCCGTAGCGCTCAGCCAAGCGCAGGCCACGGGCCGTGGCAGTGAGGGGCCGGGGCTCTGGGATTCCCGTAGCGCTCAGCCAAGCGCAGGCGAAGGGCCGGGGCTCTGGGATTCCCGTAGCGCTCAGCCAAGCGCAGGCCACGGGCCGTGGCAGTGAGGGGCCGGGGCTCTGGGATTCCCGTAGCGCTCAGCCAAGCGCAGGCCACGGGCCGTGGCAGTGAGGGGCCGGGGCTCTGGGATTCCCGTAGCGCTCAGCCAAGCGCAGGCCACGGGCCGTGGCAGTGAGGGGCCGGGGCTCTGGGATTCCCGTAGCGCTCAGCCAAGCGCAGGCCACGGGCCTGGCAGTGAGGGGCCGGGGCTCTGGGATTCCCGTAGCGCTCAGCCAAGCGCAGGCAGGGCCCATGGGGGGCTCTGGGATTCCCGTAGCGCTCAGCCAAGCGCAGGCCACGGGCCGTGGCAGTGAGGGGCCGGGGCTCTGGGATTCCCGTAGCGCTCAGCCAAGCGCAGGCCACGGGCCGTGGCAGTGAGGGGCCGGGGCTCTGGGATTCCCGTAGCGCTCAGCCAAGCGCAGGCCACGGGCCGTGGCAGTGAGGGGCCGGGGCTCTGGGATTCCCGTAGCGCTCAGCCAAGCGCAGGCGAAGGGCCGGGGCTCTGGGATTCCCGTAGCGCTCAGCCAAGCGCAGGCCACGGGCCGTGGCAGTGAGGGGCCGGGGCTCTGGGATTCCCGTAGCGCTCAGCCAAGCGCAGGCCACGGGCCGTGGCAGTGAGGGGCCGGGGCTCTGGGATTCCCGTAGCGCTCAGCCAAGCGCAGGCCACGGGCCGTGGCAGTGAGGGGCCGGGGCTCTGGGATTCCCGTAGCGCTCAGCCAAGCGCAGGCCACGGGCCGTGGCAGTGAGGGGCCGGGGCTCTGGGATTCCCGTAGCGCTCAGCCAAGCGCAGGCCACGGGCCGTGGCAGTGAGGGGCCGGGGCTCTGGGATTCCCGTAGCGCTCAGCCAAGCGCAGGCCACGGGCCGTGGCAGTGAGGGGCCGGGGCTCTGGGATTCCCGTAGCGCTCAGCCAAGCGCAGGCCACGGGCCGTGGCAGTGAGGGGCCGGGGCTCTGGGATTCCCGTAGCGCTCAGCCAAGCGCAGGCCACGGGCCGTGGCAGTGAGGGGCCGGGGCTCTGGGATTCCCGTAGCGCTCAGCCAAGCGCAGGCCACGGGCCGTGGCATGGGGCCGGGGCTCTGGGATTCCCGTAGCGCTCAGCCAAGCGCAGGCCACGGGCCGTGGCAGTGAGGGGCCGGGGCTCTGGGATTCCCGTAGCGCTCAGCCAAGCGCAGGCCACGGGCCGTGGCAGTGAGGGGCCGGGGCTCTGGGATTCCCGTAGCGCTCAGCCAAGCGCAGGCCAGGGCCGTGGCAGTGAGGGGCCGGGGCTCTGGGATTCCCGTAGCGCTCAGCCAAGCGCAGGCCACGGGCCGTGGCAGTGAGGGGCCGGGGCTCTGGGATTCCCGTAGCGCTCAGCCAAGCGCAGGCCACGGGCCGTGGCAGTGAGGGGCCGGGGCTCTGGGATTCCCGTAGCGCTCAGCCAAGCGCAGGCCACGGGCCGTGGCAGTGAGGGGCCGGGGCTCTGGGATTCCCGTAGCGCTCAGCCAAGCGCAGGCCACGGGCCGTGGCAGTGAGGGGCCGGGGCTCTGGGATTCCCGTAGCGCTCAGCCAAGCGCAGGCGAAGGGCCGGGGCTCTGGGATTCCCGTAGCGCTCAGCCAAGCGCAGGCCACGGGCCGTGGCAGTGAGGGGCCGGGGCTCTGGGATTCCCGTAGCGCTCAGCCAAGCGCAGGCCACGGGCCGTGGCAGTGAGGGGCCGGGGCTCTGGGATTCCCGTAGCGCTCAGCCAAGCGCAGGCCACGGGCCGTGGCCGTGAGGGACCAGGGATCTGGAGCATCCTGGTTTCTGCAGCCTCGGTGCTTCTTTGACTGAGGTGGAGGAGGGAGCGGAACCGCTGCTGCCTCCCTGCTGCCTTCTGAGAGGGGTTCCTTGTCTCAGCGAAGGCTTGCTCCCTTTTAATGTCATCTCCCAGGGCTCCTCCTATGCCCGGCAGCCCGGCCCGTGCCCGCCTGGCACTGGCCCCGCCTCTGTACCCCTTCCCAGGGGCCTGTTCCAGTGCCCTGCCTCCAGTCTGTGCAGAGCGGTTCTGCCTTGCACCTGCCACCTCCACCACTGCCTGCCCGGGAGGCTCACCCCCTGTCTGCTGGCAGGGCTCTGAATCCTGGCCCTTAGGTGGGCAGCAGGGAACCCCGGATGATCCTTGCTGCTGCGCTCTCTTCAGGAAGGTGGCCGAGCAAGCCCGCCCTCTCCTGACCAGGCCAGGCTCTCCTGCTGCTTGTCAAGAGCGTCCGGCCCCAGACTAGCATGGCCAAGGTTTTGCTGCCCAGCTGGGGCCCAGTCCCAGCCTGCCCTGGGAGGCTCAGGGAAGTGGAGGGCCATGTGCAGCAGAGCCAGCGATGGGCTGGGCCGGACAATTCAGACGCGCTGCATATTGCCCTGGGATTCCCGCCTGTCCGCATGGTGGGACGCTCTTGGCTGGGGGTTGAACTCTGCGCTCTGGGAAGCGAGCTGGTTGGCCATCTGAGCCTGTGCCCATGCCACGTCTCCCACCTCTGGTGTGGGCCTTGTCTGCCTCCTGGGCCCCTCGTGCCGGCGCTGTGGGGCCCGCTTCCTGGCCATTGCTCAGCATCCCTGCCCGGCGTGCCTGGCACAGCTCTGCCCCTGCAAGCAGCGCCAGCCCTCAGCACCCATCACAGGCGCTGCCCTCCTTGAGCTGCCTGTAAAGCAGCCGCATCCTTTCCTGACGCCCTCCCCAGGCTAGGGCTGGCAGGGCCTCCTGCTGACACCCCCCACGCTCCAACCTGCGGAGCATGCCCAGGGCCCCTTCCTCCTGCCAGCCCCACCCACCATGGGGTGAGGAGGCTGGCTCCCTGCATAGGGCTGGCTTTGGATTCCAGGCAAGGCTCGGCAGTAGGCGGGAGCCGGGTGGTGTCGGCTTTGGGCGCAGGCCCTGAGGGAAGCTGGCAGAAGGTGACTCCAAGGGGAGCGCAGCCAGAGCGGACCCCGGGAAGCCTCAGGGGGAGGCATTGGCAGCAGAGCCCGTCCTGGCGGCCTGGGGCCCTGGGGAGAGCCCCCGTAGGGATTTCCTGTTCCAGGAGTGCCTGGGGGGAGCTGCCCTTCTTTCCTCCACTGTCACAGCTGCTCTTCGGGGCCTTTCTGCATCCCCCCGCAGCTCCCTGGACTCCATCTATTACCACCGAGAGCTGCTGTGCCGCTCCCTGGACGGCCTGCGAGTGGACCTGCTCACCGTCACCTCGTGCCACGGCATGCAGGAGGAGCGTGAGCCCAGGCTGGACAACCTGTTCCCCGAGGAGGTCACTCCTCGGCCGCACCGCTTTGCGGGGAAGAAGGTGAGTCTGGCTGCCTTGGGCGGGGGTGCTGCCCAGGACAAGGGCTGCCCTGCAGGCTGGCCTCTGAACCAGGCAGGGGAGCAGCCTGGCCCACATGGGACGCCCAGTAGCCCAGTAAAGTGGGGGGGAACTGACATGGCGCATGACGGAGCAGAATTCAAGCCAAGCAGAAGTGTCCCGTCCCGTGGGGCAGACAGCTGAACGGTGGCCATGCGAGCGCCACGCCAAAGGGGTCTGGAGTGCCAGGGTTTAGCAAGGGCCAAACGGGGCGTAGCGGTGAGTCGGCGCGCACGCTGATCCCTGCTACCAGAGACACCGGAATGACCGAGCAGGTCCCGCTCGGGGCCGGGGGAGGAGGGGCTCCGCCTGTGGAAGGAAAGAGTCCAATATCAGAACACTCCTACGTGATCAGACTCTACCTCTGCATCTCAGTGGTACAGCTGGAGTAGCAGGCTGCAGCGGGGGAATTCGCCCGACCCACTTGTCGGGCTGGCCATGGCCACGGGGACTGTGACAGGCTCTGGGAGACCGCAGTGATCATGGGGGTGTCAGTGGTTCCCAGACTGACTGAGCGCAGGCTGGGACACAGAGGCTCCATTTCTAGACACCACTAGTACCTGCTTCGTGGAACAGCTAGTCCAGGAGCCCACGGGAAGAGGAAATTCCTGATTTAGTCCTAAGCGGCACATGGAGTCTGGTCTCCAAGGTGAATGTAGCCGAACCACTCAGTAATAGTGACCGTAATGTAATGAACTGGGGACGGGAATACCACACCCCATCAGAGTAGCATTTACTTTCAGAAAGGGGAGCTACACAAAAAGGAGGATATTAGGAAAAACTACTGTACTTTATTAGGCGGGTGGGGAAGCCCTGGGATGGGTTCCCTGGGGAGGGGGTGGAATCTTCATCCCTAGAGGTTTTTAAGTCCCGGCTGGACAAAGCCCTGGCTGGGCTGATTGAATTGGGGCTGGACTGAGGTCTCTTCCAGTTCTATGATTCTAGCTAAAGGGAAATTAAGAGGAGCAGTCGAAGAGTGAAATGCCTGCAAGTTGCGTGGAAATGCTAAAAAAACACCATGAGGGTATGTCTACACTAGCCCCCTCGTTCGAACTAGGGTGGCTAATGTAGGCATTTGAACTTGCAAATGAAGCCCGGGATTTAAATATCCCGGGCTTCCTTTTGCATGTTCCTGGGTGGGCGCCATTTTTAAATGCCCCGTAGTTCTAAGTGACTGCCCGCGGGTACACGCAGCAGTCAGAAGTTAATCCGAACTAAGTCCTTAGTTCGGATTAACTGTTACACCTCATTGCAGTTTGAACTAGGGGGCTAGTGTAGACATACCCTGAGAGAGTACACATTTAATTGGAGCCCCCAAGTAAAAACAAAAACCACAGAGGCAAAAAACCAGTGGCAACGTGTATAGTGGATACAAAAGTAGTCAGTATAGGTACTGCAAAGAGCTACAAAGGGATCTCACGAGGCTGGGAGACTGGACAACAATATGTCATGAAATTCAGTGTTGATAAACGCCAAGTAATGCGCCCTGGAAAACAGTCCCCACCATCCGTAGAAATGCTGGGATCTAAATGAGCCGTACCACTCGCGAAAGGTCTTGGAGTCCCTGTGGCTAGTTCTTGGAAAACAGCCCCTCCGTGTGCAGCGGCAGGCAACGGAGAACAGTGCTGTGGAGAAAGGAAATGAGGTGTTAATGGCTCCTCCTTCTAGCACAGGGGCCAGGAGTGGCTCAGTGGGCAGCGGGTTGAAATCAGACGAGGAAGTATCTCATCCTGCGACAGGCAGGGCGTGGGGAATTCTGCCAGAGGAGGGTGTGCAGGCCAAGACTCTAACGGTGCAAAAAAGCACTAGCTAGGTTCTTGGAAGGGCTATTCGCCTCTGTTTGCCAGGGTCGATCACTTGGTGATTCCCTGTTTGTTCCCTCCTTCGGGGGCCCCCGGCACTGGCCACTGTGGGAAGACAGGCCCCTGGCCTGGAGGGGCCTTTGGCCTGCCCCAGCCTGGCTGCTCTTAGATGGGAAATGCCACTGTGCCCCACACCAGCATGAGGGGCGGGCAGAGACAAGGGCCCCTTGAAGAACTGGGGGGCGGATCCAAGGAGAAAACAGGAAGGAACATTAAGTCCGATGGGCTCAAATGCCAAGGAAGAGCAAGAGGAGTTGGAAGGGCAGCTGGGAAAGAGCAAAGAGTAACAGCTGTGCTAGCGCGACAGGAGCATGCGAGGAGACGCGGTCACTGCAGAGATTCTTTGCACTGACCTTCCCCGCGCAGCGAGGTGGCCCCGCCTGGGCCGTGGGTGGGCGTTCCCTGCTGCCCAGCTGGTGGGGAGCTGGGCTGGGTTCCTGGGCTCAGAGGCGGGCTGGCTTCGGCAAAGGGAAATCCGGCCTCACTAATCTGGAGTTCTTGGAGGGGGCCAGCGATAGGGGTGTACACGGCTAAGCCATGAGCCTGCATCAGCGGCAGCAGCGGGGTGGAGGGGGGCTGGTTCCTGTGGAACTGCTGCCACCCGCACCCCCTGCGAGTGCTGGCCACTACTCTCCCCCCCACGTGTAAACGTGTAACTGTTGAAAATGTCAGTGGGACAAGTGGCTAGAATACGTAGATTTCCAGAGAGCCTTTGACAAGGCCCCTCACCAATGGCTTGTAAGCCAAGGGAGCTGTCTCATTCCTGTGGGATCGGAGGGGAGGTCCTTCCGTGGATGGTCACTTCTTAGAAGACAGGGAACAAAGGGTCCGTTTTCCGATGGGGCGAGGTAGCTAGTGGTGCCCCCCAAGGGGCCGCGCTGGGATCAGTCCGATACGACACATTCATCAATGATCTGGAGAAAGGGGGAAACAGGGAGGTGGCAACATTTGCAGATGACACCAAACTGCTCAAGAGAGCAAAGTCCGAAGCCGACTGTGAAGAGCTTCCAAAGGATCTCACCGAACTAGGTGACTGGACAACACAACGGCAGCTGAATGTTCATGTGGATAAATGTAAAGGAACGCCCATTGGAAAACAGAACCCAGCTCTACATGCAGACTGACGGGGACTCATTTAGCTATAGCCACTCGAGAGAGATCTTGGAGTCACTGTGGAGAGTTCTCTGAAAACATCCACACAGTGGGCAGCAGCAGTCAGAAAAGCACACAGCATGTTCAGAATCATTAAAAAAGGGATAGAGAATAAGACGGAGAATATCTTATTGCTGCTGTATAAATCCATGGGATGCCCACATCTTGAATCCTGCATACAGCTGTGGTCGCCCCATCTCACAAAAGGGCTCTTGGCATTGGAAAAGGTTCAGAAAAGGGCAACAAAAATGCCGAGGGGTTTGGAACGGGGGTTTGCCGTGTGAGGCGAGGGTAATAAAACTGGGACTTTTCAGCTGTGAAAAATGGAGGCTAAGGGGGGATAGGACCGAGGTCTGTAAAATCTTGACCAATGTGGAGAAAGCGAATAAGGAAAAGTGATTTACTTGCTCCTGTAACACAAGAACTAGGGGTCACCCAGGGACGTGACTACGTGGCAGGTTTAAGACAACCCAAAGGCAGCATTTCTTCACGCAGCGCACGGTCGGCCTGTGGAACTCCTCGCTGGAGGATGTGGTGAGGGGCAGAACTTGAACAGGGTTCAGAGAAGAGCCAGATAAGCTCGTGGAGGGCAGGCCCATGGATGGCTGGTAGCGAGGCTGGGCAGGGCTGGTGTCGCTGGCCTCCGTTTGCCCGGGGCTGGGAATGGGCGCCTGGGCAGTCAGCAGCTCTGAGTGTCTCCTCCAGGTCTTCTTCCTGAGCAGCAGAGTCCACCCCGGGGAGACGCCCTCCAGCTTTGTCTTCAACGGCTTCCTGGAGTTCATCCTGCGGGGGAGTGACCCCCGCGCCCAGATGCTGAGACGCATGTTCGTCTTCAAGCTCATCCCCATGCTGAACCCGGACGGCGTGGTGCGGGGCCATTACCGGTGAGCTGGCCCGCACTCTCCCGCGTGCGGCCTCCTGGGCGCCGGCTCCGTGTGCCTCAGGCAGGCGCGGAGCTGGCTCCGAGCTCTGCGGGGACTTGCAGGCCAGGGCCTGCTCTGCTCTTCGAGCTCAGGAGCCGGTGCGGTCGGGGGAGGGCTGCACTGTCCTTGCTGGCTTTGCAGGAGAGCAGGGTCGGGGGCCTGGCGTGTGGGGCCCACGCAGTGCTCCCTTTGGGCCAGGGCCAGGCTGGGGGGCTCACGAGAGCAGCTCCTGCTAGCCACTGCGGGAGCTGCAGCGCCGCGCCATGAACACCGCCAGCCGCAGTGAATGGGGCATGCTCCGGAGCCCTTGGGAGCAGTCGGTGGCTCCTGGCCGGGGCCCCTTGGAGCCAGGCTGGGCGGCATGGGCAGGGTGGCAGCAGCTGAGCTGGAAGCCCTGCGGCACAGTCCCAGGGCAGGCACTGCTGCTGAAGGGGGAGTCCTGCTCGAGGGGCCTTCTCCTTCACCGCCTCTCCTGATCTTCCTTCCAAGATGCCACTAGGCCAGCGACGGCCCCTCCAGCCTCCCTGGCGCCAGCTGTGTGCGGCAAGCTCCCCCCAGCCCTGGAGGGCAGGGGCTGCCTTGGCTGGCCCAGGGCCGGGTGTGGGGGACATCCCACCTTTGGCAGCGTGGCCGAGGCCTGCAGTGCCCCGGCGGGGTCACGCTCCCCTTTCCCTTCTGCAGGACGGACGCCCGGGGGGTGAACCTGAACCGCCAGTATCTGAGCCCGGACGCAGAGCTGCACCCCGCGGTGTACGGGGCCAAAGCCGTGCTGCTTTACCACCACAGCCACAGCCCCCCTGGCGCGCCCGACTGGAGGGCGCACGCCTCACCGCTTGCCCCCAACCACTCCCTCCGCAACTGCGGCCTGGCCCCGGAGCCGGAGAGAGCCAGCAACCTCCGCAACCATCCCTGTGCCCGGGACGCCAGCCCCCGTCTCCCCACTTCCCAGGACGGGCCTGCCGCCCAGCTGGGCAGCAAGGAGCAGGCCTTGTGGATCCTACCTGCCCAGCCCCCCGGGGAGCCCTGCAGGAGAGAAACCACCTCGCCCCAGGAGAGCGGGCTGGCGTACTACGTGGATCTGCACGGGCACGCCTCCAAGCGGGGCTGCTTCATGTACGGCAACAGCTTCAGTGACGAGAACGCCCAGGTGAGGCGGGGGGCGTAGAGCCCGTCGGGGGGGATTCGCTCATGGGCACCCACCCAGGGCTGGGGAACAACACAAACTGAGTTCCGCATGAGGGGCAAAGTGGGGAGCTTGGCACAAGGCTGCCACGGCCATGGCTGGCTTCCAGGCTGCAGCAGGATCTGGCTGGGACATGTGTTGAGACCAGACGGGGGGGGCCTGGCGCTGGGGGCCTGCGTGCGGGCTGGCGGGGGCCTGGCGCTGGGGGCCTGCGTGCGGGCTGGCGGGGGCCCTGGCGCTGGGGGCCCTGGCGCTGGGGGCCTGCGTGCGGGGGCCTGGCGCTGGGTCCTGTGTGTTGGCTGGCGGGGGCCCACGTGCAGGCTGATGGGGCCCTGGCGCTGGGGCGGAGGAGCGGGCAGTGCCCCTTAGGCCGGGAGCGCTTGTGCGGCGCGCACTGCCGCTGCGTTGGTGGTGCTCCAGGCGTCTCACCGGGACGCCTGCCTCTGTCTCGACCCCCAGGTGGAGAACATGCTCTTCCCGAAGCTCATCTCCCTCAACTCCGCTCACTTCGACTTCACGGGCTGTAACTTCTCGGAGAAGAACATGTACGCCAGGGACAAGCGGGACGGGCAGTCCAAGGAGGGCAGCGGACGAGTGGCTATTTACAAGGCCTCGGGCATCATTCACAGGTCTGGAGGGCCCCGCCTGCAGGGTCAGCGCCCTGGCCTCAGGCATGGCTGCCCCGGTGTCCCGCGCGGCGCATGGGCACTGGGCAGGGCACGTCCCACAGCGGTAGGGAGCACGCAGTGGCCGCGTGCGGGGCCAGCCTGGGCTCTGACCAGGCTCTGCCAGGAAAGACAAACTCTGAAGCCCAGCCCAGGGTGTTCAGTCTCGGTTAACTGAACAGTCGATTAACCGCAGGAATTCTTGTCTAGAGTCCCCGGGGGCGGCTGGCAGTCAGCGTGCTCTGGCCCCGCTCCAGGGGGCCTGGGCTGTGGGAGGAGCCAGTTCAAAACCAGCCCCCCTCGCGGACTGGCTGCCTGTCACCCGGCGCTGCTGCTAGGGTGGGTCTGAGCTCCTAGACTCGCCCGCCCCTAATCCACTTGCAGTGCAGAGCCATGGCAGGCGTAGGCCCTGGGCCCAGTGCGAGCCATGCTGCCTGCCGGCCCCTAATCCACTTCCAGTGCAGAGCCGTGGCGGGCGTAGGCCCTGGGCCCAGTGCGAGCCGTGCTGCCTGCCCGCCCGCCCCTAATCCACTTCCAGTGCAGAGCCGTGGCGGGCGTAGGCCCCGGACCCAGTGCGAGCCGTGCTGCCTGCCCGCCCGCCCCTAATCCACTTCCAGTGCAGAGCCGTGGCGGGCGTAGGCCCTGGGCCCAGCGCGAGCCGTGCTGCCTGCCTGCCCGCCCCTAATCCACTTCCAGTGCAGAGCCGTGGCGGGCGTAGGCCCTGGGCCCAGTGCGAGCCATGCTGCCTGCCCGCCCCTAATCCACTTCCAGTGCAGAGCCGTGGCGGGCGTAGGCCCTGGGCCCAGTGCGAGCCGTGCTGCCTGCCTGCTCCTAATTCACTTCCAGTGCAGAGCCATGGCGGGCGTAGGCCCTGGGCCCAGTGCGAGCCGTGCTGCCTGCCCGCCCCTAATTCACTTCCAGTGCAGAGCCGTGGCGGGCGTAGGCTCTGGGCCCAGTGCGAGCCGTGCTGCCTGCCCGCCCGCCCCTAATCCACTTCCAGTGCAGAGCCGTGGCGGGCGTAGGCTCTGGGCCCAGTGCGAGCCGTGGTGTCTGCCTGCCTGCTCCTAATTCACTTCCAGTGCAGAGCCATGGCGGGCGTAGGCTCTGGGCCCAGTGCGAGCCATGGTGTCTGCCTGCCTGCTCCTAATTCACTTCCAGTGCAGAGCCATGGCGGGCGTAGGCCCTGGGCCCAGTGCGAGCCGTGCTGCCTGCCCGCCCCTAATCCACTTCCAGTGCAGAGCCGTGGCGGGCGTAGGCTCTGGGCCCAGTGCGAGCCGTGGTGTCTGCCTGCCTGCTCCTAATTCACTTCCAGTGCAGAGCCATGGCGGGCATAGGCCCCAGACCCAGCGCGAGCCGTGCTGCCCGCCCGCCCCTAATCCACTTCCAGTGCAGAGCTGTGGTGGGCGTAGGCCCTGGGCCCAGTGCGAGCCGTGCTGCCCGCCCGCCCCTAATCCACTTCCAGTGCAGAATGTGGCTGCACGTTCTGGAGCGGGATCCGCCATCTGGGGCAGCCTGGCTCCCGGCCTGGGCGTGGGTGCAGTGACCTGGGGTCCCCGTCTTCCCTAGCTACACGCTGGAGTGCAACTACAACACTGGCCGCTCGGTGAACAGCATCCCCGCCGCCTGCCACGACAGCGGGCGGGCAAGCCCGCCTCCCCCGCCCACCTTCCCCACCAAGTACACTGTGGAGCTGTTTGAGCAGGTAACCCCGCCCCTTCGCTCATGGCACCCCGCAGGGTAACCCCGCCCGTTGCTCGCGGCGCCCTGCAGGGTGACCCCGCCCCTTCGCTTGCCGTGCCTTGCAGGGTAACCCTGCCCGTTGCTCGCGGCGCCTTGCAGGGTGACCCCGCCCCTTCGCTTGCCGTGCCTTGCAGGGTAACCCTGCCCGTTGCTCGCGGCGCCCCGCGGGGTGACCCCGCCCCTCCGCTCGTGGTGCCCCGCGGGGTGACCCCGCCCCTCCGCTCGTGGTGCCCCGCGGGGTGACCCCGCCCCTCCGCTCGTGGTGCCCTGTGGAGCCGGACGAGGGGTAACCCCGCCTCTTCGCTCCCCATCAGGGCCCATCTAGGCTTTCACCGGCTCCACCTTGTTCAGCCGGACACTCGCCAGTCCCCGGTGCGTGTGGTAAATCTGTAGCTGCGTGTTGGTGCTGGCAGAGCTAAGCCGGTCGGCTGGGGCGGTGCCAGGGTGCCGGCAGCCCGTGCATGGCCTGAAGGGATGGGACGCGGGCCTGGCCTCGCGATGGGGTCCCTGGCTCCTGGAGGCTGGCCAACTTGAGCCCAGCAGCACTGGGGCTGCCTGTGCCCGCTGCTCCGCCGGGTGCCCAGCCCTCCCACTGAAAGGCGTCTCCGGCTTGCTGCAGGTGGGGCGGGCGCTGGCCATCGCGGCCCTGGACATGGCGGAGTGCAACCCCTGGTCCCGGCTCGTCATGTCAGAGCACAGCAGCCTGAGCAACCTGCGTGCCTGGATGCTGAAGCACGTGCGCAACCTCAGGGGCATGGCTGCCTGCGCCCGCAAGAAGGGCTCCAAGTAAGGCGCTGCCCGCCGCTGCCCCGGCCATCTGTGTGCAGCCGCAGGGCTGCGCTGCTGCCCCCCACAGGCCAGCCCGGCAGCTCAGCCCCTGGCCTGCGGCCACCGAGGGCTTGGCCTGGGCCCAGCGTGGGGCCCTGCCCAGAGGGGCTGTGCTGCTGGAGGCCAGATCCCGGCAGCTCTGCTTATCCTGGGGTCTCATGGCCCCAAGCCAAGCTCCACAGGGAGCAAGAACCTTCTGCCTCCCCAGTGCTGGAGAGAGCGGGGCTCCAGCATCACTGCCCTGCCACAGCTCCCTGGGCTCCGGCTGCCCCGAGGAGGCCCTGCCAGATCTGCAAAGGCGGGCCCCCTGCCAGCTCCCAGCACTTGAAGGGGCGGTGGTTCAGCAAGAGGCCCTGCCGCGAGGAGCTGCCAGTGCCAGTGTGAGTGCCAGGCCTGCCTCTGTCTCTGCTCTGGAAGGGAGCGGGGAAGGGCCTGAGAGCAGTAGGCCAGGAGGGAAAGGCATTTCAGCAGGCACATGCCAGTCCCCGTGTGCCAGTCCTGGGCGAGCATGGTGAACGCACCCTGCCGAGCTGGCTGGCACTGCCGAGGGCCCTGGGGGAGAGCAGCGGAGCCGGCTGGTGGGAGCCACGCTCACGGCCATGTCCCCTCCCTTCCAGCGGGCTGCCTGCCTCGAGCTCCGAGAATGGCCTCTCCCGGGCCAGGAGCTACAGCAACGGCGCCAGCGGGAGCAGCAGCAGCCAACAGAACTCGCCCCAGATCAAAGCCTCCCCCAGCTTCACCTTCGGCTGCACCAGGCCCGGCGGCCCTGCAGGCCAGAGCCAGAGCCCTCCGAACAGCAGCCCCAGGGTCCTGGCGCCGGTGAGAGGTAAGCTGGGCAGGGAGTCCTTCCTGGCTTTGCTGCAGGACGTGTGGAGCTGCTGCGCCCGGCGGCACCAGCCGGACTGGGCCCTGCTCTAAGCGAGGGGCCGAGTGCCGTCCAGACATGGAGACTGCCGTGCTCCTCGCCGGCTATGCCCGCCAGAGAGCTGCCCCCCGTGCCTGGGCCGGACCAGCTGCTGCCGTGGGGGAGGGCTGGCCTGTCTGGGGCAGGCATGGCGCTGTGCCGATCCCTGCAGCAGGACCCACAAAGGCCACGTTGTCACTGGATTGCTGTGGAGGGAAGCCAGCGTGAGCCTGCAGCATCTAGAGGAGCCGGCAGGGGCTCCAGCGCTGTCCCTGCCGTTGCTGCTCTCCCCAGCACTCCTGGGCCGTAGGGCAAGAGCTGCCCTGAGCCGCAGGACGAGCTGCAGGGTTCCCAGTGGCAGACGCAGGTGCCCAGACTGGGTTGCTGACCCCAGACTAACACAGCCCTTCTCCGAGCTGCCTGCTTCCGGCCACTGCCCTCCACATCTTGGCCCGGCAGCGACCGCTCCAGCCAAGCCTTCAGTTCCCTGGCTCTGCCTTTGGAGCCCCTGGCAGGCTACTTGCCTGGCCAGCCGAGGAAATCGGGACGTGACCAGCCCGTATGCTGGGGCCAATGGCTAGCAGCCAAGTGCAGGGACTGTGGTGAAGCGGGTCCCAACGGCCAAGGGGGAACACCCTGGGGTGCAGGGTTCCCCGAGCCCCGGGGCCTGGCGTGCCAGCTGGGCATTGTCCGTGGGACGCTGCGGCCGGGGCATCCGACGCTGCTCTCCCGGAAGCGCTGGTTGAATTCCCCACGAGCGTGGCTTGCTGTGCGCTGCCTTCATTTCGTGTGCAGCTTTGTCCTGAACGCTTGCTTCCCAGCACCTGTCGTGACCTTGCCTGGCAGCCTCCCTGGGAACAAATAAAGGCTTGTGTATCATGGGCACCTGGTAGCGTCTCTTCCTTCCCCTTGGCCTGCTTTGCCTGCCTCTGTCCGCCAAGCCACCTGCTGGCTAGAAACCAGCTCGGTGAGGGCTGGGAACTGTCCATGAGTTTGTGAAGAACAACTCATGGCAAACCAATGAGAGAGCTTTCAAATGCTGTCAAAGATACGGTCTCGCATGAGCTTCTTAGCAATAAACTAGGCAAATCCAACCTAGATGGGGCTACCTTACGGTGGGTGTAGAACTGGCTGGATGACCCTTCCCAGAGAGTAGTTAACGGTTCACAGTCCTGCAAGTGGGGTTCCGCAGGGGTCTGGTTTGGGCCCGGCTCTGTTCAATGGATTTAGCTGTTGGCACAGAGAGGATGCTTATGAAACTTGCAGATGATACGTAGGAGGGAGGGGTTGCAAGAGCTTTGGAGCAGTGGTTCCCAACCTTTTTTATACCATGGACTGGCAAACCCAATCACAAACGTTTGGCGGAGTGGTAACATTTGATTTGCATATTCAGTATGGTCATTCACTTTAAGAGGCCCCGTGCACTTTCCATCGCATCTGTGTGCACACGGTTTGTCGCTGTAACGGATCAGAGTTTGCAGATATGGGCAGCACCAGAGCAGTTCTGGTAACAGAACCCTTGCCTTTCTTCCCTGAAGCCAGGAACGCCTCCGGCACCATTGTTTGCATGTAATCATGCCAATGGCACGAGTTGGGCCTTTTGCTCCAGTATCCAAAAGCAGCCTGAAAGCTTTTAACCCGCCTGAAATGTTGGCACCACCCCATGCAGCCTGCCCCAGCCCAGGGGGCAGCCCTATGTCTGCAGCCCAGCTAGGGCCGCTGCGCTGAGGGGTTGGCTCTTGCTGCCTGCAGCCCAGAGAGAAAAGAGCTAAGGCTCCCCTCTGCCCCACCTCGCTGCACTGACACCAGCACCGCCCTCATTCCCACCTACCCCAGGCGGCCTGCAGCCTCTCCCAGACAAGAAAGGTGCTGTAATCAAACCTCTCCTCTCCCACACTTACTGCCCACTCCAAACTCCCCTCCCCCTGGGCCCTGCAGTCCCGACCACATCCTCCCTCCCTCCCTCCTCCTTGTGTCCCCTTCCCTACCAGCATGGTTGGCTGGAGCAGGGAGCTGTGCTGCTGAGGGAATGCCCTTCCCCAGCCAGGAAGCTCTCTGCCCAGCAGCCCTAAACCTCGGGGCAGGGCTCAATTAGCAGCCCCTCAGCTTACATGGAACTTAGATCCCACGGGCCAGCGGCTGGGAACCACTGACCCTTTGGAGGACAGGAGCAAAATTCCAACTGATCTGGACAGACTGGAGAAATGGTCGGAGGTCAATAGGATGAAGTTGAATAAGGACAAATGCAAAGTGCTCCACGTAGGAAGGAACAATCAGTCTCACACACACCAAATGGGAAGCGACTGTCTAGGGAGGAGCCCTGCAGAAAGGGATCTAGGGGTCAGAGGGGACCACAAGCTAAATAGGAGTCAACAGTGTGATGCTGTTGCAAAAAAAGCAAATCTGATTCCGGGCGGCATGAACAGGAGTGTTGTGAGCCAGACACGAGAAGTCATTCTTCCGCTCTGCTCTGGGTTGATTAGGCCTCGGTTGGAGTCTTGTGTCCAGTTCTGGGCACCACATTTCAAGAAAGATGTGGAGAAATTGGAGAGGGTCCAGAGAAGAGCAACAAGAATGATGAAAGGACTAGAGACCATGAGCTACGAGGGAAGACTGAAAGAATTGAGCTTGTTTAGTTTGGAAGGAGAAGACTGAGAGGGGACACGGTAGCAGGTTTCAAGTATCTAAAAGGGTGTCACAAGGAGGGGGGAGAAAAATGGTTCTCCTTGGCCTCGGAGGACAGGACAAGAAGCAATGGGCTTCAACTGCACAGGGGAGGTTTAGGCTGGACATTAGGAAAAACTTCCAGCAGCCTCTGCCCTGGGAAGAGGAAGGAACCTACCTGCCTCCGAGGGGGCAGAGCCACTGCCCTCTGTCCTCCGCCTGCTGTCAAGCTGCTAGTTTGGCATGAAGATTGAGTGTCCCTTCTGTGCTCCAGCGGAGGAGTTACCGGCCAGCACCAGTCCCTGCGCCGTGCCTTCCCAGGAGCGGCCCTCCAGGACGGAAATACCCGCGCTGGTGGGAGCGGGCGCGGACAGTCCGCACACGAGGCCGCACTCCCGATACTTTCTGAGCCCCCAAGGAGCGGAGGCCGCCGAACAAGCCTCGATCTCCGCGTGACACGGATGGCGGGAAGATTCCGTTCCAGCTGCCCCGCTGCCAGTGGTCCGTCCCTGTCGGCTCTCAGGGGCACCCACCCTATCTCCCCGCTGCAGATCCCTCCCCCCGCCAGAGCGCCGTGCCCAGGGCCCTACCCAACAGGCTGTCCGAGCTGCCCAGGGATTTCCCCCCTTCCACGGAGCAGTGCCCCCGAGGGCTCCGGCTGCAGAAGCAGCAGGCTGAGCTGGTCTGCTCGGTCCCGCATATGGAGTTCACCGGAGCCAAGGCAGCCGGCCAGCAGCCCCCCAGCCGATGGCTCTTGGCCAGAGCGGGGCAGCAGCTCGTGGGGCTCTCAAGTCCCCTTGTTGACACAAACGTTCTTCCCGGCCCTGGCTTGCCGGGCTCCCGCGCGGGGGCTGAGGCTGGGCGCTCTGGGCCACGGTTGGAGCAGCCGCCACGTTTGCCTTTTGTCGTGCTCGCCCCGAAGCCTGAGGGAGCCCTGGCGGACGTGGCACCCGCGGCGTGGGGGCGCTGCCTCGGCTCTCAGGGAGGGGCTGTGTTTAGGGTACAGCGGGCGGAGAGGGGGATACGGTACCGCGGGGGAGGGGCTGTGTTTAGGGTACAGCGGGCGGAGAGGGGGATACGGTACCGCGGGGGAGGGGCTGTGTTTAGGGTACAGCGGGGGGAGAGGGGGATACGGTACCGCGGGGGAGGGGCTGTGTTTAGGGTACAGCGGGCGGAGAGGGGGATACGGTACCGCGGGGTAGGGGCTGTGTTTAGGGTACAGCGGGCGGAGAGGGTGATACGGTACCACGGGGGAGGGGCTGTGTTTAGGGTACAGCGGGGCGGAGAGGGGGATACGGTACCGCGGGGGAGGGGCTGTGTTTAGGGTACAGCGGGCGGAGAGGGGGATACGGTACCGCGGGGGAGGGGCTGTGTTTAGGGTACAGCGGGGGGGAGAGGGGGATACGGTACCGCGGGGGAGGGGCTGTGTTTAGGGTACAGCGGGCGGAGAGGGGGATACGGTACCGCGGGGTAGGGGCTGTGTTTAGGGTACAGCGGGCGGAGAGGGTGATACGGTACCGCGGGGGAGGGGCTGTGTTTAGGGTACAGCGGGGCGGAGAGGGGGAATAGGGTACTGCGGGGAGGGGCTGTGTTTAGGGTACAGCAGGCGGAGAGGGGGATACGGTACCGCGGGGGAGGGGCTGTGTTTAGGGTACAGCGGGCGGAGAGGGGGATACGGTACCACGGGGGAGGGGCTGTGTTTAGGGTACAGCGGGCGGAGAGGGGGATACGGTACCGCGGGGGAGGGGCTGTGTTTAGGGTACAGCGGGGGGGAGAGGGGGATACGGTACCGCGGGGGAGGGGCTGTGTTTAGGGTACAGCGGGGGGGAGAGGGGGATACGGTACCGTGGGGGAGGGGCTGTGTTTAGGGTACAGCGGGCGGAGAGGGGGATACGGTACCGCGGGGGAGGGGCTGTGTTTAGGGTACAGCGGGCGGAGAGGGGGATACGGTACCGCGGGGTAGGGGCTGTGTTTAGGGTACAGCGGGCGGAGAGGGGGATACGGTACCGCGGGGTAGGGGCTGTGTTTAGGGTACAGCGGGCGGAGAGGGGGATACGGTACCGCGGGGGAGGGGCTGTGTTTAGGGTACAGCGGGCGGAGAGGGGGATACGGTACCGCGGGGGAGGGGCTGTGTTTAGGGTACAGCGGGGGGGAGAGGGGGATACGGTACCGCGGGGGAGGGGCTGTGTTTAGGGTACAGCGGGGGGGAGAGGGGGATACGGTACCGTGGGGGAGGGGCTGTGTTTAGGGTACAGCGGGCGGAGAGGGGGATACGGTACCGCGGGGGAGGGGCTGTGTTTAGGGTACAGCGGGCGGAGAGGGGGATACGGTACCGCGGGGGAGGGGCTGTGTTTAGGGTACAGCGGGCGGAGAGGGGGATACGGTACCGTGGGGGAGGGGCTGTGTTTAGGGTACAGCGGGCGGAGAGGGGGATACGGTACCGCGGGGTAGGGGCTGTGTTTAGGGTACAGCGGGCGGAGAGGGGGATACGGTACCGTGGGAGAGGGGCTGTGTTTAGGGTACAGCGGGCGGAGAGGGGGATACGGTACCGTGGGAGAGGGGCTGTGTTTAGGGTACAGCGGGCGGAGAGGGGGATACGGTACCGCGGGGTAGGGGCTGTGTTTAGGGTACAGCGGGCGGAGAGGGGGATATGGTACCGTGGGAGAGGGGCTGTGTTTAGGGTACAGCGGGCGGAGAGGGGGATACGGTACCGTGGGAGAGGGGCTGTGTTTAGGGTACAGCGGGCGGAGAGGGGGATACGGTACCGCGGGGTAGGGGCTGTGTTTAGGGTACAGCGGGCGGAGAGGGGGATACGGTACCGTGGGAGAGGGGCTGTGTTTAGGGTACAGCGGGCGGAGAGGGGGATACGGTACCGTGGGAGAGGGGCTGTGTTTAGGGTACAGCAGGCCGAGAGGGGGATACGGTACCGCGGGGGAGGGGCTGTGTTTAGGGTACAGCGGGGGGGGGGGGGGGATACGGTACCGAAGGGGAGGGGCTGTGTTTAGGGTACAGCGGGCGGAGAGGGGGATACGGTACCGCGGGGGAGGGGCTGTGTTTAGGGTACAGCGGGGGGGGGTATACGGTACCGAAGGGGAGGGGCTGTGTTTAGGGTACAGCGGGCGGAGAGGGGGATACGGTACCGCGGGGCAGGGGCTGTGTTTAGGGTACAGCGGGGCGGAGAGGGGGATACGGTACCGCGGGGGAGGGGCTGTGTTTAGGGTACAGCGGGGGGGGAGAGGGGGATACGGTACCGCGGGGGAGGGGCTGTGTTTAGGGTACAGCAGGGCGGAGAGGGGGATACGGTACCGCGGGGGAGGGGCTGTGTTTAGGGTACAGCGGGGGGGAGAGGGGGATACGGTACCGCGGGGGAGGGGCTGTGTTTAGGATACAGCAGGCGGAGAGGGGGATACGGTACCGCGGGGAGGGGCTGTGTTTAGGGTACAGCGGGCGGAGAGGGGGATACGGTACCGCGGGGGAGGGGCTGTGTTTAGGGTACAGCGGGGGGGAGAGGGGGATACGGTACCGCGGGGTAGGGGCTGTGTTTAGGGTACAGCGGGCGGAGAGGGGGATACGGTACCGCGGGGGAGGGGCTGTGTTTAGGGTACAGCGGGCGGAGAGGGGGATACGGTACCACGGGAGAGGGGCTGTGTTTAGGGTACAGTGGGGGGAGAGGGGGATACGGTACCACGGGGGAGGGGCTGTGTTTAGGGTACAGAGGGGCGGAGAGGGGGAATAGGGTACTGCGGGGGAGGGGCTGTGTTTAGGGTACAGCGGGGCGGAGAGGGGGATACGGTACCGCGGGGGAGGGGCTGTGTTTAGGGTACAGCGGGGGGAGAGGGGGATACGGTACGCGGGGAGGGGCTGTGTTTAGGGTACAGCGGGGGGGGGGGGATACGGTACCGCGGGGGAGGGGCTGTTTTAGGGTAGCAGCGGGTGGCCGGGAGAGGGGGATACGGTACCGCGGGGGAGGGGCTGTGTTTAGGGTACAGCGGGGGGAGGGGGATAGGTACCGCGGGGTAGGGGCTGTGTTTAGGGTACAGCGGGCGGAGAGGGGGATACGGTACCGCGGGGGAGGGGCTGTGTTTAGGGTACAGCGGGCGGAGAGGGGGATACGGTACCCGGGAGAGGGGCTGTGTTTAGGGTACAGTGGGGGGCAGGGGAACGGCCCGGGAGGGGCTGTGTTTAGGGTACAGGGGGGCGGAGAGGGGGATACGGTACCGGGGGGAGGGGCTGTGTTTAGGGTACAGCGGGGCGGAGAGGGGGATACGGTACGCGGGGGAGGGGCTGTGTTTAGGGTACAGCGGGGGGAGAGGGGGATACGGTACTGCGGGGAGGGGCTGTGTTTAGGGTACAGCGGGGGGGGGGGGATACGGTACCGCGGGGGAGGGGCTGTTTTAGGGTACAGCAGGCGGGGGAGGGGCTGTGTTTAGGGTACAGCGGGGGAGAGGGGGATACGGTACCGCGGGGAGGGGCTGTGTTTAGGGTACAGCGGCGGGGAGGGGGATATGGTACCGCGGGGGAGGGGCTGTGTTTAGGGTACAGCGGGCGGAGAGGGGAGATACGGTACCGCGGGGGAGGGGCTGTGTTTAGGGTACAGCGGGGGGGAGAGGGGGATACGGTACCGCGGGGGAGGGGCTGTGTTTAGGGTACAGCAGGCGGGGGAGGGGCTGTGTTTAGGGTACAGCGGGGGGGAGAGGGGGATACGGTACCGTGGGGGAGGGGCTGTGTTTAGGGTACAGCGGGGGGGAGGGGGATACGGTACTGTGGGGGAGGGGCTGTGTTTAGGGTACAGCGGGGGGGGGGGATACGGTACCGCAGGGGAGGGGCTGTGTTTAGGGTACAGCGGGGGGGGGGGATACGGTACCGCGGGGGAAGGGCTGTATTTAGGGTTCAGCAGGGGCAGCGATGGTGGTGCCACCGAGGTAGGGGTGGGGATACGGCGCTGGGGGGTCTGGGGTTCTGGGGGGCAGGGCTGCCAGCCCCTCCCTGAACTCCCTTTTAAACTCCCCCGTCCCCAGAGCCCCGTCTGCAGGACAAGCGGCGCCAGCAGCACCTGACTCCGCTGCGAGCAGCAACCAGCAGTATCCAGCCGCCAGCCCCTCTCCCTTCCTGCACCAGGCGTCCGCCCCAGGCTGCGCCGCCCGCCAGCCGGCGCCCCTGCCCCCTGCCTGCCTCTCTCAGCATGCCAGGTGGGTGACTCCGTGCCTGGCTTGGAACGGCCCCGGGACTCCAGTGGGGTGGCGTGTCCGGGGGCCGCTCTGGCCTGCAGCCTGGTCACCTCCCTGGGGACCCCTGGCCATGCTGGCAGGGCCAGACCCCGTCCCTGCGCACAGCCCAGGAAGGCACACAAGCCCTGTCCTTGCCAGGGCTAAGCTCTGCCCTTTGTCACCCAGGGACCTTGCCCACAGGCCGCGGGGCCCCGGCCCTGGAGGTCCCCAGCCAAGGACTCCGGGCAGCAGAGCCCAGCCGGGAGGAGAAGGCCCCCTACGGCCTGGCACTGGTGCAGGTAACCCTTGCGGCTGGGGAGAGTGTGGAACCAAAGGCAGCCCAGGCTGATGTCTGGGGTGGCCCAGCGAGCCCCTTTCGAGGGGTTGGGAAGCTGGCCCCTTGCAGCCATCAGGCCTGGCCAAGGACATCTGAGCCCAAGACCTGCGGCTGCAGGCAGAGCCCAGAGAGCCAGAGGTGCCCCAGAGCCGCTGGGTGGGCTGCACAGACAACAGGGATTGCAGAGGGAAGAATCGGGGGCCCTGGGCAGTCACCAAATGTAGTTGTGTCCCTGCCCCTGCTGTGGGCCAGGCCGGGGTGGAGGGGTCTGCTGGCCTCTGCGTGGCAGACAGGCTCCTCGCTGGGCAGCTTCCCTGGGGTTTGGCTCCCTGCACCAGGGAGGCCTGGTTGGCTGGGGTCCCGGGCCTGGAGTCGCCCCAGAAGCCAAGGGACGGCGCGGTGGCCCCTCATGCTGCAGGTAGCCTGAGCCCCCGGGGCTGGGCAGGGAGCCCCCATCATGCTGTGATTCCATCCCCCGTCCCCCCCCAACCGTCTCCTGTCTCTCTGCTTAGACCCTGCCGAAGAGGCTGAGCACCAGGAAGGCCCTGGAGCCACCCAGGTACCGTGCGTCACCCACGCGCCTCCCGGAGCCCCACCCTGCACTGTTCCCTGCTCTGGCCCCCGGGTCTCCTGCACCCCTCTGGGCACCCGGGAGCCCAGAGCCATGAGGCCAGCAGCCGGGGAGGGCAGGGCTGGGTCGGGTCACGGCCTTGCGCTCTTGTCGCAGCACGGCTGCTCCCACATGTGGTCCTGCCTGCGGAGCCAGAAGGGAATTCGGGAATGCTGGGGTTCAGCACCCGATACTTCGTGGGGCAGTGAGCCCCGAAGCCCTGGCCCGCACGGCCCAGGCCCAGCCCCAGCGCTGCTGGCTCCGTGCCGGGGCTGCAGCCACTCCAATGCACCTGGGCACGGACGCTGCAGGGCTTGGCCATCACCGCTCCTGCCAGTGGCTATTGCTGGGGGATACTGCCTGGCCCCTCCCCTGGCTAAGGGGCCTGTGCTGGGGGGGGGGGAGGGAGCGCCCGGCACCCAGCCATACCGACTGCCTAGCCGTCCCCCATGCCCTCCCCTGCTGAAGGGGCCTGTGCTGGGGGGGGGGAGCCAGCAATACCGACTGCCTAGCCGCCCCCCCATGCCCTCCCCTGCCGAAGGGGCCTGTGCTGGGGGGGGGGGGGGCCAGCAATACCGACTGCCTAGCCACCCCCCCCATGCCCTCCCCTGCCGAAGGGGCCTGTGCTGGGGGGGGGGGCAGCAATACCGACTGCCTAGCCACCCCCCATGCCCTCCCCTGCTGAAGGGGCCTGTGCTGGGGGGGGGGGGCCCAGCAATACCGACTGCCTAGCCACCCCCCCCATGCCCTCCCCTGCCGAAGGGGCCTGTGCTGGGGGGGGGGTGGGCCAGCAATACCGACTGCCTAGCCACCCCTCATGCCCTCCCCTGCTGAAGGGGCCTGTGCTGACCACCTGCTCTGGAGCCCCCTGGTCCCTGCCCAGGTGGCTGGAGGTGGCTGGCTGGAGCAGATGCCGAGGGGCCCAGCCGGGCTAACCTGAGCACTGAGGGCTCCCGCCCGCCAAGCGGATATAGGCGGGGCCGCCCAGAGAACCCTTCCCAGCGGAGAAAAGAGCTCGAGCCGTTCCCAGAGGAGTGGTCCTTGGATGGCCATAAGCCAGGCTGGGCAGGGCTGGTCCCTCCTCCTGGGCACCTGGTGCTAGCCCTGTGGTCTAACTGTCCCACCTGGGTGGCCTCCTTGGCTAGGTGCTGGGAGCGTGGAATAGGCACCTGCCCCATGCACTGTCCAGGCAGCCCCTTGAGAGCCTGATGGAGGCTGCGTCCCATGAGCTGGCTCCGTCCCAGCCTGTCCTTTGCTTTGGCCCTGCGGCCAGGCCCAGCTCTGGTGGGCACAGCCGGGTTCCCTTGTCCCGTGGCTGGAGCGAGCTGGCCATAGTGACCACGGACAGAGCCCTCGCCGTGATATCTGCTGCTCCCAGCGAGGGGAGGGCAGAGCGGAGCAGCTGCTTTGCTGGCACCCACCCCGCCAGACCCAAGGGGCACCGAACCGAAGGCAGATGGGACTGAGCCCCTGGGGCACAGAGGGGTCTGTTCTGGCACGCTCTCTGGTTCTCTGCAGCCTCGGGCCGCTGCCGCTCCGCCCCAGCCGGATCCCTGTGCGCAAGAAGGCGGCAGAGTGCGCCCCACGTTTGTTGGGGCTCAACGGCAAGAGCACCCCAGCCCTCCAGGTCTGGAAATACACCCATGCTGGAGCCCTGCCCCAAAGGTCTCTGCCAGGTAGGGAACTGTGGGCACAGGACGGCAGGGGCAGGTTCAGCCATGTGCCCTGCCACAGATGGCGCCCCCAGACCCACCTCTGCCAGGCTGGGCTGACCCTGGGGTTGAAATCTGCAGTGCGGGGCCTGGGCCCCTTCCAGCAGCCTCCGTGCTCAGCCCTGGCACCAAAGCTGGGGCAGCGCAGTCAGCCCGTGGGGGAACTTCCTGGCCCTCCCCACTATACCCCCACCACACCTGAGCCAACAGCCCCAGGTCTTTTCAGCCTGCAGGGGAGCACGGCCCCTCTGCCAAGGCCCTGGAAAGGCCAGCTGCTGGCCCTGGGACAGGGCTGCTGAGCTGGGGGGCATCAGGCCCTGGAAAGGTTTTGGCTGCTGGCCCTGGGGCACGGCTGCTGAGACAGGGCAGGGCACCAGGCTCTGGGGCACGGCTGCTGAGACAGGCAGGGTGCCAGGCTCTGGGGCACGGCTGCTGAGACAGGCGGGGTGCCAGGTTCTGGGGCACGGCTGCTGAGATGGGCGGGGTGCCAGGCCCTGGATCAGCCGGCTGCTGAGCCTCTGGCTCTGTTCCCCTGCAGCGTTCCCGGGGGAGGCTGCGGCGTTCAGCAAGGGGATGCAGACAGAGCCGCTCTTCCTGTGCGACGAGCCCGAGGGCCTGCTCAGCGAGGTACTGGGCCACTGGGGGTGGGAGGGGCACCCCTCTCCACTGCTGGCTTGCTCCTGGGGCAGGCGGCCTGGCACCAGGGCTGCAGCACAGCCCTGCCCTCACCGCTGGGGTTGCTCTGCGGCAGGCCTGCACGGCCCCTTTCCCAGCTGCCTCAGCCTGCTCTCGTCTGTTGCAGCATCTGCCAAGCCGAGCCCCAGACTCACCCCAGCTCAGCTCCTACCACAAGATCCTGTCCTTCTGCACTGAAGCCTGACGCGCCTGCTCCAGCTGCTGCCTCCGGCCAGCCTGTCTGCACTGCGGGCCCGGCCCGCCCGGGGGCTCCAGCCTCTGCTTCAAACCAAAGCTGTTCTGGAGATCGGGCTTCTAGCCCAGGGTCCCCCCACCCAGCAGCTCCCTGCCTGGCCCTGCTGGAGCCGCCCCTGAGCGGCACTGGGCTCCCTTGTGCAAGTCCCCCATCCCTCCACTTCCCCGCTAACCTCAGGCCGTGGCCAGGCCGAGGGTGAAGCTAGCAGCCACGGAGGGGGCTGGGCAGGGCTCAGATGCCAGCTCAGGCTGCAGCACTACTCCGCTGCTGGAGTGCAGGAGAATCAAGCTGGGGCAAAGGGCTTTCCAGCAGGGGCCAGGGCTCCCTGGTGTCTTGCTTCAGGCAGCGGGGGAGTGTCTATGGGGGTCTTCTCAGGCAGAGCATGGTGCTAGCAGAACCTCAGTGAGCCAGGCCAGGTATCTCCAGTCAGGGCCCACGGGTATAGCTGGCAGCCACAGCAGGCTCTTAAAGGCTGCTTGCAAGCCCCGGAGCTGCAGGTCAGCTCCTACCTGGTGACAGGCAGGGTCAGGACTGGAGCAGCCCACGGCCCATCGCTCAGCCCTGGGCTGCCCCCCTCAGCCAGCAGGCACAGAGCTGTTCCTGCCTTGGAAGCTATTTTTATGATGGGTTTGTCTTGTAATGTGTTTCTATTAAAGTTGGTTTGGAAGAAATGTCCTATGAGGTCTGTAGTCTGAGCCGGGCACTGCCACTACGTGCCTTCCCTTCGAGCCTCTGCCTGGGCCAGGCTCTGCCCAGCTGGGAGCCCCGGCCTGCGTGCAGCTGCCAGGCCAGGCCCCTTCCAGCAGGCGTCTGCATGGCTGTGAGTGGCACCGCAGGGCCCTCTGCTGTTAACACTGGTTTTCAGCTGGCATGAGCCCCTCACCCACCACTGGGCCCAGGCAGGAGGTGCCTCAGCACAGCTCTGAGGCCTCGCACCTGCTCAGCCCCAGCCTGCAGGAGACAGGTAAGTTGGCTGAATGTGAGCTGCGGGAGCAGCTTTGGGACCCCTGAACATGGCCAGCTTGAGGAGCCAGGCGGTTACTGGCCTGTATTTGCCACTTGTGCAACCTTTGCTGGGGCCCAACAAATCAATTGGTGAGGGGTGAGAGCGGGCCGTGCCTGCCTTCACAGAGAGACTGAAGGGAAACAGTCCCGTGCTGGTAACTATGCTCCAGCTGCATTGCAGGTGCCATTCCAAGCAGCTGTGGAAGGTTTTTCCCTTGAAAGTGCCTGTTGTCAGCTGTGAGCCCCCAGGATTGGCACTTTTCCAGCGCTGTGTATAGACCACTGCCAGCCCTCCCCCTGCTCACTTCCTTCTTACCGCCAGGGACGGGAGTTGGAGCTTTCCCATTCCTGTGCCTCGGGCTCGCGATTCCCTGGCTCTCGGCATTTCTACTGTGCATGGCTGTGAAGAGCGTTGTAGCCAAATGGACAAGGGCAGGATTTGCAGGGGCTTTCGCCGGAGAACCAAAAATGAAAGGGGCTGCAGACTAAACGCTTCCTGATGGAGTCAGCTCTGCGCCCTCCGCCTGCACTGCCGGGCCTGGCACCGATGCCGGCCTCCTTGGGGTGCAGCACACCTTGTGTGGTGCAGGGTGGCCTCCAAACTCCCTCAGTGCCGGCACGCTCCGGGATCCGTGTCTCGGCCCTGTTTGTACTCCCCAGTGCTGCGTAAGAAGCAGCAGTGCACCTGCCTGCTCCATGGACATGAGCAATCACCCAGGCTAGAAGTACCCACCCGGGGAACCAGTGTTAGGTAATGGGCTTGGCCGGCTACCACAAGCCAAGGGTTGGAAGTGGGAGCCAGAATCGGGTGTTAATTCCCCAAGGGCGGCGGGGGGCTCTCTCACTGGCCACTTAACAGCTGCCACCTCTGTTCTGGCGCCAGAGCAGCTGATCACTCGTGTCCCTGGGGTCAGCCAAGTCACGGGGGCCTTCCTCAGCACCTGCTCGGGGCTGTCCGCCGGGAGGCCACGGAGCGCGAGAGAACAGGCCGGCGCGGGCAGGTTCTGGCCCTTTATTGGTGTCCAGGGGGGTCGCTCTGCACACGGGGGCGGCGAGCTGGAGCCATGCTGCAGGGCTGCGTCCCACGGCGACGGCGGGCGGCACTCGGGCCCTGTGGGCAGAGAAGAGCAGCGCTAAGGGCCGGTCCCGAGACCCCCCCCCGCGGCCCGAGCCCCCCCCGCGGTTCGCGGCGCCTACCGGGCTCAGTCCTGGCGCTTGGGGTTGTTGACGGCCACGTAGTGGTAGAGCACCACGAGCAGGAAGAGCGACACGCCCAGCATGTTGGCGAAGATGGCGAGCTGCACGTCCGTGATCATCCTGCGGGGGGGAGGGGCGGGTCAGCGCGGGCCGGGGGGGCCGGCGGGGCCCGGGGGGGGCCCTAGCCCCCCAGTCACTCACCCGGCGGCGGATCGGAAGCTCCCCGGACACGTCTCCCAGCGGCGGATCGACTTCCGCTCGCGGCGCGGTGCATTGTGGGGAGCGCGGGAGGCTCTGAGGGCGGGGCCTGGCTGGCGGTTGGCCACGCCCCTCGCCTGCTAAGCGCCGCCGCGCGCCTCTGCCGGCCCCGCCCCCCGCGCTAACTGCCTCCTGCCACAGGCCGGCCTCGCGCCCCCAGCCCCGCCCTTCACAGCGCCCCTCGACCGCCCCGCCCCTCCACTGTCCTCCCCGACCGCCCCGCCCCCCAAACCTCCCAGCCCCCCAACTGCCCCACCACCCGCCCAACCGCCCCCCAAACCTCCCAGCCCCCCAACTGCCCCACCACCCGCCCCCCAAACCTCCCAGCCCCCCAACTGCCCCACCACCCGCCCCCCAAACCTCCCAGCCCCCCAACTGCCCCACCACCCGCCCAACCGCCCTGCCCCCATTCGCCCCCCAAACCTCCCAGCCCCCCAACTGCCCCACCACCCGCCCAACCGCCCCCCAAACCTCCCAGCCCCCCAACTGCCCCACCACCCGCCCCCCAAACCTCCTAGCCCCCCAACTGCCCCACCACCCGCCCAACCGCCCCCCAAACCTCCCAGCCCCCCAACTGCCCCACCACCCGCCCCCCAAACCTCCCAGCCCCCCAACTGCCCCACCACCCGCCCAACCGCCCTGCCCCCATTCGCCCCCCAAACCTCCCAGCCCCCCAACTGCCCCACCACCCGCCCAACCACCCCCCAAACCTCCCAGCCCCCCAACTGCCCCACCACCCGCCCCCCAAACCTCCCAGCCCCCCAACTGCCCCACCACCCGCCCAACCGCCCCCCAAACCTCCCAGCCCCCCAACTGCCCCACCACCCGCCCCCCAAACCTCCCAGCCCCCCAACTGCCCCACCACCCGCCCAACCGCCCTGCCCCCATTCGCCCCCCAAACCTCCCAGCCCCCCAACTGCCCCACCACCCGCCCAACCGCCCCGCCCCCAATCGCCCCCCAAACCTCCCAGCCCCCCAACTGCCCCACCACCCGCCCAATCGCCCCCCAACTGCCCCACCACCCGCCCAACTGCCCCGCCCCCAATCGCCCCCCAAACCTCCCAGCCCCCCAACTGCCCCACCACCCGCCCAACCGCTCCGCCCCCAATCGCCCCCCAAACCTCCCAGCCCCCCAACTGCCCCACCACCCGCCCAACCGCCCCGCCCCAATCGCCCCCAAACCTCCCAGCCCCCCAACTGCCCCACCACCCGCCCAACCGCCCCGCCCCCAATCGCCCCCCAAACCTCCCAGCCCCCCAACTGCCCCACCACCCGCCCAACCGCCCCGCCCCCAATCGCCCCCCAAACCTCCCAGCCCCCCAACTGCCCCACCACCCGCCCAACCGCCCCACCCCCAATCGCCCCCCAACTGCCCCACCACCCGCCCAACTGCCCCCCCAAACCTCCCAGCCCGCCAACTGCCCCACCATCCGCCCAATCGCCCCCCAAACCTCCTAGCCCCCTAACTGAACCACCACCCGCCCAATCGCCCCGCCCCCAATAGCGCCCCCAAACCTCCCAGCCCCCCAACTGCCCCACCACCCGCCCAACCGCCCTGCCCCCAATTGCCAACGGGCTCAGACTAGGCCTGCGGGGGGGCTGAGGGGCCTGGGTGCAGGCTCTGGGTGGGGCTGGCAACAAGAGGTTTGGGCAGCAGATACCCCAGCTCTCTCCTTGCAGCAGCCTTGGCCCCCGGCGCCCTGCCGGGGCCACTCCGGGGCTGGGGGGACAGGCTCGTGCTGATGGGCTCCCTGAGTGCCTGTAGCACAGCCGGACAGCTGACAGTGCTCTTAGCCCACAGCACGCAGGGGGCGTGTGCGGGGTCCGGGCGTGGGACGGGGAGGGAGAGGCTGTTGGGCCAGGCAGTCCGACCCCAGGACCAGGAGAGCTGCCGGCGGCCCTGCCCCAGGCCACGCGGCAGCAGCATGGATGGGCGTGCGGTGCTGGTGCCAGGCGCCGGCTGCCTGGGCTGGTCGTGCTCCTGGGTCTGCGCTGCGGGCTATGGGCGGGCTGAGGCAGTTCGGCGGTGCCTGCGGGGGCGGCTCTCAAAGCCCAGCCCCGCCCCATCCCACCAGCCTGGCATCGCCCCTGGCCCTGGGGACCCAGCCACGGCAGACCTGCCAGCCCAGCTCTGTGCCCTATTGTGAGGTCTGGGCTGCATCAGCGGGTCTCTGCCGAGCCCCAGGGCCATGCTGGGCTGGCACAGCTCCATTGTGATGCGGCTCAGAGCCCCTGCGGCTCTCTGGGCGCCGAAGGCCATGAGCGAGCTGCTCCGCTGTCTGAGCTCGGGGGCCCCCCTGGCCGTGCTGAGGGCTGGGCTGCTGCTGGCTGGGCTCTGGGCTCTTCGGACCCTGGCAGCATTGGGGGTGAGCCAGGAGCCAGGCTGGGTGGAGGGCAGGACAGGGAGGCAGGGAACCATTCCCCCCTCCCCATGCTCTGGGCCCTGGATTCATTAACGTTGGGGGGCTGGCACATTGGGGATACTGCCCCCCCCCCAGCCTCCAGCAATAACATTGAGACCGTTCCTACTTCGTCACAGGTCACTGGTGCAAATACCCCAAACTGCAGGGCGTTGGAGCCCTCTGGGCGGGGTGCTGCCTCCCTGGGCAGGGACCGGGAAGAAACCCAGAGCCATCAGTGCAGGGCAGAGGAGAGGGAGGGGGGGACCTGCCAGGTAGGGCTCTCCCGCCTGCCCCAGGGGCCTGTAGAAATCTGGGTGACCCTGGCCATGCACAGGCTGTTGGGGGCAGGCTATAAAAGGAGAGTGGCCCCTGGCAGTGCCCAGCGGCCCCTGGCTCCAGGCCAGCCGTGGAATGATAGATGTGCCCATGGGCAGCTGCCCGGCTTGGCCCACACCTGCAGTGGCTGGGGGAGGGGCGCCTAGCTCCCAGCTCCAACCCAGCCCCAGCAGTGGGCACAGGCACCCTTCCCCCAGCCCAGGGGCTGCTGCGGGGAGTCCTCTCCCCTCGTCACACCCTTGGGGCAGCCTGCACCCCATACCCATCGTCCCTGGCCCCACCCCAGAGCCCGCACCCCCACACTCCCCCCCACCCCTCTGCCTCATCCCTGGTCCCACCCCAGAGCCCGCACCCCATGCGAAGCCCTCACTCCCCTGCACCCCAACCCTCTGTCCCAGCCCTGAGCCCCCTCCCACACTCTGGACCCCTCAGTCCCCACCCGCCACATGACTTTTGAGGTGGACCACACATGTGGGGGGCACTAGTGGGTGCCCCGGGCGGGGGCCCTGCCCGGCAGGAGGGGCAGGCCTAGCAGAAGCCTGACGCAGTGCGTGTGTCCGGCAGGCCCAGCGCAGGACGAGGCAGAGGAGCCGCCGGCGAGCAGAGCGAGGTGAGCAGCCCCCTTGTGCCCCTGTGGCTGCAGAAATCGGGGCGCCCCCAGCAGCTCACGCTCTGCTTTGTATCCTCCAGCCCCGTCTGCGCTCCGGGAGCAGGGAGCCAGGGACGGAGAGATGTGCAGAGGGACGAGGTATGCGCCCCCTGCCACCCCATATGACCCCCTCAGCCCTGCACCCCAACCAACCCCGCACCCCCAGCATCCCTCAGGCCCCCATCCCTGCACCCCCAACATCCCTCAGCCCCCCATCCCCAGCATCCCTCAGCCCCCCATCCCCGCACCCCTAACATCTCTCAGCCCCCCATCCCTGCACCCCCAGCATCCCTGCACCCCCCCAGCATCCCTCAGCCCCCCTCCCCAGCATCCCTCAGCCCCCCATCCCTACACCCCCCAGCATCCCTCAGCCCCCATCCCCAACATCCCTCAGCCCCCCATCCCCGCACCCCCAGTATCCCTCAGCCCCCATCCCCAACATCCCTCAGCCCCCCATCCCTGCACCCCCAGCATCCCTCAGCCCCCATCCCCAACATCCCTCAGCCCCCCATTCCCGCACCCCCAACATCTCTCAGCCCCCCCATCTCCCCATCCCCACACCCCCCAGAATCCCTCAGCCCCCCATCCCCGCACCCCCAGGATCCCTCAGCCCCCCATCCCCACACCCCCAATGTCCCTCAGCCCCCCATCCCTGCACCCCCAACACCCCTCAGCCCCCCCATCCCCGCACCCCCAACATTCCTCATCCCCCCAACCCTGCACCCCCCAGCATGCCACAGCTCCCCATCCCCATATCCCCACCGTCCCTCAGCCCCCTATCCCTGCACCCCACAGCCCCCCATCCCCACAGCCCCCAACATCCCTCAGCCCCCCATCCCCGCACCCCTCGGCATCCCTCAGCCCCCATCCCCAACATCCCTCAGCCCCCCATCCCCACGCCCCCCAGCATACTTCAGCCCCCCATCCCCACACCCCCAGCATCCCACAGCCCTCCATCCCCGTATCCCCAACATCCCTCAGCCCCCCATCCCCGTATCCCCACCGTCCCTCAGCCCCCTATCCCTGCACCCCCCCAGCACCCCACAGCCCCCCATCCCTGCAACCCAACATCCCTCAGCCCCCTATTCCCGCACCCCCAGCATCTCTCAGCCCCCCATCTCCCCATCCCCACGCCCCCCAGAATCCCTCAGCCCCCCATCCCTGCACCCCCAACATCCCTCAGCCCCCCATCCCCGTATCCCCAACATCCGTCTACCCCCGTTCCCCAGTGTAGGTCCTGCCAGGCCCTCTGCCCCTGCCCTCCGAGCGCAGGTCCTGCCAGGCCCCCTGCCCCCGTCCCCCAACTCAGGTCCTGCCAGGCCCTCTGCCCCCGTCCCCCAATGCAGGTCCTGCCACACCCTCTGTCCCCATCCCCCCAGTGCAGGTCCTGCCAGACCCTCTGCCCCCATCGCCCCAGTGCAGGTCCTGCCAGACCCTCTGCCCCCATTCCCCCAGTGCAGGTCCTGCCAGGTACTCTGCCCCTGCCCTCCCAATGCAGGTCCTGCCAGACCCTCTGCCCCCATCCCCACAGTGCAGGTCCTGCCAGGCCCCCTTCCCCCACCCTCCCAGTGCAGGTCCTGCCAGACCCTCTGCCCCCATCCCCACAGTGCAGGTCCTGCCAGGCCCCCTTCCCCCACCCTCCCAGTGCAGGTCCTGCTAGGCCCTCTGCCCCCATCCCCACAGTGCAGGTCCTGCCAGACCCTCTGCCCCCATCCCCCCAGTGCAGGTCCTGCCAGACCCTCTGCCCCCATCCCCCCAGTGCAGGTCCTGCCAGGCCCCCTTCCCCCACCCTCCCAGTGCAGGTCCTGCCAGGCCGTCTGCCCCTGCCCCCCAGTTCACGTCCTGTCAGGCCCTCTGCCCCCATCCCCCAGTGCAGGTCCTGCGAGGCCCTCTGCCCCCATCCCCCCAGTGCAGGTCCTGCCAGACAGTCTCCCCCTGCCCTCCCAGTGCAGGTCCTGCCAGGCCCTCTGCCCCTGTCCCCCAGTGCAGGTCCTGCCAGGCCCTCTGCCCCCATCCCGCCAGTGCAGGTTCTGCCAGGTACTCTGCCCCTGCCCTCCCAGTGCAGGTCCTGCCAGACCCTCTGCCCCTGCCCTCCCAGTGCAGGTCCTGCCACGCCCTCTGCCCCCATCCCCCCAGTGCAGGTCCTGCCAGACCCCGTGCCCCCATTCCCCCAGTGCAGGTCCTGCCAGGACCTCTGCCCCTGCCCCCCAGTGCAGGTCCTGTCAGGCCCTCTGCCCCCGCCCTCCCAGTGCAGGTCCTGCCAGACCCTCTGCCCCCGCCCTCCCAGTGCAGGTCCTGCCAGACCCTCTGCCCCTGCCCCCCAGTGCAGGTCCTGCCAGACCCTCTGCCCCTGCCCCCCAGTGCAGGTCCTGCCAGGCCCTCTGCCCCCATCCCCCTAGTGCAGGTCTTGCCAGACTCTCTGCGCCCGTCCCCCCCAGTGCAGGTCTTGCCAGGCCCTCTGCCCCCGTCCCCCAGTGCAGGAGAGGCCTGTCATGGGAGGGTCTCAGGAAGCTGGTGTGGGGGGATTATCTCTGGGAGCAGGGTCCATCTCGGTGGGGGCTGTCTGGGGGATCTGCAGTCTGGGGGCCATGTCGTGTGGGCTATGGGCTAGGGTGACCGGGCGGTGGGGCTGTCTGAGGGTTTGGGGTGTGAACTCGGCTGCCTTAGCTGGTTCCTGTCCTGCAGCTGCCTGGCGCTGTCCCCGTACCTGCCCCTGGGCCACGCGCTGCACACGGTGGAGCGGCACATTCAGCACCTCGCCCAGCACCTGGACCACGTTACCAACCCGTAAGGCGGCGAGGGGAGGCCGGGCCGGGGGGTGCAGGGCCCTCCACCAGCGGTGCAGAGAGCCAGGGCAATGGGGCTCACTCTTCATGGGGCGGGCAGAGTCTGGGGCCCTCCCTTGCTCTCCCTGAGCCCCCCACTTCGCCCCCCTGCTTGGGGTGGAGCCTGTAATAGGGCAGTGGTCTGGGGGCACCGCTGAGAGGGTCAAATCGGGGCAAATTGCTCAGAACCAGGTGACTTCCAGCCCAAGCCTGGGGTCCCCCTCTCTAAGGCACCAAACCAGCCATCCCAAGGCTGCTGTTCCCACGCTGGCCAGCGAGAAGTCGTGCAAGCAGTCATAAGACCCTCCCCTAAGACATGTCTCTGTCCAATCCCTGTGCTCCTCTGCACCTGGCGGCTTTCCTCCCGCCCTTCGTAACAACTGCTCAACCACCTTCTTAATGGTAAGTGCCAGCAGTCTGGCTCCACTTTGGATTAGGTGCAGCCCGTCCTTCCTGTCTAGGCTCCCCCTTTCCCAAAAGCTTCCCCAGTTCCTAATCAATCTAAACCGCTCCTCTCTACACCGTCGTCTCACCCATGCACTGAGACTCTGATGCTCTGCCTGCCTGGCCCTGTGCGTGGATCCCCCATTGCTAACACCTGCCTTTGCCTAACGACTGGAGTTCCCTCCCCCAGAGAGGTATCCTCCGTGCGAGAGGATCCCACAACATCCTCTGGATGGAGGGTCCCAACTGTGGGATCATTTCCCTCTGCTCCAGTTGGCTGTTCTTCCCTGAGCCTTTCCCCCTCCTCCACAGCACAGGGGCTGTGGGACCGGAGGTGGGACAGTTCTACAGTGGCCCTCAGAGACCGCGTATGGGCTCTGGAGGCCAGGGTGGCTGAACTGGAGGAGCTAAGGGAGGCCAAGAGGTACATGGATGAGGCTTTCTGGGACACTGTAGAACTGGGTGTGACGGTGAGTCGGGGCTCCCCCTGATCCTGCAGCCCCATAGCAGCAAGAACAGACTCTGCCAGCCGGTAGAGTAGAGAGGGGTTTATTGCTCCTCCAGGAGACAGCCCAGCAGAGACGTGATGTGGTTACCGGAGTCAGGGCCAGAATGCCTCAGATCCCTTGGGTTAGGGGGTCCATTGCCCCCCTAAACCCTCATCCCTCAGCTTAGGCTGTTTCCTTCATGTTTCCCAGCCAGCAACTGCCCGTTCCCCCCAAACCTCCCTTCCTTTGTTCCCTCCCTGCCCTCAACCGGTTGGACAGGTTGGGTCTTTGCCTACCTGACCTTAGGCAGCCGTCCTGCTGGGCAGTGCTACAGGTACCGGCCAGTAGGGGTCACCCCAGCCCACACACAGCCACCAGTGGGTGCCCAGAGGGTGTGGCCTGCCCACCACATCACACTGGGAAAGGCTGGGGGGGCACAGGGAGCACTGGGGTGTGTGAGGGGAGGTGGGGGATGGGTTAGAACCTCTCCCCTGTGTGAGGGGGGCTGGGTGGGGCACAGGGAGCACTGGGGTGTGTGAGGGGAGGTGGGGGATGGGTTAGAACCTCTCCCCTGTGTGAGGGGGGCTGGGTGGGGCACAGGGAACGCTGGAGTGCCTGAGGGGGCTGCTTGTGGGACTTCTCACTGGCCAGCGCAGGAACAGCTGTGCTCGGGGTGGCTGGTTTGGTGCCCTAGAGAGGGGGACCCCCAGGCTTGGGCTGGAAGTCTCCCTGGTTCTGAGCATTTCGCCCTGAGTTGACCCTCAGCGATGCCCCAGAAAACCTCCTGTGTTACACCGCCCCATATCCCTCCCTGCAGCCAGCTGTGCCCTGCCCGGATCCCCGCCCCACCCAGCCCCCAGTGCCCTGTGCCCTGCGCTCACTCCCCGCTGCCTGTGTCTCTTTCCTCCAGGGCAGTCTGGCGAGCTGAGTTCCCCAGTGATGCCCACAGCTCCGAGGACTCCCGCCCCTCCTCGCTGTGTAGCTGCGCCTGCTGCTCGGGAAGAGACGCTGCCTCCAGGCTGCGGGAGCCCTGGGGCCAGACTTGGGACACCCTGCCCCTGATACCTCCTCCTGCTGGCCAGGGGCCCCCTTCGTGCTGCCCAGGAACTGCTGCTGCCCAGGGAAACTCAGCACCTGGCAACTCTCAGCCCCTCGTCAAGCACCTTGCAGGGGAGGCCCCGGGCCGCTGGGCTCGGAGGACGGGCCAGGTCACACCACGCGGCCTAGATGTCACCGTGCAGAGCAGCCCACTGCCCCACACCGAGTGCCTGGCCCGGCGGGGGCCCAGCATGCCCGCCCAGGGCCCAGCAGCCAGCGGCAGCAGCACCAGTGTTGCGTTCAGCACAAGCGGCGCCTCCTTCCTGAGCGTCGCGTGGCGGGAGCAGCTGGAGTGGCATGTGCAGAGCAAGCCCCATGCCGCCCTGGCCCCACGCTGCCCCAAGGCTGGGCCAATGGGCACGAGGCGGGGCTCAGAACCAGGCCGTGGACTCCAGGGCCTGGGCAAGATTCAGAAAGCTGGAGCCAGCCCCCCACGGAGCCAGGGGTCCCATGTGTGCGTCACGGCAGCCGGCTCCTCTGGGCGGGCCCCCTGCCCGGCCGTGCTGGGCGGCCTCACGCTGGCCAATGTGGCCAAGCTGCAGCACCACGTGGCCAGGAAGAGCTTCCAGTGCCGGCTGGAGACGCTGCCGTGGCTGGTGAGAAGGTCCCAGTGCAGTTCTGCCCTGGGCTCAGCGGCTGCCCTGCCCCAGCCCAGTCACCCCCGGGAGCAGGCCAGGAAGGACGAGTGCCCAGCAGTGCCAGCCATGCAGCCCGCGTCCATCCGCAGCCTCCAGAGCAGCCTGTCCCGCGAGCGCCTGGCCTCCCTCTGGGGCCTGCCCACGTGGCTCACGCAGTCCCTGGCCAAGCTGCTCCCCGTCTGGGGGCCAGGAGAGGAGGGTGCCGCTGCGCTGGGCAAGCAGGCCTGGCTGGACAAGGACGGGCACGGCCAGCAAGACACACCGTGGCACCTCTGGGCCCTCCCCAGCACCCTCCTGCGGCTGCTCCAAGCCCTCCTGCTGCCAGCACTAGGCGAGAGGAAGCCACAGCCCTGTAAGCTTGCCGTGGGCCCCAGCCATGGGGGTGGTGCCTGTGCTATTCCCCCAGCTAGGCCCTCCCCCTGCAGTGGGGCCCAGGCTGGCAGATCCGTGGCTGGACGTGGCTCCTGGCCGGCAGGGGACCTTCCACACCCCTCCCCGGGTACCACATAGTGCACAGGGCAGCAGCACTGTGGGGGCCTGGGCAGGGTGCTCCCCAACACTGCCCCCTGCTGCCAGCGGCCTGTGGCTGCCCCTGTCCTGGGGATACAGGGAGCAGAGGCCGAGGCGGGTGATGGCAGCTCTGTCCCAGCCAGCCTGGGGGGGATCCCTGTTGCCAGCTTGCTAGCCAGGTTCCTGGCGGTGCCAGCATCTCCCTCTGCATGGGGACCGGCCAGGCCAGGGTGGGCTGGGGGCTCCCGGAGCTCTAGGGGGTTGCGAGAGCTCATGGGGGTTCCCAAAAGCTGCCAAAGGAGGGGCCATGGGTGCCCACAACTGTCACCCCCCTCTTGTCCCCTCAGGTGCTGAGGCTGTCCGGCAGAGCCAGGAGCCCTGCGTGTGCCCCCTCGGCCTGCCCTGTGTTGGCCTCAGGCTGAGCCCGCAGGCGGTGGCCAGGCTGCAGGCCCACGGGGCCCACAAGTGCCTGGAGATCAGAGCAGGGGCCGTGCCCGGCGTGGTGAGCGCGTCGCAGGAAGCTGGCTGTGCAGGGGAGCTGCCGGCCCTGCCCAAGCTGCTCCGCCCTGGCCAGAGGCACCCACAGCCCCGGCCCAGCAGGTGCCCGGCCCTGGGGCCGGAGGTGGCTTGGCGCATCGAGCTCCACGTCCGGCAGAAGGGGCTGCTCTTGCGGTGGGGGCTGCCCACCCTCTACACGCAGTCTCTGGCCTTTCTGGTCCCCTGCGCCCCCCGCCGGCTGGCCCCCCGTGCTGAAGGGGACCCAAGGCTGGAGCTCGCTGAGCAGAATACCCCCTTCCTGAGCACCCCCACCCGCAACCGTTTGGAGTGGCACATCCGCAGCAAGAGGCTGCAGCATCAGTGGGGCCTGCCCCCCCTCCTGCAGCGCTCCCTGGCAGCCTTCCAGGCCCCAGTGCCCCGCCACGGTGCCCCGGGCCCCCGGCACCCCAGGGACGTGGCCGTGGGGCCCCAGGCTCTGCCCTTCCTTAGCAGCAGCGTCCAGAGGGATCTGGAGTCCCACCTCCTCACCCTGAAGGCGCAGCGCCGCTGGGGGCTGCCCAGGAGGGTCCAGGCCTCGCTGCAGCAGTTCATGCCACCTGTCCCAGGCCACGCCGCGTCCAGCCGCCCGCCCACCCCGGGCCACGCCGCGTCCAGCCGCCCGGGCCACGCCGCGTCCAGCCGCCCGCCCACCCCGGGCCACGCCGCGTCCAGCCGCCCGCCCACCCCGGGCCACGCCGCGTCCAGCCGTCCGCCCACCCCGGGCCACGCCGCGTCCAACCGCCCGCCCACCCCGGGCCACGCCGCGTCCAGCCGCCCGCCCACCCCGGGCCACGCCGCGTCCAGCCGCCCGCCCACCCCGGGCCACGCCGCGTCCAGCCGCCCGCCCACCCCGGGCCACGCCGCGTCCAGCCGCCCGCCCACCCCGGGCCACGCAGTGTCCAGCCGCCCGCTCACCCTGGACCATGCCGCATCCAGCCGCCCGCCCACCCCGGGTGATGCCGCATCCAGCTGCCCGCCCACCCCGGGTGATGCCGCATTCAGTTGCCTGCCCACCCCGGGCCACGCATCAGCAAACCAGCTGCTCTACCAGATGCTCACCTCATGCCATGCACTGCCAACTCAGTTGCCCACTTCTGGGCATGCACTGCCCAGCCCACTGCCCAGCTTGGGCCATGCCCCAGCCAGCCAGCCTCTGCACCAGCCGCCCATGTGGGGCCAAGCACCATTCAGCCAGCTGCCCACTCAGGTCTATGCGCCAATCAGCTGGCTTCACCAGCCATGCCACGTGCATCCTAGCCCAGGCCATGCCCCAGCCGGCCAGCCCTCATTCCAGCTCTGTGTTCAGAAGGGCGACGGCGCCCATGCCCTGCTGCGAGTGCCCAGTCCAGGGCTGTCAGGGGCAATGCCTCTGCCCCCCACGCTGCTCTCCGAGGCAATGGGCTTGCCAGGTTCCAGGGCTGGCGGAGAGGAAGAGGGCAGGGCAGGGCAGCTCAGAGCACAGAGTGGCCCACGACACTCCCCACACCTCATGCATCCTGGAGTCACCTGGGGAGATGCTACCCAGCCCCACCGCCCTGGGGCTGCCCCCCAGCCGGGGCACTCCACCATCGCATCCCAGAGCCAGGCCCCAGGCAGGAGGCAGTGGCGCCCAAGGAAGCACATCTTGCGGATGGACAGTCACCCCATGCGAGGGGCCCAGGGAAGCGGGGGCCCCTCCTGCCCTCCCCCCGCCGAGCCTCCCCAGGGCACCCCTGCCAGCCCCGAGTGGCTGATCCGCTCCATTGTGAACTCACTGGGCACCAAGCGGGCGGCACAGGACCTGCAGCTGCAGCTTCTGAGCTGGGGCCAGCTGAGCGTGGAGTACCCCGTGTGCCTGCAGTGCTGCTGCTGCCTGGAGCGTGCCTGCCCCCACCACCCCGCGCCCCAGGCCCAGCACAGCCCCCGCCTCGTCGTCTACCCCAAGCTGAGTGTGGGGCGGGGCCGGGGGGGCCACGGCCGCCTCCGCATGAGCCTGGGCTTTCTGCTCAAGATCAAGAGGAAACAGGCCAGTAAATGGCAGCTGATCCAGGAGCCCCCCAGCAAGGTGGGGCCTGGCAGGACCAGGGAGGGGGCACCCGGTGGGCCCAGGCAGCCCACGAGCCAGCCAGGCCTCAAAGGGGCCCTGGGCGTCCAGCCCCCCAGAGGGCAGCCTCCCTGCAGGGCTAGCAGCCAGGCTGCCAGACCTGGTGCCCCCCAGCGCCCCACCACCCCTCGCTCCAGCCTGGGGGCCATGCCCCTGCTGCAGGGAGCCCAGCGCAGGGCTGCTGCCTTCTGGCTCCAGGAGGGCTCTGCCTCTGACAGCACCATGGAGCTGCCCCGAGCCGCGACCGCCAGGACCTTGGTGCCTCCCCAGGAGCCCAGACGACTGAGAGACCCGAGCTGTGTCCATGGCCCACCTCAGGCAGCGCTGCGGGCACCAGTGCCCCGGAGCCTGTCCCAGACAGCGGCACCACAACGGGGAGCCAGCCCCACGCCCACCCCACGCCAGCCGCCAAGAGACACCGTCCTTAAGAGACTGGTCACCTCTGTCCAGCGGGCCTGTGCCAGGCTCAGGGGCAAGGGCAAGGGCAGAGCCAAGCCCAGTGCCTCCCTCCGGCGATCGGGGTCCTTCACCCAGCACCCCGGGAGCCCTGCGGTCCCCAAGTGATCCAAGCCTCCTGGTGCTGCGAGCCACCGTGGGCAGGCAGCAGGCGCAGGGGCCAGGCACCTCCATCCACCTGCTCTTCACGCCTGGAGGCAAATAAACCCGGCTGGACCCGAGGCTGCCTGGCATGACTGGGGGGTGCCCTGGCCGTGTGTCCCAGCTCTACCGGGGGGCTGGCATGGGTCCCAGGTGCTGGGTGGGTTCTGCCCCCCTGCCACTACCCAGCTCCCCACAGTGTAACCATGGGTAGGGTTGCCAGGTGTCTGGTTTTGAACCAGACAGTCCAGTATTTGAGGGTTCTGTCCGGGAAACAAATGAAGAAATTACCGGACATATACAAGGTCTGGCATGTTCTAATTCGGTCCGTTTGATTATTATTAGGAGTATCAGTGCCTACGTGCGAACTGCCTGGCTGGTCGACATGCTCACGCTGCGTCAGTGTATCTGCCAGCCAGGCGGTACGCAAGTACGCGGCGGCGGGAGGAAATCCCCGGGGCCGGACTTGCTCGTGCTTCACCGGGACGGACAGTGCCCCGGGATCTGTGTGCACCCGGGCCAGCCCCACTCCCCGCCAGCCGATTCTCTCTCCCCAACTGCCCCCGCCCCGGCCAGCCCCACTCCCCCACCACCTCCCGGCCAGCCCTGCTTCCCGTTGGCCGGTCCCCCCCGACCCCATCTCCCCTGACCAGCCCTGCTTCCCACCAGCCAGTCCCCCCCCCCGATCTCCCCCCGCCAGCCCTGCTTCCTGCCCGCCAGTTTCCGCCCCCCCCCCCACATCCTCCCGGCCAACCCCGTTCCCCTCCCAGCTCGTGTCCCCCCCTCCCATCTGACATCAAGTGTGTCTGGTATTTTTTTTAAGCCACCTGGTAACCCTAACCATGGGGGGCCCAGCAGTGTCCATAGGCTGGGGGGTCGTTCCCACAAAGCCCCAAAATTCCCACCCCAGCTAGGGACTGGGGCAGTGCCCAGGGAAACTGAGGCACACACACAGGGTTACTGTGGGACAGGAGAACTCACACGCAACAAGGTGAATAAAACCCCCCATCTTGTCACCCGCCCATGTGACTGGACAAATCACAGCGAGGGCCCCAGGCCATTGGTCCAGCGCTGCCCGGGAGGGGCCCGTGGTGGGACAGGGCCCGTGGTAGTAGCTTGCAGAGGGTCAGGCACTGTACAGTTTCAGTGCGGCTCCGGGATGATTCCAGCCTCACAGGAAATGGGAGCCCCCCCCCCCGCCCAGGAGGCTGCTGGATGTGAGCCCAGGGCAAAGCGCCCAGCTCCCACGTGGCTCCCGGGGTGGCGGGTTTTACAGCCCGGCCCTTGTGGCCCGGAGCCTGAGGCACAAGGCCTGGGGTGCAAGATGTGGCCAGTCCCTCAGCCCCAGGCAGAGCCAGGCTCCACCCCAGGCAGGGAGGAGGGCCCCAGGCCCGGTGTCACGTGGGAAGCCCTGGATGGGAGCTGGTGCCCCCCATTCCCTACTCACCCCCACCCAAACCAGATTGGAGACAGTGTGGCCTAGTAGGGACAGGCCCTCCCCTTCCCACCTCCCCAGCCAGTCCCCACCCTGGGGCCAGCTCTGCCCCAGTGCCCCAGCCCCATGGGGGGCCAGCTGAGCGAGTCAGAAGCAGGGGAGTGGCCTGGGGGAGCCTCCCCCAGGTGCTAAGGCTGCCTCCCAGTGCCTCCCCCCACTCCTGGAAGGGGTGGGCCAGGGGCAGGCTCTGTGCACCCCTCCCCCACCACGAGCTCTGCCAGACGCCTGCCCCCTCCCCGCCAGCCAGCAGCTTTTGCCATAAAAGGGAAGGTGAGCGGCTGGCGCTGGCTGCGCGCTGTCAGGGCTAATGGAAGCCAGGCCAGGCTCTGCCAGCGCCAGCCCCCGCCCAGCCAGCAGCCAGGGGCCCCGCCGGGCTGGGGGTGCTAGGAGTGGCCACCCCAGGGCCCCACAGCTCAGCCCCTGGGACAGGCATGCTGTCCCCCACCCCATCATCCCAGCCCTGCCCCCAACAACCCCGTTGCACCCCGTCAGCCCCACCGCTCCCAGGAAGGGGGCAGTACCCCTGGCTGGGGGGAGCCGCAGAGAAAAAAGGGTCCAGGGGTGACCTGTCCAGGCCCCTGTGGCAAATGGAGAGGGGAGGAGCGGGAGAAGTTGGGGGGGGGGGAAAGGGAAGCTGCAGGAGATGAGGGGCAAAGGGGTGGGGGCCTTGCTCTGTAACTGGGCACCCCCCCACCAGCCTGGGCTCAGGAGCTTATGTCCCATGTGGGGCAGCCACTGGGGCTCTTGGAAGGGGCACCATTGTCACTGTCTTGCTGCAGGGCACCACCTGGCCCACAGGTGCCCAGCAGTGGGGTGACGGGTCCTGTGGAACGAGTGGGGCTGACGGGGTGGAAACGGAGCATGGGCGGGGAGGGGTGTCGTGGGGGGGGGGGCCTGCATGAACTGTGAGTGATCTGGTGAGACTGGAACAAGGCAGGCGGCGCCATGGCATTAGGTGAGGTGGGGGTGTGGCAGTGCGTGAGGAGGCGTGGCAGCGGGTGAGGGGGCGTGGCAGTGAGTGGGGGGGCGTGGCATTAGGTGAGGTGGGGGTGTGGCAACGCGTGAGGAGGCGTGGCAGCGGGTGAGGGGGCGTGGCGGTGAGTGGGGGGGGCGTGGCAGTAGGTGAGGTGGGGGTGTGGCAGTGCGTGAGGAGGCGTGGCAGCGGGTGAGGGGGCGTGGCGGTGAGTGGGGGGGGCGTGGCATTAGGTGAGGTGGGGGTGTGGCAACGCGTGAGGAGGCGTGGCAGCGGGTGAGGGGGCGTGGCGGTGAGTGGGGGGGGCGTGGCAGTAGGTGAGGTGGGGGTGTGGCAGCGGGTGAGGGAGCCTGGCAGTGGGTGTGGTGGGGCATGGCAGTGGGTGAGGGATGTGTGGCAGTGGATGAAGTGGGAGCGCAGCAGTAGGGAAGGAGGTGTGGCAGTGGGTGAGGTGGGGGCATGGCAGTGGGTGACGAGGTGTGGCAGTGGGTAGGGTCAGGGTGTGGCAGTGGGTGAGGTGGGGGCATGGCAGTGGGTGAGGAGGAGTGGTAGTGGGTAGGGTTGGGGCGTGGCAGTGGCTGACGTGGGGGTGCGGCAGTAGGGACAGAGGTGTGGCAGTTGTTGAGGGGCGTGGCAGTGGGTGAGGTGGGGGCATGGCAGTGGATGAGGAGGCGTGGTAGTGGGTAGGGTCAGGGCGTGGCAGTGGGTGAGGTGGGGGCATGGCAGTGGGTGAGGAGGCATGGTAGTGGGTAGGGTTGGGGCGTGGCAGTGGCTGACGTGGGGGTGCGGCAGTAGGGACAGGTGTGGCAGTTGTTGAGGGGCGTGGTGGTGGGTGAGGTGGGGGCGTGGCAGCGGGTAGCATGGGGCGCATGTGCAGCGGTTGAGCCCATGGCTCACAGAGCAAGCTCCCCAGCTCTGTCCCTTCTGGCAGAGGTCCCGTCCCTTCTTGCCCACTAGCGCCCAGCTCCTCCCCACACTGTGGCCACTGCTGGTCCCTGTCCAGCCCCCCAGTCCCTACCCTGAGCCCCCCAGTCCCTGCCCTGCACCCCCCAGTCCCTGCCCTGCAGTCCCGTGCATCCCGCATTTCTTGCCCCTGAGCCCTGACCCCCAGTGCCTGTAAGACATGGAAGCGACCCGCAGCCCAGTCCCTGTGCATGTAAGAACAGCAGAGCGGCCAGACGGGGTCAGCCCAAGGGTCCACCCGGCCTGGGGTCCCGTCTGCCCAGTGGCCGGTGCCCCAGAGGGAGGGAACCCAACAGGGCATCCTCCTGTGAGGCCCATCCCCTGCCCCGCCTGCCCCGATGGGCCGGCCCTCCAGGAACTTTCCCAGCTGCCTGGGCATCGCCAGAGCTCTGGGCCGACAGGGTGCAGGGGTGGGGCCCATGCAGGAGTTGCCCAAGGGGGACTGGGCCGCAGCCGGGGCTGGGCTGCTGCCAGAGCAGCTCCCCCCAGGACGTGACTCATCCGGCTGGGCTGCTGGGAATCCAGCTGCGGGAAAAGTCCCCGGGTGCAAGAATTCCCCTGGGAGAGTCCTGGTCCTGCCCCGAGCTCACACAGGGCCCCTCCCTGCGGGCCCCCCTGCTTGCTGTGCCTGCCCCCGCCCCCGCCCGGAGCTGGGTTTGGCAGCCGCTCTGGCGCTCTATAATTAGCTCTCTCCAAATAGCGGCTGTGGGCCTGGACCGACGTGGCCCGTTCCCGGGAGCTGCAATTCGCGTGAACATGCAGCGCGGCCGCAGGGGCCCAGCTCCGGGGCTGCCCAGACACACCAGGGATGGGAGGCGAGGCTGGGGCTGGGTTCCTGCCCTGCAGGGGAGGGAGGGGGGACTGCCCCCTGCCCCTCCACCACCCCAGGCCAAGGGCTAACAGCAGGGTGGGGGGTGGGGCTCTAGCAGGCAGGGACCTGGCTGGGGGGTGGCCGTGTGAAGGGCAGCCCCTCACACTAAGGCACAGCCCAGGGTGTGAATCGCACAGCAGGGGCACCCAGCCCAGGGGGACACGGGACCAACCATGTAACGCCTCAGCAGCAGAGAGAACCCAGGAGTCCTGCCTCCCAGCCCCCCCCCTCTAACCACTAGGCCCCTCGCCCCTCCCCAGGAGTCTTGTCTCCCAGCCCCCCTCCTCTAACCACTAGGCTCCTCTCCCCTGTCAGAGCCAGGGAGAGAACCCAGGAGTCGTGGGAAGCCCCTGACAGGCTCCTTGCTCAGGCTAGCCCTGATAGAGCCCCTTAGCCAGATTCTAGCCCCTGTGCACCCCAACCCCCCCGGGTACCCCAATCCCCCTGTGTACCCCAACCCCCCGGGTACCCCAATCCCCCTGTGCACCCCAACCCCCCGGGTACCCCAATCCCCCTGGGCATACCGAGCCCCCCCCGGGAGCACCACCCAGGGGCTGGGCACAAGAGGGGGCTCTGTGTGGGGTGTCCCAGCAGCCGTTTAGTGGGGGCTAGTGCGGCCCCGGGACTGGGCCTGGAGCCCCCGCATGGCAGGGCGCCCTGGGGGCCTGCACTGTGAGGGGCCAGCGGGGCACGAGCCAGGCCCGCCGGCCAGAGGGGGCTCCCCAGGCCGTCTGGCTCAGGATGCTCCCGCCAGCTGGGCTTCCCCTGGGCTCCCTGCCCAGCGAGCGGGAAGCGGAACTGCTGAGGCAGCTGGGCGGGGGGGGCCTGCTTCCTGCAGCTGGCTCCTGTCAGGACCCCCGTCCCGCCCATCCCGGAGCCGCGCCCTGGGGCCCTGCCGCTGCAGGTCGCAAAGGGGCCAGGTGCAGAAGGGGGCACTCGTGGGCTGCCAGGGGGCAGGGCAGGCAAACACCCTCGCTGGCCCCTGGGCTGGCAGCGCCCCCCACGCAGGGCACCCCCTTTCCTCTGCCCGCCCGGCCGGGGCTAGTGTGTGCCCTGGCTCCTGAGCGCCAGGGCCCCCCTTCTGTCTTGGTCACTGGGTTCTCCCTGCCAGGCCCTTCCTGGGCAACTCTCCCCCCACCCAGCAGCCCCATCCCACTCGCTGCCTTCACCAGCCGGTGCCCAGCCCCCTGCCCCCTGCCCAGCCAGGGCCCCCTGGACCCGACCTCTCCTGTGCCCAGCCCCCTGCCCAGTCAGGGCCCCCCTGGACCGGACCTCTCCTGTGCCCAGCCCTACCCAGGTGCCATCCGCAAATCTGCCCCCATTCTAGGTCAGCAGTGAGCCCAGTGAGCCGGGGGGGTGCACCTGGGCAGGGCGGGGGGGCAGTTCCCCAGACCCCCCAGCACTGGCCATGACAGCCCAGCCCAGCTTCATGTAAACTGTGGGGGGGGGGGTCCACTCACTGGGCCCCTGGGAAATTGTTCCCCTGCGTCCCCGTTAACCCCTGAGCGCCTGGCTGGCACCAGCAGCCACTCCCTGCTCGCCTGAGGCTGGCCTCTGCTCCCTGCCAGCTGGTGACCAACGGCTGCTCCCCCTGGCCTGGGTCCTCCAGTACATCAGCTTCCTGCACCCGTGTGGCCCCCTGAGGCTGCTGCCATGGCCCCAGGCCGTGCCCACGCTTGGCCCCTCCCAGGCGACAGCCCCTTCTCGGGCTCACTCTCCCGTGTGAAACCTTCTGCCTCCTGGGACCGCCCCTCCCTGCGCCCCCAGCCTGTCTCTGCGGGTCCCCCTCGGGGAGCCCCTCGTGCTGGGCCCCGGGGCCCACTCCCGGAGGGGACAGGACAGCCCTGGTCTCCAGCCCGGAGCGACTCCCAGCCAGCCTCACACAGGAGGGTTATGGAGCTTTGAGCCAGCCTAGGAGCTCTCAGGCCTGTGAGCCTGGCCCCCCCAGCCCAGCCCGTCTGGGTCCTCCCTGCAGCCGGGGGCTCCCCCTGCCCCCTGCCCGTCCCGCAGCCCCCCCCCCAGCCCCCAGCAGCCCCGCCCTGTGTCTGTGGCCCCCCTCTTCTCCCCTCCCCTCTCCCTGCCCTTTGTCCCCCCGGGCTGGGAGCAGCTGGGCCGGGCACTGGGGCCTCTCCCCACAGCCCCTTGGCCCCCACTGGCCAGACCCAGCCATGCTGCCAAGCTGGGGCTGCTGGGTAGCAGGGCTCCAGGCGCTTGGTCCCCGGTTCTGTGCTGGTCCCTGGAACAACCCCCCCCCCCCGCTTATACCAGCACCCCCCAGGACACTGAGTGCCCCTCCCCTGCAAGCAAGCTCTGAACCCCCACAGCTCCCCTTGGTCACAACAGGACCCAGCAGGCGCCGTGCCAGGCCCGATCCAGCAGCTCTGGAGCTGCTCCACACCGGCTCCGGGTCACACCCAGGCCGGTGTTAGCCCGTGGGGGGGCCCTCAGAGCGCACACGCAGCAGAATGTCCCCCACACCCCCAATGGCTTTCAGGTCCCCTGCTGCCCAGGGTCAGGCCCCCAGCTGCCTTCCGTGCTCCTAGGCACTGAGCGATGCCCCCCCCCCCAGCGCCTAGGCTCCTTCCCCAGCCCCCGGGAGCAGTGACCTGCCCCTCAGCCGTGCCCCACTGCCCAGAGTTTGCAGGGCGGCAGACGTTACCCGGCGGGGGGCGGCATCTGTTGAATTCCAGGCCCAGAGAAAAGTGCAGAGCCCTAGAGGGGCCCCGGAACCCCCCATGGGCCCTGGCTCTGAGACCCGCGGGGCAGCCGCTTTATCCAGGGGGCCTGCGTGCGACAGTGAAGTCGGGTCCATCAGTGGCTAGTAGCCAGGCTGGGCTGGGGCGCAGGCCCCCGCCGTCGGCCGTCAGCCAGGAGGGAAGGGGCGGAACACCCACTGTTCTGCGCCCTCCCCTGGGAGCTGTGGGCAGGCAGGGCCCCGGGCTGGCGGGACCTTTGCTCTGACCCCGCCTGGCTGCGAGTTGTTGGATCCAAGCAGGCACGGTGCTGAGTGAAACACCTTGGAGACAGCCGGGCCACCCGCCTCGCCCTCTTGCCACTCGTCCCAGCCAGCTGCGGAGCGCGGGACTGACTGGCCGTCCAGCGACCCAGCCCGCACTGCTTTGATGACACAACTCGCCTTTGCTTCTTGATGAATCAAGTCCTGTGCCAGGGTCGATGTCACAGCATCAAGCTCAGAGTCAATGTCAGAGCGCCAAGCTCAGAGTCGATGTCAGAGCACCAAGCCTGCGCCAGGGTCGATGTCAGAGCGCCAAGATCAGGGTTGATGTCAGAGCACCAAGCCTGCGCATACCCGGCTCATCTCATTGACTGCCGGCAGAACTGGCGTCATTTCCCCGGGTTTCACTGAAAACCAACATCAACGGCCCAGCCAGCTCCTCGGCCGGCTCCTTTACAACTCTTGGATGCCAGGGCTCCAGACCTGCCTGTTTTCACAGGTCTTGTGAGCATGGACCTTCATTTTTCAGCTCCTCTTGGCACGCGAGAAGACGAGAATGCGCGTTACCGTAGGGCGACCGCCGCGCCTGTCTTCTTACCAAACATGGAGCAGCCCGAGTTACAGAACTGTTGCCTTTTCGGCAGGGTCCGGCTGGTTCTGCCATTGCCATCAGTCCTGGAGCCACACCGCCGCAGGGGTCTTTTTGGTTCTCATGTCGTTGACAAACATCTGTGGCTGCAGAGTTTGCCCCATGGCCTCTGTTAGCGATTCCCTGCAAGCCCCGGCTTCTGATTTATATGCCGCCTAGCAGCTGCCCTCGCCGCCGTTTGGCTTACGCTGGCGCCCAGTTCCGGCAGAGGGAGGCAGCTCTCAGCCTTCCTTGCATGTGTGACTCCAGTAAAGCGTCCTAAAGCAGTTCCCGCTGGTCAGCCAGGCCCCTCTGTGTGTGCGTGTGTGGAGGGGTGTCACGGACTCACAGGTTGTGCCCACACTTGGCCCATATGGTCTCCGGGGGAGGGGAGGGAACCCCCCCTTCAGTGTGACAGCCCTTTCTTGGGGGGATTCACTCTCTCGGGGGCTGGGGGTGCTGTGGTGGGGCTGGGGGTGTAGCAAGGAGGCTGAGGGTGCCATGGCGGGGCTGGGGGTGCTGTGATGGGGCTGGGGGTGTAGCAAGGAGGCTGGGGGCACCGTGGTGGGGCTGGGGGCGTAGCAAGGAGGCTGGGGGTGCCGTGGCGGGGCTGGGGGCACCGTTGCAGGGCTGGGGGTGTAGCAAGGAGGCTGGGGGCGCCGTGGCGGGGCTGGGGACGTAGCAGCGGGGCTGGGGTTGTAGCAGCGGGGCTGGGGGCGCCACGGCGGGGCTGGGGGCGTAGTGGCGGGGCTGGGGGTGTAGCAAGGAGGCTGGGGGCGTAGCAGCGGGGCTGGGGGTGTAGCAGCGGGGCTGGGGGCGCCATGGCGGGGCTGGGGGCGTAGTGGCGGAGCTCAGCAGGGACCCCGCTCAGTAGCTCTTGCGTCCCGGCTGCCGTGCAGCCCCTGGCCCCCTGCCCGGCCTCTCTGGCGTTTCCCGTTTTCTGTGGTTTCTCCCCCTGTCCGAGCCGAGCGGCCTAACGAGAAGCAGATGTGCCTGTGGGGCTGGGCGGGGGAGGGGGCGAGGGGGAGCAGGACCGGGTGCTCCAGAGAAGCCCCTGGCAGGAGCCGGGGGGCTGAGGGTGGCCCTGGGTGGGGGCGCGGGGCCAGGCCGGGCAGCAGGGCCGGGGCAGGAAGTGGGGGGCGGGCTGGGCTGGCTGCGAGGGCCGGCCCAGGCGCGGGAGAGGGGCGGGGGGAGGCCCAGGCTGAGCGAGGGGGACGTGTGGACGGCGCTGGAGCTGTGGCTGAGGCATGAGCGGCTGAGCGGGACGGCCCGACGCCTTCGCGCCCAGCATGGCCGTGGCGCGCCTCTGGGGCAGCCTATGCTGCCTGCTGGCCGGGGCGGCCTGGGCCGCCAACTACCCGCCCCGCTACAGCCTCTACACGGGGGCCGGGGCGCCACTGAGCCAGGGCCCCGCGCCCGCTGCCCAGGGCACCTCACAGGCACAGCCGGGCGCCCGGGCGGCCAGCCGGCACAGGTAAGGGCGGGGCGCGGCGGGGGGGCTTTCGGGGAGAGTCCTGCCCCTCCGGGGGCCCCGCTCACAGGGGGCAGGGAGCTCTGTGATGTGGGGCTCCGGGGGTGCTCCCCCACCCCACGGAGACCCGGCGAGGCCCCTGCCCGGGCTGGAGGGGGCACAAATGGCTCATTTTTGTGGGGTTCAGTCCAGCTGCCACAGGCGTCAGCCAGGGCTGGGGGCTGGGGGGGGGCGAGTCTGTCTGGCAGCCCCGGCACAGCTCTGCCTCGCGGGGGGGGGGGGGTGTCTCAGGGGGGTCACGGCCCTGCTCGGTGCCTCAGTGATACTGACCCAGCTCTGACTGCTGGGCGTGAGGCCCATGGGGCGCCTCAGACCGGGGTGGGGAGGAGTGGAGGGGGAGGGGGGCAGATGACACGGAGGTGGGGGAGTCGGGGCTCCGGTGCTGGTGGGGCTCAGGGTCAGGAAGAAGCTTTGGGGGGGTCCTGTGCTTGCAGGGAGCAGGTGCCCAGGGGAGGTGGCACCTGGCCCAGGGGCTCCCAGGGCTGCAGTGGGTCGACTGGGGGGCTGTGGGTGCCCGGAACAGACCCACCAGCCCTGCCCCACAGGCCAGGCCTCAGCCGCCTGCTTCCCCCCATTGCCCCCTCGCCTGTTGCTGTGGGGCGCTCCTGGCAGAAGGCGAAACGCGGCGTGAGCTTGGCCTGGGCTGGCACTGCACCAGGCAGAAGCTAGAGGGGCCCAGGGAGCCGCAGATGGAGGGTGGGAACAGGGGCTGTGTCAGGGGGGTATGGGGCACTGTGGGGGGCAGGGCAACACTGGGTATAGGGGAGTGCCAGTGGGAGCTCTGTCGGGGGCCCTGCTGGGGGCAGGGGGCGCCGGGGGCTCTGTCGGGGGCCCTGCTGGGGGCAGGGGGCGCCGGGGGCTCTGTTGAGGGCCCTGCTGGGGGGCAGGGGGCGCCGGGGGCTCTGTCGGGGCCCTGCTGGGGGGGCAGGGGGCGCCGGGGGCTCTGTCGGGGGCCCTGCTGGGGGCAGGGGGCGCCGGGGGCTCTGTCGAGGGCCCTGCTGGGGGGCAGGGGCTGCCGGGGGCTCTGTCAGGGGCCCTGCTGGGGGGCAGGGGGCGCCGGGGCCTCTGTCGGGGGCCCTGCTGGGGGGGCAGGGGGCGCCGGGGGCTCTGTCGGGGGCCCTGCTGGGGGGCAGGGGGCGCCGGGGGCTCTGTCGAGGGCCCTGCTGGGGGGCAGGGGGTGCCGGGGGCTCTGTCGGGGGCCTGCTGGGGGCAGGGGGCGCCGGGGGCTCTGTCGGGGGCCTGCTGGGGGCAGGGGGCGCCGGGGGCTCTGTCGAGGGCCCTGCTGGGGGCAGGGGGCGCCGGGGGCTCTGTCGAGGGCCCTGCTGGGGGGCAGGGGGCGCCGGGGGCTCTGTCGGGGGCCTGCTGGGGGCAGGGGGTGCCGGGGGCTCTGTCGGGGGCCTGCTGGGGGCAGGGGGCGCCGGGGGCTCTGTCGGGGACCAGGGGGACAGGGGGCGCCGGGGGCTCTGTCGGGGGCCTGCTGGGGGCAGGGGGTGCCGGGGGCTCTGTCGGGGACCAGGGGGACAGGGGGCGCCGGGGGCTCTGTCGGGGGCCCTGCTGGGGGCAGGGGGCGCCGGGGGCTCTGTCGGGGACCAGGGGGACAGGGGGCGCCGGGGGCTCTGTCGGGGGCCCTGCTGGGGGCAGGGGGCGCCGGGGGCTCTGTCGGGGACCAGGGGGACAGGGGGCGCCGGGGGCTCTGTCGGGGGCCGGCTGGGGGCAGGGGGCGCTGGGGGCTCTGTGGAGGGCCCTGCTGGGGGGCAGGGGGCGCCGGGGGCTCTGTTGGGGGACAGGGGGCGCCGGGGGCTCTGTCGGGGGCCTGCTGGAGACAGGGGGCGCCGGGGGCTCTGTGGAGGGCCCTCTGGGGGGCAGGGGGTGCCGGGGGCTCTGTCGGGGACCAGGGGGACAGGGGGCGCCGGGGGCTCTGTCGGGGACCAGGGGGGCAGGGGGCGCCGGGGGCTCTGTCGGGGGCCCTGCTGGGGGCAGGGGGCGCCGGGGGCTCTGTCGGGGGCCTGCTGGGGGCAGGGGGCGCCGGGGGCTCTGTTGGGGGCCCTGCTGGGGGCAGGGGGCGCCGGGGGCTCTGTCGGGGGCCTGATGGGGGCAGGGGGCGCCGGGGGCTCTGTTGGGGGACAGGGGGCGCCGGGGGCTCTGTCGAGGGCCCTGCTGGGGGGCAGGGGGCGCCGGGGGCTCTGTCGGGGACCAGGGGGACAGGGGGCGCCGGGGGCTCTGTGGAGGGCCCTGCTGGGGGGCAGGGGGCGCCGGGGGCTCTGTCGGGGACCAGGGGGACAGGGGGCGCCGGGGGCTCTGTCGGAGACCAGGGGGGCAGGGGGCGCCGGGGGCTCTGTCGGGGGCCCTGCTGGGGGACAGGGGGCGCCAGGGGCTCTGTCGGGGACCAGGGGGGCAGGGGGCGCCGGGGGCTCTGTCGGGGGCCTGCTGGGGTCAGGGGGCGCTGGGGGCTCTGTGGAGGGCCCTGCTGGGGGGCAGGGGGCGCCGGGGGCTCTGTTGGGGGACAGGGGGCGCCGGGGGCTCTGTCGGGGGCCTGCTGGGGACAGGGGGTGCCGGGGGCTCTGTGGAGGGCCCTGCTGGGGGGCAGGGGGTGCCGGGGGCTCTGTCGGGGACCAGGGGGACAGGGGGCGCCGGGGGCTCTGTCGGGGACCAGGGGGACAGGGGGCGCCGGGGGCTCTGTCGGGGGCCCTGCTGGGGGCAGGGGGCGCCGGGGGCTCTGTCGGGGGCCTGCTGGGGGCAGGGGGCGCCGGGGGCTCTGTTGGGGGACAGGGGGCGCCGGGGGCTCTGTCGAGGGCCCTGCTGGGGGGCAGGGGGCGCCGGGGGCTCTGTCGGGGACCAGGGGGACAGGGGGCGCCGGGGGCTCTGTGGAGGGCCCTGCTGGGGGCAGGGGGCATCGGGGGCTCTGTCGGGGACCAGGGGGGCAGGGGGCGCCGGGGGCTCTGTCGGGGGCCCTGCTGGGGGACAGGGGGTGCCGGGGGCTCTGTCGGGGACCAGGGGGGCAGGGGGCGCCGGGGGCTCTGTCGGGGACCAGGGGGACAGGGGGCGCCGGGGGCTCTGTCGGGGGCCCTGCTGGGGGACAGGGGGCGCCGGGGGCTCTGTCGGGGGCCCTGCTGGGGGACAGGGGGTGCCGGGGGCTCTGTCGGGGACCAGGGGGGCAGGGGGCGCCGGGGGCTCTGTCGGGGACCAGGGGGACAGGGGGCGCCGGGGGCTCTGTCGGGGGCCCTGCTGGGGGACAGGGGGCGCCGGGGGCTCTGTCGGGGGCCCTGCTGGGGGACAGGGGGCGCCGGGGGCTCTGTCGGGGGCCCTGCTGGGGGACAGGGGGTGCCGGGGGCTCTGTCGGGGACCAGGGGGGCAGGGGGCGCCGGGGGCTCTGTCGGGGACCAGGGGGGCAGGGGGCGCCGGGGGCTCTGTCGGGGGCCCTGCTGGGGGACAGGGGGCGCCAGGGGCTCTGTCGGGGACCAGGGGGGCAGGGGGCGCCGGGGGCTCTGTCGGGGACCAGGGGGGCAGGGGGCGCCGGGGGCTCTGTCGGGGGCCCTGCTGGGGGCAGGGGGCGCCGGGGGCTCTGTCGGGGACCAGGGGGGCAGGGGGCGCCGGGGGCTCTGTCGGGGACCAGGGGGACAGGGGGCACCGGGGGCTCTGTCGGGGACCAGGGGGGCAGGGGGCGCCGGGGGCTCTGTCGGGGACCAGGGGGGCAGGGGGCACCGGGGGCTCTGTCGGGGACCAGGGGGGCAGGGGGCGCCGGGGGCTCTGTCGGGGACCAGGGGGGCAGGCACTCCCGGGCAGAGGGGCGGCAGTCTCTGGCTGCGTCCCATGCGTCTGGGCTCAGCCGCAGCCACATGCGACTGGCTGGGCTGGCTCCGGCCTGGGCTCCGTGTGCCCGGCGGGAGGGATGTGCCGGCCACAGCGGGCAGCCCCTGCCAGCAGCCTCAGGCGGGCCCAGAGCGGGCCCCAGCCCCCACAGCTGGGGGGGACCCGCCACAGTGCCCAGTGCTCCCTTGGGTCGCCTGGGGCAGGGCGCAGCCGGCCGGGCCCCCAACAATCTGCGGCTGAGAGGGGCTGGGCAGCTGGGGCCTGGGCCAAGGGTGCTGCCCATCTCGGCCCCATGGCTGCTCTCTGGGCAGGGGCCCCAGCCAGGCCCTGCCCCGCGCTGGGACAGGAAGGGACTCGGCTGGTCCGAGAGCAGGAATTTGGGAGGGAGGCTGGGATCTGGCCAGGAGGCCTGGGGACGGGGCCAGGAGCGACAGGAAACAGCCTGGGATCTGCACTGCCCAGCAGGTCGGGAACCCTGCGCTGGGGCGGGCCCGGGAAGCTGAGCACCCCCTGCGGCCCCCCCACGTGGCCCCAGGGCCCAGCCCGCACTGGCAGGCTCAGTGCCCCCTGCTGGACTCGTGTCCCTCCCCCCCCACGCCAGCCTGGATCTGTGTGTGCTTAGCAGAAAGCCCGCCCCCCCCCGCCCCACTGAACCCAGGGTGGGGGGGGAAGGTGTGGGCACAGCCATGTTTGCACCCCCCCCAAGAGCTATGTGGGGGATGGGCAGGGACTCAGCCTCCCTCCCCCTGCTTCCATGGCAGGCAGGGCCCAGGTGCTCCATGCTCCCCCCTGCCTGCCCCTGGCTGGCCCAGCCCCTCAGCCCGGCAAAGATTAACCAGCCCTGGAGCCGGCTGGGCTGGGAGCAGACAGAGCTGCTGGCCTGGCTCCTGCACCCTGCCCCTGAGCGCCAGGCGGGAGCGGGGTGGGGGGAAGCCTGGCTGGGTATGGGGCAGGGGTGCTTGGGACAGGGCTGGGCCCTGTCACACCCACAGGCAGATGGGGTGGCTGGGGGAGGCCTTGGCTGCCCTAGGGGAAGCCGCTTGTGGGTCCCTGCTGCCCCCCCCTTGTGCCAGGGCTACAGCTGCCTCCCCCCAGGGTCTGGGGCTGAACTGGCCTTTGCCCCAAGTTCCTGGGGGTTGAGGGGGAAGGCACCTCCCACAGCTCTGGCCTGTTCCTGAGCCTGCTGGTTCCCCTTCCCTGATCACAGGGGCCGGTCGCAGCTGGGGGCACCGGACAGGGCAGAGATCAGGGTGGGGGCCTTTAACGGGCCCATTGTCCACTGGCAGTGAGCCGCGACTGGCTGCCCCAGGCCACAGGGCTGGTGGCACGTGGGAGGCAGGGGGGCTAGCTACATGGGGGGGGCTCAGTGCAGGTAGTGGGGTGGGGCTAGGTAATGTGGGGGGGTGGGGCTAGCTAATGGAGTGGGGGGGGCTAGGTAACGGGGGGGCCAGAGGTAGGCAATGTGGTGGGGGGGGGCTAGGTAACGTGGGGGTAGGGGAGTTGGTAATGTGGGGGTGGGGCTAGCTAATTGGGGGGGCGGGGCTAGCTGCACGAGGGGGTCGCGCCTGGTGCCCACACGGCCTGACGCTCTCTCCTGGCAGGAATTGGTGCGCCTACGTGGTGACGCGCACGGTGAGCTGCGTGGTGGAGGACGGCGTGGACACCTTCGTCAAGCCCGACTACCAGCCCTGCGGGTGGGGGCAGCTCCAGTGCCCACGCATTGTGATGTGAGTGGGTCAGGGGAGCCAGGGGGCTGCGGGTCAGGGGTGAGGGGCACTGGCAGGGCTGGGGGGCAGGGAACTGGCCTAGCTCCTGTGCCTGGCTTTGCCCTGGCCCAGGTGCCCGTGTTTGGGGCTGGGCATTGTGCCCCAGGAAGGGCTGGGTGGGGGCGGGAGGCGGGGCAGGTACCCAGGCTGGGGGAGAGCTGCTGGCAGAAAGCCCAGTGGCCTCTGCATGTAGTGGGGCGGTGTGACGGCGCGTCGGGGCTCCCCCCGATCCTGCAGCCCCGTAGCAGCCAGAACAGGCTCCACCAGCCAGTAGACCAGAGGGGTCATTGCCCCTCCCGGATACAGCCCAGCACAGACAGGATGTGGTTACCAGAGTCAGGGCCAGGATGCCTCCGACCCCTGGGGTGGGGGGTCCATCGCCCCCTAGACCCTCAGCCCCCAGCTTAGTCTGTTCCCTTCATGGTTCCCAGCCAGAACCTGCCCGGCTCCCAGCCCAGCCCCCCAGCCAGGTGTTCATCTCCGCCTCTCTCCCCCGGGAAGAGCTTTGCTACCTGCCCAGGCTGGGCCGAGGTGTCTGGGCCAATCCACATGTGGGTGAGTCAGTGGGAATCACAGCACAGCCTGGGGGGACACCGGGTTACAGAGCAGACAGCCCCCCACTACATCACAGACAGCGTGTCGGGGAGCCCCTGACCCTGCACCCCCACCCGCAGCCTGAGGGGACTCTCAGGCGGCAGGTAGAACGGAAGGTTCATTCCTTGAGGGGGACTCAGCGTAGCTCAGACTTGTTACAGGGCCCAGGAGCAGCCAGCTTGGGGAGAGGGGGGGCCAGAGCCAGCGCCCTGGGCCCCCTCCCTGCCTCCTCCGCCAGCCGAGAGGAACCCCCCCAGCAACTGGCCCCAGCCCGGCCGGCAGCCCCGCCCCCTCCTCTGCTCAGCTTCCGGGGGAGGCGTCACCTGGTTGCTCCCCCACCCAGGCTCAGGTCACAGGGCAGCCGGAGCTATTGCGTGAACGTGCCACGATGGGGCAGCCTCCCTCAGCGACAGCCACCCGCACCGTTCCCATCCCCCACCGGGCACTGGTACAGTGCCCAGGGAAACCGAGGCACGCACACGGGGTTACAACAGAGCAGCACAGGCCAGTCGGACACACACCTGGCATAAAAGCGACCAGAGCGAACACAACCCCCGCTCGGCCACACCCCTCCCCTCGTCCCTGGTGCACACCCCCCTGGCGAGGCACCGTGCCTGGGCTCAGCTTCCAGCAACCACTGGTCCAGGTCCCGTCCCTCCCCCGCCCCGTTCCCACTGACTCCCCCTTACCCCCACAGCAGTGCTCTGCGCCTTGGCTCAGGCTCCGCGGGGCGGCCCTGGGAGGCCGGAGCTGGGGCACCTCGGCGACGAACCAAAACGTGTCGCTGGGGCCCGGTTGTGGGGGAAGGGATGTCTCGGGGCCAGGGCCCAGGCTGTAGGACCCCACATGGGGAACAGACCCCCCGCCCCGCGGAGCGGCTGGATGGCCAGGGAGGCTGAACAGGCCGGGAGCCGGCGCGGCACAAATTGCCAGGGCCAGAAGGGGTCCGTTGGGAACCCGGAGAGGCATCGTCCTAGGGACAGTTCACCTGCCCGGGCTGGAGTCTCTGTAAATCCCACCTGCGGTTTCTCCGCCGGCCGCGCCCCAGGCCGGGTCTTGGGCCAGTGCTGGGGGGTCAGCCTGGTGTCACACCAAGCTCCTGTGGCCTGGGGACCCAAGTACCAATTAGCCCAGGGCAGCGCGGGTGCCTCACCAGCAATGAGCCCAGGGCAGGGGCAGCGCCACCCACTGGGCAGCGCCGGCGCCTGAGCCCTGGTGAGCCCAGGAGACGGGCAGCGCCCCCCAGTGGGCAGCGCTGGCGCCTGAGCCCTGGTGAGCCCAGGAGACGGGCAGCGCCTCCTACTGGGCAGCGCCGGCGCCTGAGCCCTGGTGAGCCCAGGAGAGGGGCAGCGCCACCCAGTGGGCAGCGCCGGCGCCTGAGCCCTGGTGAGCCCAGGAGAGGGGCAGCGCCACCCAGTGGGCAGTGCCGGCGCCTGAGCCCTGGTGAGCCCAGGAGAGGGGCAGTGCCTCCCACTGGGCAGCGCTGGCGCCTGAGCCCTGGTGAGCCCAGGAGACGGGCAGCGCCTCCCACTGGGCAGCGCTGGCGCCTGAGCCCTGGTGAGCCCAGGAGAGGGGCAGTGCCTCCCACTGGGCAGCGCCGGCACCTGAGCCCTGGTGAGCCCAGGAGAGGGGCAGCGCCTCCCACTGGGCAGCGCTGGCGCCTGAGCCCTGGTGAGCCCAGGAGACGGGCAGCGCCTCCCACTGGGCAGCGCCGGCGCCTGAGCCCTGGTGAGCCCAGGAGAGGGGCAGCGCCTCCCACTGGGCAGCGCTGGCGCCTGAGCCCTGGTGAGCCCAGGAGACGGGCAGCGCCTCCCACTGGGCAGCGCCGGCGCCTGAGCCCTGGTGAGCCCAGGAGAGGGGCAGCGCCGGCGCCTGAGCCCTGGTGAGCCCAGGACAGGGGCAGCGCCCCCCAGTGGGCAGCGCTGGCGCCTGAGCCGTCCCCCTTCTCCTGGCAGGTATCGCAGCTTTCTCAGGCCGCGCTACAAGGTGGCTTACAAGACGGTGTCGGACATGGAGTGGAAATGCTGCCACGGCTACTCGGGTGATGACTGCCTGGAGGGGCCGGCCCAGGGCCCCCCGCTCACCACCAGCCGCCCGCGCCCCCGGCCGGGCCGCCCCACGCTCTCCGGCTTCGGGAACCCACTGAGCGGCCTGGGCGGAGAAGGTACCAGGGGCCCAGGGCTGGGCGGGGAGTCGAGGGGCCTGGTTGGTGACAGGGCTGTGGAGTTGCTCGGCTGCCCCGTGTCCCCTGCACTCCCTGCCTTTTGCCCTCAAGGGTGCCCACCTCACCTCCTTCTCCCAACCTGCCCTGTGCCCCTGCCCAGGCGCCAGGCCCCGCTGCATGCTGGGAGCCCCCTCCATGGGACACAGCAGAAAGCAGGCGTGGCCACCGGGGCCACTGTGCCCTGAAAGGAAAGGCCTCGGCTGGGCGGCTTGTGGGACCGTGCCCGGCAGGGGTGGTCTGGGTCAGCGCGCTCTCTCCACAGGCTGGGGAGGGCGGATGGGGGGGCTGTGCCCAGCGGGGTCTGGCTGGAGGAGCTGGGGGCCGTGCCCGGGGGGGCCTGGCCGGGGGAGCCGGGGGGGCCTGGCCGAAGGAGCTGGGGGCTGTGCCCGGCAGGGCCTTGCCAGGGGAGCCAGGGGTCCTGACTGGAGGAGCTGGGGGCCGTGCCCGGGGGGGCCTGGCTGGGGGAGCCAGGGGGTCCTGGCTGGAGGAGCTGGGGGCCGTGCCCGGGGGGGCCTGGCTGGGGGAGCCGGGGGGTCCTGGCTGGAGGAGCTGGGGGCCGTGCCCGGGGGGGCCTGGCCGGAGGAGCTGGGGGCTGTGCCCGGCGGGGCCTGGCCAGGGGAGCCGGGGGTCCTGACTGGAGGAGCTGGGGGCCGTGCCCGGGGGGGCCTGGCTGGGGGAGCCGGGGGGTCCTGGCTGGAGGAGCTGGGGCCGTGCCCGGGGGGGCCTGGCCGGGGGAGCCGGGGGGGCCTGGCCGGAGGAGCTGGGGGCTGTGCCCAGCGGGGCCTGGCCAGGGGAGCCGGGGGTCCTGACTGGAGGAGCTGGGGGCCGTGCCCGGGGGGGCCTGGCCAGGGGAGCCGGGGGGGGCCTGACTGGAGGAGCTGGGGGCCATGCCCGGCGGGGCCTGGCCGAGAGAGCCAGGGGGGGCCTGGCCAGGGGGGCCTGGCCGGGGGAGCCGGGGGGTCCTGGCTGGAGGAGCTGGGGGCCGTGCCCGGCGGGGCCTGGCCGGGAGAGCCGGGGGAGCCGGGGGGGCCTGACTGGAGGAGCTGGGGGCCGTGCCCGGCGGGGCCTGGCCGGGAGAGCCGGGGGGGGCCTGGCCAGGGGGGCCTGGCCGGGGGAGCCGGGGGGGCCTGACTGGAGGAGCTGGGGGCCGTGCCTGGGGGGTTCTGGCTGGGGGAGCCGGGGGGTCCTGGCTGGAGGAGCTGGGGGCCGTGCCCGGCAGGGCCTGGCCCGGGGAGCTGGGGGCCCGGCTCAGCGCACTCTCTCTGTAGGCCGGGGCGATGCGGAGAAGGTGAGGCAGCTGGAGGAGAAGGTGCAGAGCCTGAGCCAGCAACTGCAGGCGATGCAGGCCAGCACGGAGAAGCTGCTGCACGAGGGGCGCAGGGCGGCCGAGCTGGCACTCAACGGGAAGCAGCCAGCGGACGCCGCAGCCCAGCCCGAGGTGAAGGAGACGCTCAACGAGATCCAGAGGCACCTGCAGCACCTGGACAACCGCGTCTCCAGCCACGAGGCCGAGCTGACCAACCTCAGCAATGGGCCAGGGCCGTGGCCGGGCGCCCCCGCCGGAGGGGCCCTTCTGCAGGAGGTGGAGCGGCGGGTGCAGGAGTCATGCGCCGCCTGCCTGGCGGGCACCGAGGGGCTGCGGCGGCAGCAGGCTGAGGACCGCGAGCGCATGCGGGGCCTGGAGAAGCTGATCAGCTCGGTGGACCAGCGCAACCGGGAGGCGGTGGAGAACATCCAGCGGCACCTGAGCGGCCTGGCCGGGCACCTGCCCAAGGACTGCTGCTCCCAGCTGGACGCCCGGGTGGGCGACCTGGAGCGGGGCCTGGAGCGCGTCTCCGGCTCCTTCGCCAGCCTCAGCGGGCGGCTGGAGCTGGCAGGGGCGGGCGGGCGGGCGCCGGAGGGCCGGCTGGAGGAGATGGAGGAGCGCCTGAACGCCACGCAGCGCGGCCTGGAGGAGCACCACGCCCGGCAGCAGCACCTGGCGGGGGAGCTGGGCTCGCGGCTCCGCGGGGCCGAGGGCCAGCTCGCCAACGTGGCCGGCCAGCTCGGCGGCTTCCAGGAGCATGTGCAGCGGGCCCTGGCCAACCTGAGCGGCGCGGTGGAGGCACTGTGGGACAGCACGGCTCAGGGCGCGGGGTGCAGCCAGCCCTGCCCCACGCCCCCAGACCCCTTCCTGGGCAGCCAGGACTTGCAGCTCAGCAACATCCTCCGGGACCTGGACCGGCGGGTGCTGGAGAACCAGGAGCAGCTCCGCATCCTGGGCTCCGGCCTGGACCAGCTCAGGAGCTCCAGGGAGGGGCTGGCTGGCTCTGTGCAGGACCTGCAGGCCGAGGGGAAGAAGCTGTGGGAGCTGGTGGAGGCCAACCAGGAGTCGTTGAGGCGGCTGGCTGGCGAGCTCGGCAGGCTGGAGGGGCGGCTGGTGGGCGCGGGGGGCAGCACCCCCACCCCCAAGGACCTGGCGCTCTCCCTCAACCGCACAGGGGCGCGGCTGGGCCAGCTGGAGGCGGCGCTGCGGGGGCTGCAGGAGGAGGTGGGCCGGCTGCGCGGGGAGGTGGTGGCCTGCGCCGGTGCCTGCCCGCTGCTGCCCAGGAAGCCGGAGCCAGGCCGGGAGCCCGCCGAGACCCCCAAGCCGCTGGACGGCTTCAGCGTCTTTGGGGGCACGTCGGGCGTGGACCTGAAGTCGCTGCAGGGCGAGCTCTCCGAGGTGATCCTCAGCTTCAGCTCCCTCAATGACTCAGTGCGGGGGCTGCAGCGCACGGTGGACCGGCACCAGACCGACATCCGCCAGCTGGACGCCACCAAGGACCGCGTCATCGCCGAGATCAACAAGGTGCAGGCCGAGGCCACGGAGCGGGCGGCCGAGAGCGAGGAGCGGCTGGACGGGGTGGCGCGCCAGCTGCAGCAGCTGGGCGGGGCGCTGCGGGGCGAGGCGGGCGAGTGCCGGCGGGCCGCTGCCGGCCTGGAGCCCCGGCTGGCCGCACTGGAGGGCGTGTGCCAGCGGCTGGATGGCGTGGCGGGCAGCCTGCGCCACGTCAAGGAGGGGCTGAGCAAGCACGTGGCGGGGCTGTGGGGCTGCCTGCAGGAGGTGAACGGGACCCTGCGCGCCCACGGTGCGCAGCTCGCCACCCTGCGGGACGCCAACCTGGGCGCCCTCAACGCCTCCCTGCGGCGCCTCTGGGGGCAGGTGCACGACCTCACGCAGCAGGACCTGACAGGTACGGCCCCGGCTCGCTGGGCATGGGGGCAGGCACCAGGGGGGCAGGGCACGAGGGGGCAGGGACCGGGGGGGGGGCAGGGCACTTGGGGGGCAGGCACCGGGGGGACAGGGCACTAGGGGGCAGGGACTGGGGGGCGAGGCACTTGGGGGGCAGGGCAATAGGGGGGCAGGCCACTAGGGGGCAGGGACCGGGGGGGCAAGGCACTTGGGGGGCAGGGCAGTAGGGGGGCAGGCACCGGGGGGGGGCAGGGCACTAGGGGGGCAGGGACTGGAGGGCAAGGCACTTGGGGGGCAGGGCAGTAGGGGGGCAGGCACTGGGGGGGCAGGGCACTAGGGGGCAGGCACCAGGGCGGGGCAGGGCACTAGGGGGCAGGGCACTAGGGGGGGCAGGCACCGGGGAGACAGGGCACTAGGGGGGCAGGGACCGGGGGGGAGTGCAGGGCACTCGGGGGTGGGGGAGCTGGGACAGGCCACAGCTCCAAGGTTGGCTCTGAGTAGGGGCGGGCTGGCTGGCTGAGGAGGGTGGGGTGGGGCCCAGGCTGGGGGAATGGCTGAGGGCTGGGGTGGGGCCTGGAGGAGACTGGCTGGGGGTGGGGTGAGGTCTGGGGGGTGGGGCTGGCTGAGGGCAGGGGAGGACGGGGGGGGGGGGGGGGATTGGCTGGGGATGGGGTGGGGTCTGGGGGGGGGACTGGCTATGGGGGGGGAGGAGGGGAGACTGGCTGAGGGCGGGGGTGGGGTGAGCCCAGGGCTCACACTGGCTGGGGGGGCAGCTCTGACTCTCGGCTCTGTTGCAGGACCCCCAGGCCCACCTGGCCCCGAAGGCCCCATGGGAAGACAGGGCCCCCTGGGGCCAGCAGGGCCCCCAGGCCAGGAAGGAAAGCAGGGCCCCGTGGGACCCCCAGGTGAGGAGCAGCCCAGCCCCACGGGGGGGGGAGGGGAGAGTGCCTGGGTCCATCCGTCCCATTTGACTCTCTCTCTCTGGGCACAGCACCCCCCCACATGGGGCCCCATCGCCAAGCCCTCCCTGCCTGTGCCCCGGGGAGCCCCCACATCACACTGGCCCCTGCCCAAGCCTATGCTGCCCCCAGGCTCGGCCGGCCCCCCTTCCCCCCTCCCCCCAGGCTCGGCCGGCCCCTCTTCCCCTCACCCCCCAGCCTCAGCCGACCCCCCTTCCCCCCTCCACCCCCAGCCTCAGCAGGCCCCCTCTTCCTTCCCCCTCCCCGCTCCTCCCCCCCGCGCAGCCTCGGCCAGCCGCTCTTCCCACCCTCCACCCCACCCGCCCCCAGCCCAGCTCCCCACTTGCCCAGCCCCCTCCGTGCTCACCTCTCCTCTCCTCTCCTCTCTTGCAGGGCTCCCTGGCGAGCAAGGTGAGACTGGCGGGGGGCAGGGGATGGGGGGGGCTGGCTTTGCTGCAGGGGAGAGGCAGCACCTGTTCTGCACCCCCAGGAGCTGGCCCAGGCCTGCCAGTGGGGCTGGGCCTCTTGGGGCTAGGACAGGGCGGGCCTGGCGGGGGGAGGAAGGGGCCCACTTTGGGATGGGGCTCTAGGGCCCGGGGGGCAGTGGGCTGGGGTGGACCCCAGGGGCTAGCTGGGTGGGGCAGGCTGAGGGCGGGGGAGGACCGTGGGGGGACCCAGGTGCAGCCCGGGAGGTGCTGGGCTGGGGGGGCACAGGGCTGCCGGGGGGGCAAACGGGGGCGTCCTGGGGCCCTGCTCACCCCGTCTCTGTGCCAGGCCCAGTGGGCGAGGCGGCCGTGGTGCCCAGAGTCGCCTTCTCGGCCGCGCTGGCGGCCCGGCATGTCGAGCCCGGAACCGTCCCCTTCGACCGGGTGCTGCTGAACGATGGAGGCGCCTACGACCCCTACTCTGGTGAGCGGTGCCCCACGGCGGGAGCGCCCCATAGCCAGCCCCCCATAGTGCCCCCTGCTGGCAGCTCCCCATAGCCAGCCCCCCCAGAGCGCCCTCTGCTGGCAGCTCCCCATAGCCAACGCCCTACAGTGCCCCCTGCTGGCAGCTCCCCATAGCCAGCCCCCCACAGCGCCCCCTGCTGGCAGCTCCCCATAGCCAGGCCCCCAGAGCGCCCCCTGCTGGCAGCTCCCTATAGCCAACGCCCTACAGTGCCCCCTGCTGGCAGCTCCCCATAGCCAGCCCCCCACAGCGCCCCCTGCTGGCAGCTCCCCATAGCCAGGCCCCCAGAGCGCCCCCTGCTGGCAGCTCCCCATAGCCAACGCCCTACAGTGCCCCCTGCTGGCAGCTCCCCATAGCCAGCCCCCCACAGCGCCCCCTGCTGGCAGCTCCCCATAGCCAGCCCCCCCAGAGCGCCCTCTGCTGGCAGCTCCCCATAGCCAACGCCCTACAGTGCCCCTTGCTGGCAGCTCCACATAGCCAGCCCCCCACAGCGCCCCCTGCTGGCAGCTCCCCATAGCCAGCCCCCCCAGAGCGCCCTCTGCTGGCAGCTCCCCATAGCCAGCCAGCCCTCCGTCCCCCGCACAGTGCCCCCTGCTGGGAGCTCCCCATTGCCAGCCTCCCCCGCCCCTACACGCTGAACTACACGGGCCCTGGGGGGACCCTCCTGCCCCGCCGACCGCTTGCCTCTCTCCCAGGCATCTTCACAGTGCCCGTGGGCGGTCGCTATTTCGTCAGCGCGGTGCTGACGGGACACCGGCACGAGAAGATCGAGGCCGTGCTGTCGCGCTCCAACCAGGCCATCGCCCGCAGCGACTCGGGAGGGTACCAGCCTGAGGGGCTGGAGAACAAGCCTGTGGCCGAGAACCAGCCCAGCACAGGCTCCCTGGGCGTCTTCAACCTGCTGCTGCCGCTGGAGGCCGGTGAGACGCTCTGCGTGGACCTGGTGACGGGGCAGCTTGCCCACTCCTCCGACGAGCCGCTCACCGTCTTCAGCGCCGTGCTGCTGTACCCGGGTGAGGGGCACGAGGCCGCCTAGCCCCCAGCCCCGCGGGAGGCCCAGCTGGGCTCCGGCCAGGCCTCCCCAGCCGGGCCCCCGGGGCACGAGGCCGCCAACGCCCGGCCTGCTGTGAAACTGCCAAACCCCGGCCTGGCGTGAACCTCCTAGCCCCCGGGCCGGTGTGAAACCGCCAAACCCCGGCCCGGCGTGAAGCCACCAAACCCCCGGCCCGGCGTGAAACCGCCAACGCCCGGCCCGGCGTGAAACCGCCAACGCCCGGCCCGGCGTGAAACTGCCAACCCCCGGCCCGGCGTGAAACCGCCAACGCCCGGCCCGGCGTGAAACCGCCTAGCCCCGGCCCGGCGTGAAACCGCCAACCCCCGGCCCGGCGTGAAACCGCCTAGCCCCGGCCCGGCGTGAAACCGCCAACCCCCGGCCCGGCGTGAAACCGCCAACCCCCGGCCCGGCGTGAAACCGCCAACCCCCGGCCCGGCGTGAAACCGCCTCGCCCCGGCCCGGCGTGACACCGCCTAGCCCCGGCCCTGCGTGACACCGCCAAACCCCGGCCCGGCGTGAAGCCGCCAACCCCCGGCCCGGCGTGAAGCCGCCAACCCCCGGCCCGGCGTGAAACCGCCTAGCCCCGGCCCGGCGTGAAACCGCCTAGCCCGGCGTGAAACCGCCAACCCCCGGCCCGGCGTGAAACCGCCTAGCCCCGGCCCGGCGTGAAACCGCCAACCCCCGGCCCGGCGTGAAACCGCCAACCCCCGGCCCGGCGTGAAACCGCCAACCCCCGGCCCGGCGTGAAACCGCCAACCCCCGGCCCGGCGTGAAACCGCCTAGCCCCGGCCCGGCGTGAAACCGCCTAGCCCCGGCCCGGCGTGACACCGCCTAGCCCCGGCCTGGCGTGAAACCGCCGACCCCCGGCCCGGCGTGAAACCGCCAAACCCCGGCCCGGCGTGAAACCGCCAACCCCCGGCCCGGCGTGAAACCGCCTAGCCCCGGCCCGGCGTGACACCGCCAAACCCCGGCCCGGCGTGAAGCCGCCAATCCCCGGCCCGGCGTGAAACCGCCTAGCCCCGGCCCGGCGTGAAACCGCCAACCCCCGGCCCGGCGTGAAGCCGCCAATCCCCGGCCCGGCGTAAAACCGCCAACCCCCGGCCCGGCGTGAAACCGCCTAGCCCCGGCCCGGCGTGAAACCGCCAACCCCCGGCCCGGCGTGAAACCGCCTAGCCCCGGCCCGGCGTGAAACTGCCAAACCCCGGCCCGGCGTGAAGCCGCTAATCCCTGGCCCGGCGGGAGGCCCAGCTGGGCTCCAGCCAGCGCTCCTCACCCTGGCCTCTGGGTGTTGTGGGGCCTGGCCCTGTCAGGGAGCCCAAGCCAGAGCCCTGCCCCAGCAAGCCCAGGAGCTAGGGGCTTGGATTCTGCCCCCATGTCTGGAGCAGCCTGCTCAGGAGGCGGCCAGTGCACCAGGGACACCCCCCGCCCCCCGCCGGGTTAGAGCCGCCCGGAGCAGGGCAGCCCTGGCTGGGGCCCGGCTCGACAGCACCCTGCCTGGGACGGGTCGCTGGGGGACCCAAGATGGCCTCCGGAGGGGGTCTCTTCCAGCCCCAGTCTGTGATCCTGGGGGCTCCCCCCTAGATCCCTCACCACTCCCGGCAGCCCCCGGGGGCACATGGCCAATACTCCCCAGAGGCCAGATGCTGCGGGGGGGGGGGGGGGGGGGGAGGTGTGTGTCTCCAGGCCAGGAACCCTGCAGGGCTGCCCCAGGCCCAGGCCCCCCCTCCCCCAAACCAAGCCCCTCCGCCACCCCAGCGACCGGGCACCTCCTTGTTATTTATCACCCTGCCACGCCCGTTCCTGCCCTGCCTGTGCCCACCGCGCCCCTTCTGCACAACCCCGGCCCCCGCTCAGCCTCTTGCCGCCCCGGCAGGGACCCAGCCGCCCCCGGGCCGGCCCAGCACGGACCCTGCAGAGCCTGAGCCCGCGGGCGGCAGCGCCCCTCTGGGCCTGGCCCCAGGAGGCCTGTGGGGCGGGCGCCCGGGGGGTGGCTCTGCAGGCTGGTGCCCTGCCCTGGCTCTGGGGCCAGCTCTGCCCAGGCATCTATTCCAGGTATTAATAAATAAATGTCTCTGTGTTTTGTACCCTGGGGCCTGCCTCGTTCCTCGGCTCGGCTCCTCCCGCCACGGCTCGGCCCCACGGCCTCCCCACAGCAAGGCTGTGTGAGCTGCTCTGGCTGTGGGGCCGGGAGGCCGTTAGGGGTTCGAGTCTTGCCCCGCTCTGGCCGTGGGGCCGGGAGGCCGTTAGGGGTTCGAGTCTTGCCCCGCTCTGGCCGTGGGGCCGGGAGACCGTTAGGGGGCTCGGGCTGCGCCCCGCTCTGGCCGTGGGGCCGGGAGGCTGTTAGGGGTTCGAGTCTTGCCCCGCTCTGGCCGTGGGGGCCGGGAAGCCGTTAGGGATTTGGGTCGTTCCCCGCTCTGGCCGTGGGGCCAGGAGGCCGTTAGGGGGCTCGGGCCGCATCCCGCTCTGGCCGTGGGGCCGGGAGGCCATTAGGGGGGTCGGGGTCTTGCCCCGCTCTGGCCGTGGGGCCGGGAAGCTGTTAGGGGTTCAGGTTGTTCCCTGCTCTGGCCGTGGGGCCGGGAGGCCGTTAGGGGGCTCGGGCCGCACCCCGCTCTGGCCGTGGGGCCGGGAGGCCGTTAGGGGGCTCGGGCCGCGCCCCGCTCTGGCCGTGGGGCCGGGAGGCCGTTAGGGGGCTCGGGCCGCACCCCGCTCTGGCCGTGGGGCCAGAAGGCCGTTAGGGGGCTCGGGCTGCGCCCCGCTCTGGCCATGGGGCCGGAAGGCCGGTAGGGGTTCGGGTCTCGTCCCGCTCTGGCCGTGGGGCCAGGAGGCCGTTAGAAGGTTTGGGTCTCGCCCCGCTCTGGCCGTGGGGCCGGGAGGCCGTTAGGGGTTCGAGTCGCGCCCTGCTCTGGCCGTGGGGCCGGGAGGCCGTTAGGGGGCTCAGGTCGCACCCTGCTCTGGCCAGGGGGCCGGGAGGCCGTGAGGGGGCTGGGGCCGCTCCCCGCTCTGGCCGTGGGGCCGGAAGGCCGTTAGAACCAGAGGGAGGCAGGCATTAACACAGCAAAGGGCGGGTCAGTCCAGGCATGGAAGGAGCGTTAGCCCGGGTACCCCACTTGAAAGCCAGGAAGGCGCGAAGGATTGAGCAGCTGGGCGCTCCAGGGACCCCTGCCCCGCCTCTCAGACATCCTTTGCAGACGTGGCCCCCTTTGCAGATGATTCCAACTAGCTCCACGTAGCTCAGTCCAAAGCCGCCTGCAGAGGGCTCCCAGGGGACCTCGCAGCACCGGGAGACTGGGCAGCAGGGGCAGGGGCATGCCGGCTGGATAAATGCCAGGCCATGCATGTGTGACAATACAATCCCGGCTGTGCAGGCAAACCCACGGGGCCTAAAGAACTCTTGTGGCTGCTTCCCTGCAAACACCTGCTCAGTGCGGCGGCCTAGGAAGCTAACAGGTGATTGGGAATCGTTAGGAAAGCAACTGCAACCAAAGAGAGAAAACACCGCAGGGCCTCTGTTTAATATCATATTGCCTCCTGGCACACCCACAGCTCGGCTGCCACGGGCCAAGCTGGCCAACCTGTCCGAGGACCAGATATTGGCCTTGGAAAAGGTACAGAAAGGGCAACAGAAATGACGAGGGGTAAGGAACAGCCGCCATAGGAGAGATTAACAAGACGGGGACGTTTCAGCTTGGAATGGCATGGGAAAACAGAGGAGGGAAATGCCATTTACTCCGTCACTAACATAACCATGATGCTCACCCAATCACATTTATAGGAGGCAGGTTTCAAACAAACCAGAGACATTATTTCTTCACAGCCAACCTGTGGAACTCCTTGCCAGGAGACGGTGGAAAGGCCCAAACTAGAACAGGGTTGCAATAAGAACACAATACGTTCACAGCGGACAGGTCCATCAATGGTACAAGCCGGGCTGGGCAGGGCTGGTGTCCCTGGCCTCTGGAAATGGGCAAGGGGCTGGAGCGCATGCTGACTCTGTAGCTGGTCTGTATCCAAACTCTCTTGCCCTCCCTCGAGAGGTGGACACCCTCCCTGCTCAGCCACCGTTCTTCCTGGAACAGCAGCCCGAGGCTGAGGAAGCCAAAGCTCTCCTGGCGACACCATCCTGGCAGCCAGGCATTCCCCTCCAGGATGCACCTGTGTCTGCCTGGCCCGCCCTTTGGCAGGAAGGACCGAGAACCTACCTGCGGCCCTGGCCCGCACCCCCAGAGCCCTGGAGTCACGTCTGCGCGGCTCAGGGTCACGCCCTGCGGTATGGGGAGTGCCCACGTGGAGGAGTAGCCCGGGGCAGCAGTCAGGGAATCCCAGAACCCTGCCTCAAGAGGCATCGAGCCCCATTCCCTGCCCTCCCAGCAGGCCCCAGCCCCGCCAGCCCCTCCCCGGCAGGTGCCTGTCCACCCTGCTCTGAGCGGGCTGGCTGACCCTCGCCAATCCCTCCACAGCGCCCCGGACACGGGCCCCTGGCAGGCAGCAACTCCTGGGATGTGGTGTCAGCTTGCCAGATGAGGCCTCTGTCCCCCTCAGAAGAGAGTCTCTGGCCCTCGCTGCCCTGCACTTCCTCCCCGCAGTGTGGCTGCAGGTCCATGGCTTGGAGGGGTCTGTGGCTTGGGGAGTCCGTGACTGGGGGGGTCCGTGGCTTGGGGAGTCTGTGGCTGGGGGGGGCCATGGCTTCTCCTCCCCCCCGGGGTGATTCCTCGGCTCCTGTTCCCAAGGCAGCAGAACAGCTCCCCAGCACCGAGCGGGGATGGGTGGGACCCTGCCTGCTGCCAGTCCCCCCCAGGACAGAGCCAGCTCCCCCACCCCCGCGGGGTGCCAGCCGCCCTCCGGAGTGGGCCAGCTGCCTCAGGCCCAGCCGTGTCCCCATGAACGCTCAGGAGGCGCTCGGTTCCCTGTGGGCACGGGGCCTCCTCGGCCTCAGGGGCCTGGCTGGCGACGGGCGCGGGCAGGCCCAGGAGATGTGGCTCTTCCTAGCCAGCTGGTTGGACGGGGACCGGGCCTCCCTGCCACACACCCTGGGGCTGCTTTCCTGCCAGTGCAGCGCACAGGGTACCAGCTGGGAGTGGGGCAGAGCCAGCAGGGAGATGGCACCTTGGCAGGAGCAAGGAGCTTCAGAGCCGCCCACCCGCCCGCTGGCCCTGCCCAGAGCCCTGGGCCTCGCCCGCAGCTGGCGCCTGAACTCCTGTTCCAGCCTCATTCCCCTGCCCGGCACCACAGGGCTCCCTGCCTGCCCGCGTCCAGCACTGCAGAGACCGGACCAGGCTGCCTGAAGTCACACAGCCCGGCTGGGCCAGGCCCGGGAGCCTCCCAAGGCCCCCCCCCACGCTCCACACCCAGTGGGGTCTGCCAGGCTGGGCCCATGCCCACGAGGGGCCAGCCAGGGCCAACCAGCAAAGCAGGTCTCCTGGAGGGCTCCTCCCCGGCCGGCGGCCCCGCGGCACTCAGAGCCCCCATCCCAGCCCCACGGCTCCTCCCCGGCCGGCGGCCCCGCGGCGCTCAGAAACCCTCGTCCCAGCCCGACAGTTCCTCCTCAGCCGGCAGCCAGTCCTCCGAGAGCCGCTGGAAGTTGGCGTAGGGTGGGCCCTGCGGAGGGAGGCCCAGGGCTCAGTCTGCTGCTCTGGGGCAAGGCTGCGGCTCCCTCCTGGGTCCTCCCTCCTGCCAAGCCACCAGCCCCGTGCTCCCCGACCCGGCCCCTCCGTGGGGCCCGCACAGCCATGGGCTGCCCTTGGGAGGGGGACGGTGCCCCCGGGAGGGATGCCCTGGCACAGGTTGGGGCGAGGGGGCAGGGTGACACAGCTCACGGCAGGGGGGACAGAGTGCAGCAGGGCATGATGGGAAATGCAACATCCCACGGGGCAGCTCATGGCAGCCCCCATCCCAGCCTGCTCCAAGGACTCAGCGGGTCACCCCTCCCCCCTGGACCTCTCAGCCTTGCTCCTCCCCCCCACAGCCCCTCACCTGCTTCACCAGTGCCAGCGTGGGGGCCTGGAGCTGCCGCAGGGCCAGCCGCTTCCACTGCACCGAGCCAAACCACCTGGGAGCCAAGCGCAGTGTCAGTGGGGCTGCAGGGCTGGGGCCAGGGCCTTCGCCCACTTCTCCCAGCAGGGCAGGGGGAGCAGAGCCAGCAGGAGGGCACGGGGGAGCAGGGCAGGTGGGGCAGAGCCAGCAGGAGGCGCTGCGGGAGCAGGGCAGGTGGGGCAGAGCCAGCAGGGGGCGCGGGGGGAGCAGGGCAGGGGGGAGCCAGCAGGAGGCGCGGGGGAAGCAGGGCAGGGGGGAGCCAGCAGGGGCCGCGGGGGAGCAGGGCAGGGGGACCAGCAGGGGTCTCGGGGGGAACAGGGCGGGGGGCCAGCAGGGGGCGCAGGGGGAGCAGGGCAGGGGGGAGCCAGCAGGGGGCGTGGGGGAGCAGGGCAGGGGGGAGCCAGCAAGGGGTGTGGGGGGAGCAGGGCAGGGGGACCAGCAGGGGGTTCGGGGGGAACAGGGCGGGGGGGCCAGCAGGGGGCGTGGGGGGACCAGGGCAGGGGGACCAGCAGGGGGCTCAGGGGGAGCAGGGCGGGGGCCATCGGGGGCGTGAGGGGAACAGGGCGGGGGGGCCAGCAGGGGGCTCGGGGGGAGCAGGGAGGGTGCTGGCTGTGAGGGGTCCCCGGCTCTCCTACCTGTGCTTTCGGATGCCGCGGATCCCGCTGCTGGTGTTCCCTAGGCGCTGCCCCGGCCGGCGCCTGAGGGGGCAGAAAGCAGGGTCAGTATCTGCCCCCCCGCCAGGCAGGGTCAGGTGGCAGCACCCACGGCTCTAGCGGGGCCGGGGAGTCCCCAGCCCCCCAGGGGTGGGGTAGCGGGGGGGTGCATCTCTGGCCTCACCCTCACAAAGGGGAGGGGGCTGGTGCCCCCAGCTCAGGCCTGGAGCCCCCCACACTGGCCTTGTGAGCTGGCCTGCGCCCCTGTGGCACTGTAGCCATGGGCGCGGCGGTGCCAGCCTGGCCCACCCACCTGCACAGCTTGGAGACCAGGGAGCAGGAGGCCTCGCTCAGGTGGGCGGGGAAGGAGAAGGCCCCGGCCAGGATCTTGCTGTAGATCAGCTGGGGCTCCGTGCCGTGGAACGGGGGCCTGGGGAGACGGCAGAGAGTCAGGCACCCACTGGCCCCCCACTGCCCCCTCCCCACGGCCCCTCCGGGAACCCGCCCACTGCCCCTCCCCACGGCCCCTCTGGGAGACTTCCCCACTGCCCCTCCCCATCTCCCCTCGGGGAACCCCCCCACTGCCCCTCCCCATGGCCCCTCTGGGAGACTGCCCCACTGCCCCTCCCCATCTCCTCTCGGGGAACCCCCCCACTGCCCCTCCCCATGGCCCCTCTGGGAGACTCCCCCACTGCCCCTCCCCACCTCCCCTCCGGTAACCCCCCCACTGCCCCCTCCCCACGGCCCCTCCGGGAACCCCCCCACTGCCCCTCCCCACCTCCCCTCCGGGAGCCCCCCCATTGCGCCCTCCCCACAGCAGACACAGATGGGGGCCGACCCAGGGGGGCAGACTCAGAGGGGGGCTGACCCGGGGGTGGGCACAGACACAGACGGGGGCCGACCCAGGGGGGCAGACTCAGAGGGGGGCCGACCCGGAGAGGGCCGCGGGCGTCCCAGGCTGCCACACGCCAGCTCGCAGGCCCCTCACCGTCCTGCCAGCATCTCGAAGATGAGGACGCCCAGCATCCAGAAGTCGACGGCGAAGTCGTGGCCCTCGTGCCGCAGGATCTCGGGCGCCAGGTACTCAGGGGTGCCGCAGAACGAGTAGGTCTTCTCCCCCCGCGCCAGCTCCTTCGCAAAGCCGAAATCCACCTGCAGGGGGCGGCTGTGAGCCCACCGAGACCCCCTCCCCCGCCGCCGGGCCCCATGGGGCCCACCGAGACCACCTCCCCCGCCGCCTGGCCCCGTGGGGCCTACCGAGACCCCCTCCCCCGCCGCCTGGCCCCGTGGGGCCCACCGAGACCCCCTCCCCCGCCGCCGGGCCCCATGGGGCCCACCGAGACCACCTCCCCCGCCGCCTGGCCCCGTGGGGCCCACCGAGACCCCCTCCCCCGCCGCCTGGCCCCGTGGGGCCTACCGAGACCCCCTCCCCCCGCCGCCTGGCCCCGTGGGGCCTACCGAGACCCCCTCCCCCCCGCCGCCTGGTCCCGTGGGGCCCACCGAGACCCCCTCCCCCGCCGCCTGGCCCCGTGGGGCCCACCGAGACCCCCTCCCCCGCCGCCTGGTCCCGTGGGGCCCACCGAGACCCCCTCCCCCGCCGCCTGGCCCCGTGGGGCCTACCGAGACCCCCTCCCCCTCTGCCTGGTCCCGTGGGGCCCACCGAGACCCCCTCCCCCACCGCGACCCCCTCCCCCACCGCCTGGCCCCGTGGGGCCCACCGAGACCCCCTCCCCCGCCACCTGGTCCCGTGGGGCCCACCGAGACCCCCTCCCCCACCGCCTGGCCCCGTGGGGCCCACCGAGACCTCCTCCCCCGCCGCCTGGTCCCGTGGGGCCCACCGAGACCCCCTCCCCCGCCGCCTGGCCCCGTGGGGCCCACCGAGGCTCCTGGCAGCCAGGGCGAGTCCCAGGAGCTGCGCTGGTTTGCGAGCACTTGGCACCTGCCCCTGCCATGCTGCCCCCCTCAGGCAGGCGCTCCCTGCACCCACAGGGCTCCTCTGCTGGAGCCAGCCCCGATGGACGCTCACTTGGAGCATCGAGGCCTAGACACCAGGGGGTCCCTGCCCTGGCTGGGGGGCTCGGGGCCCTACGGGGCTGGGGGAAGGGAGCCAGCTCAGAGGGGGCAGCGAGGCTAACAGGGCAGTCTAGGAGCTGCCAGTGCCCCGGCTGCGCGAGGCCCGGCCCTGCCCCGGTACCAGCTTGAGGTAGCCCTGCGTGTCCAGCATCAGGTTCTCGGGCTTCAGGTCCCGGTAGATGACCCCGTTGCCGTGCAGGTAGTCGAGAGCCTCCACCACGCAGGCCGCGCAGAACACGGCCACAGCCTCCTCGAAGCAGCGCCTGGGGGGCACCACGGCTTAGCGCCCGCCTCCCACACTGTGCCCGGCCTTCGGTCCCTCCCACAGCCCTGCGTGCACCCCCTATGGTCCCTCCCACACCGACGGCCAGCACGCCACACACGGCAACCCCGCCCACCCCCTAGCACCCACACCATAGCCCCTCCCACACCACCAGCCAGCCTGCCACACGGCAACCCCGCCCACCCCTAGCACCCACACCATAGCCCCTCCCACACCACCCAGCCAGCCCGCCACACGGCAACCCCGCCCACCCCTAGCACCCACACCATAGCCCCTCCCACACCACCCAGCCAGCCCGCCACACGGCAACCCCGCCCACCCCTAGCACCCACACCATAGCCCCTCCCACACCACCCAGCCAGCCCGCCACACGGCAACCCCACCCACCCCCTAGCACCGACACCATAGCCCTTCCCACACCACCAGCCAGCCTGCCACGCGGCAACCCCACCCACCCCTAGCACCCACACCATAGCCCCTCCCACACCACCCAGCCAGCCTGCCACACGGCAACCCCACCCACCCCCTAGCACCCACACCATAGCCCCTCCCACACCAACGGCCAGCCCACAACAGGGCAACCCCGCCCACCCCCTAGCACCCACATCATAGCCCCTCCCACACCACCCAGCCAGCCCGCCACATGGCAATCCCGCCCACCCCCTAGCACCCACACCATGGTCCCTCCCATACCAACAGCCAGCCCACCACATGGCAACCCCGCCCACCCCCCAGCACCCACACCATAGCCCCTCCCACACCACCCAGCCAGCCCGCCACGTGGCAACCGCACCCACCCCCTAGCACCCACACTATAGCCCCACCCACACCACCCAGCCACACGGCAACCCCGCCCACCCCCTAGCACTCACACCATAGCCCCTCCCACACCACCCAGCCAGCCCGCCACTCGGCAACCCCGCCCACCCCCTAGCACCCACACCATAGCCCCTCCCACACCAACGGCCAGCCCACCACATGGCAACCCCGCCCCCACCACCCAGCAACACTGCTTATGTCACCCGCTTACACCACCTGCTCCACATTCCAGCAACTGCCCTGCTATGGTAGTGGCGACTGGTGGGGAGGGACAGAAGGGGGCATCAGTCACATGATCATGCCCCATAGTATCATACAATCATAGAACATTAGAACTGGAAGGGCCCTCGAGAGGCATCGAGTCCAGTCCCCTGCCCCATGGCAGGACCAAGCACCGTCTACATCATCCCTGACAGGCGTCTGTCCAACCTGCTCTTCAGTATCTCCAGGGATGGAGATTCCACAACCCCCCGGGCAACTTATTCCAGTGTTTCACCACCCTAACAGGCAGGAAGTTTTTCCTAATGTCCAACCTAAACCTCCCTTGCTGCAGTTTAAGCCCCTTGCTTCTTGTTCTATCCTCAGAGGCCAAGGGGAACAATTCCCCCTCTCTGGACACCCTTTTAGACACCTGCAAACCGCTATCATGTCCCCTCTCAGTCTTCTCCTTTCCAGACTAAACAAGCCCAATTCTTTCAGCCTTCCCTCATAGCTCATGTTCTCTAGACCTTTCATCATTCTTGTTGCTCTTCTCTGGACCTTCTCCAATTTCTCCACATCTGTCCTGCAATGTGGTGCCCAGAACTGGACACAAGACTCCAATTGAGGCCTAATCAGAACAGAGCAGAGCGGAAGAATGACTTCTCGTGTCTGGCTCACAACACCCCTGTTCATGCCGCCCAGAGTCAGATTTGCTTTTTTTGCAACAGCGGCCCACTATTGACTCATATTTAGCTTGTGGTCCCCTCTGACCCCTAGATCCCTTTCTGCAGGACTCCCTCCTAGCCAGCCGCTTCCCGTTCTGTATGTGTGAAACTGATTGTTCCTTCCTAAGTGGAGCGCTTTGCATTTGTCTTTATTAAACTTCATCCTATTGAGCTCGGACCATTTCTCCAGTTTGTCCAGATCAGTTTGAATTATGACCCTATTCCCCAAAGCACTTGCAACCCCTCCCAGCTTGGGATCATCAGCAAACTTAATAAGCGTCCTCTCTATGCCAATAGCTAAATCGTTGTTGACGATATTGAACAGAACCGGTCCCAAACCAGACCCCTGCAGAACCCAACTTGCTCTGCCCTTCCAGCGTGACTGTGAACCGTTAATAACTACTCTCTGGGAATGGAAAAACTTAAAAAACAACCAATGGTCTGGTAGCACTTTAACGACTAACAAAACATGTAGATGGGACCATGAGCTTTCGTGGGCACAGCCCACTTCTTCAGCTGACCAGTGTTGGAAGTCCAGATCCAAGGATAAATAAGGGCAGGAGGGAGGAAGAAGAAGGGAAAAAAACAGAAGGGGAAGAAGAAAAAAAGACAGTGAGTAGATAAGCTGATCCTGGATTCCGGGGAAATGCTGCAGGGAGCCCGGGGTCGGCTGGAGAGTCCCCAGCCGATCCCAGGCTGCAAGGCTGCCCCTTTGAAAGGCGCACAGGCGGCATTTTAAAGGGGCAGCCGCCGCACAGCTGATCCACAGACAGCTGTGCAGCCGCTGTCCCTTTGAAAAGCCTTTGAAAAGCCACTGTGTGGCGCTGCCACTTTGAAGTACCCCATCCCCCGCATAGGAAACAAAGGGTAGGAATAAATGGTACATTTTCAGAATGGAGAGGGGTGACTAGTGGTGTCCCCCAAGGGTCAGTCCTAGGACCAATCCTGTTCAACTTATTCATAAATGATCTGGAGAAAGGGGTAAGCCGCGAGGTGGCAAAGTTTGCAGATGATACTAAACTGCTCAAGGTAGTTAAGACCAAAGCAGACTGTGAAGAACTTCAAAAAGATCTTCCCAAACTGAGTTACTGGGCAACAAAATGGCAAATGAAGTTTAAAGTGGATAAATTTAAATTAATGCACACTGGAAAAAATAACCCCGACTATACATACAATATGATAGGGGCTAATTTAGCTACAACTGATCAGGAAAGAGATCTTGGAGTCATCGTGGATAGTTCTATGAAGACATCCACACAGTGGGCAGCAGCAGGCAAAAAAGCAAACAGGATGTTAGAAATCATTAAAAAAGGGATAGAGAATAAGACAGAGAATATCTTATTGCCCTTATATAAATCCATGGTACGCCCACATCTGGAATACTGCGTACAGATATGGTCTCCTCATCTCAAAAAAGATATACTGGCATTAGAAAAGGTTCAGAGAAGGGCAACTAAAATGATGAGGGGTTTGGAATGGGTCCCATATGAGGAGAGATTAAAGAGACTGGGACTTTTCAGCTTGGAAAAGAAGAGACTAAGGGGGGATATGATAGAGGTCTGTAAAATCATGAGTGGTGTGGAGAAGGTGAATAAGGAAAAGCTATTTCCTTGTTCCCATAATATAAGAACTGGGGGCCACCAAATGAAACTAATGGGCAGCAGGTTTAAAACAAATAAAAGCAAGTTCTTCACGCAGCACATAGTCAATTTGTGGAACTCCTTGCCTGAGGAGGTTGTGAAGGCTAGGACTGTAACAGGGTTTAAAAGAGAACTAGATAAATTCATGGAGGTTAGGTCCATCAATGGCTATTAGCCAGGATGGGTAAGGAATGGTGTCCCCAGCCTCTGTTTGTCAGAGGGTGGAGATGGATGGCAGGAGAGAGATCGCTTGATCATTCCCTGTTCGATTCACTCCCTCTGGGGCACCTGGCATTGGCCACTGCCGGCAGACAGGGTACTGGGCTGGATGGACCTTTGGTCTGACCCAGTACGGCCGTTCTTATGTTCTTCTTATGTTCTTTGCTGCCTCTATCTTATAAAAGCAGCAAAGGGGGGGATATTGACTAGTCAATTAGTCCTTTACATCCTAACTACAGCCCTGCCCATGCCTTTACCTCCCCAACCTCCCCTGTCCCCAGCAATCCTGCCTGCCTGCACTGCCCCCCACAGCCCTTCCCAAACCACTTGCCTTCACCACCTGCCTCCACCTGCACAACCCCACCACTGTCCCACCCACACTGCTGTTCCACTCCCAGGAACAACACCATTGTCCTGCCCACACCACCACCCACACCGCATCCTTCCACTCCCAGGAACGCCACCATTGTCCTGCCCACACCACCGCCCACACCGCATCCTTCCACTCCCAGGAACGCCACCGTTGTCCTGCCCACACCGCCGCCCACACCGCATCCTTCCACTCCCAGGAACGCCACCATTGTCCTGCCCCCACCACCGCCCACACCGCATCCTTCCACTCCCAGGAATGCCACCATTGTCCTGCCCACACCGCCGCCCACACCGCATCCTTCCACTCCCAGGAACGCCACCATTGTCCTGCCCACACCGCATCCTTCCACTCCCAGGAATGCCACCATTGTCCTGCCCACACCGCCGCCCACACCGCATCCTTCCACTCCCAGGAACGCCACCGTGGTCCTGCCCACACCGCCACCCACACCGCATCCTTCCACTCCCAGGAACGCCACCCTTGTCCTGCCCACACCGCCGCCCACACCGCATCCTTCCACTCCCAGGAACGCCACCGTTGTCCTTCCCACACCGCATCCTTCCACTCCCAGGAATGCCACCATTGTCCTGCCCACACCGCCGCCCACACCGCATCCTTCCACTCCCAGGAACGCCACCGTGGTCCTGCCCACACCGCCACCCACACCGCATCCTTCCACTCCCAGGAACGCCACCCTTGTCCTGCCCACACCGCCGCCCACACCGCATCCTTCCACTCCCAGGAACGCCACGGTTGTCCTGCCCACACCGCCACCCACACCGCATCCTTCCACTCCCAGGAACGCCACCACTGTCCTGCCCACACCGCATCCTTCCACTCCCAAGAATGCCACCATTGTCCTGCCCACACCGCCGCCCACACCGCATCCTTCCACTCCCAGGAACGCCACCGTTGTCCTGCCCACACCGCCACCCACACCGCATCCTTCCACTCCCAGGAACGCCACCATTGTCCTGCCCACACCGCCGCCCACACCGCATCCTTCCACTCCCAGGAACGCCACCGTTGTCCTGCCCACACCGCCGCCCACACCGCATCCTTCCACTCCCAGGAACGCCACCGTTGTCCTGCCCACACCGCCACCCACACCGCATCCTTCCACTCCCAGGAATGCCACCATTGTCCTGCCCACACCGCCGCCCACACCGCATCCTTCCACTCCCAGGAATGCCACCGTTGTCCTGCCCACACCGCATTCTTCCACTCCCAGGAACGCCACCATTGTCCTGCCCACACCGCCTCCCACACTGCATCCTTCCACTCCCAGGAACGCCACCGTTGTCCTGCCCACACCGCCGCCCACACCGCATCCTTCCACTCCCAGGAACGCCACCGTTGTCCTGCCCACACCGCCGTCCATACCGCATCCTTCCACTCCCAGGAACGCCACCATTGTCCTGCCCACACCGCCTCCCACACCGCATCCTTCCACTCCCAGGAACGCCACCGTTGTCCTGCCCACACCGCCGCCCACACCGCATCCTTCCACTCCCAGGAACGCCACCATTGTCCTGCCCACACCGCCGCCCACACCGCATCCTTCCACTCCCAGGAACGCCACCATTGTCCTGCCCACACCGCCGCCCACACCGCATCCTTCCACTCCCAGGAACACCACCATTGTCCTGCCCCCACCACCGCCCACACCGCATCCCTCCACTCTCAAAACCCCACCACTGCCCCACCCACTCCGCTGCCTACGCTGCCTGCCTCCACCCCCAGCAACCCCACCACTTCCCCATCCACACAGCTTATCCCACACTGCCTGCCCACACCACCTCTTCTAGCCCAGCAACTCTGCCCCAGCCCACACTGCCCTATCCCACACTGCCTATTAACTCGATCCCTGCCCACCCCACCCTGGCACCACCCCGTGTCTGCCCACCAGCCGCCTGCCACACAGCCCCATACCCGGCTCCTGGCCGCCCCTCCCTGCCCGTGCCCCAGCTCCGTACACCTCACGCAGCTTGGTCCACAGCTCACCCCCCTGGCAGAACTCCAGCAGCATGTAGACGTACTGGCTGTCCCTGAAGGTGCCAAAGAGCCTAGGGCAGAAAGTGCGAAGGGGTTAACCTGGCACCTCCAACACCCTCCGTCACAGCATCCCACAGCCCCATCAGTGCCCTCCTGAACCACCCCACAGCCCCGCCAGTGCCTCCCTGAACCACCCCACCGACCCCGCCGGTGCCCCCCTGAACCACCCCACAGTCCCGCCAGTGCCCCCCTGCACAACACCACAGCCCAACCAGTGCCCTCCTGAACGACCCCACAGCCCTGCCAGGGCCCCCCTCCTAGGGCAGCAACCCAACACCACTCGTGCCCCCCGAACAACCTCACTAACATCCCCTGCTCCTGTGGGGCAGCCTCCCCAGACAGCCCCTCCAGTGCCCGGGGTGGTGCCTACTGCACAATGAAGGGGCAGTGGCTCTGCTCCAGCACCCGCTTCTCCGTGTGCACATGCTCCTGCTGCTGCTTCCGCACCACGTGGTCCTTGCAGATCCGCTTGAGGGCAAAGAGCTGGTCCCGGGCACGCACCTGGGGGCAGGCAGGGCAGGCCGGTGGCGTGAGGGGCCCCTGTGGGGCCCAGGAGGGAGCAGAGCACGGGGGGTCTTGCTTCAAGGCTGGGTGGGGCAGGCAAGGCCTGGGGGGGCAAAGTAGGGGCTGCTCCCAGGACATGGGGAGGGGGGCTTGCATCAAGGTTGGGCATGGCAGGCAGAAAACCAAACACCTTTGCCCCGCCCCATCTCACTCCATTCCCCCCCCCCACTTGCTTGTTCTCCCCCTGCCTGCCGCTCACTTTCACCGGGCCGGGGGGCGCAGGGCTTGGGCTCCGTTCAGCCCGGGCCTCACACCGCTCCCGGGAAGGCAGAAGCAGCCGGCGTGTCTGGCAGGCGGAGGAGCCCGGGACTCTGTGCTGCCCCCCGGGCTGGCGCTGCCCCCCAGGCCCTAAGCTGCAGAGCTGGTGCTTGGAGCAGGGGCAAGACCCAGAGTCCCCTCGCCCAGACCTGCTGGCTGCCTTGGCGGAGCCAGGCGGGTGGTGGGCAGGGAGCCTGCCTTAGCCCCATGGCGCCGCCAGCAGGACTGCCCCCAGCCCAGTCAGCCATGCCAAGCAGAGCCACCGGGGCGAAAACAAACACCTGGCAAGGCAGGGCCCGGGGAGGGGGCAGGACACAGGTGGGGCAGGGCAGGCGGGCGGGGTGAGGGCTCTCCCCGCAAGCCAGGAGCTTTGGGGCACCCCCACTGGTGGCAGACCAGGGCCACCCCATGGGGAGGGGGGGACATTCTCCTGTGTTCGAGGGGGAGCTGCACCCACTGCCGGCCGTTGCCCCACGTTTTGCTCAGTGAGGCGTCTGTCGCAAGCGGACGCTTCGCTGAGGCGGTTTCTACCGCGCACACGCCCCTGTGACTGGGGGGCCGAGCCGGGCCGGGGGCTTCACTGGGACACTGCAGCCGGCAGGCGCGCTGGCCGCGAGGGGCTGAGTCCGGCCTGGCCAGGGGACCGGCTCTCGGGCCAAACTCCATGGCGGGAGGCGCCGCCGCCCAGCGAGAGCAACGGGATTCCCGCCCCGGGGGCAGGGGGAAAGGGGCCCTGGGCTCCTCCAGCGCCGTCTGCGCTCTCGCCCCTCCTGCCAGGAGCAGCTTTGCTCTGAGCGGGGCCCAGAAGGGCTGATGGCCTGGCCCAGGGCGAGCGCCACAGACGGGTCAGGCAGCAGCTTGTCCATCCCCCCGCACGCCTGCACCAGGCACCCGGCCGTGGGGGGGGGGGTCGCTTGTTCCCTTCACACCCTCCTCCCGGCCTCTTCCTTCTGCACGAACCCCTCGGATGTGAGATGCCAAAGCTGGGGTGAGACCTGAGGGGTAAATTGCCCTGGGACTGGGCTGCTCCTTTGGCACTGGGAGAGCCTGGCCGGAGTCGGGGAGAGGGGTTAGAACCTCTCCCCTGTGTGTGTGGGGGGGCCTGGGGGGGCACAGGGAGCACTGGGGTGTGTGAGGGGAGGTGGGGGATGGGTTATAACCTCTCCCCTGTGTGAGGGGGGGCTGGGGGGGAACAGGGAGCACTGGGGTGTGTGAGGGGAGGTGGGGGATGGGTTATAACCTCTCCCCTGTGTGAGGGGGGGCTGGGGGGCACAGGGAGCACTGGGGTGTGTGAGGGGAGGTGGGGGATGGGTTATAACCTCTCCCCTGTGTGGGGGGGGCTGGGGGGGAACAGGGAGCACTGGGGTGTCTGAGGGGAGGTGGGGGATGGGTTATAACCTCTCCCCTGTGTGAGGGGGGGCTGGGGGGGAACAGGGAGCACTGGGGTGTCTGAGGGGAGGTGGGGGATGGGTTAGAACCTCTCCCCTGTGTGAGGGGGGGTTGGGGGGGCACAGGGAGCACTGGGGCATGTGAGGGGAGGTGGGGGATGGGTTATAACCTCTCCCCTGTGTGAGGGGGGGCTGGGGGGGCACAGGGAGCGCCGGGGTGTGTGAGGGGAGGTGGGGGATGGGTTAGAACCTCTCCCCTGTGTGGGGGGGCTGGGGGGGCACAGGGAGCACCGGGGTGTGTGAGGGGAGGTGGGGGATGGGTTAGAACCTCTCCCCTGTGTGAGGGGGGGCTGGGGGGGGCACAGGGAGCGCTGGGGTGTGTGAGGGGAGGTGGGGGATGGGTTAGAACCTCTCCCCTGTGTGGGGGGGCTGGGGGGGCACAGGGAGCACCGGGGTGTGTGAGGGGAGGTGGGGGATGGGTTAGAACCTCTCCCCTGTGTGAGGGGGGGCTGGGGGGGCACAGGGAGCACCGGGGTGTCTGAGGGGAGGGGGGGATGGCTTAGAACCTCTCCCCTGTGTGGGGGCGCTGGGGGGCACAGGGAGCACTGGGGTGCGTGAAGGGAGTTGGGGGATGGGTTAGAACCTCTCCCCTGTGTGAGGGGGGTTGGGGGGGCACAGGGAGCACTGGGGTGTCTGAGGGGAGGTGGGGGATGGGTTAGAACCTCTCCCCTGTGTGGGAGGGGCTGGGGGGGCACAGGGAGCGCTGGGGTGTCTGAGGGGAGGTGGGAGATGGGTTAGAACCTCTCCCCTGTGTGGGGGCTGGGGGGGCACAGGGAGCACTGGGGTGTCTGAGGGGAGGTGGGGGATGGGTTAGAACCTCTCCCCTGTGTGGGGGCGCTGGGGGGGCACAGGGAGCGCTGGGGTGTCTGAGGGGAGGTGGGGGATGGGTTAGAACCTCTCCCCTGTGTGGGGGGGGCTGGGGGGGGCACAGGGAGCGCTGGGGTGTGTGAGGGGAGGTGGGGGATGGGTTAGAACCTCTCCCCTGTGTGGGGGGGGCTGGGGGGGCACAGGGAGCGCTGGGGTGTCTGAGGGGAGGTGGGAGATGGGTTAGAACCTCTCCCCTGTGTGGGGGCTGGGGGGGCACAGGGAGCACTGGGGTGTGTGCGGGTAGGGGGGATGGGTTAGAACCTCTCCCCTGTGTGGGGGCGCTGGGGGGGCACAGGGAGCACTGGGGTGTCTGAGGGGAGGTGGGGGATGGGTTAGAACCTCTCCCTGTGTGGGGGCGCTGGTGGGGCACAGGGAGCGCTGGGGTGTGTGAGGGGAGGGGGGATGGGTTAGAACCTCTCCCCTGTGTGGGGGCGCTGGGGGGCACAGGGAGCGCTGGGGTGTCTGAGGGGAGGTGGGGGATGGGTTATAACCTCTCCCCTGTGTGGGGGGGGCTGGGGGGGCACAGGGAGCACTGGGGTGCGTGAAGGGAGTTGGGGGATGGGTTAGAACCTCTCCCCTGTGTGAGGGGGGGCTGGGGGGGGCACAGGGAGCACTGGGGTGTGTGAGGGGAGGGGGGATGGGTTAGAACCTCTCCCCTGTGTGGGGGCGCTGGGGGGGCACAGGGAGCGCTGGGGTGTCTGAGGGGAGGTGGGGGATGGGTTAGAACCTCTCCCCTGTGTGGGGGCGCTGGGGGGGCACAGGGAGCGCTGGGGTGTCTGAGGGGAGGGGGGGATGGGTTATAACCTCTCCCCTGTGTGGGGGCGCTGGGGGGCACAGGGAGCGCTGGGGTGTGTGAGGGGAGGGGGGATGGGTTAGAACCTCTCCCCTGTGTGGGGGTGCTGGGGGGCACAGGGAGCGCTGGGGTGTCTGAGGGGAGGTGGGGGATGGGTTATAACCTCTCCCCTGTGTGGGGGGGGCTGGGGGGGCACAGGGAGCACTGGGGTGCGTGAAGGGAGTTGGGGGATGGGTTATAACCTCTCCCCTGTGTGGGGGCGCTGGGGGGCACAGGGAGCGCTGGGGTGTCTGAGGGGGTTGCTGGTGAGGTTCCGCACTGGCCAGCGCAGGGAAGAGCCGCGCTCGGTGGGGTGGTTTGGGGCCGTACAGGGAGGGCCCCCGGCCGGGCTGGAAGTCGCCCTGGTTCGGAGCGATCCCTCCCCGCGGCGCCCCCAGAACCTGCCACGCGACAGGCTGCTTGGTCTCACCAGCTCAACGCGGCCGAAGCCGCCGGTGCCCAGGACGACGGGGAGGCCCTGCTGTGGCCCGTCCTCGTAGCACACGGCCGCCAGGTCCTGGAGCCGCCGTGGGGCCCGGGCTGCCTCGGGGCTTGGGGCGCTGCAGGGAGCGACAGCCCGGTGAGAGGCCGCACACGTGGATGGCACCTGCCCCGCCCGGCCGGCGTTGAGCAGGCTGGGCCCTGCACCCAGGGGATGGGGCAAATCAGGGCAGGTCCTGCTACCCCCAGCCACCCCACAGCCCCTCGCCCGCTGTGGCCTGCTCACGCCTGGGCCTCCCCATGGGGCCAGCCAGGGTGCTTTGCCCGAGGGACGGGGGAGAGACCCACCCACCTGCCCTAGGGCCCGAGGAGAGACAGAACTGCCAGGCCCCCAGCCAGGCCGCCAGCTGCACGGACCAGAGCATGGGGGTGTGTCTGAGAGTTTGAGCTCCCCACCCTGTGGCGGTGACCGCCCCCGCTCCTGTGTCCCCCCAGGCTGTGACCCCCAGCTCATGTCTCCTCCCTCTGGTTGTGACCCCCCAGCCCCACCTGCCCCCCAGGCTGTGACCTCCAGCCCATGTCTCCTCCCTCTGGCTGTGACCCCCCAGCCTCACCTCCCCCCCCAGGCTGTGACCTCCAGCCCATGTCTCCTCCCTATGGCTGTGACCCCCCCCAGCCTCACCTCCCCCCCCAGGCTGTGACCTCCAGCCCATGTCTCCTCCCTCTGGCTGTGACCCCCCAGCCTCACCTCCCCCCCCAGGCTGTGACCTCCAGCCCATGTCTCCTCCCTCTGGCTGTGACCCCCCAGCCTCACCTCCCCCCCCAGGCTGTGACCTCCAGCCCATGTCTCCTCCCTCTGGCTGTGACCCCCCAGCCTCACCTCCCCCCCCAGGCTGTGACCTCCAGCCCATGTCTCCTCCCTATGGCTGTGACCCCCCCCAGCCTCAGCTCTCCCCAGGCTATGGCTGCCCAGCCCCTGCCTGGCCCTCTGGCTGTGACCCCCCCCAGCTCCTGCCTCCCCCACAGGATGTGACCATAAGAACAGCCATACAGGATCAGAGCAAAGGTCCATTCAGTCCAGTGCCCTGTCTGCCCACAGGGGCCAATGCCAGATGCCCCAGATGGAGTGAACAGAGCAGGGAACCATCCCGTGATCCCTCCCCTGTCGCCCATTCCCAGCTTCTGACAGAGGCTAGGGACACCATCTCCGCCCAGCCTGGCTAACAGCCATCGATGGACCTAACCTCCATTAACTGATCTAGCTTTTTTTTTATCCCTGTTCAAGTCCTGGCCTTCACAACGTCCTCTGGCAAGGAGTTCCACAGGTTGACTGTGCACTAAGTGAAGAAAAACTTCCTTTGGTTTGTTTTAAACCTGCTCCCTATTCATTTCATTTGGTGACTCCTAGTTCTTGTGTTATGGGAACAAGTCAATAACTTTTCCGTATTCACTTTCTCTGCACCAGTCATGATTTCATAGACCTCTATCCTATCCCCCCTCAGCCTCCTCTTTTCTAAGCTGAAAAGTCCCCGTCTCTTTAATCTCTCCTCATATGGGACCTGTTCCAAACCCCTCTTCGTTTTTGTTGCCCTTTTCTGAACCTCTTCCAATGCCCAGAGATCTTTTGTGAGGTGAGACGACCACAGCTGTACGCAGCATTCCAGGTGTGGACACACCATGGATTTATCTACCTGGCCTCCGATCCCACCCCCAGGGGCTCAGCCCCCCGGTCACCCCAACAACCCAGCTCTGCCAGGTGCCAGCAAACCCCCCCAGCACTCAGTCCCACGGCCCCAGCACAGTGCAGACAGCTCCCCATGTCCCCGGCCAGCTGCCTCAGCCCCCAGGTCCCGGGGTTTGCAGGGAAGGCAGGAGATGCCGCTGAGCCCCTGATCTTCCCTGAAAACCCCTGCTGGAAGGAGCCTCTCTGCTGGGTGGGGACCCCCATGTGCCCCACAGCTGCCGAGAGCCGGGGGGCGGCCCTGGGTGTCGGTACTCACCATCCAGGCTCAGCCGGGGCAGGGGCCTCCAGCACAGCCACCTCCCTGCAGGGGCAGAGAAGGGAACAGTCGGGCCGGGGCTAGGACCCTAGCTGCCCTGCTCCTGGCCCCCCGCCTCCCACCTCCCCATGCCCCTCCCCCCACGGCAACCATCCCCATGGCAACCATCTCCCCAAGAGCACTCACCTGCCCATGGCCTCCTGTCTCCCGCCTCCCCATGGCCTCCCCCACCTCCCATCCCCATGGCAACCACCTCCCCCATAGCATCCTCCTGCCCATGGCAACCAACCCCATGGCGCCCAGCACCCCTATAGCACCCCTGCTTCCACCTTCCCATGGCACCCTCGGCAACCACCTCCCCATAGTACCTGCCTCCCATGGTACCTCCTGCCTCCCACTGCCCCATAGCACCCACCTCCCCATGGCCCCCTAGCAATCCCTCCCCTTGGCACCCACCCCCGTGCTCCTGGCTACACCGTGCCCTGCACAGGCCTGAGGGATGCCCGGCCCACGGAGGGGCCCCCTGGACACTCACAGCTCTGAGAGCTCCCGGGGCGTGGGGCAGCAGGGGCCGATCTCCTGGAAGTCTCTGCAGGGAGAAAGGGGGGGAGGTTGGCAGGATTAGCTGGGGGAGCCCAGCCCCCTTGAACAGCCTCTGTGCATGGGAGTCAAGGCAAGAGCAGCCCCTGAACCACCGGGGGGGGGAGAGGCAGAGAAAAAGGGGACTTGGCCAGGCCCACCACGGGGGAGGAAACCCAGGTGTCCTGGCTAACCACAAGATCCCATCCCTTCCCCCAACCTGGACAGCCAACCCAGGAGTCCTGGTGCCCAGCCTCCCTGCTCTAACCACTAGACTTCACTCCCCTCACACAGCCAGGTTACATCCCAGGAGTCCTGGCTCCCAAGCGCCCTGCTCTAACCACTAGACATCACTCCCCTCCCGGAGCTGGGAGAGAACCCAGTAATGCTGGCTCCCTAACCCCCCTCACTCTAACCACTAGACCCCACTCCCCTCCCGAGCTGGGGGAGAACCCAGGAGTCCTGGCTCCCTGCTGTGGCCGCAGTGACTCTGGCTAGCAGCAGACCTGAGGAGGCAGGGGGCTCCATGGGGCCCCTCGGGGCGGGGGTTGAAGTCAAGGCCCCTCTGTGCCATGAGGGCCCCTGGCCTGGGGCTCCCGCCTCCCGGGCTGACTTACTCCTTGGTGAGGGTGATGCAGGTGACCTCGCTGTGCGCCCGGCAGGTGGCCGTCCGGCGGATGTTGCTGCGGAGAGGAGGGAGGCATGAGGGGGGGGATGGGGGGGGGCTTCAGGAGCAGAAGACATAAGATCACAGGACTGAAGGAACATGCGTGTGGGGGGGGGGCCCCGCGGTGTGTGCGTGTGTGGGACCTTGCAGTGTGTGCGTGTGTGTGGGACCCCACAGTGTGTGCGTGCGGGGCCCTGCGGTGTGTGTATTTCAGGGGGGCCCTGCGGTGTGTGTGTGTGTGGGGCCTCGCGGTGTGTGCGTGTGTGGGGCCCCGCGGTGTGTGTGTGGGGGGGGCCCTGCGGTGTGTGTGTGGGGGGGGGCCCTGCGGTGTGTGCGTGTGTGGGGCCCCGCGGTGTGTGTGTGTGTGGGGCCTCGCGGTGTGTGCGTGTGTGGGGCCCCGCGGTGTGTGTGGGGGGGGGGCCCTGCGGTGTGTGTGTGTGGGGGGGCCCTGCGGTGTGTGTGTGTGGGGGGGCCCTGCAGTGTGGGCGTGTGGGGCCAGCCGGGCAGGGTGGAGGGGTTCTGCGCTGGTACCTACCGCAGCAGCGAGAGCTCCCCAAAGTGGTCACCGGCTCGTAGCACCCGGATCGGCTCCTCCTGCCCTTTCACGCTCCGGCTGACCCGAACCTGCAGGGACATGGGCTGCAGCATCGGTCTTGGGGGCTGGGAGGGCAGGGGGCCCAGTCTGGGGGGCTGAGGTGGGCAGGGGGCCCAGGCTGGGGGGGCTGAGGTGGGGGGCAGGCAGAGGTCTGGCGCTGTTTAGACCTGGGCTGTCTGAGGGGAGCATGGTCAGTGCCCATCACTGCCCAGCCCCCCGACTGACCCCTGCCCAGACAGCGGAGCGGGGCAATGGGGGGGGGCTGCCCCGTGGCCTGGCCCAGAGGAAGGCGGGAGCACAAGGTGCCCGGGCTGGCGGCTCAGGCTTGGCTGGACTGAGGGGCTGCTGGGGACAAGGCCCCAGCTGGACAGGAACTGACCCCAGGCGACCGGAGCGCCAGGTGGGAGGGGTAGTTCCCCGGGCAGGGCACGGGAGGGGAGGGGTAGTTCCCCGGGCAGGGCACGGGAGGGGAGGGGTAGTTCCCCAGTCAGGGCACAGGAGGGGAGGGGTAGTTCCCCAGTCAGGGCACAGGAGGGGAGGGGTAGTTCCCCAGGCAGGGTGGGGGAGGGGAGGGGTAGTTCCCCGGGCAGGGCGGGGGAGGGGAGGTGTAGTTCCCCGGGCAGGGTGGGGGAAGGGAGGGGAGGGGTAGTTCCCCGGGCAGGGCACGTGAGGGGAGGGGTAGTTCCCCGGGAAGGGCACGGGAGGGGAGGGGTAGTTCCCCGGGCAGGGCGGGGGAGGGGAGGGGTAGTTCCCCGGGCAGGGCACGGGAGGGGAGGGGTAGTTCCCCGGGCAGGGCATGGGAGGGGAGGGGTAGTTCCTCGGGCAGGGCACGGGAGGGGAGGGGTAGTTCCCCGGGAAGGGCACGGGAGGGGAGGGGTAGTTCCCCGGGCAGGGCGGGGGAGGGGAGGGGTAGTTCCCCGGGCAGGGCACGGGAGGGGAGGGTTAGTTCCCCGGGCAGGGCACGGGAGGGGAGGGTTAGTTCCCCGGGCAGGGCACGGGAGGGGAGGGGTAGTTCCCCGGGCAGGGTGGGGGAAGGGAGGGGAGGGGTAGTTCCCCGGGCAGGGCACGTGAGGGGAGGGGTAGTTCCCCGGGAAGGGCACGGGAGGGGAGGGGTAGTTCCCCGGGCAGGGTGGGGGAAGGGAGGGGAGGGGTAGTTCCCCGGGCAGGGCACGTGAGGGGAGGGGTAGTTCCCCGGGAAGGGCACGAGAGGGGAGGGGTAGTTCCCCGGGCAGGGCGGGGGAGGGGAGGGGTAGTTCCCCGGGCAGGGCACGGGAGGGGAGGGTTAGTTCCCCGGGCAGGGCATGGGAGGGGAGGGGTAGTTCCTCGGGCAGGGCACGGGAGGGGAGGGGTAGTTCCCCGGGAAGGGCACGGGAGGGGAGGGGTAGTTCCCCGGGCAGGGCGGGGGAGGGGAGGGGTAGTTCCCCGGGCAGGGCACGGGAGGGGAGGGTTAGTTCCCCGGGCAGGGCACGGGAGGGGAGGGTTAGTTCCCCGGGCAGGGCACGGGAGGGGAGGGGTAGTTCCCCGGGCAGGGCACGGGAGGGGAGGGGTAGTGCCAGGCCTGGCCCGACCCACCTCTCCTCTCAAGATGATGTAGAAGTTTTTCCCCTCGTCCCCTTCGCGGACAATCACCTCTTCGGGAGCGAATGTGCACTGCCGGACAGACACACGGACAGACCAGCATCACAGGACAGTCCCACGGATGGACCCCTCTGTGCCGTAGTGGGGGGCTGTCTGCTCTGTAACCCAGGGTCCCCCTGGGCTGGGCTGTGTGATCCCCACTGACTCACCCCCATGTGTATGGCCCAGACCCCTAGGCCCAGCCTGGGCAGATAATAAGGCTCTGCCAGGGGAGAGACAAAGGGAGGGAGGGGGAGACGGCACCTGGTTTGGGGGCAGAGTCTGGGAGCGAGGTGGTTGCTGGCTGGGAACCATGAAGGGAACAGACTAAGCTGGGGGCTGAGGGTCTAGGGGGCGATGGAACCCCCACCCCAAGGGGTCTGAGGCATCCTGGCCTGACTCCTGTACCCACATCCCGTCTGTGCTGGGCTGTATCCTGGAGGGGCAATGACCCCTCTCTGGTCTACTGGCTGGCTGAGTCTGTTCATGCTGCTACGGGGGTGCAGGACTGGGGGGAACCCCGACTGCGCCATCACAGCAGCCTTGTGGGGCCAGCCCTGCCACTGCCCCTCCCCACACCCAGCGTGGAACCAGGCAGCCCGTGGGCTCCCCCGGACGTGCCCACACGTGCCAGGCCAGCGGCTGGCGCCACCTGGGCTCTGCCCCCCGGGGGGGGTCTCTCGGGCAGCCCCAGTGCCTACCTCCTCCATGGCGTCCAGCAGCTTGGAGAGCCGGGCGTCCGCCAGCCCCTGCAGCGACGGCGCCCTGGGGAGGCGGGAGGCCCTGTCAGTGCACTGGCACCCCACACCCAGCCAGAGACCTGGCCCTGCCCCCCCATGGGTCCCACTCCTCCCTTCTGGTCCTCATGGGCCCTGCCCCCCATGGGCGCTCCCCCGCTCTTGCTCCCGATGGGCCCTGACCCCCATGGGTCCCGCTCCTCCCTTCTGCTCCTCATGGGCCCTGCCCCCATGGGTGCTCCTCCCTCCTGCCCCCCATGGGCCCTGCCCCCCATGGGTGCTCCTCCCCCTGCCCCCATGGGCGCTCCCCCCCTGCTCCTGATGGGCCCTATCCCCCATGGGTACTCCCCCCCTGCTCCCAATGGGCCCTGCCCCACATGGGTGCTCCCCCCTACTCCTTATGGGCACTCCTTCCTCCCCTGCCCCACCCCTTGGACTCTCTCCCTGCTCCCAACAGAGCCTGCCCCCATGAGTACCCCCCCACAGGCTGCCCCCCTCACTCTCTGAGGCAGTCCAGGATCTCCGCCCGCCGGCGCTTGGCCTGGCTGGTGACGATGGCGCGGTAGCTCTGCCGGTCGATGGCCCAGAGCCGGACCTGGGTGAGCGCTGGGGACAAGAGTTAGCCGGGGGCTGCAGGGAGGGTCCCAGCTCTCACAGGACCCGGCCTTGCCCGGCTGCGAGGGCGCCGTGGGGCCGGGCAGTGCCCAGGCAGCTGGGGAGGAGCCGGGGCGCGCCGCCAGCCCTCACCTGTAACCGTGGCCGTGCGCTTGCAGTTGTACAGGATGGCGAGTTCCCCAAACACGTCCCCCGGGAGCAGCGTGCGGAGGTGGCGCCCGCGCTGGGTCACGCCCAGCTCTCCCTCTGCAAACGAAAGGCCCCGAAGTGGGACGATGGCCCCGCCCCTCCTCACCTTGCCTGGGCAGGACCAGCGGGGCAGGACCAGCGAGGAGCCCTGCATTTACTGGGGCACGTGCCTCCGGGGTACCACTGGGGCCACTGCCTCGGCTGGCTGGGAGCGGGTGTGGCGGGAGCAAGCGTCTATCCAAGGAGTCAGGGTGGGAGCGGCTCCTTCGCAGCAGCGGGGTGGAGATGTGGCTATCCAGAGCGGGGGGAATGGCCCTTGCACTGCGTTACCCCACTGAGACCCGTCTTCAGTGCTAAGCTGCTAGTGACTCCAGTTCGGCCTGGAGCAGGCTGGCTGCCTTCAAAGCCAGCGCTGAATGGCCCCGCAGGTGACAGTCTCTCCCCACAGCAGGGGTGGTGAGCCTCAGGCCCGGGAGCTGGATGTGCCCCGGCTTGCCAGGATCCCACCTCCAAGGCTCAGCCCCCCAGCACTGGGGAGCCCACGCTGGCACTCGAGCCCCCCATGGCCTCCCCACAGGGCTGGAGCACACAGACTCGACTAGGCTGGGCCCCCCAGCTCTGGTGTGCGCGGGAACGTGGGGAGTGTCCCCTTCTCAGTCGGGGGCCATGGCAGCGAGGGGTTGGGGTGTGGGTTTTTGCTTCTCACTTGTGTGTGGCCCCCACCTGATTTTTCTGTCGGCCAGGGGCCCCCAACCCAAAGAAGGTTCCCCTCCCCCACCCTTCCGGCATGTGGGTGTTACCTTTCCTGGTGTCTGATTGGCACCCGTTCACCTGCGGCGGGCGCGGAGACTGCCCCATTTGCCAATGTGCTTGGCAGAGGGGTGTTGCTGGCACGTGACCCATGGCAGGGACCAGCCGCACCTCACACCCTCGTCTGCACCGGGCTGCCTGGCAGGGTGTAGGGGGATGAGCCCCTGATGGTGCGGCTGATGTGGCTACGGGAGGGCTGGCTCACACACACACAGGGCAGGGCACACAGAGGGCGTGGCTCACACACACACACAGGGCAGGGCACACACAGAGGGCATGGCTGGCACACACACAGGGCAGGGCACACACACACAGGGTGTGGCTGGCTCACACACACAGCGTGGCTGGCTCACACACACCAGGCGGGGCCGGCTCTCACCAGCGACAATGTACATAGCATCCCCATGGGTGCCCTCGGCCAGCACCAGGTGCCCAGGGCTGTGCTGGGCTGGTGTGAAGCTCTGCACCAGGGCGTCCGTCTGGCCCTCGCCCAGCAGCCGCAGGAAGGCGCTGCGCTGCACGGCCCCAGCAATCAGGCTGCGGTCCCTGGGGGGGCAGAGATGGGGGCAGGTCCCTTCAGGTGCCCCCCACGCACCCCCAGCAGGCCATGCCCCAGCCCCCGCAGCCCAGGGCAGGGACGGGGCTGCCAGAGCGGGGCCGTCCTGGCACCTGCCATGGCCCGGAGCCCACGGGAGTCCCCAGGGCCCAGCCAGATGCTGCGTCCTAGCATGGGCAGGCCACAGGCTGTTCCCCTAGCTGCACTGTGGGGCTGGGCCAGGCCCCAGGGCTCGGCCTGGTATAACCCCACCCCCACTCTGCTGCACCCCCCCCCGCCCTGCTGCACTTCCGCTCCACTGCACCCCCCTGCCCCGCTGCACCCCCTCCCCGTCCTGCTGCACCCCCTCCCTGTCCTGCTGCAGCCCCTCCCCACCCTGCTGCACCCCCTCCCCGTCCTGCTGCACCCCCTCCCCGTCCTGCTGCAGCCCTTCCCCGTCCTGCTGCAGCCCCTCCCCACCCTGCTGCACCCCTGCCCCGTTGGAGACACTGCTGGGGCTGCCAACTTACTGACTGCTGAAACCAAGCACCCTGCCCTGCCCCCTTGCCCCTTCTCTGAGCACCCGCCACTCTGAGGCCCTGCTCCCTTGCCCCTTCCCATAGGCCTCCCTGCTCTGAAGCCCTGCCCCTTCTCTGAGGCCCCGCCCCTACCCCAAGGCCCCACCCCTGCTCATTCCATCCCCCCAGCCCTCTCATTTTCACCTGGCTGGGACAGGGGCTGGGGTGATGGGAGTGAGTTCGGGGTGCAGGCTCCGGGCTGGGAGCGTGTCCTTCCATCTCCGAGGTTGAGGGGCAGCCAGATGGCTCTGCCCACTGCCCCTGCCCGTAGGCCCCACCCCAGCAGCTCTCATTGGCTGCTGTTCCTGGCCAATGGGAGCTGCAGAGCTGGCGCTCAGGGAGAGGGACGTGCTGGCCGCTTCCGGGAGCCGGGCTTGTAGCAGCTGGGAGCTCCCTTTGCCAGCAGGCCTGCTGGGTGGCACAGGCTGCCTGGCAACCTCGCCACAGCCCTGCCGGAGCCTGACCCGGGCAGGAGCCAGCTGGCTGGGGTGCCCCAGGAGAGGGACAGACCCCCTGGGCTGTCTGTGCCCTGCTCGAGGGGTTACCTGGCTGACTTAGGCACGGGGGGCACCTGTAGGGCCGTGTCACTAGTGAGGGGTTCGGGAACGATGGGCTGGGCCCGGCTTTGCCTCCGTCCGCCGTCCGCATCCGCCTGGTCTGCGGCCTCCCTGCTCTCCGGCACCCCGCCTGCAGCCGTGGGGAGAGGAGGGCATGAGGCTCCCGCAGGGCGCTACTGGAGTGTCATTCGCCCGTAGGGACCCCTGCGGCAACCCCCCCCGCCCCGGCCGACAAGTCACGCAGGGAGCCCGTCTCCAGGGCAAGGCGCACGCCCTGGTGCACAAGGCAGCTTCTCAGGGACCAGCCGCACCTCACACCCTCGTCTGCACCGGGCTGATTAACGTGACCCCCCTGGAAATCCGGCCTGGGGACCATGGTTCACAAGGAGCCCACGCGCGATGGAGCACACGAGGGCGCAATTGCTCAAGATGCAGGGCAGCCGCCAGGGGACGCGGTGAAGAGGCCTCGCTGGCCAGTAGCCGGAGCTAGTGGGGAGCGTTGAAAGGGTCTGGTGAGGCTGGACGCTGGGCTTGTGGCTGGCTCAGCAGGACGCTCCGTCGCCAGCCCACGCCTGGGGCAGAGGCACGGGACATGGCGTCAGAAATAAACTCAGAAGGGGGAGGAGCAAAAGGCTGCAGGGTCTGCACCTGCCATTGTTCAGTGCCCAAGAACTCGGCTTTGACAAACCTTCCCAGGGATGGGGCGGGGGGGTGACAGAATTGCTGGCCCTGGGGAAGGTTAGGGTGGTGGCTCCATGCTCCCGCAAGGGGCAGAGCCTTGGAGGGAGGGGCGGGACTGGGAGCTAGCCTGCCCCACCAGCCCTCCAGCGCTGCCCAAGTGCACCAATCAGGTGGCAATTTAAGGGGCCTGGGCTCCAACTGCTGCTGCAGTAGCACTGGTGGTGGCAGGGAGCCCGGGGTCCTTTTGACCTGCCAGGCCCCAGGGCAGCTCACAGAACCCCAGGGCGGGCAGAGACCTCAGGCAGAGTCCACCTCCTGCCCAAAGCAGGGCCAGCCCCAACTCCATCATCCCAGCCAGGGCTTTGTCACGCCGGGACTTCAACACCTCTAGGGACGGAGATTCTGTTAGGATTGAAAGTGTTATTTTTTTGTATTTGTATTTTTTAGGTTTACTAATGTAGCAATGTATAGAACCATAGAGCTGGAAGAGACCTCAGGAGGCATCGAGTCCAGCCCCCTGCTCTAGGCAGGACCGATCCCAACTAAATCAACCCAGCCAGGGCCTTGTCAAGCCGAGACTTAAACACTTCTAGGGACGGAGACTCCACCCCCTCCCTAGGGAACCCATCCCAGTGCTTCCCCACCCTCCTAGGGAAATAGTTTTTCCTAATATCCAACCTGGACCTCTCCCACCGCAACCTGAGACCATGTAAGGTAACATTATTATTTTATTCCCTTTTGTTTAGTGAGTTTAGTAAGGAAGGAAACAGAGTTTTGGTATTGTGTCTATGTTAATGAGACTAGAGGGATGGTGAAGGCTGACGTTTTAATTCTTTGATTTACAATGCCTCTGGCTTTGCCCAATATGAGATACTAATGTTATGCTTTTCGAAAGGCCTTGTAAAAATTGTTTGTGTGCAAGTGGTATGCATGTGTCGAGATAAAGGTGCGAAGGTTGTTGCTCAGACTAGATGGCCAAAGAAGGAAGGGTGAGCATGGGTGAAAACAGACTGATTGGCATCAGAAGAACCATCAGCTACTACCAGTGTGTACCCATGGACAAGGAGTGATTGGGTTGGCAGATTGACGGCTTTAAAGTGGAGCTGGCACCCCTAAAATACGATCGATTACAGGATGAGCTTGGAGATGTTTGGGAATGATTGACATCAGAAAGATAACATGCCGGTCACAGGCTGACACAGCGGAATCCATAGACTTTAAGAGAGAAAAGGATGAGAACAGCAGGTGCCTTGCTACGGGACTTTGGGTTCGTCTTGCCACCAAGTCCAGGAGAGCATCGGATCGCGACCGACAAAGGCCCGGCTCCCCCTCTGTGATCGATCTGGCTGCCCCACTAGATTGATCCAGACTGGACTAGTCTGGCAGGACTCTCTCTCTCTCTCTGTGTGTGTGTGTGTGTGTGTGTAAGTGACTGAAAAGCACATGCTACTGTTGTATTCTCAATAAATGTGGCGTACTGCCTTTTCCCCTAGAAAAGATCTCGTGTGCTTTGTTTAAGCATAACAATTCCACCCCCTCCTAGGGAACCCTACTGTGCAGTAACTCACCCCCCCCCCCACCCCTGCAGTAGGCCTGCAAAGTACAGACTGGAGGCACAATGTTGCAAGCTTTTGAATTGCAAACAAACTCCACAAAGAAAGTGGAGATGCACAGGTACCCTCTTGAACGAATGCTATGGGGAAGCAAGCCAGCAGGGTGTCGCTTACATCTTTTGGCTTTGCTGAAGACAGGCACAAAGCTGGCCATGGAAGGGCTCTGGCTACATGTGGTGCCTATGTGCTACCTAGAGAAACAGGATTTACGGGTTTTCACCAGAGAACTCATAATGTGCTGCCCAGCCAGTTCACCCCCAGGCTGGGTTTGTGCACTTGGGTTTTCCTCTCAAGGGCGGCACCTGGCGTTTGTCTGTGCTGAATTTCATTTCATTGTCTACAGCCCAGCCACCGAACCTGTCAGGATCCTACTGAATCTTAGCTCTGCCCCCCCAAGTGTGGGCAACCCGCCCAACCCAGCTTTCTGCTGCCTGCAGAGCTGATCACAATGCTCTTGATTCCTGTTCCTACTCCATTTGCCCAGTACTGAGGTCAGACTCCCAGGCCTGTAATTGCCAGGATCACCGCCTGAGCCTTTTTAAAAACTGGGAGAGGGTCCAGAGTGAACGAGAGAAAAGAAATCTGATGAGGTTCAACAAGGACAAGTGCAGAGTCCTGCCCTTGGGACGGAGGAATCCCAGGCATTGTTACAGGCTGGGGACTGACTGGCTGAGCAGCAGTTCTGCAGAAAAGGACCTGGGGGTTCCAGTGGATGAGAAGCTGGATATGAGTCAACAGGGCGCCCTTGTAGCTAAGAAGGCGAATGGCACATTGGGGTGCATTAGGAGGAGCATTGCCAGCAGATCCAGAGAAGTGATTATTCCCCTTTATCCGGCTCTGGGGAGGCCACATCTGGAGTATTGCGTCCAGTTCTGCCCCCCCCCCCCATAGAAAGGATGTGGGCGCATTGGAGAGGGTCCAGTGGAGGGCAACCAAAATGATTTGGGGGCTGGAGCACAGGACCTATGAGGAGAGGCTGAGGGTGTGGCGTAGTGGGGCGCTGTCTGCTCTGTAACCCAGGATCCTGCTGCAAGGTGAGGTGTGATTCCCACTGACTCACCCACATGTTGTGATGTGGTGTCAGTACCTTGCTGGTCGCTGTGCTTGGGCTGTGGGCTGTGGATGACCCCGACTGGCCTCTGCCTGTGAGCACGGCCCACCAGGAGGGCTGCCTAAGTCAGGTAGACAAAGACCCAACCGGTCAGACGAGTTGGGGCAGCGAGGGAACGAGGGGAGTGAGTGTTCGGGGGAAGGGGCAGTCTTGGGCTGGAATCATGCAGGAACCAATCTAGGGAGGGGGCTGGAATCTAGGGGCCCAGGGACCCCATCTCAAGGAATCGGAGGCATCCTGGCCCAGACTCCTGTAACCACATCCTGTCTGTGCTGGGCTATATCCTGGCGCAGCAATGACCCCTCTCTGGTCTACTGGCTGGCGGAGTCTGTTCTTGCTGCTACGGGGCTGCAGGATTGGGGGGTACCCGACTGCGTCATCAAAGAAGGATTTGGGTTTGTTTAGTCTGCAGACGTGAAGAGCGAGGGGGGATTTGGTAGCAGCCTGTGACTCCCTGTGGGGGGGTTCCAGAGAGGCTGGTCTCAGTGGGGTCAGGTGGCAGAACAAGGTGTGATGGTCTCACATTACAGTGGGGGTCTCTAGGTTGGAGATTAGGACAAAATATTTCCCTAGACGGGTGGGGAAGCGCTGGGATGGGTTCCCTGGGGAGGGGTGGAATCTCCATCCCTAGAGGTGTTTAAGTCCCGGCTGGACAAAGCCCTGGCTGGGATGATTGAGTTAGGGCTGGTCCTGCTTTGGGCAGGGGGCTGGACTTGGTTAAGCCCCGGCCCCCAACCCTTCTCCCTGGATGGAGCACTGGGCAAGCTGGCAGGGGTGGGCCATGGCCTGCTGTTCCCCTGCCCTATGGCCAGGCCACAGCTGCCCCCTTACCCTGTTCCTGCAAGCCACTGCGCCACGCCACACTCTGCAGATACGCCCGCTCCTCCTGCAGCCGCAGCTGGCGCAGCTGGCGGTCCATGTGCCAGCCCAGGGCGCGCCCAGGTAGGGGCTGCCCAGCCTCCAATGCCCTGTTGGGGACAGAGACGTGCCCTAGTTATGCAGAGGCTGCGTTCCTGCCCTCCCCAGCCTCCTCCCCTCCAGCCTCACATACACCCCCAGGACCCTCAGCACAGCACCTCTGCCAAGGCCCACCCCGTGGCCATGCCACCCCGCGACAGAGTCCCAGGCCCCGCGAAAACCACCGGGGAGCAGGAACCCAAATGGAGTCGCCCTGAGACCCCAGCAGGTCCCGCCTCCCATTGCAGAGCTGGGATTCTCGCCTCACTCCCAGGGGCTGGTGGGGAAACTGAGTCACACAGTGGGTCAGAAACTCTCCATGTTGTCTTTGCGTCCCCTGCCATAACTTCTTGCCCGTCATCTCATTGTGGTACATTCCTGCCACACATGCGCTGGGACGGGCCCTAGGCTCCACGCCTTAGCCACGCGATCCCAGAAAGCCCTGCTGAGGGGTACTGAAGAAGTGTAGCGACTCAGCATGTGTCTGATGCTGTATTTACCCCACAGCCACCGCTGGGGTGGGGCACAGGAGCTGTGTAACTGCACCAAGCAACACTGCCTGGCACTTTAGGTGGGGGAACTGGACAGGACCCAAGAACCTAGAGCAGCCTCCTGGAGACAGACCAAAGGCCCATCCAGCCCAGTGTCCTGTCTGCCCACAGTAGCCAATGCCAGATGCCCCAGAGGAAGTGAACAGAGCAGGGAACCAAACTCCCTCCGCTCTGCGCCCACCCTTCCCGAAAGGCATGGCGGGTACGGGGGAGTGCCGCCTGTGGGCACCACACCGGGCAGTGCTGGGGGTGCGGGTGTAGCGGAGGCTCCCCTGCCTGAGTCCTGCACCCCCTGGCCCCCATCCCCCGCCTGAGCCCTGCACCCCCTGGTCCCCCATCCCCCTGCCCGAGCACTGTGCCCCTTCCCCCTACCTGAGGCCTGCACCCCCCAGCCCGTTGCCTGAGCCCTGCACCCCTGGCCCCCCCCCGTCTGAGCCTTGTGCCCTGCACTCCCAGTGACCTGCCTGACCCATGAACCCTCATTTAAGCCCCATTGCCCACCAGTGCCCCACCCCCTGCCTGAGTCTGCCTTGCTCCCTGGCTCCCCCATGGCCAGGAACAGCCCCTCCCGCCCACCTCTGCCTCATGCCCCCTGCCCCACCCCTGCCGTGGGGCAGCCCAGGGCGGGGGCAATGACTATGGCTGGCGAGGGCACAGAGCCCCACAGAGACGGTCTGGGCAGCCAGGGGGCAGCCTGGCACCTCTGACTGGCCCCACCCCTGGGGGCAGAGCAGCCAATCACAGCTGCGGCAAGAGGCGCTCTCCACGCCTCCCCCATGCCAGCTGGGCCAGTCTCACAGCAGGAGGGGGCGGAAAAGGGCCCAAGCAACTCAGGGGGCCCTGCCCCTGCCCACCCCCCGAGAAGGGGCGCAGGGTGGTGCCCCTCCCCTGCACAGGCAGGAGCAGTCTGAGAAGCGGGGGAGGGGCAGGACCAGTCTGGGGAGCCCCCGTCACACAAGCGGCTGGAGCACAGCGGGGGCAGGGTAACGGGGAGCCCGGTGGCCTCCTGGCTGCCCCCCCAGCCGAGCACCAGGAGCCCCCCCAGCCAGCCCCTGCGCTGTGCCCTGCGGGGGGACCGGGCACCGCGGGGCTCTGCCCCCACCTGCAGCGTGTGCCCGGGGGCCGGCACAGCCGGGGGCCAGCACAGCCGGGGGCCACAGGCCTCAGTGCCTCCGCCCTGGGCAAAGGGCGGGTGGAAAGGGCAGGGAGCTCCAGCAGCAGCTGCAGCGTGTGTGTGGAGCTGCCATGTGGAGCCCACTGGCACTGGACACACCCCAGGCCTGTGGGCCCAAGTGCTTCCCACTCGCCCTAGGCTGAACCCCACTCCCTAGGGGTGATGTGCAGGCCCCCTGCCCCCCCAGACAAGCACCCACTGGTGCGGGGGGCCCCCGAATCTGGCACCCCAGCCGTGCAGCGCCAGGCCCCCTCCCCCACGTCCCTGACTCTGCCCCCTGGCCCGGTGCCGACCTACCTGTGCCAAGCTGCGCGGCTCACTCCATGGCAGGGCTACCTGGCTCCAGCCCCCTGGCTACGCCCGGCCCGATGACACATTAACCAGGGGCTGGGCCGCCCCAGCCGAGCCCTCCCTCCGGTGCATCTCCCCAGCCAGGCCTGGCGGCTGCCTGCTCCCTCCCACACGCCGGCAGCGAAGAGCCAGGCGCTGACTCATGTGCACAAGGGGGGGAGCTGCTCATCTGCCTCGGCCCAGCACCGCCTGCGCATGGCGCACAGCCAGCCCAGCCTCACAGCTCTGGGGTAGCATGGGGAAACTGAGGCACTGAAAGGGCTTGGAGGGCACATAGTGAGAACACCCCCGGGTCCTCACTCGCAGGTGCCCCTGCTGCAGCCCCTCACCGCACTGGCTGCACGGCCCAGGGGGCGTTGGGACACGGCGGGGCTCTGTGCCGACTGGGGGGACAGCCGGCTTTCGGGGACGACTTGGCTTTGCAGAAGGGCTGTGACATCCCTCGGGTGCCGGCTCCTGGCTCTGTAACGAGCAGGTCCTGGGGCTCTCCAGCACGACAGAAAGGAGCCAGAAAAGGGGCTGAACAGAGGGGTGGGTTCCTCCCAGGGCTCTTCCCTGGAGCCCCTGTGGTAAGCCGCAGCCCCCCGTGTCACAGGGAACAGGGAGGGGGCCGGTGGCACCCACGTACGTAAGACAGTTACGTGCACAGCTGAGTGCGAGGAGCCAGAGACCCGCAACGGGGCGAGCGGGCACCACACTGGCAAAGGGAAACACTCCCAGCCCCACACAGAGCGGTGGGCTCCCGAGTAGCTGGGAAGAGTGTTGTAGGGACGCTTAGGGTGGTCTGTCTTCCTGGGGATCCCTCTCCGAATGGGACCCCGAGGACGCCCACGCCTCCAGCACCGTGTGCAGTTCTGGTCGGCCCACCTCAGAAAGGAGCTGGCGGGACTGGAAAAGACTGAGAAGGGCAGCAAAGATAACCAGGGGCATGGCGCAGCCTCCATGCGAGGAGAGATTGCAAAGCTCGGAGCCAAGAAGCTTAGAAAGGAGACACCTGATAGAGGCCCGGAAACTCATGGCCGGTGTGGAGGAAAGTGGCTATGGAAGTGCTTATTCCCCCGTTCCCGTAACACAAGAACCAGAGGTCGCCCAGTGAAATCAACAGCAAATGGAGGTATTTCTTCCCACAACGCACAGCCAACCTGTGGAACTCCTTGCCAGGGGATGCTGTAAAAACCAAAGGTAGATGCAGGTTTAACAAAGCATTAGATCAGTTCCTGGCAGACAGGCCCATCAATGGCTAGTAGCCAGGCTGGGCAGGGGTGTGCTTAAGCAGTTCACTGTGCCACGCTGTCTCCTAGCCCAAAACGGCTTTCCTGAGCCCAGCAGCTCTGCTCTGGCCTGGAGCACGAGGGACCCCTTGGCCCTTCCTTCCAGCCAGTGTCCCAGCAGGCTCTTGCTCTGGAGGCCCATTCGGAACTGCCCTGGAGGGCTCAGACCGTCCTGCTGGCTGGGGGAGACCTGCTGGGCTCCCCCAAGCTCATGAGGGGCCAACAGGCCACGCTGTCAATGGGCCACGCTGCCTGCCCAGATGGATTCTGTAACCCACAGTTCTGCCCACGAGTTAGCCCCACCCCCTCTCCCCTGTCTGAGTCAGGGGCGCCCTGGGTGTGGATGGTAACCCCATGGGGCCCAGCAGGGTGCAAACCCCCCCACCCCATGGACAGTGTGCTGATGGGAATAAGGGCTGGGAATTCAAACCCAGGGAAACTAGGCTACGTCATTTCAGAAGAGAACATTGTAGGTCCCAGCACTCAGCCTCTGCAGCGGGGCAGCTGGGGGCAGGGGTGTCAGAGAACAGGAAACAGGGGCTGTGGGAGCCAGGAGGGTAGACCCCTGTGATATAGTGCCTGGGACCCCCAGAGCTTTGCATACTGCAGGCCATGTACACTTACTCACTTGCCCGAGAAATGCAGCCACCTCTGGGTGAAGGCAGCTGCTGGGTAGCAGCTCCCAGCAACACTGTCCAGGGGCAGGAAGCAAGGGAGAGAAGTGTCAGGTGCAGAAAGGGGGAGGAGGAGAGGGGCTCAAGGGGCAAGGGGAGGGGGCGGGCTGAAGCTGGAGATGCCCGGGCGGGGTGGGGGTCGTTCCAGGGTAGCGGCTCACGCAGGGAGCAGGACGGCAGACGGCTTGTGTTGCTTTCGCTCCCAGGATTCCTTGCCAAACGTGCCTGCGTGGAGGATGGGCACATGATCCTGGATAAACAAGTCTTATCAGCCGGGACCTTTGTGCCTCCACAGGCAGCTTCCGGCTGGTGGCCTGTGACCCAGGGAAGGGGACCAACCTCCCTGCACAGGGCATTTGGCCAGCCGAGGACAGAGCCCCACGCCGGGCAGGGCCGCGCCGGAGCACAGAAGCATCCACTTGGCAGGGACTCGAGCCTGGAGTTCCACACCGGGCCCTGGGGGGTGGGAGGGCGGCTGGAGGGTGCGTAACGGGCAGGTGTGTGCCGGCAGCTCCTCACCCACTGGCAGGGACAAGCATGGCAGCTAGAAACCCCAAGGGCCTGTCAGGCAGCAGGCCAGGACACGGCCAGGGCATCCAGGCACTAAAGGAAGGGTGGCTCCCCTGGACATTGGGCCCTTCCCCTCTAGCGCCCCAGTCCGGAGGGTGGCTGCAGGGGCTGGGCTAGGGAGCCTGTGTCCCCAGGGCAGGCTCAGCATCCCCAGCGACCCGCGACTCTCAGGCTAGCGGATCAGAAGGGAGGCCCCGGCCTTCAGAGAAGATGCTCCGTGCCCTGGCTCAGGCGGCCGTAGCCCTGTGCCGGGGCGGAGGATGCCAGGGCTCTGTGCAGGGAAAGCCAGGCTGGGCAGAGTTAAGGTTAGGCAGGCAGCCTTCAGCACGTCCCGCCCGTCCCAGGGCTCCCCGCCAGGGGGCACCACAAGCACTGGAGGGAGGCGCACGGGCCCGGGAACCCCGCCCAGAGCCCACGCGGCATCGGCCTGGGCCCGCCGCGAGCGAAGGCACCTGCTCGCAGGCGGGGAGGGCGGGGCAGCCCCAGCGCCCGCCCCGTCACCTGACCCCGGCCGCTCCTGTCACGTGCGCGGCTGGGCGCGGGGCGGGGCGTCGGGCTGCGGACGCCATTGGCGCACCGGGGGCGGGGCCTGGCTGTACAGGGGCGGGGAAGAGCGGGGTGGGGGCGGGGCCAGAGCCAGGCAGGAGCTTGGCGGGCCCGGGGCGAGCCTGTCTCAGCGGCTGGGCTGCGGGGGGGGCAGGTCACCAAGCTGCTGGGGCAGGAGGGGCAGGAAGTGGGACCCCAGGGTGCTGCTGCGGGGGGGCAGGGTCCCCAGGGTGCTGGTGTGGGGGAGGGGCAGGGTCCCCAGGGTGCTGCTGCGGGGGGGCAGGGGGTAGGTGCCCAGGATCTGGAGCAGGAGGGGCAGGGTCCCCAGGGTGCTGGTGTGGGGGAGGGGCAGGGTCCCCAGGGTGCAGGAGGGGCAGGGGGTAGGTGGCCAGGAGCTGGTGCCAGAGGGGCAGGGTCCCCAGGGTGCAGGAGGGGCAGGGGGTAGGTGGCCAGGAGCTGGAGCAGGAGGGGCAGGGTCCCCAGGGTGCTGCTGCGGGGGGGCAGGGGGTAGGTGCCCAGGATCTGGAGCAGGAGGGGCAGGGTCCCCAGGGTGCTGGTGTGGGGGAGGGGCAGGGGGTAGCTGGCCAGGAGCTGGTGCCAGAGGGGCAGCCCATCCATGGAGGACAAGCGCATCCTCTGCATCGGCCTGGTTTGCCTGGACATTATCAGCGTGGTGGACGTGTACCCGGCCGAGGACACAGACACCAGGTAGGGGCGTGGCTCCGTGGGGAGGCTGCATTGCAGGCACAGAGCTGGGGGGCTGGTGCCTGTGCCCGTCCCAGAGAACGGTCCCTGGCTCTCCAGGCCCTGGGGCTGTGAGGATCCAGCTGGTGCTCAGGTGGCTGGAGAGTCTCCCGCTGGCTGGAGCAGGACCCAGCGGGGCCTTGGCCAACGGGGAGTCCAGGTGCTTCCTCCAAGTGGCTTCACCTGCAGCCTGGCTTCCTGGGCAGAGCCGTCCATCCCCGCCCTCCCTCGTGCCTCCACACAGGCCCAGGCTGTGCCCCCAGGACACTGGGTACACCGCTGCCCAGGGAGCCCAGCCCCGCGCACTCCCCCATGAGTAGGCCTGGCACGCAGGCAGGGGGTGGCATGACCTTCTCTGCCCCTCCCTGTGCCCGTCAGCAGGCAGGACACCCCATGGCGCTGCACCTCCTGATTGATCCCTGCAGGGGGGGGCGCGGGGCTGGGGGCTGGTGCCCGGCCATGCCCTGCCATGGCTGTCTGTGTTCTAGGTGCCTGTCTCAGCGCTGGCAGCGGGGCGGCAATGCCTCCAACTCCTGCACCGTGCTGTCCCTGCTGGGCGTGCCCTGCGCCTTCATGGGCTCCCTGGCGCCTGGACACGCAGCAGAGTAAGTGAGGAACCGGGTGCAGGGGCAGCCTGCCCACAGCCAGAGGGGCGCCTGAGCCAGCCAGAGCCTCAGGTCTCCTGCCACGGCAGTGCCGGTCCCGCTGCCAGGTGGGGAGGGAGCCCTCAGGCAGGACGCTCCCTCTCCGGGATGGGGGACGAGCCCCGGCCGCTGCTGATGGGGGCTCTGGCTCTGCCGGGCTGGGGTGGGGCGGCGGGTCAGACGGGCTTTCCTTTCCCGAGCGAGGCATGAGCCTCGGGCCTTTCCCCGCGGGCGGGGCCTGTGCTCGGCCTCTGTGGGCGCGGGGGCGGGTTAGTGTGTGCCGGGGCGTTCCTAAACCCCACAGTGGCCATTTTGGTGTGACCCACCACAACCTGGACCAGCTGTGTGCCTGCGGATCCATCGCCATGGAAACAAGCTGAGAGGGTTCCCCTGGTCTCATCCAGCCTTTTCCCCTGGGACTAGGGGGTGCCCTCCAGGCCTTCAGCTGGGGGGGGCACCTTCCACAGCACCAGCCCCCCAGCCCTTCCCTGGAGCCCCCCCTCCAGACCCACCACCCTGCTGGGGAGTGCCTGGGCCCCCAGCCCTTCCCTGGAGCCCCCCACCAGACCCCTGTCCCTTTTGAGGGGCGATGGAGCCTCCAGCCTTTCCCTAGAGACCCCCCCACCTGCCTCTTTCCCTGCTGGGCAGTAACTGAGCCCCCAGCTCTTCCTAGGAGACCCCCCGCCAGTCCCTCCCCCTGCCAGGATGGCTCTGCAGAGCCACCCTTTCCACTCATAAGAACATAAGAGCGGCCATACTGTGCCCAGTGTCCTTTCTGCCCACAGTGGCCAATGCCAGGTGTCCCAGAGGGAGGGAACAGAACCGGGAATCCTCACGTGATCCCTCCCCTGTCACCCACCTCCAGACAAACAGAGGCTGGGGACACCATTCCTACCCATCCTGGCTAACAGCCATTGATGGACCTAACCTCCAGGAATCTATCTAGCTCTTTTTGGAACCCTGTTAAAGTCCTGGCCTTCACCACATCCTCTGGCGAGGAGTTCCACAGGTGGACTGTGCGCTGAGTGAAGAAAAACTTCCTTTGGTTTGTTTGAAACTTGTGGGGTCACCCTTGGGCTGCCCTGGGCAGTCGTGGTCTGTGGAGCTCCCTGCGTGGAGGGGGCTGGTTTGGGGGCTGGAGTGCTCTGCTGGCGGCCTCCTGGGGACTGATTGAGCGCCCAGCCCCACTGCCTCCCCTCCCCAGCTAACGCTCTCCGCGCCCCTCCCCGGCAGCTTCGTCCTGGCCGACCTGCGGCGCTATGGTGTGGAGCTCACCCACATGGTCCTGCACCCCGCCAGCTCCTTCCCCACCTCCATTGTCATCAGCAGCGTGAGCAGGGGCACCCGCACCATCCTGCACACGAACAGGTGCGTAGGGGCTGTGCCCGGTGCCCGCCGTGCCCGCCAGCAGCTAACCCGTCTCTCCCTCCCCCTGTTCTCTCCCCCCCCCCCCCCGCTAAGTTTCATCATGGCGGACTTCCAGCGCAGGGGCGTGGATGTGGCGCATGTGGCGTGGCAGAGCCGGGGGGACACGCCATGCGCCTGCTGCCTGGTCAACCGCACCAACGGCTCGCGGACGGTCACGCTCTACGACACGTAAGGCCGGGCCTGTCTGCCGAGCCGTCCCGCCAACCCCCCGCAGGCAGGCGGCTCCCCTCGGGGGCACCCAACCGGGCCCAGGCCCTGGCCGGGGCGCTGCCTGTCAGGGGACCCGTCCCGCATGGCTGATTGATCCGCTGATTCTGCACCCACATGCCAATCATCTGCAGCAATGCCAATCCTGGCCGGCCAATCAGCACCCGGTAATCCCACCGCCATAATCGGCACATCCCGACGGCCAGGTCTCCGGGGGGAATCTGCATGTGTGACGCTGCTGGGCCCTCGCACCCCGTGTAGGTGCTAGGCATGCGGGGGGGAGGGTGCCCCCGTGCCAGGCCTTGGGCTGGCCATGGTGATCTGTGCTCTCCCCGGGGCTTTCCGCTGGCTCCACTCTGCCCATGGGACGGGCTCCCGGGGGAACTCGCCCAGCCCATACCAGCCCCTGCCCTCCATCTCCCCCGGGGCGCAGGTTGGTGGTGCACCCCCTGCTGCCTGCCCAGCGTTCGCATCCCTGCGTGGGGAGCCCCATCTTTGTGGGACTCCTCGGTCCCAGCCCAGCGCGTTGGGAAGCCGATGGCCTCTCCCCTGTGTTCTGAGATCTGCCCCCTGCCCTGGCTCCCGCAGAGACTGCCCTGGGACCCCCTGCCCGCAGGAGGGCGGAGCTGGGATCCAGCCACCTGGGAAGGGCGGGCGTGGGGCTCTCGGAGCCACTGGGCTCTGTTCCCTGCAGCTCTGGCTGCCTTGGGCGTCGGGGCATCCCCAGCCCTGGGCTTGCTGTGAGCAAAGTCTGGCGGGTGCCCTTTGAGATGAGGCCAGGGTCCCCCTGCCTGGCAGCCCTGGTTAATCATTGAAGCCGGGCCTGTTGCTGCTGGCTGGGTGTGAGCCCAGCCCCTGGGAGCCCCATGCTGTCACACCCGTCTGCCTGTCGCCTGCCCCAGCCCCGCGTGTAGAGGGAGCAGGGCCCTAGGGCCCCATGGGGTCCTCTGCGCACCCAGACAAGGCAGAGGGCCTGTGTGGAGGGACCGTGGGCGCCTGCAGGCCACGCCTGGGAGCTGCACCGCCCCTGCCTGGATTCCCCGGTGGCTTGAGGGCAGCAGGGGCCGGGCACAGGCTGAAATCCCCTTCAGCCCAACCTCTGCTGGGAGAGACCCCATGCACCCCTCCCGACGTCTCTGTCTCTCCCCTCCCCCCCGTTAGAAACCTGCCGGACGTGACCGCCCAGGATTTCGAGCAGGTCGACCTCAGCCGGTACAAGTGGATCCACTGGGAGGTGAGTCCTGGCGGGGGGGCTGCCCCTGCCTGGCTCCGTGGGGGACGAGCGCTTGGTGCGGTGTGGCCCCGAGCAGACAGCCCCTCGCTCCGCCTTCCCCTGCGGCACTGAGGGGCTGCCTGTCGCCGTGCCTGCTGCAGCGCTCCGCCCTGGTCAGGCTGGCATGCGGTGCCCAGGCCTGCGGGCGCGGGGGGTCGGGGCTATGGCCCGGGCCTGGCCCTGCTGAGCGCTCCCCGGCTCCCAGGGCAGAAACGCCGCGGAGCAAGCCAAGATGCTGCGGCGCGTGGAGGAGCACAACCGGGCCTGCCCAGCCCCGCAGAGAGTCTCCACGTCGGTGGAGGTGGAGAAGCCGCGGGAGGAGCTGTACCAGCTGCTTGGCTGTGGAGATGTGGTAGGAACACTGGGGCAGTGCCCTGGGGCTGGCGTGGGCCAGACGCGCGGGGGAGGGGGGAGCAGGGCAGCCTTCACTGCACCCGGAACGGGCTGGGGTGGGCTGTGGGGGAAGGGGATTGCACTGATCTCAGCTGCTTTCAGTGGGGGGAGCCTTGCTGAAGCCCCCCCCTCTGGTGCCTGGCGGCCACCTGATCATCCCCTGCCTGGGGGTGCGGGGGGAGGGGGCCACAGCCGTGGGGGGCAGGGAGCTTCGCTCTCCCAGCCCATCTTGCTGGGGGCCATCGGCTGCCTGGAGCGGGCCCCTGTCGGAGGAGGGGTCACTGCACAGAGTGGGGCCATCAGGAGGTGGGGGGGGCCACTGTGGGAGGCCCCTCCCATGCCCAGGTGACAGGCCGTTTCCTCTGGGGGGTGCTCTGTGCAGCTGGCTTGCTCTCTATGGTACGTGCAGTGAGGGGGGGGGGCTCACCAGGAGGGTACCTGCCTCTGGGAGACATGACAGGTTGGGGTGCCAGTGGGACTGCTCCCCTCCTCAATCAGACACTGGCTCCTGCATGGCTCTGGGAGCCTGGGCACATGGTGAGCTCACTGGCCATATGGGCGCAATGCTGGCTCGGGCGCGGGGGTGGGGACACATTGGCTGAGGGGTGGGGGCTCCCTGGGCAGAATGGCATTGGAAGGGCTCGTTCGCGCTGGTAGAGGGGCAGTGGAGGGGTTTGTTGGGGCGGGGGGGGGTAGCGGGGGTACGGGGCAGTGGAGGGGTTTGTTGGGGCGGGGGGGGTATGGGGCAGTGGAGGGGTTCCTTAGTTCTGGCAGAGGGGCAGCGGGGGTACGGTGGCATTGGAGCTGGAGGAGGGGCGTGGGGGGTTAGTTTGCGCTGGTGGGGGGGCATTGGGAGCGCACTGTCTTGTTCATTGGCGCTGGCTGCCAGGCCCTGCCCTTCTCTCCCTGCAGGTGTTTGTCAGCAAGGACGTGGCCAGGGACTTGGGCTTCCAGTCGGCTCCCGAGGCAGTGAAGGGGCTGCGGGCCCGCGTGCGACCGGGGTAGGCCTGGGACAGGTCGGATGGGGCGGCGGGCAGGGACTGTGCTGGGTTGGGGCTGCCCCGAGAGAGGCCGCCTCCAGGCCCTCCCCGCCCCTGCAGCCCGTGAGGAGTGGAGCTGGCTCTGGAGGGGTTGTGTGCTTGCTCACTGCCAGGATACGGCTGGGTGGCTCAGGGCTGCTGTGCTGGGATCCCGCTGTGGGGCGCCCCAACTCAGCCCCACTCTCCCCCAGGGCCACCGTGATCTGCGCCTGGGCCGAGGACGGGGCCGATGCACTGGGGCCCGATGGGCAGCTCGTCCACTCCGACGCCTTCCCCCCGGAGAGTGTCGTGGACACGCTGGGCGCCGGCGACACCTTCAACGCTGCTGTCATCTTGGCCTTGTCGCAAGGTGAGCAGTGGCGCCGTGGCCAGTGGGGGGGGGGGGCCGGGCGCCGCTCGGGCTGACAGGCGGTTTGCTCTCCCACGACAGGGCAGAGCCTGCAGGAGGCGCTCACCTTTGGCTGCCAGGTGGCTGGCAGGAAGTGCGGCGTGCACGGCTACGACGGCATCGTGTGAGGGCCGCCCACCGGGGCAGAGGAGACTCGACTGGGGCTGAGCCGCTGCCTGCCCCCTCCCTGGTCCCCCAGGGTCTGTCCTAGGACCATCCTATGCAACTTATTTATCATGATCTGGAGAAAGGGGTGAACAGGGAGGTGGCAACATCTGCAGATGACACCAAAGTGCTCAAGATCGTTAAGGCCAAACCCGACTGTGAAGAGCTTCAAAAAGATCTCACCACACTAAGCGATCAGGCAACAAAATGGCAAATGAAACAGAATGTGGATAAATGTAAAGTAACGCACATAGGGCAAAATCATCCCAACTAGCCATACAATCTGATGGGGGCTAATTTGGCTACAACTACTCGAGAGAGCGATCTTGGAGTCACTGGGGATCGGTCTCTGAACACACCCACCCACTACATGTCTTTGCAGCGGCAGTCAAAAAAGCAAATAGAAGGGTGGGAATCATTAAAAAGGGAGAGCGAATAAGACAGGGAATATCTTATTGCCTCCATGTAAAACGCTGGTGTGACGGCTCGGCGGGGACCCCCTGACCCAGCACCCCCCTCCACGGCCAGAAGTGACTCTCAGCCGGCCAGTAGAGTAGAAGGTTAATTGGTTTGCAGAGACACGGCCTGGCTTAGGGTCGCTGTTAGCGCAGGAGACAGGGCAGAGCCTCACTCCTCTCCGAGGAAAGGGGTCCCGGCCTCCTGCCTCTCCTGTCCTGGACTTAGTCTGTTCTCCTCATGCTTCCCCTCTGCCCCAGACTGACTCAGCTCCCAGGCCCTGCCCCCCAGCCAGGTGGTGTCTCCACCTCCCTTCCTTTCTCTCCCCTGGGAAGAGCCTTGTTACCTGCTCAGGCTGGGCCATACACATGGGTGAGTCAGTGGGAAACCCACCTCACAGCACAGCCAGGTGGGGACACCGGGTTACAGAGCAGACAGCCCCCCACTACGGCACACATGGTACGCCCACACCTCGAACATTGCATACAGGTGTGGTCGCCTCACTCACAAAAGGGCTCTTGGCATTGGAAAAGGTTCAGAAAAGGGCAACAAAAATGCTGAGGGGTTTGGAATGGGTCCCTTATGAGGAGAGATTAGAAAGACTGGGACGTGTCAGCTTAGAAAAGAGGAGGCTAAGGGGGGATAGGCGAGAGGTCTATAAAGTCATGAGTGGTGCGGAGAAAGTGAATCAGGAAAAGTTATTTACTTATTCCCACAATATAAGAAGTAGGGGCCACCAAATGAAATGAATAGGGAGCAGATTTAAAACAAACAAGAGGACATTTTTTCTTCACGCAGCACACAGTTAAGCTGTGGAACTCCTTGCCAGGGGATGTGAAGGACAGGACTTTAACAGGGTTCAAAAAAGAACTAGATAGATTCCTGGAGGTTAGGTCCATCAATGGCTATTAGCCAGGATGGGTAGGGATGGTGTCCCCAGCCTCTGTTTGTCTGGAGGTGGGTGACAGGGCAGGGATCACGTGAGGATTCCCTGTGGTGTTCCCTCCCTCTGGGGCACCTGGCATTGGCCACTGAGGGCAGACAGGACCTGGGGCTGGATGGACCTTTGCTCTGACCCCGTCTGGCTGCTCTTATATATGTTCTCTGTTGGGCAGGGATAGACCCTGCCCCCTCCAGCTGTTCTCCCCCCGCTGTGGCCCCAGCCTGGCGGTAGCTGCTGGAGCAGAGCCCTTGGTGGGCTGGATTTGGGGGCCGGGTGCTCAAAAGCAGGCAGGTGGGCCCAGGCTGGCACAATGCAGTGGGGGTGGGGCCCAGGTGCTGAGCCAGGGAACACTCCTGGGTCAGCCTGGCCTCTGGCAGGGTGTGGGCTCAGCCGGGGAGAGTTACCCCCTTTGAGCTGCAAGGAAGCCCCCCCCGCACCAAGCGGGGTTACACAGCTTGACACGTTGCACGGCTCCTGACGTGCGTGTGAGTCACACCCTCGTGCCCGCGGCGGGGGCAAGCAGCCACCCTCCCTTCCACACTTGGATCTGAGCCCCAGGGTGGGGAAAGGGTAGCGCCGGTCGCTGGCCCCGGGCATTTAACCCTCGCCGGCTGGGCGCCGGCAGAGAGCCCCCCACTGTGTCAGGCAGCGGGGTCCCAGGTAAGCAGCAACCCGGGCCTGCGACCCCCGGGCCATTAAACACTCACGGCTCCCCACACCGGGCCGGGGCTCACAGCGCCTGCCCCCCCCGTGTGAGAGCCCTGGACCCGTGCCGAGCAACCCGGCAGGGCTGGGCTTTGTCTGGCTGGTCGGTAACCCTGGGCAGGGCCATGTTCTCAGCACACACCACCTGGCCAGTGCAGTGAGCTCCTAGGGGCCGTGGCGGGCGGGGAGCCAGCCCCACGTTAGCGCTGCCCCGCTGGGCACACGCATGGCCCTGTGAGAGCCGTGGGGCCCAAGCCAGGCTGGAGGCCGCAGCCAGAGCCAGGCCACAGGGCTCCTGGGCCGGCAGCGACTCCCCACCATCGGGGGAAAGCGGGCAGGGGACCTGGGCAAGAGCTGTCTGCCTGCCCCTGGGAAGGGTGAGGGGGTGGGGGCTGCCCTGTGGGCTCCAGGATCCTGCCTAGGGGCCCAGCCCCACCCCCATTCTGATAGTGATGGGGGGGGGTCCAGGTGCAGGCCAAAGTGCTCCAGGGCCTGGCCCCCAGGGGGCTGTGCCAGTCTGGCCCGGGGGAGCGGGAGGTGCCCACATGCTGGATGGACAGGCCCGGGGCCGTGGGGTGAGGAGAGTGCTGGGAGGACCCCTGGCTTGGTGGCTGGAGCTGGCGGGGGTCTGGTCCCGTGCCCACAGGCCCCCCCGGGAGGGGCTGGATCCCGGCTGAACTGTCCCCCTCGGGCTGGCGCTGGGGGCGGGTTAACCCCCTGGCTCTCCCCCACAGGAATGGCCAGGAGGTGCCAGGGAGTTAGAGGGACGGGCACTCGGCCTGGGTTAGTTCCCGGGCACTGGTCAGCCCAGGCGGCTGCCACCTGCCCAGGGCAGGACCTGGGGGAGACTGTGGCGACCCCATCCCCTGGAGGGGCAGGTGGGAGGCACCCTGGGCTGGGCAAGCTCCTCTGCCACTCCCCTCCTGGCCCCCCCAGCCCATGTCCCACCCCATGGCACCAGGGGGCACAGCCAGCAGCCCTGAGACACCTTGTGTATTTTTCTCTTTCCAAGCATCAGTTACATGATCAAGTGCACACGGCCCCGCCCCCGCCCCCCTTCCCCAAACAGCTCCTACCCCGCTAGGGGGCCAGGTCAGGGCTGGAGAGGTAACAGCTTCGATGCTGGGCCTGCAGCACCCAGCTGGCTCCTGTGCCCCCCACACAGTTAGGGGTCAGGCCCCTGTCCCAAGGGATCACCCCTCTGCCTCCCGGGGCCCAAGGCTGGCTTGGCCAGGTGGAGCCCAGCTGCCAGGCTGAGAGCACAGAGGGGGGTCAGGCCCCACCGGCGCTGGCCCCAGAGCTGCAGAATGGGGGGAATGTGGACCCCGACCATGCCAGGGCCCCTAGGTCTTTCCCCCCAGCCCCACTTGCAGCCAGATCCGGAGGGGGGGGGGGTCCCTGACACCCACCTCAGCGTCCCTGCGCTGCAGCCCTGCGCCAGTCTGCCCGGCAGCGCCCTGAGCTCCACAGGGTCTCGGGGGGCCTAGATCTCAGAATTGGGGCCCCCTGCCGGGATCCCTGGAGCTTCCTGCGCACCATCCTCTGTGGGCTGAGCTGCCTCTGGCCCCGGGGGGCTCTGGGAGGGGCCCGTCGCCGCCGGCTGCTCCGATACGGGCTCTGCCGCCTCTGGGGGCTCCATGCCAGCAGCTGCTGCTCCCTGGGGGGCGGGCATTTCGAGGGCTGCGGCTGGGGGTTCTGGCTCCTGGGGTGCCCACTGCACGACCCCGTCTCCGGCGGGGGCCTGGGCTGGCAGCAGCAGCTCCGAGGGGTTCAGCAGCCCGTCCTGGTTCAGGTCCTGGGTCGCCAGGATCCCGTCCACTGCCACGATCACCTGTGAAGCCGGAGAGACGGCACTGGCTCGGGGCAGGGGCAGGGTCTGTCCCCTCGGGGGGGCCGGGCCTGTCCCCTCTAGGGGCGCTGGGTCCCACCCGCCCCAGGGCAGGGATTGGGGGGTGGGGCCTGTCCCCTCTAGGGGCACCGGGTCCCACCCACCCCAGGGCAGGGATTGGGGGGCGGGGCCTGTCCCTTCTGGGGTGCCGGGTCCCACCCGCCCCAGGGCAGGGATTGGGGGGTGGGGCCTGTCCCCTCTAGGGGCGCTGGGTCCCACCCGCCCCAGGGCAGGGATTGGGGGGTGGGGCCTGTCCCCTCTAGGGGCGCTGGGTCCCACCCACCCCAGGGCAGGGATTGGGGGGCGGGGCCTGTCCCTTCTGGGGTGCCGGGTCCCACCTGCCCCAGGGCAGGGATTGGGGGGTGGGGCCTGTCCCCTCTAGGGGTGCTGGGTCCCACCCACCCCAGGGCAGGGATTGGGGGGCGGGGCCTGTCCCTTCTGGGGTGCCGGGTCCCATCCGCCCCAGGGCAGGGACCAGGTTTTTCACTCCAGCAGGTCCCCGTGAGGGGAAGCTCTCCCTGCTGCTGCCCTTGGTCTGGGGCAGAGAGAGGCCCCAGTGCCCGGCTGCCCCCCTAGCCTGAGCTGGGCAGATCTCAGTGCAGGAGCCGCCCCCCCACACCTGGCAGGGACGCCCCCCGCCCAGCTGGCCTGGCGTCCTGGGGGCACTTACGGCGTCAGGAGAGGGCTGCCCCTGGGCCTGCTGGGCAACCAGCCCGGTCAGCAGCTGCATGAACTCCAGCCCATCCAGCTGGCCGCTGTGGTCGTAGTCATGCAGGGCGCACAGGTACAGCAGCACTGCGGGGGGTTGGGGGGGGTCAGTGGCAGGCAGAGCGGGAGCAACCTGGGCAGGGGGTCTGCAGTGCCCCCCCCCTCCCAGGAGCCTGGCAGCTGCCAAACTCACCCCTGCCTGGGCACACCCTGCAGGACAGCCAGCGGGCACCGGGCACCTGCCCCCCAGCACGGCCACGCTCCTGAGCCCCCCCCGCCTGGGCACACCCTGCAAGAGAGCCAGCGGGCACCTGCCCCCCAGCACGGCCACGCTCCTGAGCCCCCCCCCGCCTGGGCACACCCTGCAGGAGATCCAGCGGGCACTGGGCACCTGCCCCCCAGCACGGCCACGCTCCTGAGCCCCCCCCGCCTGGGCACACCCTGCAAGAGAGCCAGCGGGCACCTGCCCCCCAGCACGGCCACGCTCCTGACCCCCCCCCCCGCCTGGGCACACCCTGCAAGAGAGCCAGTGGGCACCTACCCCCCTAGCATTGCCATGCTCCCGAGGGGCCCCCCTCCATGGGCCTGGGGCTGCCATGGCCTTACCCTGCTCCCTCGTCATGTGGGCGGGGTCCTGGGCCGGCTGCCCCACGCTCCTCAGGTAGCCCTGCAGCAGCCTGCAACGAGCCAGAGTGAGCCGGGAACCGGCCAGGCGGTAACCACGGCAACGCTTTGCCCAGGCCGCGGGTGATGCCCGACACTGGCGGTTACAGACCAGACGGGCAGCACAGCTGGTCAGGCCCAGGCCTAGGGCCCCCACCCCCTCTGCTCCTGCTGCCCTACCCAAGGGGCCCAACCGGCCCTGATCCAGCCCAGCTCTGGATCAGCAGCTGGTGAAAAGACAGGAAACAGAGGGTAGGACTAAATGGTCCGTTTTCCGAGTGTGGAGAGGTAACTAGTGGGGTCCCCCAAGGGTCAGTCCTGGGACCATCCTATGCAACTTATTTGTCAATGATCTAGAGAGAGGGGGAAACAGGGAGGTGGCAACATTTGCAGATGGTCCCAAACTGCTCAAGGGAGCGAAGCCCGAAGCCGACTGTGACGCGCTTCGAAAAGATCTCCCCAAATGAAGTGATGGGGCAACAAATGGCAGATGAAACTGAATGCGGAGAAATGTGAAGTAACGCCCACGGGGGAAACAATCCCAGCCGCACGTATCACGCATCGGGGGCTGATCTAGCTACGGGTCGGAGCGGGGATTGTGTTCACTGGTTGCTTTGTTGTGCTGTGTGAGATTCCTATTGACCGGGGGGGGGGGGGGGGAGTGTGTGTGTGGTGCCCAGTGGGGGGGGGGTCTTGGGGGGAGAACTGCTGAGGGAAGGCCCGTAGGGAATGGCCCAGGCTGAGCTGACCCGAAGGGGAAGATGCAGCCAGTGACAGAGAGAACACCTGCAGCCCCCGAAGGAGGGGGCGGGGCTGCCCACGGGGCTGGGACCAGTTGCTGGGTGAGCTAGTTTTGGGCTGGCTTAGGGAGAGGCGAGCCCAGCAGGCCTGGGGGGCTGGGCAGGGGTGCAGAGCCCTGGCTCTGGGCCCCCCTCACTCCGAGCTGGATGGTCCTGGGCCCTGTAACAAGTCTGAGCTACGCTGTGTCCCTGGGAACCAATGAACCTTCCGTTCTACCTGCCGCCTGAGAGTCCCCTCTGGCTGCAGATGGGGGGCAGGGTTGGGGACTTCTCCGCACCCTGTGACAAGCTATGACCACTTCAGAGAGAGATCTTGGCGTCACTGTGGGTAGTTCTCTGAAAACAGCCACTCCCTGTGCAGCAACCGCCGGAAAAGCCAACAGCGTGTTGGGATCCAGTGGGCAGGGAGAGAAAACGAGCCAATCCATGGATCTCCGCTTTCTAGCCACAGGCCGGAGATGCAGATACGATTGTGTATCCGTGCAGGGCTCTAAAGACCAAAAGAAGATCTCGCCTCTCTGTGACTCTCTGGCACACCCACATTGTGAGTACTGTGCAGATGTGGTCGCCCCAGCTCAAACAAGGCAGATTGGCTTTGGAAAAATACAGCAATGGGCCACAAAAAGGATGCGGGGTATGGAACAGATCCCGTCTGAAGACAGATGAATAAGACTGGGCCTTTTAGTGTTGGGAAAGAGACGAGTAAGGGGGAGATGACAGGTCTATAAATTCATGGCTGGTGGGGAAAGAGTAAAAACCAGGAAGTATCGTTTACTCTGAACACAGGAACTAGGAGTCATCCAGTGAAATCAATAGGGAGCAGATTTAAACCAAACCAAAGGCAGTATTTCTTCATGCAGCGCAGTGTCAACCTGTGGAACTCCTTGCCAGAGGATGTTGTGAAGACCAGGACTTTAGCAGGGCTCAAAAAAGTTCTAGATACATTCATGGAGATTAGGTCCATCAACGGCTACTAACCGGGTGGGGCGGGGCTGGTGTCCCTGGCCTCTGTTTGTCAGAGGCTGGGAATGGGTGACAGGATGGGAGGGATCATGTGAGGATTCCCTCTTCTGTTCCCTCCCTCTGGGCACCTGGCATTGGCACTGTGGGAAGTGCCCAGTGCCAGCAGGGCCCAGGCTGGGTACAGCCCAGCTGTGCTTCGTGTTCTCTGAAGCGCAACAGCCCAGTGCCATCCCCCCCCCCAGCTCTCACTGCCCCTCCTGGCACTGGCTCCTGCCCCTGCCCCTGGCACAGCGTACTCCCTGGGTCACAGCCAGTGCAGGGGGCAGCAAAGCACCCTGCTAACCCTGTGCCTCCAAGTACTGGTGCCAGTCAGTGCCCCCACCCCCCACATCAAAACCCCCAGGGCCTCCCCCCAGACCTGCCCCCTCCCCCAGGCTGGGCCCAGCAGCTCCTGGCATCTCCCTGCTGGCTGCCGCCCTCGCTGGGGGGTTGGACTCACCGCAGCTCCTCCGGCTTGGGGTGCAGAAGGTTGGGAACCAGCTCCAGCCCAGCAGCAGGGTCCTCAGACCTGGGAGCAACAAAGGGGGGGCCAGGGGTGGGATCGAGCCCCACAGCACAGGGCCCCCAGTGCCGAGAGCTGACAAGGGGGCAATAGAGACAACAGGGCTCCCCACGGCACCCTTCCCGCCACTGGGGTTCAGAGCCAACCCCCCAGCCGGGGCTCCAGTCCAGTGCCACCCAAGGCTAAGGCAGGCCCCACCCCCATCTCCCCTCCCCCGCTGCAGCCAGGGCTCCAGTCCAGCTCCACCCAGTACCCCCCAGTGCTACGTCAGGGTCCCCCCCCAGTCTCCCCTCCCCCACTGCAGCCAGGGCTCCAGTCCAGCTCCACCCAGTACCCCCCAGTGCTACATCAGGGTCCCCCCCCCAGTCTCCCCTCTCCCACTGCAGCCAGGGCTCCAGTCCAGCTCCAGCCAGTACCCCCCAGTGCTACAGCAGGGCCCCCCCCAGTCTCTCCCACTGCAGCCAGGGCTCCAGTCCAGCTCCAGCCAGTACCCCCAGTGCTACGGCAGGGCCCCCCCCCAGTCGCCCCTCCTCCACTGCAGCCAGGGCTCCAGCCCTGCCCCTGCTCTGGCCCAGCCCCCACACTTTGGCTCCCTTCTCCATCCCGCCCACTGGCAGCCCTGCTGTCCGGTACCTGCTGATGCCATCCTTGGGTGCGGCCCTGCCCGGCACAGCCAGCAGCAGAGACAGTAGCACCAAGCTCCTCGTCCGGGGTGCAGCCTGGGGGACACAGCAGCCCTGTCACCCCCTCCAGTGTCGGGGGGGGGGGCCTGTAGCTCCAGCGGCGGCAGTCTCAGCTGGGGACCCAGCCAGGAAAGGCTTGGAGTCCCGGCATTGCACCGGGCAGGGTGCTATGTGAGCCGAGCTGAGTGGGCCATGCCAGCTCCGGGGCGCTGCCAGCTGGCCAAGGCTGCGGGAGGCGGAGCTGTGGGGAGGCTGCTATGGGGGGATCCAGGCTCCCTGGGCCCTGTTCCGACGCTGGCACCATGTCAGCACCCGCAGGCAAGCGCCCAGGGGCGGAAGCAGCTTAGAGCGGGGTGGGCACACAGGGTTGGCCCTCGCCTGTATGGACCCCAGGGCCAGCACAGCAGCTGCTGCTCCCCAGGGCAGGCGTTAGCAGGAGACAGATCCGGGGGAGCGCGAGGCCCAGCCCAGCTGCTGCTGGGGGCCCTCTTGGCTCTCTGGCTGCCCCATTTTGCTTCCTCCCAGCCCCAGCTCCCTGGTTTGACCCTGTGTGTCCACCCCGCTCTAAGCCGCCTCGGCCACATCAGTGCCCGGGCAGAGGGGTACCCAGCAGGCCTTGGGGCTGCCCTGCCCCTGGCAGAGACACCTGCCTGCTCGGGGACATGGATTAAATGAAGGTGCATCTAGTTGGGCCGGGCTGGGCCAGGCCAGCGGGTGGGGGTGGGGTGGGGTGGGGGCACCCGCTGCCACCACTAGGCAACACGTGGGCAAAACACTCCCTGAAGCAGAGAAGGCAGCAAGAGCCACTCCCAGCACAGGCTGCCCTGGACTCCTGCCAGACAGCACCCGTCAGGCCCAGTGACGTGGCCGCTGGGACCCACCCACGCCCAGCCCCACAGCCCTCGCCGCACGCCAGCAGAGCCGGCACCCGCACAAAGACCCCTCCGGCACAGCGGCTCCCTCATCCCCTCCATGCCCTGCGCAGCGATACCGTAGGCACATGCCACATGCGCCTGGACACACGGTGTCATGCTAACACACAGATCCAGCACAGCGCACCCAGCCACACAACTCCCACTGCAACCAGTTCCAGGCCGGGCCCCTGTGTGCACTGCCAGAAACACCCAGGGCACCCACAACCATTACAACCACTGCACCAGAGCACCTACAATCATTTCACCCACTCCACTCACAATAACTGCATGCACTGCACCCACAATCTTTACAACCACTGCACCAAGGCACCCACTGCCCTCACAACCACTGCACCCGGGCACCCACTGCCCTCACAACCACTGCACCAGGGCACCTACAGTCATTACAACCACTGCACCCGGGCACCCACTGCCCTCACAACCACTGCACCAGGGCACCTACAGTCATTACAACCACTGCACCCACTGCCCTCACAACCACTGCACCAGGGCACCTACAGTCATTACAACCACTGCACCCACTGCCCTCACAACCACTGCACCCAGGGCACCTACAATCATTACAACCACTGCACCAGAGCACCTGCAATCATTGCACCCACTTCCCTCACAACCACTGCACCCAGGGCACCTACAGTCATTACAACCACTGCACATGGGCACCCACTGCCCTCATAACCACTGCACCACGGCACCTACAATCATTACAACAACCACTGCACCAGGGCACCCACTGCCCTCACAACCACTGCACCAGGGCACCTACAGTCATTACAACCACTGCACCTACTGCCCTCACAACCACTGCACCAGGGCACCTACAGTCATTACAACCACTGCACCTACTGCCCTCACAACCACTGCACCAGGGCACCTACAATCATTACAACAACCACTGCACCAGGGCACCCATTGCATCTACAACCACTGCACCCACTGCCCTCACAACCAGGGCACCCACATCCCCGCATCCAAGGCCCCCACCACGCCGCCACTCACCTGCATCTCGCCGGCTCCGCAGCGTCTCTCCGCCCGGCCCGGCCCCGGCGGCTCCGCCCCGAGCCCCGCTCGGCCACGCCCCTAAGCGGCGAATCCACGTGGCTGGGACACGTCCCCGCTCCCCGCCGCAGCCGCCCGCAGGGAACCGCGATGCCGGCCCCGCCCCCGCCGGGTACCACCCGCCCCCTCGACAGACCCTTCCCCCTCCCGGTGCCGCACAGCAGCCTGGTCCCCGCCCTGCCCCCTCCCCTGGCCTCGGGTGGCCGGCGCTGGCTGTGGCCGCTGGCTCTGTGCCGGGCATCCTGAGCGGAGCTGGCCGAGGCCCGGGGGCCAAGCACCTCCGAAAAGCGGCCCCACGGCATCGCCGCTCGGGGGGCTGCAGCGCAGGGGCTCCCCGGCTGCCCCCCGCCTGCCAAACGGGGCTGGGGCCGGCGCCCGCCTCGGGGGCAGCAGGTGCCAGGGCGCATTGCCCCGCCGGAGAGAGGGAATCCGTCCCGACCGCCCCCCCCCCGGCAGCAGAGCCCTGCCTCCCCAGAGCATCCCAGGCACGTCTCGGCGGGGGCTCCGTTAGCCACGCAGCCAGCGCTGCCCCCGGCTCCAGCCCCAACGCCCTGCCCAGCTCCTGTCTGCCCCAGAACAGGGGCACTGCCAGGGGAGCGAGGGGAAGGGAGGGCACCCACGGCTGCCGGCTGGACCAGGGTTGGCACGAGGAGGGGGCACTGCTCCCCGCTTTCTCCCTGAGGGGCAGGTGGTGGGTGGCAGGAGAAGGCTTCTGTTACCAAGGAGGCTGCGGAACTCACTGCCACAGGATGGGGATGAGAGCCAGGGGGCTCAGAAAGGGTTCCACGTTTCAGCAGCAGGGCAGAGATGGGACGTGAGCGGCTAGTGACTGGCCTGAGGAGCCATGGGGGGGACGGGGCTTGTGTCATCTCCTGGGGGGCAGAGCCCAAGCACTGGGGCGGGGGGGCGGTCCCTGGGCGGATCTGGCCTAGTTGTTCCTCCTTTCGGTGCCACCCGCCTTGGCGCGGCCGTGCCCGGCTCCGGCCGCCCCCTGCCTGGCCGCAGAGCTGAGCGGTGCCCGGGCGGGAGCGGCCCTTGGGGTCCTGGCACGGGCCAGGCCGGCAGCAGGGGTGGGGCCGCTCCCGTCTGAGTGCTGGCGCCTTCTCGCAGCCTGGCTGCGGCCCTGGGGGCGGGGCTTGTCAGTGCCTGGGGGAGGAGCACAATCCCCTCCCCCCCAGCGCAGAGCCCGCTCGCCCCGCTGGTGCCCGGCGCCGACGGGGTTAACCACGGCCGGGCGCCTTGCCCCTCACAAAGATGGCTGCCGGCAGGGAGCATGGGAAGTGCCCCTCACAAAGATGGCTGCCGTTGCGTGGGGGCGGGGTTGCCCCTCACAAAGATGGCTGCCGTTGCGTGGGGGCGGGGTTGCCCCTCACAAAGATGGCTGCCAGCAGGGAGCAGGGGAAGTGCCCCTCACAAAGATGGCTGCCGTTGCGTGGGGGCGGGGTTGCCCCTCACAAAGATGGCTGCCGGGGCGGGGCTGCCCGGGAAGCGGCAAGATGCTCGGGCTCGGGGCGCTGCTGGTGGCCGCCAGCGCCGCCTTCCTGGGCTACTACTGGGCGCGCGTCGCGCAGGTCCGGCCCGCGGGGGGGGGTCCTGTCCGTCCGGGGGGGCCCGTCTCCGCCCTGCGCAGGGCTCGTGGCGTGGCCCCCCCCGGCTGTGCGCGGGCCCCAGGGCCGGGGGGGGGCAGCCGGCAGACCTGGGCTGCGCCCTCCCGGCCCCACGCCGCGCACGTGGCCCGCCACAGCCCCATCTCCAGGGGATCGCGGGCTGCACCCCCCTGCTCCTGGGGGCTGATTGCGACCCGGCAGCGAGCGGGGCCTGGGGGCTGCCGGGCTGGGCCGCCGCCCCGTGAGGCCTGGGGGCCGGCTGGGAGCTGGGCCCCTGTCCCTGCCCTCTCAGCCCCCTCCCCACCCCGCTGGGGCAGCGCCTGCGCCCTGCGCGGGGTCTGAGCAGACAGGACAAAGCCGGCTGTGCTGGAGCTGGGGGGAACCGGGCCGCCCCCAACTCCCTCCACTCTCTCCCCAGAGGCCCCAGCTGGTGGGCGGGCGGCTGTTCTGCACCTTCCTGGAGACCCACTGCCCCAGCGTCAGCGCGACCTTCTGCCCCACACCCTGGGGCTTCGAGGGCCGGCTCCAGACCCTGCTGCGCTTCTTCCTCCAGTCCCGGCCCCAGGTCTCCTATCGCAGGTGCGTGCTGGGGCCACCCCGGCCCTGCCTCCAGCGGGGGGCTGGGCATGTCATGGAGCTGCTGCTGTGAGCCCCTGCGGCCCGGCACCGGTCCCTGCCCCTGGCTCACCCCCCCTGTGCTCCCTCCCCAGCGAGGTGCTCCGCACGGCAGACGGCGGGCAGCTGCTGCTGGACTGGGCTGACAATGCGGAGAGCCAGCGCTACCCGGAGCCTGGCACGCGCCCCACCATCCTGCTGCTGCCGGGCCTCACCGGCACCAGCGAGGTCACCTACATCCTGCACATGGTGCAGCAGGCCTCGCGTGCGGGCTACAGGTGAGAGGTGCTGCGGGCGAGGGACCCTGGCAGCCATGGGCGCTCTGGGGGTGTATGGAAAGCTGGGATCCTCATCTGTGTCTCCTCTCCGCAGGGCTGTTGTGCTTAATAACCGAGGGTGCAAAGGGCAGGAGCTGCTGGTGAGTGAGCCATCAGGGCGGGGGCCCAGCCCCATGCAGAGATCCTGGCCCAGGGCCCAGTCAGTGGGAGCAGGGCTAGGCTTCTGGGTCCGGGCAGGTTGGAGCTGCGGTCCCGACTGTACAGACAAAGCAAATGGGTCTAAACTAGCTGTGCCCCCCCAGAGACACATTTCTGCCTCTCGGGAGAACAGCTCAGCAGGCAGCAGTGCCCAGACCAGCTACCAGAATGTGAGGAGCCAGCCAGAGAGGGTCAGCAATGGGGCAAGAAACACCCCACAACCTCTGTGTAAATCCATGGGATGCCCACCCCTGAACCCCATCTGCAGGAGTGGTTGCCCCACCTCACAGAACCTTTCCAACTGGCTCAGCTGCCCTATGAGGATGGCTTAAATGAGACAGTTCAGCTTAGAAAAGAGGAGACTAAGGGGGGGGACTATGAGAGAAGTCTATAAAATCATGACTGGTGTGGGAAAAGTGGATAAGGAAAAGTTATCTTACTTGCTTCCATAAGAACCAGGGGTCGCCAAATGAAATGAATAGGCAGCAGGTTTAAAACAAACCAAAGGAAGCTTTTCTTCACTCAGCACCGTCAACCTGTGGGACTCCTTGCCAGAGGATGTGGTGAAGTCCAAGGCTACATCTACACTGCTGCCTTCTTGCGCAAGAAAGCTCTGATGGCCATTTTAGCCATAGGGGTTTCTTGTGCAAGAAATCCATGTTGCCTGTGCACACTGCCTTCTTGCGCAAGAGCTCTTGTGCAAAAAGGCTTATTCCTCGTGGGGAGAGGAATAACTCTTGCGCAAGAAGCCCTGTTTTCTGACACTTTACTGTAAATTTACTTGCGCAAGAACACACGTGCAGTGTAGAGACACTGCAAGTTTTTGTGCAAGAAGCCTGCAGTGTAGACATAGGCAGGAGTTTAACAGGATTCATAAAAGAACTAGACAAGTTCATGGCAGATCAGTCCATCAATGGCTAGTAGCCAGGATGGGCAGGACCGGGTGTCCCTAGCCAGGGGTGGGCAATAATTTTTGCTCGAGGCCACTCAGAGTTTGGTAAGTGGTCGAGGCTCCACACTTTTCTATGGAGAGGGTGCAGGGTCTGGGATGCAGAAGGGGGACAGGTGCAGGGGTTTGTGATCTGGGGCAGGAGGGGCAGAGGGTTTACATAATCTGGGACAGAGGATTGGGGTGCAGGGTCTGGCTAGGAGTTAGGATTTGTGGCAGTGAAGTGCAAAGGGTTTGGGTGGTTACCTGGGGCAGGAGGGAGTGAGGTGCCAGCTGTAGGCTCTGGCTGGAAAGCGCTTATCCTGGCAGCTCCCAGCCAGCAGCCCAGCAGGACCCTCAGGCAGACTCAAAGCAGCTGGCTGCTCCATGAAGTTTGCTGTGCTGGGGGGAGGGGCTTTGTGCACTGTCCCCGCCCCCAGCACAGCCTCACAGCTCCCATTGGCCAGTTTCCAAGAAACAGCTCAGACTGTGTTGTGGGTGGGGGGCAGTGCAGGAGCCACATGGAGCAGCCAGCTGCAGGCCCAATGAAAGAGCTTAGAGGCATCAAGCCACAACTTGCCCAAGCCGGTTGGCCAGACGCTGGGAATGGGTGACGGAGGGGTCCCTGCTGGACATTCCCTCGGGGGTACCAGGCCACTGTGTGGTCTGGGGCAGCTGGGCCAGGCTGGCAGTTCCAAGCTGCTGGCCCATCCCCTGGTGTCAGCCCTGCCCAGGCCCCTGAGGGGCTGGGAGCCAGGAGTCTCCTCCACTGTGTGGGGAATCCAGCTCCATGTCCATACTGAGCACTGCTGCCCCCCCGCCCCCAAGCCAGCCTCAGCCCTGCTACTCAGCCTCCCAGCTCCGCTTTTGCTCTTAGACCCACAGAGCCTTCTGCGCCAGCAACACGGAGGACCTGCAGGCCGTGGTCACGCACATCAAGGCCCAGCTCCCACGGGCGCCTCTCCTGGCTGTGGGCGTCTCGCTAGGCGGGTGAGGAGCAGGGGCGTCCGGGTGACAGCAGGGGGAGGAGAGGCCTGTAGTGATGGTTATTTGGAACCCCCGCCCCCAAGCCGGGGGGGGAGGCTGGCACCCTGGGGGGGCAGTGCCTGGGTGGATCCTTGACCCAGGCCTGTGTGTGGTGCTGTGTCCCCAGGATCCTGGTGCTGACCTACCTGGCACAGCGGGGGCGCCACACAGGGCTGGTGGCTGCCATGACGGTGTCCGTCCCCTGGGACGCCCTGGAGACCAGTCGCTCGCTGGAGCAGCCGCTCAATCGCCTGCTCTTCAACCGGCACCTCACAGCTGACCTGCTCCGCATCGTCATCAGGTGGGGCTGGGGCCTGGCCCCCCGAGGGGCTGAGAGGGCTGGGCCCCAGTGCCCATGGGGGGCTGTGGGTTTGCAGGGCTCAGGGGGGCTCTTGGCTGTTTCCCAGCTGACTCTGGGGCATGTTGCAGGCACAGGAAAGTGATGGCAGAGAAGGTAGACGTGGATCACATCTTGAAGGTACACCCCTGCCCGCTCATGCGCCCCTCCCCCCCCCCGGCCCGGCCCCAGCCCCTGACTCCTGCTCTCTGTCCTAGGCGCGCAGCATCCGGGAGTTCGATGCGCGCTACACGGCTGTGGTGTTCGGCTACGGGACATGCACGGAGTATTACCGCGCTGCCAGCCCCGCGTCCACAGTGCACGCTGTGCGTGTGCCCCTGCTCTGTCTCAACGCTGCGGACGACCCCTTCTCCCCGCTGCACGGTGAGTGCCCAGCCCAGCCGGGCGGCCGGGGGCCCACTGACCTGGCTGCATCCTGACTGCCCTCTCTTCCAGCCATCCCACTGGCTGTGGTGCGGCACCTCCCCAGCGTGGCGCTGCTGGTGACGGCGCACGGTGGACACATCGGCTTCCTGAAGGGGCTCTTCCCGCGGCACGAGACCTACATGGAGCATGTCTTCGCCCAGTTCATCACGGCGGCCTTTGAGCACAGCGAGGAGCTAAGCCGCAGCACAGGGGCAGGTGCCTGCTGCACCACCCCTGGGCACTGATGCTGGGGGGGCCAGCCCACAGGGGCCCTTTGGAGCACTGGGGCGGGGTGCAAGAACAAGCCGGGCCTCCTCCAACCTGCCCGCTGCAGGGCAGCCCCCAATCAACTAGCTGCCTCATTTCCTCCAGGGGCTGAAGGCAGGGAGAAGTAGCCAGCTCCCGGCCAGGTTTCGAGCCAGGCAGCCCAGCCCCTGGCTTTGCTGGGGGGCCAGCTGGAGGCCAGCTTTCGGAGTCCCAGCTCGTGTTCCCCCTAATCTTTTCTATCATGTGCAGACTTTTTCTGTTTGTGTGGAATAAATGTCCTGGGCACTGAGCTATGTGCACCCCCAGTTACATACAAACCGAGCTGGGTGGCACTGGCATGTCTCCAGCGGGACCACACGAGCAGCCAGCTTACAGGGAACCCTGGTCCCCCACCCACGTCCCCGCACTCCGCAGGCTACCTGCGTTCTGTTCAGTTGCGCGCTCGCCCTGGCACAGACAGGCTGGGGTGGGACGGGTCCGACTGGTTTTAATGGGGGCCAGCGAGTCGCAGTGGGGCAGGCTGACCCAGGCTGTGCTCTCTCCACAGAGCCAGCCCTGTGCTCTAGCCCAGCCAGAACGTCTCTACAAAGCCAGTCTGCTGCCAGCCTCCGGGCAGACCCCACTGCGGGCTGCGTGGGCAGGGCGGGGCCAGAGCCCCCCACGCCAGGTCTCTGAGCTGCTTCACATTGTGGGGGGGGGCACCCCGCGTGTCCCAGGGCCGGCTGACGAGCGAGGCGCCTTGTGCCTACAGGAAGCCGGGGAAGGCCAGCTGCAGCAGCAGGACCGTGGCCACCACCAGGCCAGCACACAGCAGGAGCAGCAGCCAGATGGGGAAGCTGCCTGTGGGAGGAAAGGGCACAGCTCAGGGGGGGCAGCCATGGGGGGAGGAGAGAGAGGGGCTGGCTGGGGCCCCCTTAGGGGCTAGCCGGGGCAGGACCCACCCCCATGGGCCTGGGGCACGTACGGCGGGGGGGCAGCAGGTGCAGCTTGCAGCGACTGTCCACGGCCACACTGAGCAGGGCGGCCTCGTTCTTCGCCAGCAGCTCCCGGCCCCGCGGGCTCTCAGGCAGGAAGGCCACGTCCGTCACCACGATGCCGTGCGCCTCCCTCACATAGTACAGCCTCTGCGGGGAGGGCGGGGTCACGGGCACCACCTCTGGCAGGGGGGCAGCAGCCAGGGCCCTGCCCAGCCGAGGGGCAGCCCGGAGCCAGACCAAGGCCTGACTCATGCAGGGATCCAGCCCAGCCCAGGGAACCACGTGCCTCACACCCCCACCCTGGGGACCCAGCCTAGGGAGCCCGGCACAAAGAACCCCCTCCCATGCCCCTGACCCAGAGAGCCCCCCTCCCACACCTCCTGCCCTGGGGACCCCCTTCCCCACACCCCCGCCCTGAGAGCCCCCTTCCATACCCTCAACCCAGGGAGCCTGGCCCAGGGAACCCCCTTCCTCACCCTGCCCGGGGAACCCGGCCTCAGAGCCAGTTACCTGCAGCGAGAAGGAGACGTAGATGGCAACCGAGCCCGTCACTGTGCCCAGCCCCAGAAACGTGCCCGAGTCACTGGTGGGACAGATGGCACCAAGCAGCTGGTCAGAAACACGGACAGCACAGCCCCCCCAACCCCTCCCCCCCCGCAGCCTTGGGCCCTTACCTGACCGAGAGGCAGGACACAACCTCGGCCCCGCAGGGCTGGCTGAGCAGCGGCAGGAAGCTCTTGCCATCCCACTTGGTGAGGTAGCAGGGTGGGGGGCGCCGCCCACGCTTGTGGGGCACCTGCACCGTGTAGAGCCGCAGCGCCTCCGCCTGGTCCGGCACTGCCCCGAACCTGCACCGCAGCCTGTCAGCCCTGAGCCCATGCCTGCCCCCCCCAGCCCTGGGCCTGGGCCCGCGCCCGCCCCCCCCAGCCCTGGGCCTGGGCCCGCGCCCGCCCCCCCCAGCCTAGCCCAGGGCCCACACCCAAACCACACCCAGCTCCCCCGTCGGCCCCGGGCCCACGCCCGCCACCCCCAACCCCCCCCCACATCAGCCCCGGGCCCACACCCACCCCAGCCCCAGCCCCAGGCCCACGCCCGCCCCACCCCCAGCTCCCCCATCAGCCCCAGGCCCACACCCAGCCCTACCCCTCAGCCAGCCCAGGGCCCATGCCCGCCCCACTCCTAGCCCTCCCCCAACCAAGCTCCTGGCAGCCATCTCTCAGCCCAGCCCTGCCCCCAGGGAGCTGGGCAAGGCCACGTGCCCAGGCCCCACCTGCAGGCCTGGTAGCGGTAGGTCTTGTCAGGGACGCCCGGCATGTTCTCATCCCAGTGCAGCTGCAGCACCAGCTGGTCCTTCTGCCACACGCAGCACTGGAAATCCCGGCCCGCCGTCACCACCTGCCAGGCGCAGCGTGAGACCGAGACCCAGCCGCGCCCCCGAGAGCAGGGCCCCGGCCCCCGCCCGGCGAGTGCTAACTTAGCCTGTTTCTCCCAGTCTGTCCAACCTGTGACTCCCTCCTCTCCTGTCTGAGGCACGGAGCTCCCTGCCCACCATGGGACACCTTCCTGGAAAGGGGGCAGGGCCTGGGGCTGGCTGTGAGCCAACTGTCCCAACCCCCTGCCCAAGGCTCCCTCTGGCTTGGCCCCCACCCCCTGGCGCACACGTGGGGGGCCCACACCTCGGAGGGACATGGCGCTGGCTCAGCTGCTCACCTTGTTGTCCGGGCCCAGTGCAATGTCTTCGATCTCTCCGTCATGTGCTTTGAATTCCAGCAGCTTCTTCATGCTGGGGAACTGAGAGACCTGGGCTCAGGTGCTCGGCCGGGCCAAACCCCCCCCAACCTCCCCTGCCTTGCCCCTCCTAATCCCTAGCACGCTTACCAACCCTGTCCCCTGGTCCCTACCCCCCCCTCCCCCCGCTAGGGAAGGGCGAGATTGGGACCCACTTAGCCCTGAAATCGCAGGGTTAGCTATTAACCACACCAGGGAGCCTCGTGAGCCCCAGGCCACTCCCGTTTGAAGCCTCCTTGGCTTCCTGAGGCAGTGAGTTCCACAGGCTAACTATCACCAGGCCAAAAGTATTTCCTGCATCAGCTCTGATTTCTAGCCACTTCTAGGCGCCATTGGTAGCTGCTGCTTGGTGCTGCCAGTCCAGGACTCCACCGGGGCAAGTTTTGGGCCACTCAGGACTGAGACGAATATAGGCCACAAAGAGCAGCTAGCAGGAGACAAGAACGGGCGGCAGCGTTCCCTAAGGGTGTCAGAAGCAGGCAGCCTGCGGTACAGTTGGCGGGGCCACGGGAGGAGCACTCGGGAAGGCCCAGCCATGGCAGAGGGACTCCCACACCTGAGCCAGCCCTGCCGGGTGACAGTTCTGCAGAGCTGGCCCAGACGGAGGGGTTGGGAACAAACGGACACACCCCCTACACCTAAGTCACGGGATGATCCCACATGCAGCCAAGAGTTCTCAGCCAACTGCACGAAACCGCAAAGCTGCTGGTGCACCACAGGAAGACAGGACGAGAGCTAACGTGACACCAATCTTTACAAAGGGCTCCGGAGGTGACCCTGGCAATTACATCAGTACCAGGCAAACTGGCTGAAACTAGAGTCAAGGACAGAACTGCCAGACACATGGATGAACATAATTTGTTGGGGAAAAGTCAACATGGTTTCTGTAAAGGGAAATCCTGCCTCATCAATCTGCTAGAGTTCTTTGAGGGGGTCACCAAACGTGGAGAAGGGGGATCCAGTGGATACAGTGTACTTAGATTTCCAGAAAGCTGTTGACAAGGTCCCTCACCAAAGGCTCTTAAGCAAAGTAAGTTGTCATGGGATCAGAGGGAAGCTTCCCTCATGGATTGATCACTGGTTAGAAGACAGGGAACAAAGGGTCCATTTTCTGAGCGCAGAGAGATAACTAGTGGGGTCCCCCAGGTGTCCGTACTGGGACCAAACCAATTCAACACATTCATAAATGACCTGAAGAAAGGGGTACACAGCGAGGTGGCAACATTTGCAGATGGTAGAAAACAGTTCACTGCAGTAAAGTGCCAAGCCGAGTGCAGAGAGCTAGAAAAGGGCCTCTCAGAACCGGGTGACCGGACAAGGAGAAGGCAGAGAATACTCCATGCTGATGAATGCAGAGTGGCGCACGTTGGAAACATCCCAATTAGACAGAGCGGGGCGTCCCTGGGGACAGCTCCCTGAAAACATCCATTGCATGCGCTGCAGGGGCCAAGCAGGGAACAGACCGGTGAGCATCATTAGGAAAGGGAGGGCGAGCGAGACAGAGATCACATAAGCTCTATAGAAATCACCCCACGGAACACCCGCCTGGACGCCCCATCGCTAGCAGGACGCGTGGGCACAGGGAGGAGGACAGAGAAGGGCAGTGGAACAGCTTCCATGTGAGGGGGTCAAGAGGGACGTGCCCGGCGTGGGAAGGGACGCCGAAGGGGGACTCGTGGGAGAGCTGTGCGGCCAGGCCTGGGATGGTGAAGGGCTGGTTACTCCAGCCCGTAACACCAGAACTGGGGTGGCCCGTGACATCGCCAGCGTCACGCCCTGTCCAAACGCTCACCCAGTGGGGATATGCAGCTACCTAGGGCCAGCCAGGGAGCCCAGTTCCCAGGGCAGCAGGCTCTGCTCCTGGGGCCCGCGGAGCACCCAGGTTGGGCCAGGCCGGCTCCTACCTCCCAGACTCTGAGGAAGCCATCGGCGCCGCCCGTGGCCAGCAGCGAATGGTCTGCACTGACGCACACGGCCTTCTGCAGCGCCTCGGGGCTGAAATCCGTCTGGACGCTGCACAGGGTCTCCACCGCCACCGTGCCCGTCTCGCTCCTCGTGTCGCCCTCGCCCTTCTCAGACGGGCCGGGGGCCTTCCGCTTCCGGAGCCCCTTCTCTGCTTCGCCTGGCACGCACGGAGCAACGTCAGCCCCGCCAGCTGGGCCCCCGCCAGCCCATGGCCAGCAGCACCTGCCCGGTCTGCACCCTGGGGCTGGCACAGGCAGGACCTCCCCCAGTGCCCCCTGCCGGGAGAGGGCCTGGGGCTGGCATAGCTGAGACCTCCCCCGACAGCCAACGGCTGTCCCCCCCTACAGCACCCTCTGTGGGGGAGGCCAGCACAGAGCAGCTGGGAGCTGCCCCCCAACCGCACCCCGCTTCCCACAGCGCCCCCTGCTGGGAGAGCCCGGGGCCAGAATCACCAGCAGTTCCTCTCCACCACCACCCTGCTCCTCACAGCGCCCCCTGCTGCGGAGTCCATCACACAGCAACTGGGAGCGCCCCCAGGCAGGTCCCCACCCTTCCCCACAGCACCCGCGGCCTAGGTGCTGCCAACGCCTGCCCCTTCACTTCGATCCAGCGGCCATGCTGGCGCCGGGGGGCTGCGCGTCTCACCGGCTTTGCTGGGGGCGGCGCTGCAGCTTTTCTCCTCAGGGCCCTGCAGGCGGAAGCGGAGAATGTGGCAGCTGGCATCCTGCCCAGCCGCAATGACGTCTCCAGCCAGTGCCATGCTCATGGTGGCCCGGGTCTCGGTGTCGTGGGAGTGCAGCAGCGAGGCGCTGAGCTGGCCCTCCACCTGCTCCAGCTGGAGGAAATGCTGCAGCGAGAAGAGGAAGACACGGGATCAGGGCCATCAGAGACAGGATGGGGCAGAGGAGCCTGGAGACACCTTGGGTTGGGAGCCCCAACGCACACACCCAAGGGAGGCTCTCTAGAGCCCTGCCAACCCGGGGCCTGCAGCTCATTTCGCTGGCTATGGATGCAGATACCAGATTTGTACCGGCACAGGCTCTAGCGCCATCCCCGAGCCCCGGCACGCCAGCAGCACCCGCACAGGCTCTAGCGCCGTCCCCGAGCCCCAGCACTCCAGCAGCACCCGCACAGGCTCTAGCGCCGTCCCCGAGCCCCGGCACGCCAGCAGAACCCGCACAGGCTCTAGCGCCGTCCCCGAGCCCCGGCACGCCAGCAGAACCCGCACAGGCTCTAGCACCGTCCCCGAGCCCCGGCACGCCAGCAGCACCCGCACAGGCTCTAGCGCCGTCCCCGAGCCCCGGCACGCCAGCAGCACCCGCACAGGCTCTAGCGCCGTCCCCGAGCCCCGGCACGCCAGCAGAACCCGCACAGGCTCTAGCACCGTCCCCGAGCCCCGGCACGCCAGCAGCACCCGCACAGGCTCTAGCGCCGTCCCCGAGCCCCGGCACGCCAGCAGCACCCGCACAGGCTCTAGCGCCGTCCCCGAGCCCCGGCACGCCAGCAGCACCCGCACAGGCTCTAGCGCCGTCCCCGAGCCCCGGCACGCCAGCAGCACCCGCACAGGCTCCCACCAGGCAGTTGCCTGGGACATAGGCTCAGGAGCGGTCAGACTCCAACCCTGGCCCAAAACCACAACAGCCCAGATTGGGGTGAGACTGCAGGACCCACGGAGCTCAGCTGGTGCCCCCGCCCCCCAGTGCACGTCAAAACCCCTCATGCCCCGCAGCTGTCCCGGGTTTCCCCAGACCCCTCACTCCCCCCCATGCACCCCCCAACCCCTCACTGCCCCCAGCTCCCCCATGCACCCCCCGACCCCTCACTCCCCCCCCAGCTCCCCCATGCACCCCCCGACCCCTCACTCCCCCCCCAGCTCCCCCAGGCACCCCCCGACCCCTCACTCCCCCCGCAGCTCCCCCAGGCACCCCCCGACCCCTCACTCCCCCCCAGCTGCCCCATGCACCCCCCGACTCCTCACTCCCCCCCAGCTGCCCCATGCACCCCCCGACTCCTCACTCCCCCCCAGCTGCCCCATGCACCCCCCAGACCCCTCACTCCCCCCAGCTCCCCCATGCACCCCCAGACCCCTCACTCCCCCCAGCTCCCCCATGCACCCCCAGACCCCTCACTCCCCCAACTCCCCCATGCACCCCCCGACCCCTCATTCCCCCCAGCTGCCCCATGCACCCCCCCGACCCCTCACTCCCCCCAGCTGCCCCATGCACCCCCCCGACCCCTCACTCCCCCCCAGCTGCCCCATGCACCCCCCCGACCCCTCACTCCCCCCCTAGCTCCCCCATGCACCCCCCCGACCCCTCACTCCCCCCCTAGCTCCCCCATGCACCCCCCGACCCCTCACTCCCCCCCTAGCTCCCCCATGCACCCCCCCGACCCCTCACTCCCCCCCTAGCTCCCGCATGCACCCCCCCGACCCCTCACTCCCCCCAGCTGCCCCATGCACCCCCCCGACCCCTCACTCCCCCCCTAGCTTCCCCATGCACCCCCCCGACCCCTCACTCCCCCCCTAGCTTCCCCATGCACCCCCCGACCCCTCACTCCCCCCCTAGCTCCCCCATGCACCCCCCCGACCCCTCACTCCCCCCCTAGCTCCCCCATGCACCCCCCCGACCCCTCACTCCCCCCAGCTGCCCCATGCACCCCCCGACCCCTCACTCCCCCCTAGCTCCCCCATGCACCCCCCGACCCCTCACTCCCCCCCAGCTTCCCCATGCACCCCCCGACCCCTCACTCCCCCCTAGCTCCCCCATGCACCCCCCGACCCCTCACTGCCCCCAGCTCCCCCATGCACCCCCCGACCCCTCACTGCCCCCAGCTCCCCCATGCACCCCCCGACCCCTCACTCCCCCCCCAGCTCCCCCATGCACCCCCCGACCCCTCACTGCCCCCAGCTCCCCCATGCACCCCCCGACCCCTCACTCCCCCCCCAGCTCCCCCATGCACCCCCCGACCCCTCACTGCCCCCAGCTCCCCCATGCACCCCCCGACCCCTCACTCCCCCCTAGCTCCCCCATGCACCCCCCGACCCCTCACTCCCCCCTAGCTCCCCCATGCACCCCCCGACCCCTCACTGCCCCCAGCTCCCCCATGCACCCCCCGACCCCTCACTGCCCTCAGCTCCCCCATGCACCCCCCGACCCCTCACTCCCCCCAGCTGCCCCGCCGCCCGCACCAGGCCGTTGCGGACGCCGGTCCGAGCCGCGCCGCCGCCGCCCGCCGCCAGGGCCAGCCCGCGCGGGTGCAGCTGCAGCGCGTAGAGCGGGAACGGGGCCCGGTAGAGCTCGAGCGGCCGGCGGGGCCCCATGTCAGCCTGTGGGGGGGGGGAAACACCCCGACGCCCACTGCGCCTGCGCAAAGCGGCCCGAACACGTCAGCACCGCGGGGCCGGGGTCACGTGATGCCCGGCGCCATCTTTGTGCAGGGCACCTCGTAGCCTCGGGCCCGGTGGAGCCTTAAAGGGGCCGCGTCCCGCTCGAGACAGAGTTGCAGGGGCTCCTCCCTCCCTCCCTCCCCGTGGCCCCCATTGGTCCTTCTCCCTGTGCCGCACCCCGTGACCCCCAGATCCTCTCCATGCGCCTCGCCCCATGCCCCAGGGGCTCCCCAGGGCCCATCCACCCCCCTTTCCCAGAGCCAGCCCCCCACTCCCCCCCACACCCTGGCAGTGTCCCGTGAACAGCGACCCGGCCCCTGCCACCTGCAGGCTTGGCCGTCCCCGTCCCCCTGCAGGGAGTTCCGCAGGCTAACAGCCATGACATGGCTCCTCTGGCATGTTTAACACCTGCTGCTGGCTCCCAGCTCCCCTGGTTCTGGGCTCTGGGAAGGACTTAACAGCACTTTGTTCGCTTTCCCCGGCCGCACTAGCCCTGATTTTATAGACTCCCATGCACCCGGGGGGGCGCTGGCTCTCGGACTGTCGGCGGCTGGCCCTAGCTCCTAGCGCTGCACTGTCCTAAAGTGTGGCCAGGCCCCTGGCGGGGGGGGGGGTCCTCTCCTGCTCCACCTCATGTCTCTGCTTTTTGCTCCTGGCTACGGGGTGTTGGCGTAGCCGGCCCTGGGAGCCCTGGCCTCACAGAACAGCCCCTGAGCCCCCCCACTGACAACCCCTCACGCCCCGCTCATCATAGAATGTGCCCTGAACCTCCCCCCCCCCGCCGTCAACCCCTCACCAGCCCCTGCTGGCACCCCCCCTCGCCAGCCCGCCTCCTCATACATCCCCTAGGCCCCTGCTGCCCCCTGCCAGTCCCCCTTCACAGAATGCCCCCTAGGGACCCCCCTCCAGAACCCCTGTCCCCGAGGTGGGGGACTCCCCGGGCCCTGCCCCCACCCGCAGCTAGAGGAGCTCCCAGCCGGCAGGGAGAGCAGGTGGGTCTTGGTCCCCAGGGACCCAGTGCAGCACAGACTGGTCAGCACATGGACCAGGGGCATCCAGGACAGCCCAGCTTGGGGGGAGGGGGCCTAGAGCACTGGCCCTGCCCCCTCCCTGCCCCCCAAGCCAGCCCAGACACACACCCAGCACCCTGCCCAGCCCTGTGGCAGCCCCGCCCCCTCCTCTCTCCAGCTTGCCAGGCAAAAGGGGTCCCCTGGTCACACCCCCCAGGCCCAGGTGACAGCCTGGCCTAGTGTGAACGGGCTGGGCAGCCTGGGGCACCTCCCTCCGTGAGAGTCGCACCCAGAACTCCCATGGCACAGCGCCCAGGGAAACTGAGGCACACACCTAAGCTTACCACAGGTCAGTAGAAATCCCATGCAACACAACCAGCGAACAGAGTGAACCCAATCCCCACTTCATCACTCCCTCCCACCGAATGTTCCCTGCCCCCCCCTCCCGCCAGCATCCCCCCACCAGTCCCTGCTCCTCACAGAACCCCTGGGTTTCCCTGCCAGCACCCCCCCATACCTGCTCCTCACCAGACATCTACAGGGGTCCCTGCCCCCCCCGAAGGCCTTGGCCCCAGCGACCCATGTCAGCAGTAGCCCAGTGCTGCTGGTAGAGGACACTGGCCCTGGCTTTGCCCAGACAGGCTTGTACAGCTGAGAGCTGCCCCAGGTCCCAGCCCAGCTCTGGAAACCCCAGAGAGATTTATATAAGAACAGCAGAGCGGCCAGACTGGGTCAGACCAAGGGTCCATCCAGCCCAGGGGCCTGTCTGCCCACAGGGGCCAATGCCGGGGCCCCACAGGGAGGGAACAGAACCGGGAATGTTCAAGCAACCCCTCTCCTGTCACCCATTCCCAGTCCCAGACAGAGGCCAGGGACACCAGCCCTACCCAGCCTGGCTGACAGCCGTTGATGGACCCAACCTCCATGGCTACGTCTACACTACACGTTTTTTCAGCAGAAAATATGCTAATGAGGGGCTCATTAGCATAAGTCGCAACATCATTAGCACATTTTCTGCCGTTTCTTTTTGCGCAAAAGGGAATGGGCTGCATGGCTTCTTTGTGTGCAAAAACCCCTTGCACAAAAAGAAACGGCAGAAAATGTACTAATGATGTCACGACTTATGCTAATGAGCCCCTCATTAGCATAGTTTCTGCCGAAAAAACGTGTAGTGTAGACGTAGCCCATGGGTATGACGGCGCGTTGGGGCCCCGCGACCCTGCACCCCCGTCTGTAGCAAGATGTGACTCCGCCAGCCAGTAGAACAGGGAGGGTTTATTGCTACTTAGAGATACAGCCCAGCCCAGGTTCGATGTGGGCATCGGAGTGAGGGGCAGGTAACCTCAGACCCCTTGCGGTGGGGTACACAGGCCCCTGACCCCCCAGCACCCGATTTAGTCCCTTCTCTTCACGTTTTCCCAGCCAAAAAAACTGCCCAGCTCTCAGGCCCTGCCCCCCAGCCAGGTGGTGTCTCCGCCTCCCTTCCTTTGTGTCTCCCCTGGGAAGAGCCTTGTTATCTGGTCAGGCTGGGACTCCGTGTCTGGGCCAATCCACATGTGGGTGAGTCAGTGGGAATCCCACAGCACAGCCAGGTGGGGACATTGGGTTACAAAGCAGACAGCCCCCCCACTGTGTCACAATGGGTTTATCCAGTTCTTTTTGGAACCCTGTTAAAGTCCTGGTCTTCACAACATCCTCTGGCAAGGAGTTCCACAGGTTAACTGTGCCCTGCATCCTTTTGTTTGTTTTAAACCTGCTGCCTATTCATTTAACTGGGTGACCCCTAGTTCTTGTGTTAAGTTATTCCCCCAGGAGATGCCCAGCTGTGGGCAGATGCCCCCCCCCCCATTGCTGCCATTGACAGCCCTTTTCCATCCCCCAACTCTGCCCCCTCGGGGCCCTGCTCACAGCCCTATCTGGGCTCTTGCTAGCCACAGCCAGGGGCCCAGACAGTGACCTCCCCAGCTTCCCCAGTGCTCTGGAGTCATTTGTTGGCAGGAGCTGCTCCCTCCCCCTGCCCCGGCCAGCTCCCGCCTCCTCCAGCTGCTCCTTCTCCCTGACCTGGCCAGCACCCCTGTCCTCCAGCTACTCCCGTCTCCTGCCCCAGCCAGCACCGCCTCCTCCAGCTGCTCCTTCCCCCTGCCCTGGCCAGCGCCCTCCTCCTCCGGCTGCTCCTTCCCCCTGCCCTGGCCAGCGCCCTCCTCCTCCGGCTGCTCCCTCCCCCCACCTGGGCCAGCACCCCCCTCTTCCGGCTGCTCCCTCCCCTTCCCCCTGCCACTGCCCCCTTCCTCCAGCTGCTCCCTCCTACTTCTCCTTGACCTCTGGACTGGCAGCCCTGGGCCCTTGGCTCCATCGTCCGCCCTCCTCCCCTTGGCCACCCAGCTTGGCCTCCTCTCAGGCAGCCCCTGCGTCCCTGACCCACAAGGGGCGGCCCAGGGCGGGCTCCAGCCTGTCGTGCTCCCCGGGTCGATTCTCCCCGGCTCTGTGCGGGGGCAGGAGGCTGGGCCCCAGGAGGGGGCTGGGGCCTGGTGTGCCCGGGCTGCCAGGGGCTCCGTGGCAAACAGGCCGCCAGCCCCTCTCTGTGCTGCCTCGCGGCCCAGCGCGGAGCCAAGCCCCCTGCCGGGCACCCAGGGGCTGAGCGGGGCATGGGATGGGCGGCCTGGGCCCCACGTGGCATCTCCGGCCTCTAGCCCCTGAGCCCAGCCCCCCTGGATCCCTGAGGGGCAGGGACCCGGCGCTAACCTGCCGCTCCCATGCAGCAGGGCTCTGCCTGGGCTGCCCCCAGGCGCCCTGCCCTGCCCTGCGGAGAGCGAGCTCCCTGGCCCAGCCGCTGGGAGAGCCAGAGGGAGGCTCTGCAGCCGCTCGTTCTCCTTGGGGGTGGGAGCTGGGGAGCGTGGGCTGCTCGCCCAGAGCGGGCTGGGCGCAGGAACAGGCTGCGGCGTCTCCCTCCGCGTCCCAGGCGCAGCTAAGGCACAAGCGGCGCCCCCGGGACCGGCAGGACCCCCCCTCGGCCGAGGGAGACGCCTGGGCAGCACAGCCTCCCCGCCCTGCCGTGGGGGACAGCCAGCCCGGCAGCGCCCTGGGCTGGGCATGGCGGAGGGCGCCTTTGCCGGGGGGCGTGGGGAGCCGAGGACTGGCTGGAGACCGGAGACCGGCATCCCCTGGCCAGCCACTGCCCCGGGCGGCAGGAGCAGCCCAAGCACGCCGGAGCTGTCCCGGGGCTGCCTGAGAGCAAGCCGGCGAGAGGCGGGCGGCAGCCAGGGGGCCGGCAGCCCGCCCCCCCTGGGCCACAGCACGAGGGGCAGCCTCCTAGCCATGGGCAGGGTAAGGGCCGGAGGGGGAGGGGGAAGGGGAGCTGGGACAAGCAGGGGGCACTGTGTGGGGCAGGGCACTGGCTGTGGGGGGACCCCCCGTTACTCTAGCCCCTCCCAGCAGGGGGTGCTGTGGGCACAGGGCACTGGCTGTGGGGGGACCCCCCGTTACTCCAGCCCCTCCCAGCAGGGGGCGCTGTGGGCACAGGGCACTGGCTGTGGGGGGACCCCCCGTTACTCCAGCCCCTCCCAGCAGGGGGCGCTGTGGGCACAGGGCACTGGCTGTGGGGGGACCCCCCGTTACTCCAGCCCCTCCCAGCAGGGGGCGCTGTGGGCACAGGGCACTGGCTGTGGGGGGACCCCCCGTTACTCCAGCCCCTCCCAGCAGGGGGCGCTGTGGGCACAGAGCACTGACTGTGGGGGGACCCCCCGTTACTCCAGTGGGTGCCTTAGCGATACGGCAGCAGGGAAACGGGCCAGTGTACGTTACACTCCCTACATGCTGGGCCATGGCCTCTTGGTGGGCTCTTGGTGGCCGGCGGCCAGGTGGCCGGGGCGAAGGCGGGACCCCGAGCGGAGGGACGGGGCAGGGCTGCTGGGCCCCCCAGCCGAGGCAGCATCAGAGCTGCTCGGTACAGCGGAGCCCTGCATATGCCGCAGAGAGGCAGGGCAGCGCCTGCAGCCTGGGGAACTCCCTGCCGCCAGGCCCTGGGGCCACGTGCCCAGCAGGCTGCAGAATGGGCTGGAGGTTTGTGTGGGAACCGAGCCAGGCTGCAGGGACCGGCCTGCTCGCCGCACCGGGCTCTGCCCCCAGAGGGACAGGGGAGGGGCAGGCAGTGACTCCCAGGCTCCGGGGAGCAGTTTCTCGGCTCAGAGCAGGGCAGGGGGCGAATGCTCAGGGCTGTGGCCTGTGGCTCTGGCCTGCCTCCCACATCGGCCTTATCAGGTGCCAGGCTCTCGGGCTGACCTGGACAAGCAGCTGTTGGCATCGCCCCGGAGTGTCCCCGGCTCTCCTGTGCTCAGAGACCCAGGACAGGGAGAGTTGGGGTGGGGTCTCCGGGCCATGGGGGGAGGGTCTCTGGGCCCAGGTGTGAGCATGGGGTGTGGGGGAGGGTGTCCGGGCCCAGGTGTGGCGGTGGGGTGTGGGGGAGGGTCTCCGGGCCCAGGTGTGGCCGTGGGGTGTGGGGGAGGGTGTCCGGGCCCAGGCGTGGCGGTGGGGTGTGGGGGAGGGTGTCCGGGCCCAGGCGTGGCGGTGGGGTGTGGGGGAGGGTGTCCGGGCCCAGGCGTGGCGGTGGGGTGTGGGGGAGGGTCTCCGGGCCCAGGTGTGGCCGTGGGGTGTGGGGGAGGGTGTCCGGGCCCAGGCGTGGCCGTGGGGTGTGCGGGAGGGTGTCCGGGCCCAGGCGTGGTCGTGGCATGTGGGGGAGGGTGTCTGGGCCCAGGCGTGGCCATAGGGTGTGGGGGAGGGTGTCCGGGCCCAGGTGTGGCCGTGGGGTGTGGGGGAGGGTCTCCAGGCCCAGGCGTGGCCGTGGGGGAGGGTGTCCTGGCCGAGGCATGGCGGTGGGGCGTGGGGAAGGGTCTCCGGGCCCAGGCGTGGCCGTGGGGTGTGCGGCGGGCTCTCCAGGCTTCGTGTGGGCAGCGGCGGTGCCTGTTCACTCCGGGGTGGTGGGGCCAGGCAGGGCTCAGTGCTGTCTCTCCCCCCAGGGCCGTGGCGGCTGCGGGGAGCCCCGAGGGGGCGCAGGGAGGCTGTGCCCTGCCAACGCAGCCCGGGAGCGCAGCCGGGTGCGGACCCTGCGCCAGGCCTTCCTGGCCCTACAGGCCGCGCTGCCTGCGGTGCCGCCAGACACCAAGCTCTCCAAGCTGGATGTGCTCGTGCTGGCCACCAGCTACATCGCCCACCTGAGCCACACGCTGCACCCGGGCCAGCCGCCGGCGAGGGGCCCCCGCTTCCTGCACCCCGTGAAGGTAACGGGCCGGGCTCCAGGGCCCTGGGTTCCCCTCTCCCTCAGCAGGGCGGTGGGCACTGCCCCATTGCCGAAGCCCGGGCTCTGCCCCGCTCCGGGGGCTGCCGAGGGGCATGAGGGGGCGGGCAGCTGCTCCCAGGAGGTCTGGGCACCCCCAGGCCCCGCCACGGGCTGGGGCAGCCGCAGGGAAAGCCGGGCCCCTGGGGGAACAGGGCAGTGGGACTGGAGGAGCGGGAGCGGCGGGGGGAGGGGGGGGTCTGGGATGGGGCCCATGACACAGCGGGGGGCGCAGAGCCAGGAGGCCCCCCAGATTGGGGCCCCCGCCCAAGCCCCACTTGTCCTGCGGGCTCCAGGCCACCGCAGCCCCAGCTCTGCCCCCAGCCGGCTGGCAGCTGAGCCCTCGTGCGCCGTGTCTTGCAGAAGTGGCCCATGCGGGCCCGTCTCTACGCTGGAGCCTGGGCCACGGATGCTGCGAACGCTCCGGACGCTCCCAGCCACGGGATGTGGAGGGGCCATGAGGGGAGCAGCCCGGAGGCCAGTGGAACAGCCCAGTGACACCGCCCAGCCCGCAGCTTAGCCCCCCCAGCTCTGGGCGCGGATCCAGGGGGGAGACTCAGCCCGGGACTGGCCCAGACAGCTGCCTGCGCCCCCCCCAGAGGAACCAGGGTCTGCTGCGGCCACACCTGCTCGTCTCTGATGCCTGCAGCCGCAGCCCCAGCCCAGGGCCACAGGTGTGTGCCCGGCTGGCACTGCCTGCTCCCACTGGCTCTAGCTCCCCAGGGCTTCCCTGTGTCCCCGGACCACTGCCAGTGCCCGGCAGGAGCACCCCATGGCCCGGGAGGGCAGGAGACAGGCCGAGCCCCGGCCGGCCAGGGAGGGCAGGAGACGGGCGAGCCCAGGCCCACAGCGAGGCAGCTGGGCTGCCCGGCCCAGAGGAAAGGGGAAGCGACGGGTGAGGGGGAAATGCTGCCACAGGGCAGGCAGGGATCTGGGTGCGGGGCCGTTCCCAGCGCCGCAGGCTGCAGCCCGGGCGGGGCGGCAGGGCGCAGGGAGACGAGCCCAGAGCCCTGCTGAGGCAGCTGGCCCCTGCGAATGTCTCCCCCGGGCGCCGCGCACGTCCCGCAGCTGGGGTCGAATTCGCTGCCCCTCAGGCTGAGCGCGGCCCTTCCATCCCCCCCAGCATCAGGGACCTTTTGCCTTGGGCCCTCGGGAGCCTGGCCTGCGTCTGGGCGGCTGGCTGGGCCCGTGGCTCCAGGCACACTTGGGGGGCCCACGCCTGTGCTGGGAGGCGCCGGAGCTAATGCCCCGAGCCCTGCCCAGCACCATGGACCTTTCTCCAGCCGGCGCCCCGGACCCGTGGTGCGCTGGGGACATTAAAGCGAGCTCCCTACAGGGAGCCTCCCTGCCCCCGCAACCCTCCTCGCACCCGCATCCGGCCTGGGGGGCGATCATACCCCGGGAGTCGCATGCAGGTGGGGGGGGACACGGCAGCCAGTGCCATGGGGCCTGCTCCCGGGCATCGGGAGGGGGGCTGCAGGCCCTGCAGAGCCCCGGAGCACAGGCCAGGGTGGGCAGTGCTGGCTGGGTTTGCCGCAGGCCAGTCCCTGTTTCACGGCTGGGCGCTGCCTTGATGGGCCCCCCTCCAGGCCAAGCCCTGGCTCGGGATGCACCCGCCCGGACGCTGGGCCCCTCTGGCGCCCTGGCCTGGCTTTGCTCACTCTTGTGCCGGGAGCAGGGGGCGTGGTGACGTCCCTGGGGGCAGCTGCCCCTGGCGTCCTTCGCCTGCCGCTGAGAGCGCCTGGCCCATGCTCCACGGTGCCGGCGGGTTTGGAGCCAGCGCCTGGAGCTGGGACTCCTGGCTGGAGCCCAGGCCTCCAGCGCCCAGGGGCTGCAGCAGGTGTTGGGACAGCCCCGCCCAGCATGAGCGCCTGCCCGTCGTTCGCCTGCCGAGCCAGCATTCACCCAGAATCCGTTGGGGCCAGAGTGGGCAGCCGTCAGACCAGGCCCCCCGTTTGGGGAGGGGCAGAGCCAGAGCCTCGCCAGGTGTGGTTTTGGGGGGTGCCCCTCGGTCCCTGCAGCCCCTGCTCCCACGCCTGCGGCCTGGACTCGTGCGATGGCAGAGCCCGGCGATTCTCCGGCCACGCGGGACTTTCACAGCGCTCAGAACGGCGTGGGGGTCAGACCTGCCCCGAGTGGGGCTGCTGCCTTCCAGACCCCGCACGCCCCTCCTGCCGGCGCTGGCTTGTCCGGGGAGCCCGCCCCTCGGTGAACCTTGCCGGACACTTGCCCTCCACAGCTTCCGGTGGCCATGAGTTCCACTGGCTGCTGATTCAGCATGTAACCAAGTCCTGCCCGGCCTCCGCTCCGAATCCCCCTTTGCCCGTCATTGGCCGTCCCCTGGGGTCGGTGCGGTGGGGCTGGGAGAGCTGCCCCCTCTGGGGGGCCTGGTTTCGTCGCCTGGTGAACTTCCCTCCTGTGTCCCCCTGGACAGCCACAAGCCCCACAGTCCGTCTGCCCCCGGGAGTGACTATCCACCGCCTCGTACAGCCCAGCACCTGGGCTCTGGCCCCTGGGGCTCCCTGGCCCCATGCCTGGCTGGGGGGAGCTGGCCCGGCCAAGCAGCTGAGGCCTGGTGCCGTGGGTGGGAGGGTCTCTGGAAGGAGAGGAGCCAGCACCCCGCTCCATGGGAAAGAGGCCAGGGCCAAGGCTAGGGCTGTAAATCCGTCCGGCACCTGGCTGGCGTCCCACTCCTAACGAGGCTGCCTTCTCCTCCCACAGCTGCTCTGCCAGAGGAAGGGGGCCCCTTCCCAGCACAGCTGGGGCCCGAGGAAACGTCCCCCCAGGCCTGTGGCAGCCACTGTCCTGTCTCCCCAGCTCCCAGCCAGGCCTCGCAGAGCTGGGGCCCTCGCTGGTGAGGGATGGAGGTGGCAGCCCAGGCGGCTGGTGCCCAGCCCTGCTGGGTTGCTTGGCACGGGTCCAGGGCTCTCACACGGGGGGGCAGGCGCTGTGAGCCCCGGCCCGGTGTGGGGAGCCGTGAGTGTTTAATGGCCCGGGGGTCGCAGGCCCAGGTTGCTGCTTACATGGGACCCCGCTGCCTGACACAGTGGGGGGCTCTCTGCCGGCGCCCAGCCGGCGAGGGTTAAACGCCCGGGGCCAGCGACTGGCGCTGCCCTTTCCCCACCCTGGGGCTCAGATCCAAGTGTGGAAGGGAGGGTGGCTGCTTGCCCCCGCCGCGGGCACGAGGGTGTGACTCACACGCACGTGAGGAGCCGTGCAACGTGTCAAGCTGTGTAACCCCGCTTGGTGCGGGGGGGGCTTCCTTGCAGCTCAAAGGGGGTAACTCTCCCCGGCTGAGCCCACACCCTGCCAGAGGCCAGGCTGACCCAGGAGTGTTCCCTGGCTCAGCACCTGGGCCCCACCCCCACTGCATTGTGCCAGCCTGGGCCCACCTGCCTGCTTTTGAGCACCCGGCCCCCAAATCCAGCCCACCAAGGGCTCTGCTCCAGCAGCTACCGCCAGGCTGGGGCCACAGCGGGGGGAGAACAGCTGGAGGGGGCAGGGTCTATCCCTGCCCAACAGAGAACATATATAAGAACAGCCAGACGGGGTCAGAGCAAAGGCCCATCCAGCCCCAGGTCCTGTCTGCCCTCAGTGGCCAATGCCAGGTGCCCCAGAGGGAGGGAACACCACAGGTAATCCTCACGCGATCCCTCCCCTGTCACCCACCTCCAGACAAACAGAGGCTGGGGCCACCATCCCTACCCATCCTGGATAGTAGCCATTGATGGACCTAACCTCCAGGAATCTATCTAGTTCTTTTTTGAACCCTGTTAAAGTCCTGTCCTTCACATCCCCTGGCAAGGAGTTCCACAGGTTAACTGTGTGCTGCATGAAGAAAAAATGTCCTCTTGTTTGTTTTAAATCTGCTCCCTATTCATTTCATTTGGGGGCCCCTAGTTCTTATATTGTGGGACTAAGTAAATAACTTTTCCTGATTCACTTTCTCTGCACCACTCATGACTTTATAGACCTCTCGCCTATCCCCCCTTAGCCTCCTCTTTTTTAAGCTGACACATCCCAGTCTTTCTAATCTCTCCTCATAAGGGACCCATTCCAAACCCCTCAGCATTTTTGTAGCCCTTTTCTGAACCTTTTCCAATGCCAAGAGCCCTTTTGTGAGTGAGGCGACCACACCTGTATGCAATGTTCGAGGTGTGGGCGTACCATGTGTGCCGTAGTGGGGGGCTGTCTGCTCTGTAACCCGGTGTCCCCACCTGGCTGTGCTGTGAGGTGGGATTCCCACTGACTCACCCATGTGTATGGCCCAGCCTGAGCAGGTAACAAGGCTCTTCCCAGGGGAGAGAAAGGAAGGGAGGTGGAGACACCACCTGGCTGGGGGGCAGGGCCTGGGAGCTGAGTCAGTCTGGGGCAGAGGGGAAGCATGAGGAGAACAGACTAAGTCCAGGACAGGAGAGGCAGGAGGCCGGGACCCCTTTCCTCGGAGAGGAGTGAGGCTCTGCCCTGTCTCCTGCGCTAACAGCGACCCTAAGCCAGGCCGTGTCTCTGCAAACCAATTAACCTTCTACTCTACTGGCCGGCTGAGAGTCACTTCTGGCCGTGGAGGGGGGTGCTGGGTCAGGGGGTCCCCGCCGAGCCGTCACACCAGGGTTTTACATGGAGGCAATAAGATATTCCCTGTCTTATTCGCTCTCCCTTTTTAATGATTCCCACCCTTCTATTTGCTTTTTTGACTGCCGCTGCAAAGACATGTAGTGGGTGGGTGTGTTCAGAGACCGATCCCCAGTGACTCCAAGATCGCTCTCTCGAGTAGTTGTAGCCAAATTAGCCCCCATCAGATTGTATGGCTAGTTGGGATGATTTTGCCCTATGTGCGTTACTTTACATTTATCCACATTCTGTTTCATTTGCCATTTTGTTGCCTGATCGCTTAGTGTGGTGAGATCTTTTTGAAGCTCTTCACAGTCGGGTTTGGCCTTAACGATCTTGAGCACTTTGGTGTCATCTACAGATATTGCCACCTCCCTGTTCACCCCTTTCTCCAGATCATGATAAATAAGTTGCATAGGATTGGTCCCAGGACAGACCCTGGGGGACCCCACTAGTTACCTCTCTGCACTCGGAAAACTGACCATATATTCCGACCCTTTGTTTCCTGTCTTAATAAGTTATCAATCCATGAGAAGACCCTCCCTCTTATCCCATGACAACTTACTTTGCTTAAGAGCCTTTGGTGAGGGACCTTGTCAAAGGCTTTCTGGAAATCTAAGTACACTAGATCCACTAGATCCCCCTTGTCCGCATGTTTGTTGACCCCCTCAAAGAACTCCAGCAGATTAGCAAGGCAGGATTTCCCTTTAGAGAAACTATGTTGACTTTCTCCCAACAAATTATGTTCATCTATGTCTGACAATTTTATTCTTTACTATAATTTCAACTAATTTGCCTAGTACTGACGCTAGACTTACTGGTCTATAATTGACAGTAATAATTCAATATTGGTGTCAAATTAGCTATCTTCCAGTCATTGGGTACAGAAGCTGATCTAAAGGCTAGGTTACAAACCACCGTTAATAGTTCTGCAATTTCCCATTTGAGTTTTTTCAGAGCTCTTCGGTGAAGGCCATCTGGTCCCAGTGACTTGTTACTGTTAAGTTTATCGATTTGTTCCAAAACCTCTGTAGTCCCCTTACTAAAGGTGCCTCTGCTTATTTTCTGGGAAGATCCTGTGTGCTGCAATCTAGCCCCCGAGACTACAATTCCCATGAGCCCTTGAGGAAACCAGGAAGGAAGTTTTGTTTTTGTTTGGGGGTCTGAGTCTCTCCACATGTATGGAGGAAGTCTCAGCAGCCTGTGGACTCTTCCCTTTGTTCTTGGAAAAAAAGAGCCAGGCTGCTGTGGAAGAGTTTGATCCAGTCCAGGAGCTGTTAGGTTGCAGCTACCGACGTGGATTCAGAGCCTTTGGGACTGGAATCTAGCAGGCTGCTTCTGATTGCCCTTTGGCTGTACCTGTGGCTAGAAGCTACTCTGCACCCAGCACACCGGAGACTGGAATCGTCCACTCCAGCTGCAAAATCTTCAAGCGCGTCCTCGCAAGCAAGTGTATGGTCCAGTGAGTCCTCTGGGGTGGGATAAAGCATGGCAGTGCAAATGCCAGATAGATACGTTTCCTATTATTTCTGTGTATTTTGTTAGTGTTATTCACTGTTAATCTGGTAAACCCTGTTTCTTTATGTGGTTAAGTAAAGGTTGTTCTTTCTAATGTAATCAATTAGATGTATATGATTTGTAGTTGTTGTTCTGGAGCTAGATCCAGATTATTGCTGGAATAATTGCATTCCTGGTGGCTCCCAAGGCACAGCATTAAGTGTGGACAGGGCCAGCCAGGTGGAGGCACCAGCATTGTATGTTCTTTCTGAGCAAGGGACAGCAGCAAGGGGGTGGAGAGGGTTTCCCCAACTAAACAACATCACCACTGGGGTGCTCAGGACCTCCTTTCATGTTAGAACCATCAGGTGCCCAGGCACACCTGTGAGTGTGACCTGCTCCCAAGTAATCCGGGGAGGAAAAAGGGGGTTACACCTCCTTTACTGACACCTCAATCTGGGACAAAAAGAATGGCTCAGGTTTGGGAATCTCCCCAATATCCTCAGCCCTGAAGACCGAAGCAAAGAATTCATTTAGCTTCTCTGCAATGACTTTATCATCTTCGAGTGCCCCTTTAGCATCTCGATCGTCCAAGGGCCCCACTGGTTGGTTAGCCGGCTTCCTGCTTCTGAGGTACTTAAACATTTTGCTATTACGTTTTGACTTTTTGGCTAGTTCTTCAAACTCCTTTTTGGCTTTTCTTCTTATATTTTTACACTTAATTTGGCAGAGTTTATGCTCCTTTCTATCTTCCTCACTAGGATCTGACTTCCACTTTTGAAGACACCTTTGTATCTCTCACTGCTTCTTGTACCTGGTTATTAAGCCGTGGTGGCCTTTTTGGTTCTCTTACTGTGTTATTTAATGTGGGGTGTACATGGACGTTGGGCCTCTCTCATGGTGTCTTTGCAAAGTTTCCATGGAGGTTGTCGAGAAGTGCCCCCAATCAGCAGTGAGGGCGTGGGGCACAGTGGGGGCTGCCTGCAGGGCAGAACAGGGCGGCCCCAAGGCAAGGCTGAGATACTGGGGGTCCCCTTGGAGAGGGCCTGATGCCAGGGCCAGCATGGGGTGCAGCTAGACACAGGGTGGGGATCAGCTGCAGGAGCTGGGGAGCCCCTGCCCCCCAGGTGAGAGGTAGGAAAGCGCCCAGCATGGGCCTGCCAGGAAGGGTGGGGCCTCGCAGGCCAGGCAGGGGCACTGGGATGGCTTGGCCCATTGTGGTGGATCTGGATGGGGGGGATGAAGGGCTGGGGGAGGTGACATCAACCCACATAGCTGGGGAGCTACTTCCCCTTGTGCATTGTGCCCAGTGGGCAGGGCAGAGCCTGGCATGTGCCCACGCCCACTGCCAGGGCAGGGCAGAGCCTGGCACGCGCCCGCGCCCACTGCCAGGGCAGTGCAGTGAGGCTGGCATAAGCTAGCACCTGCAGGGGCAGCCCTGCTACACCATGGACTCAGGGCTGGACGGGTCCCCTAGTGCCTCCCCTGCCCACCTGGCAGGACCAAGCACCATCTAGGCCCTCCCTGGTGGGTTCGTCTCGCCCGCTCTTCAATATCCCGGTGACAAGAGTCCACAGCCCCCCGGCGATTTACTCGTGTTTCACCCTGACAGGCAGGAAGCTTTTCCAAATGTCCCAACTGGCTGCAGGTTAAGCCGGTTGGTTCTTGTTCCCTCTGGGGCACCTGGCACTGTGGGCAGACAGGACCCTGGGCTGGATGGGCTTTTGGTCTGACCCCATCTGGCTGTTCTGATGGTCTCCAATTTCTCCACATCTTTCCCACAATGTGGGGCCCAGAACTGCACCCAATACTCCAACTGGGGCCTAATCAGCGCAGAGCACAGCGGAAGAATGACTTCTCGTGTCTGGCTCACAACACCCCTGTTCATGCCGCCCGGAATCAGGTTTGCTTTTTTTGCAACAGCATCACACTATTGACTCCTATTTAGCTTGTGGTCCCCTCTGACCCCTAGATCCCTTTCTGCCGGACTCCTTCCTAGACAGTCACTTCCCATTCGGTGTGTGGCATGGATTGTTCCTTCCTACGTGGAACACTTTGCATTTGTTCTTATTCAACTTCATCCTATTGACCTCAGACCATTTCTCCAATTTGTCCAGATCAGTTTGAATTTTGACCCTCTCCTCCAAAGCACTTGCAACCCCTCCCAGCTTGGGATCATCTGCAAACTTAATATGCGTCCTCTCTATGCCGATATCTAACAGAGCGGGTCCCAAAACAGACCCCTGCGGAACCCAACTTGCTCTGCCCTTCCAGCAGGATTGTGAATCATTAATAACGACTCTCTGAAAACAGTCATCCAGCCAATTATGCCCACACCTTATAGTAGCCCCATCTAGGTTGTATTTGCCTAGTTTATTTATAAGAATATCATGGGAGACCATATCAAATGCCTTACCAAAGACTAGATATACCACCTCTACCGCTTCTCCCTTATCCACAAGACTCGTTATCCTATCAAAGAAAGCGATCAGATGGGTTTGACATGATTTGTTCTGTACAAATCCATGCTGGCTGTTCCCTATCACCTTATTATCTTCCAGGTGTTTGCAGATGAATTCCTTAATTACCTGCTCCATTATCTTCCCCGGCACAGAAGTTATACTGACTCGGGCTGTTCTTATTTCCCTTTTAATAGATGGGTACTCTATTTGGCCTTTTCCTTCTTCTGGAATCTCCTCCTGACTTCTATGACTTTCCAGAGATGATAGCTAAAAGCTCAAGACACCTCCTCTCTCAGCTCCCTGAGTCAGGGGCAACTGCAGGGGAGGGGAGGAAACACCAGTGATGTGACCACTGCACGACTCTGCCCCATACCACCCTGGCCGGGACAAACCCCACCCTCCCCCCAGTAACCTGCAGGCCGTCCTTTCCCTAGCTTAGCCTCTGACCCTTCGTTTCCCCGGCTGGTCCCTGGGAGACATCTGATCGTTGTGAGCCCTGCCCCGAGGCCCGTCTGCCACACCCCCGCTGGGTTATTGCTTCCCCCCTCCAGCAACTGGCCCTCGGCATCCTCTTGCGCCCTGGATTCGTGGTCCTTGGTCCCGTGTCCCTCGCGGGGTCATCTTGCGCCACGGCTCCACCTGCTTGTGCTGTTTCTGGGCCCCAGATGTGAGGTCCTGTCCTACCCCTCGCCCCAGGGCTGAATCCCCCTCGCAGCCCCACCCCAGGTGTGGCAGGAGCGAGGCCGGGCAGGCGGGAGGGTCCCTGCTCTACCCTCAGGGCTGTGAATGGCTCCTCCTGCCGCTCCCCGCCCTGCAGCCACCCCCATGGGCTCACCTGGCTTGGGGCTCAGGGGGGCAGCCCCCCACCTCCTCCGGCCACAGCAGCAGCCTTGCGCTTTGATGCCTGGGTCCGACCGCAGAGCTGGGTCCAGCCCCACAGCGGGACCCTCTGGCCAAAGCCACCGGCCTGGCTCGCTGGCAGGGGCACTCTGGGCCGAGGCTGGGGGGCCCGATCCCTGTGCGTGCCATGGCCAAGGGGGCGAGAACTGGCGTGGCAGAGCCGGGCCAGGAAGCACCACGGCCCTGTGGCTGCGGAGAATCACTTTACTGAGACAACAGCCCCAGTGAGGACAGACAATTAACAAACAATTAGAACAACTCCTGAGGAGAACCAGAGAAGGGTGGCAAGCAGGGGCCAGGAAGGGGGACTGCCAGCAGGGGCGTCCTAGAGAATGGTAGCTGCTACCCCAGCGACGCACTGGCCTGGTGCCCCACAGAATCACAGTGCAGGCCCTGCCCCACGGGGGGATACAACAGGGACACATAAAGAGATGGGGGGCCCAAGACAGGGCAAAACAAGGCCGCTCCCAGCCCCAAGCCTGGCCCAGTGGATGGGGGCAGCCCCAAAGGTGTGGGGAGCCCCCAGGGTTGCAGCTGGTCCAACATGTCCCCCTGCACCCAGAGCAAGCACCCCCTCAGGCAGAGACTGCAGAGCAGCATCCCGGCCTCCCACAGCCAGCTGGCTGGGCCCACTCATCCTCCACCAGCACCCCGCAGAGCAGAGCCCCCCTCAGACTGGAGCCGGAGCAGCGAAAGGCACGAGTCTGAGAGACCAAGGATTGGGGCAGGGCCGGGGCCTGGAGCAGGGCCAGCGGGAGGCCGAGGGACAGGGCCCTGCGCTCCAGGTAGAGCCATGCAGGGGTCAGACAACCCGGAGCAGGCAGGATGGGGGCCCTGCAGAAACCCACTCTGCCCCGCCCCCCCACAAGGCTTGAGTGGGGATGGGCAGCAGCCACCCGCGGTTAGTACCCAGAACCGAGGGCCTGATGCTGGACGTACGTACGTGTGTGTGTGTGTGGGCAGGGGGGGGCAGCTGGCAGCATTGCCCAGGGCATTGGCACATCCCAGCAGTTCGTCCCTCCGCCAGCGAGGGCACGTGTGGGCAACTGGCCAGCCAGGCTGGGTGCTGGGCCTGGCTCTGGCAGGGTGTGGGGGGGACCGTGGGGTTTGGCTCCGGCAGGGTGGGGGGGGCCCTGACCCCAGCCCCCCCCACCAGCTGATTTGGTGCTTTGCGGCTGTAGTGTGGGGCAGCCCTGGGCCAGGAAGCAGGGACGGGGCGGGTGGGGCAGGAACTCGCCCAAAGGGGGAGCAGCCCGGCCGTGGGACCAGCGCTCTCGGGGGGCTGCCCCTCTTCACGCCCCACCCCCGCGCTGCCCGGCTCAGAGCGATGTCTCCTGCACGACGTAGGTGTGCCCGCCCTCCGCCCGGGCGTAACCTTCGCCTGCCGCCTCCTCGGCGTGGGCCAGGCCCCCCGTGGGGCCGTTCAGCATCCCATTGCTGGTCTTCTCCGGGGCAGCGAGCGCTGGCTCCGCGCAGCTCCCGTCCTGCGCAGGGAGAGACAGCATGATGGGGGGAGGGGTGGGGCTCTCTGCTCGGCCAGGCAGTGGCCCAGCGGGCTCAGGGAACGGGGCACTGGGCTGGCACCACGGCCCTGCCTCCTCTTCCCTGCCAGCCACCAGCGGCCGCCGTTCCCAGCCCTCAGGACCGGCCCTGCTCTCGGGCTAGTGCTGGAGCCAGTGCCTCTGCGGGGGGCAAACCTCCCTCCCCCAACCCCCCGGCCCCTGCCCAGCCCGAGCCACTGGCAAAGCGCCCAGGCGGGAACCGGCTCAGAGCAGTCAGGCCCGGGCCCGGGCCCAGGCTCGGCTCCCTGGGGCGCCCGGCCCACGCGAGGAGCCCCCGTCAGCAGGCAGCGAGTGACTGCTGCAGCGCCGGGCCCAGGGTGAAGCGCCGAATGCACCGGGTCCTTGCTGAGGGCGGCACCCAGGGAGCAGCGCTGGGCACGGGCCCCTCCCCGGCGGCGCTGGGCCACTTTCCTGAGCAGCCGTTAGGCCAGCCGGTCTGGCGCCGGGCTCCAGTGCAGCCAGTGGGCAGCTTCCCCGCTCTGGCCAGGCCTGGCCACTGGGAGCACCAGGGCCCTGCCCAGCCAGGGGGAACAAAGGACCCAAGGGGGGGCCTGGACACCCCGTTCTCCTGGGACAGAGGCTCGGCTGGCAGGAGGGGGCATGGGGCAACCGGAGCCCACGGGCTGGATTAAGACGTTCAATAACCCTCCTGTCCCCCTGGTGGAGGGGGGTGCAGGCCCCGGGCCCCAGAGCGAGGGGAGGCCCCGAGGGGGCCCTGGGCAGAGACAGGCTGAAGGGCCAGACACACTGCCGGGCTGAGGGGGGAGGAGGCGCACAGGGCCTGGCCCCGAGAGCCAGCGCGACCCCTGGGCAGGCAGCGCCCAGAGCCCCAGGCCGGGCAGGGCAGACACACCCCACTCGGGCTGGCCCGACCCCCTGGGAAGCAGGGGCCCGCTGGGCCCCACCCCATGCGTGGAGAATGGCTGGGCCACGGCCCCAGCCACTCACCTCCGTGGGGCTGTCCAGCCCGCAGCGCAGCTTCGCCCGCCACCTGGGGGGCAGGCAGCACAGCAGCCGGGGCAGCACGGGGTAGATGGTGCGAGGGTTGACGGACGCTCCCTTGGTGGGGCCTGCCAGGGCAGAGGGACAGAGCACAGGGGCTTATGTGGGGCTCCCCTCACGCTGGCCTGCTCCCGGCTACCCCCCACTTCAGCCTGCCCTGCCCCCGCCAGTCAGAGACCCCGGGGCCAGGGGAAGGCCAGGCCGGGCCTCGGCCAGGGCTCCCTGAAAGCTGAGTGCTTGGGGGGCGCCAGGAGAGATTCAGGGGCCGCTTGGCAGATTCGCAGTGCCCACAGCCAGCAGGGGGCGTTTCTCCTGGCAGTGCACATCCACACGTGCCTGGGTGCACAGAACTTTTATTCCACACATGGATGGAAAAAAAGAGAGGAGACCTGGCAGGGGTCAGGCAGCGAGGGCACAGCCCAGCCTAGGGCAAGGATGGGCTGCAGCGGGCGCCCAGGACAGACCCACGGACAGTGGGAAGTACCAGCAGGCAGGGCCGGGCCCCTGAGGCTGGGACAGGAGCTGCCCTTGGGGGGAAATGGGTTCCCCTGACGGCACCCGCTGGCTGGACGGGTCTGGGCCCTCCTGGCTCTGGCCAAGCCAAGGGCCGGGCCCAGGGAGACGTGCTGCAGGGCGGTGGCAGGCCGTGGGGGACACAGCTCTCTGGGCACCTGGCTGCCTGGGCAGAGTCGCGGTTGAGGCAGGAGAGGAGTTTGGAGTGCCCCAGGGCCGGCGGGGAAGCAGCGTGGGGGCCGGCCCGGAGCCCTCGGCCTGGCGAGCCGTACCTGTGAGCAGGCTGACCAGCAGGCCCACCAGGATGACGGTGGTGGAGTTGTGGGCGCTGTACCACATGTACGACAGGTTGTAGAACCGTTGGAGCCCCGACAGGCTGGGGGGAGGAAGAGCCAGGTTAGGAGGCAGCCTGGGACTGGGGGGCTCCAGCCGCCACTGCCTGGCTCCGCTCCGGGGGCTGCTGCGAGTTGGGCGTGGTGCGCTTCTGAGCCCCCCGTGCTGGGCACGGCCTCCCCCGCGGGACGAGCCTTCGGCCACCCAGCCAGTGGCCTTCCGCTCACCCCCACACGCGCACAGCGAGCGGTGTCCTGCGCACTGACACGGCGGTGACGTGCGACACGCGTGACCCAGCACGCCCATGAGCTCGGAGCGTGGAGGGGGCTCAGGGGCAGGGCCAAGGAGCTCAGAGCTGGGGCCGGGCTGGGCCGGAGGGTGCTCCGGGGCTCCCGGGAGGGGACTGGACTCCCCGCAGCAGTACCTGGGCTGGGGGGTGGCAGCTCTGGCCGCTGGGGGAAGGATCGGGCCCAGGTCCTTGTCCCATACGGAGCTCACAGGCGGCTGTCTGGCCACGCGGCCAAGAGGGAACTTAGCTCAAGAGCCTCCCCTCCCCCCCACAGTTGACAGGCTCAGGGATGTGCCCCCCCCTGCTCACCGCCTGGGGGCCGGGGTGGAGCTCAGCAGGGTGGCGGCGATGGCCGTGCTCAGGCTGCCGTTGGGGGGGAAGTCAGTGCCGTTGGGGAGCGGAGGGGCTGCGGGAGCCGCCCGTGGGTTGCACACCAGGTTCCCGATGCCGATCCAGAAGGCCATGGCCAGCCCAGCCACCAGCCCCACAATCGCGCCCTGCAGGTGGAAGAGCAGGCAGGGGGTGGCTTGCAGGAGCCCCAGGGGAACCCATCCCCCCAGCGCAGCCTCAGTTTCCCCTGGGCCGTTCCCTCAGGACTCTCAGCAGTTAGACCTGGACCTGCCCCAGCCTGGCCAGCAGAGCCCAGGGAGGGGGCAGGGAGACTCACAGTGGGGTTGGCGCACGGGAAGAACATCCCCAGGCAGAAGAGTCCCAGCAGCGGGCCGCCCACCATGCCGAAGATGCTGATGGCTGCCTGTGAGGAGAGAGCAGGGTCTGCTCAGCGCAGCCAACGAGCGGCACCCGCGGCCGGGCACAGCCCCCGGCCTGAGACAGGGAGCCCACCAGCAACCAGCCCCCCGAGGGGGTGAAGGCCGAGAGCCGGGGACACGCTGGTACCAAGGCACCGTCTGCGGGAAGCGCGGGCGCAGAGCCCTGGGCGGGGGGGCCGGCGGCGGGCGCGGAGCCCTGGGTGGGGGGGCTGGCGGCGGGCGCGGAGCCCTGGGCGGGGGGCCGGCTGCAGGCGCGAGCCGCCGGCGTGGCCAGGCCGAGCCAAAGGCCAAGGCAGCCCGAGGGTCGCCCCGAGCGCAGTGTTTACAGCAGGGACGGGGAGGGGCCAGTCCCAGGCAGGGGGGCTCAGCCGGACCCGGGAGCAGCTCTGGGCTCCTGCGGATCAAAAGCCGATCCAGACAGGCAGGGGCGGGCGAGGAACGGGGCCTGCTGGCCAGAGGAAACGCGGCCGGGCCTGGGGACTGGCGCCAAGGCCGGCGGGGGGAGGTCGGGCTGCTCTCCGAGGGACAGAGTCCGGCAGGGAGAGGCGTTACGAAGTCACACACCGGCATGGGCACAAGGGCAGTGTAAGGAGACGGCCCTTTTCTGCAGCCACGTTGCAACACAGCTTCCTCCGTGGCCAGAGAGAGCAGGTCACACCCTCCCATCCCCTCTCCATGGCACGGCAGTAGCGAGAGGCGGGGCTGGCTCAGGGTACCCAGCACCAGCAGCCCAAGACACAGCTCTCTGGAGGTCTCAGAGAGGAGCTGTGTTCACCTGACACTTGAAAAACAACTTTTAAAAACAAGATCAGGTAGGCCCGTGGCACCTTCAAGACTAACCAAAATACATGGAGAGCATCAGACATCTCTAGCTGGCTAAGGAAAACTTAGGAGGATAATTCTGTTAAAACTAACCACCTAAGAACGGCTAGATGGGGTCAGAGCAAAGGTCCATCCAGCCCAGGGTCCTGTTTGCCCACAGTGGTCAATGCCAGGTGCCCCAGAGGGAGGGAAAACAACAGGGAATCCTCACGTGATCCTTCCCCTGTCACCCATTCCCAGACAAACAGAGGCCAGGGACACCATTCCTACCCATCCTGGCTAATAGCCATGGATGGACCCAACCTCCATGAATCTATCTAGCTCTTTGTTGAACCCTGTTAGAGTTCTGGTCTTCACCACATCCTCTGGCAAGGAGTTCCACAGGTTGACTCTGCACTGCATGAAGAAAAACTTCCTTTTGTTTGTTTTAAACCTGCTGCCTCTTAGTTTCATTTGGTGACCCCTAGTTCTTACATTGTGGGAAGAAGTAAATAACTTTTCCTTCACTTTTTCCACACCAGTCATGATTTTATAGACCTCTTGCCTATCCCCCTTTAGTCGCTTTTCTAAGCTGAAAAGTCCCAGTCTTTTTAATCTTTCTTCATATGGGACCCGTTCCAAACCGCTCATCATTTTTGTTGCCCTTCTCTGAACCTTTTCCAATGCCAATATAGCTTTTTTGAGATGAGGCGACCACATCTTTATGCAGTATTGAAGCTGTGGGTGTCCTATGGTTTTACATGGAGGCAAGAAGATATTCTCTGCCTTATTCTCTATCCCTTTTTTAATGATTCCTAACTTTCTGTTGGCATTTTTGCCTGCCGCTGCACACTGCGTGGATGTTTTCAGAGAACTCTCCACAATGACTCCAAGATCTCTCTTGAGTAGCTGTAGCTAAATTAGTCCCCATCATATTGTATATACAGTTGGGATTATGTTTTCCAATGTACATTACATTACATTGATCAACATTAAAATTCATTTGCTATTGTGTTGCCCAGTCACTTACACTGGTGAAATCTTTTAGAAGCTCTTCACCGTCTGCCCAGGACAGTGTGTGGCAAGAAACCACTCAGCAATAGCTGGGGCTGCGAAATCCTCCTTCCTTGCCTCTCGGTTATAGTTCCCACTTCCCTGCTGTGTGTCTGGTGTAATTGTTTCCGTTTGCGGTGTGATGAATGCTGTGGGCGCCCCTCAGCGAAGGGGGCACAACTGGTCAGCGACTGACGTTACAATTTGAATCGCCAGCGTTGCCGGCTGGAGGGACCTGGCCCCTTGGCAGCTCTGGCGCCCGGCGGGGAAAGCTGGGAGCTCGCACACGCCAGGCCTGGTTAGCAGCGGTTCTGTGCAACGGCTGGCGAAGGCCCCGTCCCACTGGGCTTGTGTGTCCCAGATATGTGTTGTCAGATACGTCCCAGAGCTTTGAAAGGGGAGGGGCACAGCCTGCAGGGCAGCAGAGATCACAGAACACTGAGCAGAGCCAACCGGGCAGGCATTGTGGGATACTGGCGGAAGCCAGTTCTCTCCCCAAAACAAACAGCAGAGTCCATACTGGCTGTTTGTCAACAAGAAAAGGAGGGGAAAAGACAAAAGTCTCTCACGGGGTGGAAGTTTTTTGTCGCCAAAAGTCACATTGTAGTGTAAACACTCTCGCTGTTCTGTCACCAAAAGGCAGTGTCTGGTGACAAAACATGCCAGTGTAGACTGAACTCAGCCGAGTGTGGAGGGAATTGAGCCGTTGAAAGTTGTGTAAATGTGACAGAGGGACAGTGTTGTGGGAAGAGAATTCTTGGTTCTCTGCAGCCATTCGGAAGGAAAAATGGGCCCTTTTCCAAAGGAATGTCTGTAAAAGAGCCAGGCAAAGAGACAATCTGATTTAAATCATTTGACTATGAATGCTTTAGTCAAGTTTGCGAAAAGAAGAGAAGGGGTTTCTACTGGAACTGCCCCAAATGTATGAAAGGGAATGTAATCTAGGTATAGCTGTGTACAAATAATCAAAGCAGAATGTCTGTACGTATGTGTGCAAACATATTGTGTAACTGTGTGAGGCTGGGTGAGGGTTTTAAGACCTAACCACTACTCCTGATTTGTAAAGCCCTGCTTTGCAGGCGTAACACAAATTGGTTTTGTTTTTAATAAGGCCATTTCATTCGGAGTTGCAAAACTGACCGACATGTTTTGCCAGGCACCGGTAATTAGCGTTGTTTGGCTTTGGAACGTAGCATTTCACCCATAAGGTACCTCGGTGCTTTTAACAGCTCAATCTCTTTTTATAGATCGAGTCGTGGCTGTGACAAGGGGCAGCCAGAGCCGGGACAATGGGGTGGGATTCTGGATTTCTTGGTTTTGGTAACAAAATAGCAGATAAGGGCTGGAGGAAAAGAAGAAGAAAAAGGCAATGTTCGGACCACTGAGCCTTATGCAGGCTCTGAGTCGTGGATGCTTTGACAAGGGCATATGAAAACTGTCAACACGAAAGAAAGATGAAACCTTATGCAAAAATTCATATGGCCAATACAATGTTATAGAAGTTAAACTATGGAAGGAATGTGCATCCTTCTGGGGGCATATAAAGTGTGTTGCAGAAGGGGTAAAAAACCCCCACAAACAACCCATGCAACTTAATTAATTAAAATCCTACAAGGGCTCCCAAAAGAAGCCAGGTTAGCTTGTGTTCTCTCTCCAAAACGGCCCTCTGGCAAACACGAGTTCCAAGTGAAAAGTAATCACAACTCCAGAAGTTGATAGACCCCTTCTAAAACAGAGTCTGTGAGCCGCTGACAGCTTTGGATTCAAAGGCAAGCCAGAAAGCGTCTGTGCGGATGCAAAATTGCCCAGCGGCTGGGAAGGGAGAGAACTGCCCACAAGCAGCAGCACACCGGAGCTGCAAATAGTGAATATACCTGGCCAGCAAACAAACGACCTGAAATCAAAAAGCTCCGATCCCAGCCCTCCAGAAAGGAAGGTGGAAAAAGGCATCACACCTAAGAGTAAGAGGGGATCGTTTCGCCCTACGTTGGGAAAGCCCTGTGCACGCAGTGCTGATATCAGAAGACAGATGTAAAAGGGGCCCGCTTGTCTGCGTGACACCCCAACCTTCCCATTCACACAGACCCCAAGAACATCACTAAACTAATGCCTGTGCAAAGACCACAAGAGGGCACTGAACACACGCTGACCCCAAAGACAAGTTGCTCAAAGGAAAGGTCTGGTGGAAGGAGATACTTACGAACACCCACTTGTAAGAGATCGATGCTAACGTCCCGTTTAACACGGGGGCCCATTTCGGCATGCTAGAACGGTAACCGGAAACTCACCCACTCTCAGCTACCGCCCGAGAATAAACTTAAGCACTGCAGAGAAACTATTGCAAACCTGGTCTGTAGCATAAGAGGAGAAACTGAGGCACGCCACCTCATGACTTTAGTGACCGAACCATGGGATAATTCACCCTGAACCCTTCAGAGGTAGAAGCCATTGAGACCTGGCCTGCCTACAGAACACAGCCACAGACAGGTATGGGGGTAATGCCTCTGTTTTGCCTGCAATCAGCAAGGATCCCAGTAAAAGAAAGGAGCATGTTAAGCAATAATCTCTCCCCCGCCAAGGAGTAGAAAAATGTTCCTTTCTGTGGTTCAGAGAACCAGGCAACACTGGTGCGGGCTGAAGAAACACCCAGAATCCCCCGGTCTGCACTGTTGGCCGCATTGCTAGCATTGCTGAAGGCTAGGCAGAGCAGGGTGACTGCGCCTTCCAGCGGTGTTGACAGACCCGGTGCCGCAGAAGGGCAGAGGCCAGAGACCGGCGGGAGAACGTCCACAGGCGGGAGGGGTACGTTTGAAGGCAGAATGCACCTGGGGACACTTCGTCAGTGGGACCGGCCCCGGGGCAGCGAGGGGATGGGGAAGCACTGGCTGCTGGAACCGATCAGGGATAACCAGCAAGCCCTGATGAACCTCCTGCCTGTAGGCCCCGCTGAAGGTGCCGGGCTGCTGCACAACACTGGAAGCGGGGAAAGGAGACTATCACAGGAATTGGGAGGCGTCGCAAGGGGCAGGACAGGGAAGGTGCAGCTGCCTGACCGCTAGCTCCGCGAGAGTGACTGGATTTGTCTGGCAGGCAGCAGGGTGGGGAGTCTAAAGAAAAGGCTCCCAGAGGTGGGTCCAAGTGGGGCAGGCGTTGGCGTGGAGGCCTGGCACACGAGCTCAGCGCTGGCACAGCTGAAATACAAGAGTGGGGAACGCCCCTCAGTGCTTCTGCCAGCGCTAGGAGCAGGCAAGGAGATGCAGCCAGCCGGGCACCTGCAAAGGGAGGAGGGTTTGGTGCTGGCAGCAGGGACGGTGGAACCAATACAAGCAAAGGGGTCCAGGGCCCGTACCCAAGTGCGGGAGACAAGTCACCAACTGGTCAGTCTGGGCCGGGAAGGCACACAAGGAAATTCGCCTTTGGGAGGAAGAAAGGGGTCGTGGGGAATGTTACAGGAGGGGAGAGACACTACATGGCAGGGAGGAAACTGGTAAATTTCACCCTTACGCAAAGATCCCATGTGTTCTCGGATGCCCCAGCCAACCTATTATCTAGCCAGCGGCACCCGCGGGAATCCAGCCACCAACAACCCGGATGGTGTCCCCCACAGATCAGCATTCCTGGGCAGAGAAAGGAAGCCAGCGATGGAAAGCCCCGGAGAGGTTTCAGCGTGTGGGGACGTGCGTGCGAGGTGCTGCCTTTCCGAGAAAGAGATGGGTGTTCGATGTTAAGAGACAAAGGGACCCAAAGACACACAAGGGAGGAGTCATGGTGTGGCACCTTAGGGTGCGTCTGCACAGCACAAGTATTTCAAAACAACAACGCAAGCGTCTACACAGCAATTCCGTTATTTCAAAACAACAGGCAGCTTATTCCGACTTCTGTCAACCTCATTCCACGATCAATAACGCCTCTTCTGGAATAGCTATGTCCAAATCACTCCTCCCGAGGGCCAGTCAAAGTAATCACTACCCAGCGCCTCCTGGGGCTCTAAAATCAAGGTAGCCCCACATTAGGGGAGCCTGCCCCGGACTCATTTTGAGGCGTCCCTGCAGCGTAGACACGTTATTTTGGAGTATTTCCTCTGGAGTAGCTTATTTTGAAATAAGTGTGCCGGATAGAGGTGCCCTTAGAGATAGCGGATTTATTGGGGCACAAGCATTTGTGGGTAAACCCCACTTCACCAGATGTCTGTCTGATAGATGTACTGACTGACCTAAAGGTGGCTGTTGTGCATGCAGGAAGGGACATGCTTGTGCGAGGAGTTGCTGTCCAACAGCAGTAGCAGATGACAAGGAACCGAATTTCATGTTTCCTTTAGTTAATTGATGTTTCGCAACATTACAAAGATTAAGAGCTGGGATGTTGAATGCTACGTGCCTGTATGGAAGGTTAAACTTCAGTTGCATCCCAGTGTAACGCCTGTAACCGTCAGTGCGAATGTGGCCACGGTAAGAAAAGTGTTAATCCACCCTGCGTCAGTCACACGCACAGTGTATTGCCCACACAGGAGAACAAACCCCTGCAGAAGTGGAACAGGAGAATGCAGAAATCACTCGGGTACACAGGGCGTCACTCCTGGCGGGAAACGCGATTAAGGTGGGCGCCGTCTGCAAGCGGTGTGCGAAAGCAAACGGCTCACCCCGTTGCGGATGGGAAAGTAGTGTGCACACGGTTAACCGATGATGGTTAACCTTCCCGGTTACAGGCAGGCTCCCAGTACGCGCAGGGAGCTGGCTTAAAAGCTGGCTCCCGGTGCGCACCAGCTCCCAGGGAGCTGCCTCCCCTGGTGCTGCTGCCTTTGTATCAGAAGCACAGGGGGGCAGGTGGCAGTCAGTCTGTGTGGGGAGCTGGCCCAGGTGCACTGGCTCCCGGGGAGCTGTCTGCGTAGAACTGTGTAGCTGTTGCCATTTGCAGTGGTTCCACGTTCACTTAAACACCTTTTAACACCCCCACTGGAATCCAGCCGGCCTTCGCGGTGAGCAGAACGGCTTGGCTGCTGGGTGGCGAGGGTGTTGGAAGGGCACAGGACACTGGCTGCAGAGGGGCAGCAGGAAAATTCCTATTTCTAGTGATATTTTGAGCATTCAAGTCTTGACGTTTTACGTGTGAGGGGGTTTATGCTGTCTACTCTGCCAAGCCATTCGGAGTCAAAACAGAGTCTGAGGGTTGTTGTTATCGTAGGAAGGGTTTCGATTGTGACGGGGATTGTTTGGCTGTTCGTGCTGAAGCAGCGATTGCCACGGTTTAGTGGAAGAATGGAACGACTGCTCCTTTGAACCTGTTTGTAACCCTTGCTGTGTCTGCGTGTGGAGCGCGTGGGAGATAAGGATGAAGGCCCCTCGGACCAGAGATGCTAACGGGAGGCGCCAGACATGACTGCGTATCAAGAGGGCACGTTGGTGACCCAGGACTCCGGGGGAAAGGGCCGCACATCTATCAGCTGGGACAAGACATCGTGTCCAAACCAGCTCAGCCTGGCAGAGCAGAAAGGATACGGAGCCAGAGATGACAAAAAAGCAGCCTGGTGCCAACCCTGCTGCTCCGGGTGGAGAAGCCCTGTTGGAAAAGGAGGGCCGCTTCCCCGTCCCCGCCGGGCTCCTCCTGCCATTCTCAGGCTGGAGCCTCGGCCGGACCAAAGCGAACCCGGCTCCTCCCTCGCACTTCGCCTATGTGCTGACTGCTTGGCCGCTGTTCTCACAACAAGCCCAGCGCATTGGTATTGCCCTTCCCCTATAAAGACCCCCACAGACCAACAAGGGCCTGTCAGTAGCCAGGAGGCAGGGCCGAGCCAGCGGGCTGAGCGCTAGACTCCAGGGGTGGTAGCAGCGGTGTCCGTAAAAGCATCACTGAGGAGCGGAGTGAAAGGACTCAGCCTCTGTCTGCAGCCGGACTGATGGAGCAGCTGCCGTTAGCGGGAGTCATAGAATCCTAGAGCTGGAAGAGACCTCAGGAGGCACTGAGTCCAGCCCCCTGCCCAAAGCAGGACCAGCCCCAACTCAATCATCCCAGCCAGGGCTTTGTCCAGCCAGGACTTAAACACCCCTAGGGATGGAGATTCCACCCCCTCCCCAGGGAACCCATCCCAGCGCTTCCCCACCCGCCTAGGGAAATTGTTTGTCCTGGTATCCAACCTAGACCCCCCCACACTGCAACGTGAGCCCATTGCTCCTCCTTCTGCCACCTGCCCCCACTGAGAACAGCCTCTCTGCAGCCTCTTTGGAACCCCCCTGCAGGAAGTTGCAGGCTGCTCTCAAATCCCCCCTCACTCTTCTGCAGACTAAACAAACCCAAATCCCTCAGCCTCTCCTCGTAGGTCATGTGCTCCAGCCCCCGAATCATTTTGATCACCCTCCGCTGGCCCCTCTCCAATGCGTCCACATCCTTCCTGTAGTGGGGGGCCCAGAACTGGACACAATACTCCAGATGTGGCCTCCCCAGAGCCGGATAAAGTGGAATAATCACATCTCTGGATCTGCTGGCAATGCTCCTCCTAATGCACCCCAATATGCCATTAGCCTTCTTGGCTACAAGGGCGCCCTGGTGACTCATCTCCAGCTTCTCCTCCACTGGAACCCCCAGGGCCTTTCCTGCTGAGCTGCTGCTCAGCCAGTGGGTCCCCAGCCTGTAGCAATGCCTGGGATCCTTCCGTCCCAAGGGCAGGACTCTGCACTTGTCCTTGTTGAACCTCATCAGGTTTCTTGTGGCCCAATCCTCCAGTCTGTCCAGTCACGCTGGGCCCTCTCCCTGCCCTGCAGCGTATCTACCCCTCCCCCAGCCGAGTGTCATCTGCGAACCTGCTGCGGGTGCGACCTGTCCCCTCCTGCAGGTCACACAGACCACCCCTTAGTGCGGGGGGCTGCTCAGGAGGCCCCGTCCTAAGGGCATCCAGCACCCACAGCGAAGACACGGAGCTTAGGACGGTGTGATGGGCTGTACCAACAGTGTGACAGGCCGTGGCAATGGTGTGACGGACTGTACCAACCCCACAGGGGGGTGGCGAGGGCTAACCTGGCGGAGGAGGCCCCGCCCCTTGGCCCCGCTATAAAGGCTGTGGAGCGGCTCAGTCAGGGCCCCCCTGGGGAAGGAGGTGCTGCTGGAGGGACAGGAGGCCAGTCGCTGAGGGGGGCTGCAGGGAGGCCCCCAGCCCAAAGAGAAGAGCTGAGGACTGCGCCAGAGACCCACTAGAAGTGACCCAGGGCAGGGAGGTACCCTCTGAGAGCTCAGCGTGTGTTGGGCACATTCCCTGCCGAGCTCGTGGTGGTCCACTCCATGCTGACAGGGCCCTGGGCTGGCACCCGGTGAAGCAAGCAGGCCCGCGTCGCCCGAACCCCTCCACACCAACCCCACGAGGAGACAGACACTCTTTGTTACGGACTCTGACCGCTAGGCCATGCTGCCCTGCAGGAACAGGGTGTAGATATTGACCCTGGCCGCTAGGCCATGCTGCCCTGCAGGAACAGGGTGTAGATATTGACTCTGGCCGCTAGGCCGTGCTGCCCTGCAACAACAAGGCATCGATATTGACTCTGGCTGCTAGGCCAGGCTGCCCTGCAGGAAAAGGGTGTAGATATTGACTCTGGCTGTTAAGCCACACTGCCCTGCAGGAAGCGGACTTTGCTATTAACTCTGGCTCCCAACCCCGAGTGCCCTGGCGGACGAAGGGCGTTGCTGTTGACTCTGGCCACTGGGCCACACTGCCCTGCAGGAAGGGGGCCTAGGTATCGAGTTGAGCTGCCAGACCACACAGCCTGGGACGGGGGTGGTTTGGTCCAGGACAGACGGCCCAGACAAGTTGTGGGTACAGCTGGGGGGGGGGAGGGGGGAAAAACAGCACCCTCCTCCCCAGATTGAGGCATACGGGAGTTGAGTTCCTTGAGGGGCCTCCGTGGCCCGATGGCTCTCAGAGGGACGGGCGGGCTCGCCCCGCGACAGAGAGTTTCCCAGCATCGCGCGTGTGGGGCAAGAAACCACCTGCAATAGCTGGGGCGGTGCAGCCTCCTTCCCTGACTGTTCTATGCCTTAGGCCCAGGCTCCCTGCGCCGTCTGTCTGGCGCGACCATTCCTGTCCGCGGCGTGCCGAATGCTGCGTGCGCCCCTCTGCCAAGGGGGCAGAACTGGCCAGTGACTGACGGCAGCATTGCCGGCCGGAGAGACCTGGCCCCATGGCGGCTCTGGCGCCCGGCACACGCCAGGCCTGGTTAGTGGCAGTTCAGTGCAATGGCTGGCGAAGGCCCTGCCATGCCAGGCTCGCGTGTCCCGGCATGAACGGGACGTTCTTTGGGGACCAGCCCCAGGCTCAGAGCTGCCAGGCCCCACCCCCATGCCAGAGACACGGGTAGAAGTGGGGTCCCCTGGCTGGGCCTGATCCTGCCTTCTGGGGAGGGGTGGGCGCAGCCTGGGGCGTGCGACTAGCTAGAGGGGGCCTGGGCTGTGTCTGCGGAAGGAACGGCCTCCCCCGGGGAGCAGCGGGGCAAGGACGGGTCCGCAGAGGGGAGGGCAGGCTGGGGCTGCCTGGGGGTGGGCAGCAGCAAATACCTCTGAGGGCTGGTGATGGGACGCGGCGGGGGGCTGCGAGTTACTGCAGAGAACTCTTCCCGGTGGGCCAGGCCCATGTGCTCTCCCCATGGCCAAGACCAGGGGTGGGGAGGGGGGGTCTGTGCTAGGATCAGTGTGTGTGTGTGTGTGTGTGTGGGGGGGGGGGGGAAGAGGTGTTTCCATCGCTGGGGGGCAAACGGGGGGGTCAGGATGGGCCCTTCCGGCCTGGCAGCCCCTGGGTTATTCTCTGAACACAATGTCCTTTGGCAAGTGGTCAGACCCCCTCCCCCCCCCCGCCACCATGAGCCCAGCGCGGCGTCCTACCTGCAGCACAGGGCCCATCATGGAGGACAGGTAGGCCATGCCCAGGCACAGGAGCCCGTAGCTGAGAGCTGGCAGGGGGAGAAGGGGGTTAGAGGCTGCAGCAGCCCGGCCAACTTCATGCAACACTGGGCACAGCGGGGGGGGGAGGGGGGTGCTATCAGAGAGGGGAGCAGTGCTGGGGGATGTCGGGGGGGCTCCAGGTCGGGAGTGAGGGGCACCGGCAGAGCTGGGGGGCAGGAGGCTGCGGGTCAGGGTGAGGGGCACCGGCAGGGCTGGGGGGCAGGGGGCTGCAGGTCGGAGTGAAGGGCACCGGCAGGGCTGGGGGCTGCGGGTTGGAGTGCGGGGGACAGATCCAGATAAGAGAAGAAGCTCCCACAGACCTGCCTGCCCGGTGCAGCTGCTGGGCCCTGGCGGGGGGTTGGGAGGACACCCCACCCCACCCCTCTCCTCCCTCAGGAGCCAGACTCACCCAGCAGCTTGGAGAGCAGCGTGGCGCGGGACTCCCGCATACCGGGGAAGTAGGGCTGGATCAGGTCCTGCATGGTCACTGTGGCCAGGGAGTTGAACGCGGAGGAGATGGTGCTGCAATGCAGAGAGGGGAGCTGAGCAAGCCGGGCGGGGAGCCCCAGACAAACCAGGGGCACGGGGCTCAGCACAGGCCCCAGGCCGGCCTCACTGCAGCCGACGGTCGGGGCACTCACCTCAGGGAGCCGCTGAAGAGGCAGGCCACGAAGAGCCCAGGCAGGCCGGGCAGGTCCTTCAGCACATCCATGACAAAGTACAGAACCAGCTGCAGAGGCAGGGAGCTGGTCAGAGTGCTGGCCAGGCAGGGGAGGGAAAGGGGAGCGGGCGGGCTGGGTGCCGGGCAAGGGAGGGAGAGGGGAGTGCGCAGGCTGGGCGCCAGCCAGTGGGGGGAGAGGGGAGCCAGCGGGCCAGGCAGGGGAGGGAAAGGGGAGCGGGCGGGGAAGGGAGAGGGGAGCAGGCGCGGGCAGGCCGGGCGGGGGAGGGAGAGGGGAGCAGGCGGGGGAGGGAGAGGGGAGCGGGCACGGAGAGGGAGAGGGGAGCGGGCGCAGGCGGGGGAGGGAGAGGGGAGCGGGCGCAGGCGGGGGAGGGAGAGGGGAGGGAGAGGGGAGCGGAGCGGGCGGGCCAGGGAGAGGGGAGCGGAGCGGGCGGGTCAGGGAGAGGGGAGCGGGCGCGGGCGGGCCGGGCGGGGGAGGGAGAGGGCGCGGGCGGAGGAGCGGAGCGGGCGGGCCAGGGAGAGGGGAGCGGGCGCGGGCGGGCGAGGGAGAGGGGAGCGGGTGCGGGCGGGCCAGGGAGAGGGGAGCAGGCGCGGGCGGGCCGGGCGGGGGAGGGAAAGGGGAGCGGGTGCGGGCAGGCCGGGCGGGGGAGGGAGAGGGGAGCGGGCGTGGGCAGGCCAGGCGGGGGAGGGAAAGGGGAGCGGGTGCGGGCGGGCCAGGGAGAGGGGAGCGGGCGCGGGCAGGCCGGGCGGGGGAGGGAAAGGGGAGCAGGCGCGGGCGGGCCAGGGAGAGGGGAGCAGGCGCGGGTGGGCCAGGGAGAGGGGAGCGGGCGGGAGAGGGGAGCCGGCGCAGGCGGGCCAGGGAGAGGGGAGCCGGCGCGGGCGGGGGAGGGAGAGGCGCGGGTGGACTGGGCGGGGGAGGGAGAGGGGAGCGGGCGCGGGTGGGCCAGGGAGAGGGGAGCAGGCATGGGTGGGCCGGGGGGGGAGGGAGAGGGGAGCGGGCGTGGGCGGGGAGCGGGCGTGGGTGGGGAGCGGGCGTGGGCCAGGAAGAGGGGAGCGGGCGCGGGCAGGCCGGGCGGGGGAGGGAAAGGGGAGCGCGTGTGGGTGAGCCAGGGAGAGGGGAGCGGGCGGGGGGAGCGGAGCCGGCGCGGGCGGGCCAGGGAGAGGGGAGCCGGCGCGGGCGGGGGAGGGAGAGGGGCGGGCAGGCCGGGCGGGGGAGGGAAAGGGGAGCACGTGTGGGTGGGCCAGGGAGAGGGGAGCGGGCGGGGGAGGGGAGCCGGCGCGGGCGGGCCAGGGAGAGGGGAGCGGGCGGGAGAGGGGAGCCGGCGCGGGCGGGGGAGGGAGAGGGGAGCCGGCGCGGGCGGGGGAGGGAGAGGGGCGGGCAGGCCGGGCGGGGGAGGGAGAGGGGAGCGGGTGCGGGCAGGCCGGGCGGGGAAGCGAGTGGGGAGCGGGTGTGGGTGGGCTAGAGAGAGGGGAGCGGGCGCGGGCGGGCCGGGCGGGGGAGGGCGAGGGGAGTGGGCGGGGGCAGGCCGGGCGGGGGAGGGAGAGGGCGCGGGTGGGGGAGGGAGTGGGGAGCGGGTGTGGGTGGGCTAGAGAGAGGGGAGTGGGCGGGGGCGGGCAGGGGAGGGAGAGGTGAGCGGGCGCGGGCGGGCCGGGCGGGGGAGCGAGAGGGGAGCGGGTGTGGGTGGGCTAGAGAGAGGGGAGCGGGCGCGGGCGGGGGAGGGAGAGGGGAGCGGGTGCGGGCAGGCCGGGCAGGGGAGCGAGAGGGGAGCGGGTGTGGGTGGGCTAGAGAGAGGGGAGCGGGCGCGGGCAGGGGAGGGAGAGGGGAGCGGGTGTTGGTGGGCTAGAGAGAGGGGAGCGGGCGCGGGCGGGGGAGGGAGAGGGGAGCGGGCGCGGGCAGGCTGGGCGGGGGAGCGACAGGGTAGCGGGTGTGGGTGGGCTAGAGAGAGGGGAGCGGGCGCGGGTGGGCCGGGCGGGGGAGGGAGAGGGGAGCGGGCGTGGGCGGCCGGGCGGGGGAGCGAGAGGGGAGCGGGCGCGGGCGGCCGAGGGAGAGGGGAGCGGGCGCGGGTGGGCTAGAGAGAGGGGAGCGGGCGCGGGCGGGGGAGGGAGAGGGGAGTGGGCGGGGGTGGGCTAGAGAGAGGGGAGCGGGCGGGGGAGGGAGAGGGGAGCGGGCGGGGGAGGGAGAGGGGAGCGGGCGCGGGCGGGCTAGGGAGAGGGGAGCGGGCGCGGGCGGGCTAGGGAGAGGGTAGCGGGTGTGGGTGGGCTAGAGAGAGGGGAGCGGGCGCGGGCGGCCGGGCGGGGGAGCGAGAGGGTAGCGGGTGTGGGTGGGCTAGAGAGAGGGGAGCGGGCGCGGGCGGCCGGGCGGGGGAGCGAGAGGGGAGCGGGTGTGGGTGGGCTAGAGAGAGGGGAGCGGGCGCGGGCGGCCGGGCGGGGGAGCGAGAGGGGAGCGGGTGTGGGTGGGCTAGAGAGAGGGGAGCGGGCGCGGGCGGCCAGGCGGGCCGGGCGGGGGAGGGAGAGGGGAGTGGGCGGGGGCAGGCCGGGCTCTGCTTGCACACTCAGGCTGGAGTCCGTGCATGAGGCAGCCAGGAAGGTTTCCCTTCCAGCAGCTGAGCCCAGGGCCCTGAGGGGAGCCGTGCCCAGGAACCCGGCCACGCCGGCCGGCACTCGCCCCCACTCACCTGGTCGGAGGAGGCCCGGCTCTGGGCTGCTGAGAGCTGGTGCTCCTGGTAATAGGCAAACATGACGAGGCCGGTGAGGCAGCTGAGGCAGAGCACCACCTGCTGGCAGGGGAACACGGCGTAACAGGAGCTGCGAGGGACGAGGGGGGCGTTACGGGCGCGTGCAGGCGGGGACGTGGGGGGGGGGGCGGTCTGAGGCCGGCTTGGCGCAGGGAGCTGGCTCCGTGGCTGGGAACACGCCAGCGTCTGGGCGGGACCGCACTGCCCCAGGCACGGCCCAGGCGGGCATTGTGGGCATGGCGGGAGGGCTGGGGGTGGGAGAGTGGGGAGCTGTTGGGGCAGGGGCTCTCGCGCAGAGCGCCCCCCCGCCCCCTTCCATGGCTCCCGCCCGGCGCGGCCCCGCCCCCCACTCACAGCAGGGACTCCCGCCCGGCACGGCCCCGCCCCCCACTCACAGCAGGGACTCCCGCCCGGCACGGCCCCGCCCCCCACTCACAGCAGGGACTCCCGCCCGGCACGGCCCCGCCCCCCACTCACAGCACGGCTTCTCGCTCAGAGCGGGAGCTGAGGTAGCGCTGCACCTGGGCCTGGTTCACGCCGTACAGCGACAGCATCATGAAGACGCCGCCCACGGCCAGGGTCCAGAAGGTGTGTCGCTCAAAGGGGTCGGGGTCCAGGCTGCAATGACAGAGGGGCAGGTGCCCGGGCTGGACACTGGCAGGTGGGGCTGGGTCCCCACGGAGCACTGGGCCTGGGGGTGCCGTGTGGCTGCCCGCCCCAGGCAGGGCGTCCACAGGGCAGGGCCGTTTCCCCCGTCCAAAGCAGGTGCTGCACCTGGCCGTGGCTGGGCCAGTGCCCCCCAGGCAGGCTGCGGATCTCCCCCCTCCTTGGGAGTGGGGCGGCCGGATCCCCCCCAGCCAGGGCTGAGCTGGCAGCTCCCAGGGAGTGGGCCTTGCGGGGGAGCAGGCAGGGGGATTCCAAGGTTCACTCACTCGATCCCCGAGATCTTGCCGTGCTCCGTGGCCAGCTGCCAGACCCGGCCCATGCCGCCCACCTTCACGGTGCCCACCACGATGACGGCCAGCTGCCCGGCGAACATCACCAGGGTCTGGAAGACGTCGGTCCAGATCACGGCCTTCAGCCCGCCCTGCCGGAGGAAGGGCCCAGCCCAGGCCTGAGCACTGCTGGCTCCCCGTGGCCAGCGCACCCAGCACATCGGGGGGGACGGGGGACAGAGGGGCAGGGCACCATCCCCAGCCGGGGGCAGACACAGAGCATCACCCGAGGGGAGGGGCACGTGAGGGAGGGTCGGGGGACTCTAGTGACATTCCCCAGCAGGCAGACCGTTCTGGCTGGGGGCTGCTCCCTGGCGGGGAGCAGGGTCCAGCTGGGGGCAGTGGGGGAAGGGCCGGGGGTGGCGGGGGAAAGGGTCCTGGGCCAGGCTGACCGCTCCTCTGCTCCCGCCTCACCTCCCGGCGGCCCAGGGGCTCCCCAGGGTGGCCCCCGCGCCCCCACCCGCGGGCCCAGCCAGCGCTTACCAGGGTGGTGTACAGGGTGCAGACCAGCCCCATGGTCAGCACTGCCCCCCAGAGGTCAAACTGAGTCACTGCAAGCAAAACACCAACCTCAGGACAGCGCCTGGGGCCAGGCAGCCAGCGCCCCGAGCCTGCCCGCAGGACCAAGCGACGTGCCAGGCTGAGCCCCATGGCCCGGCCGCCCCCCTGCCCCTGCTGCACGAGTGGTAAGAAGGCACCGGGGCCAGGCATCACCTGCTCCCAGCAGCCCGGGCACCACAGGCCTCCAGCTGGGCCTGAGCTGTGCTCCAGATGCGAGAACCCCCCCCCCCCCCCGCCCGGGATCTGCCAGCCAGAGGGGGTTTAATTCCCTGCCAGATGTTCCGGAGCTCAGTGGCGCCCAGTGGCAGAGAGTCCCACAGGCAGTGACACTCTCCTCTTGGTGCCACCGACCCTCCCTGGCCCCCTTATCAGAAGGAAAAGCAGCCGCCCCACCCCACCCCCCAGGACCAGCCCAGCCCCAGGGCCCTGAGCTACCTGCATTGAGAGCCAGCGCGGGCGCGTAGAGAACCACCCCCATGTAAATCACCTGCAGGGATACAAGCAGCAGCTGTTACGGTGCGGAGCACACGGGCAGGCAGCCAGCCCCCGTGCCGAGCTAGGGCCAGCTGGGGCCATGCAGCGCCCCCGTGGGCTGGCACAGGGCACAGCAGGATGAGGGGGGGATTCAACAGCCAGGAAGCTTAGCAGCTCTCCCCAGAGCCAGGCATGGGGCAGGCAGCTGGGGGGGCAGAGTGCTGGGGTAGAGCCCACATCTATGCTGGCCCCGCTCACACACACAGCGCCCCATGGCCCTGGGGGCCTGGCTGCAGCCCCCATCACCTGCCTGCTCAGCAGGGAGGCAGATTAGGGTGTCAGGGGGAGCTGGGCCCGAGCCCACACCCATCCCCCAGTCGGAACCAGCAGCAGCCCGGGCCCCTTCCTGCCCAGCAGAACCAGCCGCCACCGGGCCACACGGGCACTCACCATCTGGAAGATGAAGGTGACGGTGCCGCACACGCGCACGGCCTTGTTGAAACGCAGCTCCAGGTACTGAGAGCAGAGAAGGGACAGACGCAGGGGTGAGTGGGACATGTGCACACGCCTGCACGCGCCCGCCCACACACGCCTGCACGCGCACGCACACACACGCCACCTTGGCATACAAGGCTCACTTCCACCCCGCTGGCCCCACGGTGCCCAGAGCCCAGGAGTGGGCATCTGCATTGGCATTGTCCAGCTCCCTACCCACCAGCCCCTCCCTGGGGCACCTCCCGCCCCTTGTGCCGCCCATCCCTCCACCTGCCCCACCCAGTCCGTAGCCCCGCCCTCCCATCACCTTGCCTGCCCCACCCAGTCCGTAGCCCCGCCCTCCCATCACCTCGCCTGCCCCACCCAGTCCGTAGCCCCGCCCTCCCATCACCTCGCCTGCCCCTACCCAGTCCATAGCCCTGCCCTCCCATCCCATCCCTCCACCTGCCCCACCCAGTCCGTAGCCCCGCCCTCCCATCACCTCGCCTGCCCCACCCAGTCCGTAGCCCCGCCCTCCCATCACCTCGCCTGCCCCTACCCAGTCCGTAGCCCCACCCTCCCATCACCTCGCCTGCTCCACCCAGTCCGTAGCCCCGCCCTCCCATCACCTCGCCTGCCCCACCCAGTCCGTAGCCCCGCCCTCCCATCACCTCGCCTGCCCCACCCAGTCCGTAGCCCCGCCCTCCCAACACCTCACCTGGCCCCTAACCCACCCACCACACTCAACCTGCATCATCCTCGGGGCATCCCCCTGCCCAGCCCATCACCCCACCCCCAACCAGACCATGGCCCCACCCACCAGCTCACTGCCACACCCACTCCGCTTCGCCAGTCCTACCTTGCCTCCAACCAGTCCATCTCCCTGCCTGGCCCCCACCCCTCACCGGCCAGCCGGCAGCCCTCCCTTCCAGCCCCGCCCCACGGCCCCCCACCTCGTAGGCGCTGGTGAGGCGGAGGCGGTAGAAGATGGGGATGAAGACGTGGGCCGGGATGAGCAGGCCCAGGAAGTAGCAGCAGCCCAGGAACCAGTACTCAGTGCCCTCGCGGTAGATCTCGGCCGGCACGCCCAGGATGGCCACAGCCGACTGGAAGGTGGCCAGCAGGGACAGGGCCACGGGCAGGAAGCGCATGCTGCGGTTGGCCAGCAGGAACTCCTGCACCGTGCGCTGCCCCCCGCCGCTCAGCGCGTAGAACAGCCCCACGGCCGAGGACAGCACCAGCAGCAGCACGAAGATGGTGTAATCCGCCACCGTGAACGCCATGGCCGCTGCCGCTGGGCGCGCTACAGTCGCCTGCGCCCACCGGCTCTGCCCCGGCCTGCCATGCCGGCTGCCCCGGCCCCGCGCGCGGCTCTACCGGCCCCGGGCCATGCAGGGCTTGCCGGCTCGCTCACGGGCAGCCCGCCCAGGCCTGGGTCCCCGCCAGCATCACCAAGCCGCCCAGCTGGAAGAGGATGGAGAAGTTGGTGAGCAACACGGGCAGCTCCCCCCCCGCCACTGATCCATCCCGCGCCAGGGTCACGCGCCACTGCCCAGCCGGCTGGGACCAGGTGCCCGCAGCCCAGGGCTGCCCTCTCACCTGCTTCCCACGGGCAGGCAGCCAGCGAGGAGGCAGCGCAGCAAGGACCTTCGCTCCAGCGGCTCCGACTAATCTCAGCCCCGCTCAAGGACCCGTGCTGGGCTGAGCACCCTGTGGCAGATGGGAGGGGACAGGCGCGTTAACCCCTTCACGCCTGCACAGCCTGGCCCTTCCCTCCCCAGCCCTCAGCGCAGTGCGGGGAGCTGACACCTCCCCCAGGAGCTCAGTGGGGTGCTGCAGCCTGCCCCGGACCTCCCCTTTCCTCCTAGGCCAAGTTTCCCCAAGACACGCCCAGCCACACAACACCACCCTGGCCCTCACCCGCCACACAGGCAACGGGAAACAGCCAAACCCCCTGGCAGCACGGTTGCAACAACCGCCCAGCCCAGCCGCTCCAGCACATGGCAAACCTGCTAAGCCCCACACCCCACCCTGGAGTCCTGGCCCCCAGCCTTCCCCTTCTCCCCCGCTCTAACCACTAGCCCCCACTCCCCTCCCTGACTGGGGAGAGAACCCAGGAGTCCCCACCCTGCCCCATTTCCTAACCCACCAGACCCCCCCTCCTCGCCCAAAGGCAGGGACAGGACCTAGAAGTCCCCAGCCAGAGCCCCTGCTCTAACCCCCCAGACTCCCCTCCCGTCCCCACGCCAGGGAGAGTCCAAGTTGGGGAGAAAACCCAGAGTCCTGATCCTGCCCTGTTTCCTACCGGACCAGCCTCCCCTCCCCTCTGAGAACCAGGGAGAGGGGCCAGGAGTCCTGGCTGCCGGGCTCCCTGCTCTGTGGACGCTCTGCAGGGCTGGCCCTGCCCTGAGCCGGTCCCTCTTCTGCCCCACAAAGGCGGCTGCCTGGTCCTTCACGGTGCTGCCCCCAGTGCCGTGGCCGAAGCCAGAGGGCAGAGGTGTTGGGTCTCTGCTCCCTGGGTCTGGGGGCTATGTCCTTGCTGGGCTTTGGCTCCCTCAACAGCCCCTCCCTGCCTGGCGCCGCTCAGCCAGCTCCCCGCCGAGACCGGGCTGGGCTGCGCCTGCAAGCCCCGGGCAGGGCGAGCAGTTCCCTGGCTCACAGAAGGACTCTCTAAGCAGCGGCTGTTCAGGGGGGCGGGGCTCCTGCTGGATCCAGTCCTGTCATGCCCCCGCCTGTCTCCAGTCTTCCCCACGCGCCAGCTCTATAACGACAGGCGAATATGTTGTAATGTTTCCATTACCCCAGGGTGTGCCTCAGTTTCCCCATAGGTGGCTCATTCCCCTGGAGGGAGAAGCGAGCGTTTGCTCCCAGGGCAGGCGGGGCACTGAACAGGACTGGCCGCCATCCACGAACGACCGAAAAGCCAGTGATGCTGGGGGCCAGAGCCTGGGGGGGAGTGGGATCCTTGCGGGGAGGGTCAGGCACATCGTGGGGGGGTCTCTCCCAAGGACCATCCCCAGAGCCAGGGTCTGCACCCGACCCCAGCCCAGTGGGGGAGGAGCAAGGCAGTTCTGCCGGAAGGCTGCTGAGTGGGCAACCCCCACAGGCTAAGGGGCAGGCAGGAGGGTGAGGGGCCCATTCCCAGCTGCAAGTGGGGCTGGGGGGCAGCCGGCAAGGCAGCGTCCTGGATTCCCGGTGCCCCAGGGGAGAGGCTGGGGGCAGGGGCACAGCCAGGGTCTCGTGCCTGCATCCCAGGGTTCCTGGCACTAGTGCGTGGCCAACCCCACATCAGGCTGGGGGCAGGTTCCTACCCACGGGCAGCCGGGGGCCGAGCAGGGCCAGGGCCGCAGGGGAGGGGCCGGCGGGGCTCAGGCCTGGCCGGGGGCCGCTCTACTCAGAGGCTTTGTCCCAGGAGGAATTTTCTGGGCATATTTGCTGGGATTAAGGCTCAGCCTGGGGCTGCTTGTCTGGGCTCGCCCAGGGCGGGAGAGATGGATGGGGCCAGGCAGGCAGTGATCCCACAGCCTCCCTGCTGTGCCCCCCATTCACAGGGGAACACATCGTGCTGCGGCCAGTGAGGGGAGCAGCTGCCCTGGGCACTGCTGGCTGGGGGAGCAGGGTCCCGCACGTGCTGGCGGTGACCCGGCTGTTTCCCCCCGCCCTGCCTGTTACTCCGGCCCGCTGGGGTCAGCATGGCTCTGCCCCCCCTCTCCCCCGGCAGAGGCGCTGCACTGGGGGCGCTCCCCACGCTCCGGGCTAGGGCCTGCAGGGGGGGTCACAGCCAGGGAGGTTAAAACGGCGCCACGCTAGCTACCCCCACCCACGGCCGGGGCAGTGACCCTGCTCTGCAGCCCCGAGCCGGGCCGCTACCCACCAGCCTGCCCCCTTACCGCTAGCGGGAGTGGAGCTAGCCTGCCCCCCCCCGCCCACGGAGCGCAGGCAGCGGGCTCGGGCACAACTGCGGGGACACGCAAGGGCAGTGGGGGAGGGGCCCTGCCCTGCATCGCCGCAACTCGGCCGGGCCGGACACGCGTGGGGCCGGACCCTGCAAGGGAGCTGCCGCTAGCGCAGGAAAAACTGACCAGCGGAGCCAGCGCTAGGCAGGGACCATCCCGCAGCGCGCCCCACGCGGGCTCCCCTCCCCACCCCACCCCGCAGCGCGCCCCACGCGGGCTCCCCTCCCCCCAGCGCGCCCCACGCGGGCTCCCCTCCCCACCCCACCCCGCAGCACGCCCCACGCGGGCTCCCCTCCCCACTCCGCCCCGCAGCGCGCCCCACGCGGGCTCCCCTCCCCACTCCGCCCCGCAGCGCGCCCCACGCGGGCTCCCCACCCCACCCCGCAGCGCGCCCCACGCGGGCTCCCCTCCCCCCAGCGCGCCCCACGCAGGGTCCCCTCCCCACCCGGCAGCGCGCCCCACGTGGGGTCCCCGCCACTCACCGGGAAGGCCCCGCCGCGCGCTGCCCGGCTCTGTCTCCTTGGTGGCGCCGCACGTGCTGCGGGGCGAACAGCCCAAGACGGGGCTCCCCCCTCGGCCGGCGCATGGTGATGACGTAAGGCACTGGCACGGACGCCTCGCCCCGTCTCCGGAACCGCCATCTGCACTCCGGGGGCGGGGCGGGGCAGTGAACCGAGCGCTGACCCCACGTGGGGCGGGGCGGGGCGGGGCGAGCTGTGTTTACTGCGTCACCGGGGCTGCTTCTGCAGCCGAATGACCGGGCAGCGCTCCACGCGGGAATGTGGGCACCAGTGTCTGGACACAGGGGAGTGTGCACGTGGGGGGGAGCACGCTGGGGTTGTGCCTGTAGGGGGCGGTGTGCCTGTGGGGAGTGAGCACGATGACGGCTGTGCATGGGGGGTAAGCAGCGCTGGGGGGTGAGCACGTTGACGGCTGTGCATGGGGGGGAGCACGCTGGGGGGGGTGAGCATGCTGACGGCTGTGCACGGGGGGGGGAGGTGAGCACGCTGGGGGCTGTGCACGGGGGGGGAGGTGAGCACGCTGGGGGCTGTGCACGGGGGGGGGAGGTGAGCACGCTGGGGGGTGCCTGTGGGAGGTGAGCACGCTGGGGGCTGTGCACGGGGGTAAGCAGCGCTGGGGGGGTGCCTGTAGGGGGCGGTGTGCCTGTGGGGAGTGAGCACGATGACGGCTGTGCGGGGAGGGGGAGCACGTTGACGGCTGTGCATGGGGGGGAGCACGCTGGGGGCTGTGCACGGGGGGGAGTGAGCACGCTGGGGGCTGTGCACGGGGGGGGAGGTGAGCACGCTGGGGGCTGTGCACGGGGGGGTTGAGCACGCTGGGGGCTGTGCACGGGGGTAAGCAGCGCTGGGGGGGTGCCTGTGGGAGGTGAGAACTGGGGAGGACTGAGCACGCTGGGGGCTGTGCACGGGGGGGAGGTGAGCACGCTGGGGGCTGTGCACGGGGGTAAGCAGCGCTGGGGGGGTGCCTGTGGGAGGTGAGAACTGGGGAGGACTGAGCACGCTGGGGGCTGTGCACGGGGGGCGGGTGAGCATGCTGATGACTGTGCATAGCGGGTGAGCAGGCTGGGGGGTTTTGGGGCAGGCTGCAGGCAGCCACAGGTGAGAGAGGTGGCTCAGAGGGAAGGGGCATCTCTCCTGTGCCACATGGGGGAGGGCAGGGCAGGCTCCTGCTCTGGGTCAGGGTGTGTGTGGGGGAATCCCATGTTGGGACAGCAGGCTCCTGCTCTGGAGAAGGGGAGGGGGATGTTTTTGTAATATTTGCATGAAGCCTATGTGTGCCTCAGTGACCCCTATATGTGTCATCGCTCCCCTCCCCCAGTGGGGGAAAGTATTTGCTCTCTGGGCTGGATAGAACACAGGTGGTGGCAGCGGTCGGATGCTGAACACACAAGAAGTATGTTGCAGGCAGTGACGTGCAGCAGAGACAAGGGTAGTCAAAGGTAACCGCCCAACCCAGGTTTTTGCACCCTTGTGCAGGGGGAGGGCTCCATGTTGGGAAGCCCAACGGGGTGCAGCTGAGGACCGTTGGTCGGGCATTGGGACACACAGGCCCCCAGAGGGGGCAGAATGCCAGAAGCAGCAGCAGAGGGCGGGACAGAAAGAGCATCGGGGCCTCCTCCCTGGCCAGCTCCCCACTGCGTCTGCTGTGTGGCTAGGGACCCTGCCCCGGCTGAAATAACCCTGCTCTGTTCAATGAGAGGCAGGGGTGCTTGCCACGTTTGTAGGAAGCGTGCATGAACCTCTGCTGTAGCCCCGGAGTGCCTGGGAGGCCAAGGGTCAGTCCGTGCCCCCGTGCTGGGGAACAGCCGCACTGGCTAGTTAGCAGCCAGCCTCCAGCCCGTGCCCTGCTCTGTGTGCAGCGGTGAGCACTGCGGGCCAGTCCCAAACCGGGCCACAGAGCAGCAGCAGACTCGGCCCAGGCTGTTCCCCGACAGGTCTGCCCTGCCCTGCCCAGCCCAGGGCTGCACAAGGCAGGCTCGTCAAACGTCTGTCAGGGCCTCGACAACACTGCTACCGCCAAGGGGAGTCTCCCCCATGCTGTCACCGGACACGCGGGTGGGATGAGCGGGGACCCAGCCCCTTGACTGGAGGAGCCTGCAGGAACCAGGCATGACAGTCAGGGCTGGCTCAAAGAAAGTGGAACCCAAGTTAATACCCAACTGCAGGAGCTCCAGGGCCCAGAAAGGGTTTCTCACCAGAAGCTGTCAGCAGCCTCCCCCAGCCCAGATTCCCCTGCCCCCAAGCTCCCTGGTGTCATGAGCCAAGAGGGAGGAGGGGGTGAGGTCAAGCAGCCTGCTCTCCTCTCGGCCCAAGTGTTGTGCTGGAAAACTCCTTGCTGAGTCATGGTGAGCCACAGTCTCTCGTGGAAGTGAAGTGAAGCAATGTCCCCGTCTTGTTCACACCTTCCCCTGCCAGAGAATTGTCCCTGAAGCAGATGTTAAAGAGACTGGACATGCTAGCGTGTCTGAAAACGAGCGTGGCCCTGCCTTTCTAGCTCTGGGCGTTACAGCAATGCCTCAGCGTCCTGCTAGGGATGTAATGGCGGAGTGGATGAACCAGTAAGCAAAAGCGTATAGGTTAATGCTATAGACCACACATGCATTTCCACACCCCCCTCCTCCCCCCCCGGCCCCAGTAAATGTTTTAGCAGGCTGGCCAGCAGCCCGGCTCAGTCTTGGCACGCACTGAGTCCGGGACCCACCCTTGCAGCAGCTCTGCATTGTAAGTGTCTTAGTAGCCAGGCGGGCAGACAGCCTGGCTCAGTTCTCGCTCACACTGGGTCCAGGAGCTCAGACCCCACCCCCTGGGCAGGGGCTGCTGCCACTCTGCACTGCTGCCTCTGTATCAGGCTGTGACAGACAGCTGGTCCGCGAGGGGAGCTGTTTTTTAAACAGGCTCCTCTTGCGGATCAGCTCCCAACCGGCACCCCAGAGGCAGCAGCGTGGGGTGGCAGGGGGCTCCTCAGGAGTGGGGCCAGAGCGCACTGGCTGCCAGCACCACCCCCGGGGACTATAGAATTGGCAAGTAACCCATAAGAATTCATGAGGTTAACTGACTATTCAGTTAACAATATTTAACATCCCCATGCCCTACAGGAGGTACTTACACCTTTACATACAATGTGGATACACACATTTTATCAGGACAATAATGTTCAGCAAGTTATGAGTTTCCAGTGATACCTCAAGGCATATTTTTACAATATGTATCATAAACTTGTTAAAGCAGTGAACATAATGGTGTAGATTGTCACAGGGGATGACATGGGGCGGGAGAGGGTTGGGCAGGGTCTTGCTCAGGAGGGCAGGGCTCTGGCTGGGGGGAGTGTTACAGGGAGAGTGGGGCTCTGGCTGAGGGGGTGCAAGGTCAGGCAGGGAGGGCAGGTGCTGGGGTCATACCCAGGAGAGTGAGGCTCTGGGCAGAAGGGGTCAGACAGCGGGAGGCTTGTTGGGGTTACCTGAGGAAGGAGGGTCACACTCAGGGAAGTGGGGCTCTGGGTGGGGAGGTCACATTGGGAGGCCAGGACTGGGGGAGGGGGTCTGTGATACATTGTACCTCAAAGTAGCACCCTGGAACCAGCGTTGCCTCCACTTTTTTCCACCCCTGCGGAATGAATTTTCTTACATGCATCAATGTGGAGGGGACGTGCGAGACATGACATAAAACCCATGAGCGGGGCCAAAGGGTTCTGATGTAGGGGGAGTCTAGGGCTGGGGCAGAGGGTGAGGTGCAGGAGTGTGAGGCCTCTGGCTGAGGGTGTGGGCTCTAGGGTGGGGCTGAGATTGAGGGGCTCAGGACTGGGACAGAGTTGGGGTGCAAGGGCTCTGGCTGGGGGTTCAAGCTCTGGCGTGGAGCTGGGATTGAGGGGTTTTCAGTGCAGAAAGGAGGCTCTAGGTTTGGGGAGGGGATTGGGATGCAGGAGGGGTACAGGCTCTGGGCTGAGGGTTGGGGTTCAGGAGGGGGTACAAGCTCAGAGTTGGGGTGCAAGAAGGGGTACAGGCTCTGAGGATTCGGGTGCGGGAGGGGGTACAGGCTCTGGGCTGGGGGTTGGGCACAGGAGGGGGTACACAGGCCATGTGAGGTATGGGAAAGGCCATGACTGGCTGAAACCCGTTGTTCGGTACCTATATGTGCATTGAGGGGTGGCTGCATGGTTATAACTGGACTCTGCGGTGAGCTGTGGGGCTGTCCCTTGCTCGTGTTCCAGGGACGACAATGGGGGCAGCCGCAGGCGGGAGGTTTCAAGGGCCATTCCTCAGAAGGCCGGTGTGAGCGAGAGCTCTGCAGTTGCGTGAGGGGCTGTTGGGCACCATGCCACGGGGGCGCCTGGGGCCCAGGACTGCGGGCTGGCCATGTGCAGGTGGGGAGGAGGGCGGCTGTTCTCCGCCGGGGTCCACATGGCTGGGGATGCAGCGCTCTGCCCGGGCTCCAGTTGTTCAGTGCCCCCGTGGCCTCCTTTGCCACCAGGCTGCAGCGCAAGCAGCAGCCAGGCAGTGTGTGTGGCCATTGTGCCCAGAAGGGCTGGGACAGGGGGGCCAGGCTTCAAAGGAGAGTGGGGCTCCGGGGGTCGGGGAGCACACAGGGAAGGGCTCAGGGTGTCCATGCTTGGGAGAGCAGGGTTTGGGGGGGGAGGGGAGAAGGGAGGATCACACCTGGGGGCATAGGAGCTGGGGGCACAGGGAGGAACTCCAGGAGGGAGGTCACACCCAGGGTGTGCAGGGGAAGGGTTCTGGGAGGGGGCACTGTCATGGAATGTGGGGGAGTCACCTGGCCCTGCACCCCCATCCACAGCCAGGCATGCCTGTTCCATTGAAGGGTGCGCCTGTTCTCTTTGTTTGGCTCCCCTTGTTCGGGGACAACCTGGAAATAAATAACTCTCATGGTTAAGCTGCCTGTTTTCTCTCTCTCGCTCTCTCTCCGGGGTGTTTTGAGTTCCCCATGCCCTCTGCAACAAGGTTCCTTGTACCTAAGCTAGGGATCCCTGCAGCGCCCCCAAATCCAGTGGGGTTTGCTCACCAAGCAGGTCACTGGCAGAAGGGTTGTGGTGTGAAAGGGGGATAGAGAGGTGCTGAACCTGGGGGTGCATGAGAGCGACAGCTTACAGTGCTGTGCAACTAGCCCCTGAGTCCACAGGCACAGGAGGGTCACAGCATGGCAGTGCTGTGCCACCAGCCCCGAGTCCAGGGACACGTAAGGGCTCGGCTCGGGAGCTGTTGGTGGATTCCGGGGTGGGAAGGACCCAGCCCTGGGGACCCAGCTCTTGCAGGAGAGCTCCACAGGGAGGGACTTGGCAGCAGGGAGAAGGTTGGGCTGGATGGACCTTTGGTCAGGCCCTGTTGGTTGCTCTGCTGTTCTCACCAGAGCACAAGCAGCTGCTGTGAGAATTGGTAACTTCCCCTCCCCCCCGAAGAGTCACCCCCAACGAATGAGCCAACCCAGAGCAAGGGGCAAGCGTGGGACCTGTGCCGGGAGTAGGACAGCATCTCAGAAAACCCTACAGAAAAGAGACACAATTCCCAGGCACAATTACTGCCCCAGCCCTGAGCCTCCCACCCCACAAGTGGGAGGGTGTGGAGGGCTGAATCTTACTCCCCCCTCTCCCACATTCCTAAAGGAACACGGCTGGCTTGTCCCCTTCAACAGGGAGTGAGGGGAAAGTGCAGCTTGCTGCACTCCTCCCTCTGGCTGGGGAGCGCAGGGGACAGATGAACCTGGACCTGCCCCAGCAGGGGGATGTGCACCCCTCGCCCAGCTGTGCCCGCTGCAGCTGCTGCAGTAAGAGAGGCGTCCTCTCTTCCCAGGGCAGCCTGCATCCTGAGCCAGGATTCAAAGGGAGAAAAGGAAAGAGGGAAATACCCAAGCAGTGCTGGGCAACTCCTCCAGAGCCTGCATAGAAGACAGACAATTAAAGATGTGTTCGACCTCTCATTCTGGGAGAGGAGAGGGGTCTAGTGGGTTACAGCAAGGGGCAGATACATTTGGGCTCTATATAAGAACATAAGTAAGGTAAGATTGGGTCAGACCAAAGGTCCATCTAGCGCAGGATCCTGTCTGCTGACAGTGACCAATGCCAGGTGCTTCAGAAGGCATGAACAGAAGGAATTGTGAAGTGATCCTCCCGTCATCATTCCTGCCTTCTGGCAGAGGCGAGGGACAGCAGCCCTGCCCATCCTGGCTAGCAGCCATTCATAGACCTAACCTTGAACTTACTTCATTTTTATTGGACTCCTGTAGTAGTTTGGGCCTTTCCACATCCCCTGGCAAAGAGTTCCACAGGTTAGCTGTGAAGAAATAATTTCATGGAACCCTAGAGCTAGCAGAGACCTTAAGAGTCATTGCGTCCAGCCGCCTGCCCAACGCAGGACCCACCCCAACTCAATCATTGCAGCCAGGGCTTTATCCAGCTGGGACTTACACACCTCTAGGGATGGAGATTCCACCCCCTCCCCAGGGAACCCATCCCAGGGCTTCCCCACTCCCCTAGGGGAATCATTTTTCCTAATATCCAACCTGGACCTCCCCCACTGCAACCTGAGCCCATTGCTCCTCCTTCTGCCACCTGCCCCCACTGAGACCAGCCTCTCTGCAGCCTCTTTGGAACCCCCCACAGGGAGTCAGAGGCTGCTCTCAAATCCCCCCTCGCTCTTCTCTTCTGCAGCCTAAACAAGCTCAAGTCCCTCAGCCTGGCCTCGTAGACCTTGTGCTCCAGCCCCCTCATCATTTTGATCGCCCTCCGCTGGACCCTCCAAAGCGTCCACATCCTGTGTGCGGGGGGGGGGGGGCAGAACTGGACAATACGCGAGACGTGGCCTCCCCAGCGCCGCACAGAGAGCAGGTCCTTGAAGCGGAGCTGAGGTAAGAAATTCAGGGGCTACTGGGCTCCCTAACTCGTGGGCGCGGGGTGCAGGCCCAGCCCCGCCCCTCGAGCCAAGCCCCGCCCACTCCCAGCCCGATACAGCCTGGCCACGTGGAGAGCCGGGACTATCGTGATGCCTCCCCCGCCTGCGCTACCGACCGTCCTAAGCGGTACCAGGCGGGCTGGACTGAGGATCATGGGAGGGGAGCTGGTCCTCCGCGGGTCACGTGACGAAAGCTCAAGTCAGGTGCTATCATGGGAGGGCGCCGCACGTCACATGACCCGTCAGTCAGCGATGGGGCTGGCGGGCTGCTTCCTGCTGGCGCTGGCGGCCTGGGGGGGCGCGGCCGGGCGGGAGCCGGTGAGAGACCGCTGCGCTGGGGGGGGAGCGGCAGCCCGGCGGGGAGTTGGGGGGGGCGCTGGGGGGGGAGCGGCAGCCCGGCGGGGAGTTGGGGGGGGCGCTGGGGGGGGAGCGGCAGCCCGGCGGGGAGTTGGGGGGGGCGCTGGGGGGGGAGCGGCAGCCCGGCGGGGAGTTGGGGGGGGCGCTGGGGGGGGGAGCGGCAGCCCGGCGGGGAGTTGGGGGGGGCGCTGGGGGGGGGAGCGGCAGCCCGGCGGGGAGTTGGGGGGGGCGCTGGGGGGGGGAGCGGCAGCCCGGCGGGGAGTTGGGGGGGGGCGTGCTGGGGGGGGAGCGGGGAGTTGGTTCCCCCCCCTACCGTGTTCCCTCCCCCCCTAGGTGTGCAGCTGTTGCCCGGGTCCGGTGCGCGGCGGCTCCAGCGTGGCCGGGTTCTGCGCGGCGCGGTCCGACCTGGTGCTTTGGGGGCGCTGCTGCCTCCGCGAGGACACAGAGCGGGGCCTCATTGTGGGGTGAGTGCAGGGCACGGACACGGGCCAGCGCAGCCTGGGGCAGGACAATGCGCTGCCTTGCTGGCCCTGACGTGGGGGGTCTGAGCTGGTGCAGGTGCAGGAGGGCACCTCACTCCTCCCCTTGGCTGTGCACGCAGGGCAGGGAGCAGCCCCCCGGGAGCAGGGCAGTTGGGCAGAGCCCTGGAATCTGCTCTGCTCTGAGTGTGTGGGGCAGCAAAGCCCCCCCATGAGCCAGCCCTGCAGGAGCTCAGCTCAGACCCTGGGGGTCTGCCTCCTGTAAGGCTGTGGGGACAGGCACTGGGGGTGTCTGGCGAAGGGAGGAAGTAGGGTGGGGGGCAGGGTGTGGCTGGAGTTGCGGGCCGGGAGGCAGGGGGTATATGGAGTCACCTGCTGGGTGGTGGGGGGCTAGCATGAGGGGGGGCAGGAATTGGGGTGGGGGAGGGGGATAGCAGTGAGTGGGGGGTGAGCATGGAATTGGGGGTGGGAGTTATGGGTTGGTGGGGATGGTGGGTCAGGTCTGCATTGGGGCTTGTTAATCCTCCGCCTCCCAGGGCTCAGACAGCTTTGTCCTCCCCAGGCTGGATCTGAGCAATTGCTCCTTGTCCGCGCCCTGTGCGGGGTTCCAGGCTGCCAGCACTGCTGCTGTCATGTGAGTCGAACCTGGCCGCAGGGGGCCTGGAGTTCTCCCTGCCTGCCCCTCCTCCCAGGGAGAGGCTGGGTGGCAGCCCCTGGGCAGTAAGCCACACACCTCCCGGGGGGCGGGGAGGGGGGGCCCGCTGCTCCGCCTGTGGGCCTTCCACCTCCTGCCCCCACCCTCCCCCACGGGCCGCTGGAGCATAGTGAGCGGGACTTGGCTCCCCAGAGCCTGTTCTGCTCACTGGCCCCTCACCTGGCTGGGGAGCGGCCCAGCTCCCAGCCCTTCCCTGGGGTCCCCCAGCCAAGCCCCTGCTGGAATAGCTCTGGCCTCCCCTGCCCAGCTGGATGCTTGGGCCTCTCTGCGCCTTCCTGTGGGAGCTGTGCCTGGGGGGGTAGGGGGGGATTATGCTTCCTTGCCCTCTGCCACTATGGCATGTCCCTGCAGCAGCACCCCCCCCCCCCAAGCCTCAGCATCAGGTCCACTGACTGGGGGGGCACAGGGGGCAGCTGCCTTGGGGCTGGAGATTCGAAAGGGCTCCCACATGGCTTGCTCTGGCTGGGGGAGGCAACACCCCAGCCCTGCTCCTTCCGCCTCAGGCTCTGCTCTTTTTGGGGGTGCGGAGCCAGGCACCCCCACACACCTTGCCCAGGGCCCTGGCAATTCTGTCAGCCTTCAGAGGGCAGTGGACTGCTGGGGGGAACCTCTGCGGAATGGGGGGTGGCTGGGGCCTCTGCTTGCCCAGCCCTTGTCACAGCTGCACCCCTGAGCCCAGAGGGTCCCGTTGTGCTGCGCAGGCTGACAGGCCCAGGCAGGGCGGAGCCTGGCCCAAGGGGTCTCACTCTGGCAGTGGCAGGGCAGGAGCAGCACCCTGGAGCCCGGCGAGGGGAGGGGAGGGGAGGGGATGTGCTGGTGCCAGGCGGGGCAGGCCCTGGGTGCAGTGGGGGCCAAGGGGTTAATGCCATGAGGTCTGTCTGTTTGCAGTGACCTGACAGGGAATCCGCTGCAGGAGAGCATCCCCAACACCACCTTCCGGGGCTTCACCAGGCTGCAGAGCATGTGAGTGCTGGGCCGGCCTGCAGCCGGGCTGCCCTGCTTGGGGGCAGGGGGAGGACGGCTCAGTGGGGACACTAGGGCGACCCTGCATGTGAGGGGCAGATCTCTTCCCCCAGACACCTGGGGCTCCTTGTGGGACTTACCTCCTGGGTCCTGGTGGGGTCTCCAGTGTGGGGCAGCCCCCACCCGCATGTAAGCCCTTGGCTGGCCCTACCCCAACTCTGACTCCCTCTTGGCCAGATCCCTGCCCGTGGCCCTGGAGTGCCCTGGAGGGAGCGTGGCCTGGGACAACATCACCACCCGTGGGGACAGCCGGACCTGCCAGGGTCAGAGGAACCCCTGCAACAGCTCGGGGCAGCTCGGTACGGTGCTCAGTACGGGGTTGGGAAGATGCTGGGGGGAGGGGCTCTGTGACGACCCCCCCCGGCCCCAGGCTGAGAAGAGCCCATGGCAGCGACACTAGGAGGCACAGGGGTAGGATCCCAGGCAGGTGTCCCTCCATCTCCCCTCCCACTATGTGCAACGCAACAACATGCAAGGGAAAGCCAGGCTGCCCTGGCTCTCGCTGACCCTCCTGGGCCCTGCTGCCCTGGTTCTAATGTCACCCCAGCCACCACTCTGGGGCTTCCATCATGCCCACTCTCCCCACCTTCCAGCCCAGGCCTGGGGCTGCTGCGGCAACCCCGATGGGCCTGTTCTCCCTCCCAGTCCCCTGAGGCAGGCTGCTGGGCGGGCAGGAGTGGGGCCCCGGCTGTCGAATGCTGCGGCTGGAGGGCCTCAGCCCAGCCCCACTTCCAATCCTGTCTCCTGTCTGGTCCTACCAGCCTATTTGTGCCCAGAGAGCTCCCTGTGCGCCCCGGACGGGCCCGGCCTCTTCCAGTGCCTGTGCGCCGGCAGCGCCCATGGCTACAAGTGTCTGCGCGAGGTGAGCTGGGTGCTTGGCCGTGGGGTGGGGTAGGGGCTGGGCTCAGTACAGGCCTCTGCAGGAGCCTCTGGCACTCCCTGAGATCATCCTCACGGCCGGGGGCTCAGGCCACGGCAGCTGCGGGGCCTCTCCTGCCTGCCTGGGGAACACTGGCCATGGCGGCTGCTTCTGGCTGGTGTGCCAGGATCCAAGTGAGCATGGCACAAGCTGCAGTGCAAGGCTGTGATACCTCCTCTCTGGGGTGCCTCCCAGGCCTGGGGCAGCGTTCTGGGCTGCCGGCTCCCTGGAGCCAAAGGGTGGGGTCAGACTCAGACATCCCCTGCTTCTCACCTGCTGGCTTCACTTTGCAGGGCGCCTTCCCCATGCTGCTCTTCTATGGGACCCTGGGGGCTGTGACCACGAGCCTGGCCCTGCTGGCCTGGGGCACCCAGCGCCGGAAAGCCAAGTCCTCCTGACCTCTCCTGGACCGTGGGGAGAAGGGTGCAGCCTGGAGACTGGACAGGGGCCCTTTCCTGGGGCTTGCCCAGCTACAGGACTCGCTGTGCTGCCACGGCCCAGCTCCCTGGGCACCACTGCCAAGGGGCTCCAAGAGACGGGGGAGTAGCGCCCTGGAACAGTCTGGCTGCCTGCGTCCCATTATTCTCCACCAGCAGGGGAGACCCAACTCCCCCAGCCCTAGGCCTTGCCTGGGCCCACTCCAGGGTCCACCACAAGGCAAGTACCTGCAGTGAGCTCTGGGGAGCTGCACATCGCACCCCTCATGGAACCTCTGCCTGGGGCCAGCTCCCTGCACACACATCTCGTGGCTGCTGGCCTGCAAGGTCCTTGGTGCACTGGAGGCTTCTAGCTCTGACCCCCCTCTCCCCCCAAGTTATGGGCCTGGGGCTACACCCCCTGCCTGGGCACAGGCTCTGGCAGGAGCCGGTCAGTGGGCCGGACCCCTGGGTCTCACTCTTCCCCTGGGGTGAGCTATGAGACTGGGCCTCTCCCCTGCCAGCCCCTTGCTTCCCTCCCCCTCCATGAGCTCCAGGCAAAGAGCCCAGCTGGGACAGAATCCAAGGGAGACTTGCACCATTGTGGGGAGCAGCACTCTTTTCCCCCCCCCCGGTGTCTGCGGGCACCAGCCAGCGTGGGCAGGTGTATCTGGCATGGCCCAGGCAGCCCTGGGGCACTGAGGATTAGAGGCCAACCACACTGTAGGGAACCCCATTTCTGGGGTGCGTCTACCTCCCTTCCTTCAGCAGTTCCCCCTGGGAGAGCTGGGCCTAGCTCCTAGCCCCATCTTCGTCCTCAGCTGCCCTGCTGTGGGGCAGGACAATCCCCAGTTGCTGGAGCTGAGCTAGGTCAATTTCAGCCACTTTCTTGGTCATTTCATCTGCCCCGGCCAGGCAGGTCAGTGGTAGGACACTAGGTGGCTGGAACTGTCACTCAGGGAGGTGAAGACCCCTCAGCCCAGAATGTCTGGGGTGGGGCCAGCACTAGGGCAGGGGGTTAGTTGCCCATCACCAAATGAAAAATCCCCTTTTTGACCCCAGAAAGAAGGCACTTGGACTTCCTGCATAAGGGCCACCCCCAAGCGTTTTCACCACATGAGAGCGAGGGAAAAAAAGGAGAACGACACTCTCTGTGCTAGCTGACCTCTGTCTCAGGCAGGTGCACACCAACCTCGTGTTACCTTCCAGGGCCCGAGAATCAAATCATTGCCTTAGAAAAGGTGATTTTATTAACGAAATAGAAAGGTATCTACAGTGAAGCAGACTTGGCTGCTAGGTGTTTTGGAGCAAAGAGCAATTTATAAACAGAGAAATGTGGAGCTGGCCCAGGGACATTTAACCAAACAACAAAACAAAGAAAATAACCTGATTGTGTCTAAATAGATATTCCCTGTCTACTCCCATCTGTGCTTCAAGGTCCAGTCTGTTTCCATGCCCCATATTCTTTGTAGGCATGGTAGCTCTGCCTGATTCAGTTCATCTTGTTCCCCCAGCTCCTGGCTTAAACTCACACAATGAAAACAGCAGGCAGGTGTATCTTCCAATTCAGATCTCAATACCTCCTCCCAGTGGTTCTCTGGGCTCCTGCTAACACCCCCTAGTACCTGAGTTTAACCCTTTAGTCACTGAATGCTGGACAGCAATCCTCCTAGCTATCACAGCACCAGAGTGCCTGCCTATGGAGCTGGAAAGCCTCCCTGTGCCCATGGATGTGCTGCAGGGGCCCAGCGAGCCACGGGGAGCCCAGCTGATGCCCACTGTACCTGGAGTGGTGCCACCAGATACTACCTTTTGCCCGGGAAGCAGGACAAAGACAGGAGGAGTTTGGATAGGGGGCTGGGATCTGGCTGCTGAGAGTGGAATAGTTTGGCCCCCTCACTCCAAGCTGGGCTGTTCCTGTGCTGAGAAGTCTGCTCTGCGCCATGTCCCTGTAAACTAATAAACCTTCTGCACTCCCTGCTGGCTGAGAGTCCCCTGTGGCTGCAGGTGGGGGTGCAGGGCCTGGACACTCCCCCACACTGGTAACAAAAGTCAGGCCACAGAGCTAGGCCAGACGGGCTGCATCAGCATGGCTGGGAGACCTAGGTCCAGCAACATTAGGCCTGGGGTTTCCATGTGTTAAGCTGTTCCCCACTCTGGCATGAATGCAGAAGTGCGGTCCACAAGAGCACTCCAAAACCTTGCCTCTACAGGCTCTGGTACAAACATTTCCCCCCACAAAATCCTAATACCCAGATCTTTGGGGACCCACTGCTACCACCCAAGTAATCCCAAGAAAATCAGGGAAGAGCTCATGGGGGAATTCCCCTCCCTAATGTAAAACTCTTCCCCCCCCGCCCAATCTCTGTTTTGCTTGCAGTTGGGAAAAATGGAATCCACAGGCAACAATAGACTCTGCCCTTGTAACTAGGCACTGTGTCTTAAGGAGACAACAATTAACCAATACCGGTTAATAAGAAACCCCCCAATCTTTTATTATCAAAACAAAACTACTCTTGCAAGCATAGTAGATGGGCTAGATGGAAAGAGCCACTGTTTGCTATGGATATTCAGGGAAAGTCCCTGGGCTGTAATCCTTAGTTACAAAAGATAAAAACAATTAGCCAGCTCAGACATGATTTCCAAACCCCCAAAGAAGGAAAACAACCTCTGATGGACTAGCTGAACTTTTCCCTACTCACACATTTCAAGAAGTCTGTTCTTGGAGAGAGAACAGACTTAATAGCTTGGAGAAACTGCTCTGATCTCAAAGAAGAGAGATAAAACCCATCTTTTCCAGTTTGATATTTCTACCTGCAGTGTTATTGGCTGATTGCCCAACACCTTGGCTAGGTACGAGTTGGCCCCTTAGTCACCAGGTGCTGATCAGCACTCTGGGTTATGACACCATGCAACTGGTTGAGAATGGGATACTGCCCTGAGCTGAGAGAAGGCTGGTGGCACTTCTGGGCATCTCCTTGCAGGAGAAATAACGGTAGTTCGAATGAGGCGCTTTAATTCGAACTACCTAGTCCGTGCCATGTGTAGCCGCAGGCAGGTAGTTCGAATTATGGGGCATTTAAAAATGGCGGCGCCTGGGAACATGCAAATGAAGCCCGGGATATTTAAATCCCGGGCTTCATTTGCAAATTCGAATGCCTACATTAGCCACTCTGGTTCGAACTAGGGTGGCTAGTGTCAACATACCCTCACAAACCAGTCACACCGAGCACTTCATCTGCCAATTGGGCCAGCAGGAAGCCTCACAACCAAAACCCCTCAGGTACCCCAGCTCTCCCTGTGTCACAATCAGCCCCAGGCCTGCACACAGGTGAGGGGTTGTAGAACCCAATCTCACCTACCCCAAATGGGTTCTTCTGATCCCAAAGAACCAGCCACAAATTCCCAGTCAATTTACACTTTAGATCTTACCCGCAAGGTCACACTGAGCCAATCCTTTAGAATCTAAAATCTAAAGGTTTATTAATAAAAGAAAGAAAAGGTTGAGAGTAAGGTTGTTAAGGAGAATACATTACATGCACCAATCACCAAGTTCTTGATGCAGGCTCTGAGCAAAGATGTTACAAACTGCTAGCTTAAAAGTCTCTGGTGCACATCCTGTGTCAGGATGGGTCAGCAATCCTTCCTGGCTCTCTGTTCCTCGCAAGGCTGCATCTAGGATCGGTAGCAGAATTGAAGACAAGATGGTGTCCACCTTATGACACTTTATATCCATTCCTGGTACCTTCCAAGCTGGAGCGGGTCACATGGCCAAGTGACCTATTCCTGTGTACCCTGCCAGCAACCATTAGATACTGGCTGGTTTGCAGGTTTCCAGGTGCATTCCTCAGGTGTGTATGGGCCACCTTGAGAGCCATTGTCCTTGGGGCCCTGCTAATTAGAATAATCATTAACTGAACCCTTGATCTGGAGTAAGGGTTATTTCAAGAGAAGGGTTTTTTATCGAAATAACCCTGTGGGGACCGAGTTTGATGTCCCAAAATAGCGCTATTGCGGAAAAGCGGCTGTCCATGATTATGCAGATGAATATGCAGATGAAGCATGGGATATTTAAATCCCCGCTTCATTTGCAATCTCAGATGTCTACATCTGCATTACTCCCTTGAAGGAGGAATCAAGTGTAGACATACCCAAAGAAAGCAGGCAAGGATTCTTATACAATTCACATTTCAACACCATATGCCCATTGGTTCTCTGGCTCCCTGCCAACACCTTTGCTAGCTACCTGAGTTTAACTCCTTGGCTACCTCCCCCATCCATTACACTCCCCCCTCCTCAAATCACAACCAGTGTTGCCAGCCCTGCTGGCCCCAGAACAAGGCAGTCAACCCTGCCCTGTGGCCGAGGTCTCAGCTCAGTGACACAGGCCCAGCCCCACTAGAATCCAGAGCACCCTGGATGCTGCCTCTCCCCCACCACATGCACATGGCTCAGACCATCCAGATGGCAGCACCAACCTTAAGGGTACAAGCCAGTTCTGGTCCTGGGCTCCCTAGTGACCCTTCCCACGCCAGCCTGTGTAACCACCACTGGGCAGATTTGAAGCTGATTATAGGAGCTTCTACCTTCTGAGCTAAAAGCCAGCCGGCTCCTAGCCCATGCTGTAGCGGACTCTTGATCTTAGCTGTTGCTGTGGTCTAAGTGCCACTGCATGGGTCAGTGAACTACAGTAGGTGTGTGGGTTACACCTGCACTGTCTGTCTGAGCACCAGGGCCCAGCCCTGGGCATGGAGTGGGCTCATTGGCATGGCCCGGGCACTGGTCTATTGAGCCTGGCCTGCCCCTTCCCCACAGGGCACCAACCCCTGCATCAGGTCGTGAGTGTCCCAGGGGAGAGCGAAGGCCGTAAGGCACAGCCGAGACCACTTAGAGCTGCAGGCTGCTCCCTCCAATAGAAGCTGAGAGTTTGGCTGGGGTCAGTTCCAATTGGCCAGTTGTTTTTGGCCAATAGGAGCTGAGGACTGCGTTGCGGGTGGGGAGATTAAACACAGCCTCTCCCGCCCTCGAGAGCAGTGAGCTGCTGGGCTGTGCTTTAAACCCCCCGGCCTCCCCTCAACCCCAGCCTGCCAAGGTTACTTGGCGCCTAACTCCCTTGGGTGCCCCTCAGAGCAAGGTGCCTGAATACCTCTGAAGCTCTGGGCTTTGGGGCCATGCTTTGTTCCTTCCTGGAGTTAAGTGATGTGCCGTCTGGGCCTCCCCATCAGCTGAGTGTGACTTCTATGTGGCTACAGCCTGGATCAGCCTGGGGAGCAGGTGATGGGCATAGGGCATCCATCAAGAACTTCCCTTGCAGCAGAGAGCCCTGGGTCATAGGATGGGCTATGGAGGTACTGCTCAGAGGGGCAAATAGCTCAGAACCTGGGCCACTTTCAGCCCAAGCCTGGCGTCCTTCACTATAAGATACCACACCAGTCACATAGAGCACTTTTGCTGCCACATCGGACAGCAAGACGTAACAACAGCAACCCACTTAGACACTCCATTGTTCCCTGTGCCATAACCAGCACCAGCACTTACACAGGGGAGAGCTTATAAACCAATCTCACCAACCACAAACAGCTTCTCCAAATTCCAAAGGATCAGCCACAGTCCCAGAGCAATTTATACATCAGACATGACCCCAAAGAGCTTGCTGGGCCAGTCCTTTAGCATCTGACATCAAAAGGTTTATTAACAAAAGAAAGAAAAGACCGAGAGTAGAATTGTTAAAGAAGCCACATGACACACGCCAATCACAGTGTTCCTGGTGCAGGCTTGTAATGCAAGTATGACAAGCTGCTGTCTTAAAAGTTTCTGCCATACATCTTTCATTAGGATGGGTCATCAGTCCTTTGGGGCCCTTAGTTCACTGCCAAGCTGCTCCTGAAGTCGTGAGCTGGAGGGAAGCCAAATGGAGGAACCTTCTGGGGCCTTTTTACACCCTTGCTATTCACTTGACAACCCACCTTCCATGAGAGGTGGGGGAGGCCTGCTGATGTCTCTCAGAAGCAAATATTTGAAATCCCAGTCCTTGGCCAAGACTCAGAACATCACACACACACAATCGTACAGGCTGTGAGCAGTATCAACAGAACTGGATGCAATAGTGTTCAGCAGGATCACATCCAAATCCAACAACGTGCCCCAGGGATAGAAACAGGGTGTGGAGAGGAACAAAACATAACAGTGGTATTGGCAAGTGTCACCTCTCCCGACCCAGCCCAGAGCAGCTGGCTCATGTCTCGTAGGCGGTGGCCCAGGTGTGTCTGAGGAGGGAACTGAACGAGGAGAGGGTAGAGGCGCTGTGGACAGGCTGGGGAAGGCGAGCCGAGCGGAAGGGGGAGTGTGGAGAAATGCGTTAGAGAAGTGGACCAATGGAGTTTGCCGTCACTTCGTGGCGGAGGTGCAGGGCCATGCGATGAGACACACGAGTGCACAGGCAGGGAGAGAACAGTGTAAATGGTTCCGAGTTCCCCTTCGCATTCTCTTACAGAGCTGGGGGACTGGTGTCAGGGAGTTTTGTTTCAGAACGGGTTAATTGTTCTAGCTCGTTAAGTGTCATGTGACGGCGGCGTCTGGGTCAGTAACTGAACAAGCGCACTGGGGCGTGACCCTTGGCCCAGGGATCCATGCTGGATCTCCTCAGGCGCTGGCCGCCACAGACCGGTCGGAACCGGATTTTCCCGCCAAGCGGCCGCGAAGGTTCCGTCCCCTCAGGGCTGCGCCGCCTCAGCCTCGGGGCCGTGCGCCCTAGTGGCAGCAGGCGGGTCCCTCTGCTCTGCCCCCGGCAGCGAGGGGCAGCCCCAGCCGCGCCCGCAGGGGGGTTAGAAGGGGATTTTACCATCCCCACACACACAGCCTGCCCGTACTGACACCAGCCTGCGACTCCCCTTCACCCCCCAGTGCGGGACAGGACATTGTGGGACTCCCCAGTGCTCCCCCAAGGGCCTAAATCAGCCTGAGGGGAGCAGGTCCTGGGCCCCTCCCCCAGCGCCACGGCCAGTCCTCAGGAGAGAAAGGGCCCTGCATTTAGGGGCCATTAGGTTAAAACAACCAATCCAGTAGATATCTACACCTCTGGGCTCATCTGCTGGGGCTTCCATTACCCTGGGATCTGGGATGAGCATCCCAAGATTGGGCTCTTGCGGCTCAGTCTCTGTCCCATTGTTTTCATTCTGCTTGCCCATGTGTGCCAGGCCACTGGCTGCGAGGGAGCGGGTGGGGCTGGTGAGCTGTCTGCTGGCGGGCCGTTAGCCGGGTGGGATCTGTTGGTAGAGGAAGCGTGTGTCCGTGGGGGTCGGTCCCTTCCAGAAGGGTGGCTTTGTAAACTTGGCCTCGGGTGGTTCTGCACACGCTCCGTGGGACCTGCCGGGCCTCACGTTGCTGCAGATGTTGGGGAAGGTTTGCTGGAGGCGTGTTAGCACCCACTGGAGAACTGCAACTCTGCCCCTTGGTGGGGACGGTGTCCTGGGTCTGGAGGCCTGTGTGGGGAACCCTCAGGGCTGGCAGATACTTTCAGCCTAGCTTGCGAAAGCCCAGTTGTGTCCCCCACACTGTCACGTCACCCCTAGGGGCCTGATTCTGCCCTACAGCCAAGTGAGGAGGCCAAACTCCTGCCCTGCCCAGTGTGGATGCTGCTGGTTGCACTCTCAGAAACACTGGTGCCTAGTGAGGTTGGGGCTCGGCCGCCACTAGGCAGGGCTCTGGGAGCCCCGGGGGGGCCAGATGTGGGGAGGGCGGGGCCCAGAGTGGCAGTTGGGCGTGTGAGTCCCTCATGAGCCTGGCCCCCAGAGGTGGGCGGAGCTGGGACGTGAGCTCGTGGGGAAGGACTCACAGCTGGGAAGGGCTGGCGGGGCTGTGGGATCCTTATGGCTGCTCGGGAAAGCCAGGCCCATTCTCCTCACAGTCTTTAAGGGCAGAAGGGACCATTGCGATCTTCCCTCTAATCTGCTTCACTCACTCCCCCTTGGACCCTCCTGGGTCAGACCATCCACTGCCTGGTTTTCGCATAAGCTGATTGCATGAGGTTCCTTGGGCTCCTGACCTCAGTAGTTCCCAGGCGTGAGCAGCTCCTGGCAACAGCCCGAAGGCCCAAGGGCCCCCCATTCAGCCCCCTCCCCGCTATGAGGCAGGGAGCAGCTCACCACTAGGGTGCCTGTACCAGGCAGTTCTCCCAACCCCTGATGTGCCACCTTTCGCCTGCTCCCCTGGCCCTTTGGTCACTGGCCAAAGCCACGTGTGAGAAATTCCCTGCTCAGTTCATATCACTCGACACGGCTCTTCTCACTGAATGAGCGAGCCTCTGTGTCTCTAGCCTGCCTCCGGCCCTCCGAGAGCCCAAGGGCTGAGGTCACAAAGCACTTGTGAGCTGGGGCCACAGCCTGGGACAGAGCCCCCTTCTGCTCCCACAGCGGCCTTGCTCCAGTCCTGGTCTGCAGGAACCAAGTACTGCAGGCTCGATGAAGATGTGGAAACCAGGCACAGTGGCCTGGGGTCGACACTGCAGGGGGCCTTGAGCATGCAGCCTCAGGTCTTGAGATCTCTGCTTTCGAGGGCACCGCCCTGACTCCAGAGGGCCAGTCCTCACACCAAGCTTCCTCTCAGCCCTGGGTGTCTTCCTTCCCCTGAGTCCCATGGCTGCTCAGATGCCTCCATTTGGAGGCCTTCCCATCTCCTGCTCTTTGGCTCAGGGGCCTCCCTTCCCATCTCCCCCAAGCCTCCCTCCAGTCTTGTGTCTCCCATTGTGAGTCCCCAGACCTGGTGACTAGGGGGTTAACTCTATACCTAGCAAGGTATGGAGTGGTCAGTCAATAACAATGCAGGTAGGAATTTCAAACTGGAAAAGTGGGGTTTTCTCTCCTTTCTTTGTTTGAGATGGAAAGCCATGTAGTGAGGGAGACAGGAGACACTTCTCTCTCCAAGGAAGGATTTCTTACAAGGTGTAAGTAGAGAAAAGTTTAGCTAGTCCATCAGGATTTGTTTTCCTTTTTTGGGGATTTGGAAATAATGTCTGAGTTGTTAACAGTGTTTTTTTTCTTTTTTAACTAAGCTTTTAGCTCAGAGACTTTCCCTGAGTGTCTATATATCAATTGGTGGCTGTTTCCATCTAGCCACTTTACTATGCTTGCAACTGTAATTTTGTTTTGATAAAAAGAACAAACGTTTCTTTCTACTTTGCCTGTATTGGTTGATCGTTGTGTCCTGGAAGGTCTGTGTGTATCTGCATGCCTGACGGAGGGGTCAGTTACCACAGACTGCAGCTTGGTTTTCCCTTTTCTTTTTCAAGCTCTTTTGGGGAAGGAGAACTTGGGGTACCCCAGGGTTGTTTTTGAGTGTCCACCCCTACTTGTGGGTTCAAAAGCACTTGATGGTGGCAGCGGATTCCCCACAAACTGGGTATTAGAATTGGGGATGGAGACTCTTTTTGTACCAGGGGCTGCAGAGGCAAGGTTTTAGAGTGCTCTTGCGGGCCCCCAACTTCTGCATTCCTTGTGCCAGAGTGGGGATCAGCCCTGACACCCTCCCACACACCCCAGGAAAGCCCTGCCTTTATCTACCAGTATGTGTCTCTTCTGAACCTTGTCCAAACCAAGGGCTCCCTGGAGTCCCCAGGATGCCACCCTCTCAAATACACGTCTCTGGAGCATTTTACCCCCACATTCCCACCACCTTTGGGTGTCTAGCACCAGGGCAGTTTGTGAAAACTTGGGGCGTTACCCTCCTTGAAACATCTTTGGCTTTTATTTACAAGTGGGACCAAAAAAAACCGAAGTAAAACAACTAATCTAATGATGTAAAACTACTACTCTAGTCAGGTTACGTAACTAATCTAAGTAAAACAACTAATCCACGCGGGGCAGGCCCGCAGGTGGGTATGTTAGCAGGGTGGGATGGGTTGGTAGCGCGCATGCACGCTCTTGGCAGTCTGTCACTTCCAGAAGGGCAGCTTTGTAGACTTTGCCTTGGGTGGCTCTGCATGTGCGCTATGGGACGTGCTGGGCCTCATGTTGCTCCATAGCTTGAAGGTTTGCTGGAGGCGTGTGAGGACCTGCTGGAGAACAGGAACTCTGCTCCTTGGTGGGGATGGTGTCCTGGGTCTGCAGGCCTGTGAGGGGAACCCTCAGAGCTGCCAGATGCTTTCAGCCTAGCTTGCAAAAGCCCAGTTGTGTCACGTGACCCCTAGGGGCCTGATTCTGCTTTATAGCTAAGTGAGGAGGCCAAACTCCTGCCCTGCCCAGTGTGGATGCTGCCAGTTGCACTCTCAGAAACACTGCTGCCCAGTGAGGTTGGTACTCGGCTGCCGCTAGGCAGGGCTCTGGGAGCCCCAGAGAGGCCTGATGCTGGGAAGGCAGGGCCCTGAGTGGCATTTGGGTGTGTGAGTCCTTTGTGAGCCTGGCCCCCAGAGGTGGGAGGAGCTGGGACGTGTGGGGAAGGACTCACAGCTGGGAAGGGCTGGCGGAGCTGTGGGATCCGTATGGCTGCTTGCGAAAGCCAGGCCCATTCTACTCTGAGTTTGTGTCTCTTCTGAGCCTTGTCCAAACCAAGGTCCCCTGCAGTCCCCAGGTTGCCACCCTCTCATACACACATCTCTGGGGCATTTCTCCTCCACATTCCCCACCACCTTTGGATGTCTAGCATCAGAGCAGTTTCTGAAAACGTAGAGGCTTTACATTCCATCAGACAGCATTGGCTTTTATTTATATCTGTGGCCAAAACAAAATGAGGTAGAGCAACTAATCCAGTCTTCTTCTTATTTCGAATGTCATGTTCAACGCTGTATTTCCTCGTCAAAGTTGGACGTCCAAACTCTCCAGGCAGCAAACAGCATCACTGGTTAGATTGTGGAGATCCTCCAGTGAGCCAATACATTTTTGTGTTGGGCATTCCGCAACAATGTGGTGCATAGTTTGCATACTGCCACAATCACCAAGTGGAGAGGGCAACAAATTCCTCTTATGCAGTAGATAACGGCACCTGCCCTGACCTGTCCTAAACCCATTTAGAGCACACCACAGTCTCTGGGGAAGAGTGAAACCTTTCTGCTCAGTGATGGGATCTGGCACAAGATGTTTGTTTGGGATGTCTACTTGCTGCCATTCAGCTCACCATAGTTTCTAACTAATCCAGTAGGTATCTACACCCCAGGCTCAACTGCTGGGGCTTCCTTTCATCTTGGAATTTGGGGATAAGCATCCCAAGGTTGGCCTCTTCTGGATCAATCTCTCTGCCCCATTGTTCTCATTCTGCTCGGCCCATGCAAGCCAGGTCTGCTGGCCGAAGGGAGCTGATGAGCTCTGTCTGCTGGCAGGAGGAGTGAACCTTCGTCCGCCTCAAGGCATGTTTCCAGTGTCTGCTGACTTGCCTCATGGGGGAGCACAACATCCCTGAGGTGGTCGTGGCATGTTTTATCCTCCACAACACAGTGGAGAGGAAGGGGGAGGCATTCCTACCAGGGTTGGGGGAAGACGCCAGTCGCGCAGGGAGACCCTTTGAGCAGCCGTGGACAGCTGTATCTGCGAGGCCCATCAGGGTGGGGTGCGCATCCAGGAGTCCCTGAGGGAGAGGTTCTCTCAAGGACCCTAGTAACTCTCCCAGGGCCTCCTCTCTAGGGGCCTCTGGCTTGCAGTCCTATCCCTTCCCTATCACATCTCCTCCCTTCACCCTTTCCCTGACCTCCCAATACACACACCTGTCTGGTTTTCAAAAACTGAAGTCTGTATTTATGAAACATTCTGAAAAGGTGGGCAGGGGGGCTCATAACTGGGACAGGGAAGGGGGTGGCTTGCTGTGCCACCTCGGGTGTGGGGACCTTGTTGGAGTTGCAGTCAGGTGTGCCCAGGGAGCACAGGAGTGTGGACAAGATGTGGGGGAGGGGGCTGGAGTGGGGTCAGTGTGGGCAGGAAGGCCAGGGGGAGGGGCCATAGGCATCACTTGGGGAGGGGGCAGAGGCATAGCAGAGGTGCAGGCAGATGGGCATAGCATAGGGGGGCAGAAGAGTGGAAGCCAGGAGCGGCATTAGGCGGGTGTGCTGACAGGCAGGTTATGACAGCACACATGTTGTCCACTGCTGCATCAACTGTTCCCATGCATGGTCCCGCCACTCCAAGTCCGCGCTGACCTTGTGTGCCAGGGTCTGGCGGATGTCACACAGGACACTGACGTGCTGGCGCATAAGCTGTTCTTGGACCCTGGCATGCCTTCGAGTCCCCCGGGCTCTGGCGGATGGCTGTGGTGGAGTGGATTGGCCCAGCTGTGGAGAACACACAGAGGGAGAGGCGGTCAGTTATCCCTGTAGACACTGTCCCTGAGGCCGTGTCCTCCTCTGTGAGAAGCGACCAACAGTCCACATCCCAGAGGAGAGGGATGTCCCGGGAGCAAGGCCATGTGTGGATTGCACAGCGGGCCATACCACACAGACGTGCCCAGAGGACTGTGTTGCTCACTTCCCCCTTACCCCAGTCCATGGACAAGCAGCCAAGGGAAGGGTCCGGCCACAGTGGGATCCCCTCATGGGTGGCAGAGGAGCTGGGAGCAGCCTGGGCCTTTCTGGGGGTCTCACACACAGATGCAGTTAGCAGCGCTGTCTACGGGTGTGTGCTAGGTGCAGCTCTCCTCGGTCTGTGTGGGGTCATGCCTGAGCCCTTGTGGCTAGCCTGCTTTTAGCCATGGTGGTTCCCTGCCCCATGGCAGGACATGTGTGGTTTCCCCTGAGCCTGCCAGCAGGATCCTAGACGTGCTCAGGGGCTGCCTGCTATGTACATGCACTGCACAGTAATGCTGCACATGGTTGCATGTGCATGGACTGCAGCACAATGTCCAGCCTGAGCAACACTTGTCCCCACCTCACCCACCCTGTGTGTGTGACAGTGAGACCACTCACCAGAAGTCTCCTGGGAGGCCTGGAAGACGTCCTGGCTCACAGGCACCAGCTCCAGGGAGAGGGTCATGGTGGCCGTCTCCTCTTCCGCGGACTCTGGCTGGCCATGGCCCTTCAAAGGGAGGCACAAAGAGGGGTGGGCCTTCTGTATACTGTGTCCATCATGGGGCTTAACAATGTGGCCCATCATCCTAGTATCTGGGCATCTTCCTCAAAGTCTCTAGCACCTCTGACACCTCTCCTGCATGTCAGTGAGTTGAGGATCAGATCTCTGTGGGGAGCTTGTGGTTTGGGGGCAGTTTGATTTGTTGGCAGATTTTATGGATTTCCCCTTTTCCTCTGATATATGAAGAGCAGAATAATGTTTTTAAGTTGTTTTTCCCACTGCTTCTTTGCAGTGGAAAATCTTGTCTAACTGGAAGTCTCTGGGGACCACATGAGACTGAAAGGTGAGTGACTAGGAGGGGAGGCATCTTTAGTCAGATTGGAGCTAAATGGATGGAAAAAAACGTAATCTGGACCAATGTCCAGCCAAAACTTGTGAGAATCATAGAACACTGGAATTGGAAGGGACCTTGAGAGTCCAGTCCCCTGCCCTCATGGTGGGACCAAGCAATGTCTAGACCAGTGTTTTTCAAACAGTAGTATGAGTACCTTTAGGGGTACTTTCAAGAAGTCTGGGGAATATATCAACACGACTGAAATCTGGAGAAAACTGAATTTGTTGTAAGTTTTACAGCATTTTATTATTTTTGTACTTCTTACACCCAAAACTTTCATCACTTGCCTGGCTATGATTAAGTTGTATAAACAAATGTGTTACACGATTTTTTTTCTCCCATTGCATCTGAAAACTGTAGGTACTGAGGAGTACTTTAAAAAAAAGGAGTCCTTTATAAAAGTAGGCTGAGAAACACTGGTCTAGACCATCCCAGACAGATGTCTGTCTAACCTGCTTTTCAATATCTCCAGAGATGGAGGTTCCACAACCTCCCTAGGCAACTTATTCCAGTGTTTAACCACCCTGACAGGATGTTTTTCTGAGGCTACATCTAGACTACAGAGTTCGGTATCCCAGAAAATCTCTGCTGCATCCAGGTAGAACATGTCTGCTCTCCTGCTTTTTTTTTTTTTTTTTTTGCTGAAGAACAGACGTGCTCTTTCAGAAGCCCTGAATTCCTCCTTCCACAAGGAAGAAGGGTTCTTTGGAAAGAGGAGATTTTCCAAAATTTGGCCCAGTGTAGATGGGCCAAATTTCAGAAAAGCCTCTTCCAACAAAACTATCAGGAAAAGGTACACAAATTACGGAGTACGTTGTAGTCAAGACATAATAGCCAACCTAAACCTCTCTTGCTGGGATTTAAGCCCATGGCCTCTGAGGATAGGACAAGAGGCATAGTAGAACAATTTTTCCTCGTGCCTTCTTTAGACATCCTCTTAGATACCTAAAAACCGCTATCAGGTCCCCTCTCAGTCTTCTCCTTTCCAAGCCCAGTTCTTTCAGTCTTCCCTCAGGGCTCATGTTCTCTAGACCAGTGGTCTCCAACCTTTTTAAGCACAAGATCACTTTTTTAATTTAAGTGCAACCTAGGATCTACCTCAGACTCAAATACCCTTTCCCCACCTCCTTCCCACCCCTTCTCTGAGGCTCCGCACTGCTTACTCCATCCTCTCTCCCTCCCCCATCCTCCCTCCCTTTCACTAGGACAGACTCTGGTTTTGGGGATTTGGAGTGTGAGGGGGCTCTGAGCTGAGCCTGGGGCAGGAGTTGGCGTGCAGGAGGGGGTTCAGGGTACAGGCTCTGTAAGGGAGTTTGGGTCCAGGGGGTTCAGGACTAGGACAGGCATGTGGGGTGTGTGTGTGGGGGGGGGGTTCAAGACTGGGGCAGGGGATCGGAGCTGGCTCCAGCTGGACACTACTTATCTCAGGTGACTCCTGGGTGGTGGGGCAGTGGGGCTAAGGCAGGCTCACCCCTGCCCTGGTCCTGCACCACACTCCAAAGCAGCTAACAAACTCCCTCCATCCCAAGCCCTGTTGTACGCCCGCCCTCCGTTCTGTGGAGATAGAACACAGGGTGGGAGAGGGGGCACCCTGACATCAGCGCCCCCTCCGCTTCCTTCCCTGCTCTGCACATCAAGCAGGGGCCCCCCAGGGAGGGGCAGCTCCAAGGCAATGGACACAGATGCATAGCAGTGTGGGGAGGGGCAACTGAAGTGCTGCGCTTGATAGCCTCTTGACCAGACCAATCAAGATCACCTGTCAAAAGCTCCAAGATCTACCAGTAGATCCTGATCGACTGGTTGGTGACCACTGCTCCAGACCTTTCATCATTCTTGTTGCTCTTCCCTAGATCTCCAATTTCTCCACATCTTTCTTGAAATGTGGTGCTGTCATGGGGCAAACTCACCACCATGGCACCACCAATGGGTTGCTCTGGGAATTAGCTTGTTCACTCACTCAACATCTCCTTCTAGCTGGTGTCTCCCCGTGTTTCTCTTTGTCCATGGCATCCTTGTCAGAACACTGCCCCCTGGCAGTGCCCACTCCAGTCTCTCTGCACTCCCTTTGGGGTGGGGGGGTTTATTCAACTGCACACGCCAGGGTCCTCCCCTCCTCAGGGGCCCCTAGTTCTTCTCCCAGGGAAAACCCAGTTCCCCTGTACCCATCTTGCCTCAGTGACCCACTGACAGTCTTCATCTAGCCCCTGCCTCAGGGGGCAAACTGCAGTCTGGAATGGTCACTCATCACTGGCAAAGGGGTGTGGACCTGCTGCCCCTGCCTACCATGGCTGCCTCTCTACAGCCCTAGTAGCCTGAGGCTTTGCTTGGCCAGAGCTTTCCAACGCTGCCTGCCTTTCCCCAGCCCTGCTCTACCTCCAGGAAGCCAACTGCTTCCCTGGCAGTCACATGGACCGATGGGGGATGGAGTTTGCTGTTGCTTCACAGCAGAGGGGCAGGGCCATACGATGGGAGACAAGAGTGCACAGGAAGAGAGAGAAGCGTGTAAATGGTTCAGATCGCAAAGTGGTTTGTACTGGCTCATCTGCAGGGGAGGGAAGGCCGAGTTCCCCTTCACATTCTCTTACGGAGCTGGGGGACTGGTGTCAGGGAGTTTTGTTTCAGAACGAGTTAATTGTTCTACCTCGTTAAGTGTCATGTGACGGCGGCGTCTGGGTCAGTAACTGAACAAGCGCACTGGGCGTGACCCTTGGCCCAGGGATCCATGCTGGATCTCCTCAGGCGCTGGCCGCCACAGACCGGTCGGAACCGGATTTTCCCGCCAAGCGGCCGCGAAGGTTCCGTCCCCTCAGGGCTGCGCCGCCTCAGCCTCGGGGCCGTGCGCCCTAGTGGCAGCAGGCGGGTCCCTCTGCTCTGCCCCCGGCAGCGAGGGGCAGCCCCAGCCGCGCCCGCAGGGGGGTTAGAAGGGGATTTTACCATCCCCACACACACAGCCTGCCCGTACTGACACCAGCCTGCGACTCCCCTTCACCCCGCAGTGCGGGACAGGACATTGTGGGACTCCCCAGTGCTCCCCCAAGGGCCTAAATCAGCCTGAGGGGAGCAGGTCCTGGGCCCTCCCCCAGCGCCACGGCCAGTCCTCAGGAGAGAAAGGGCCCTGCACTTAGGGGCCATTAGGTTAAAACAACCAATCCAGTCGGTATCTACACCTCTGGGCTCATCTGCTGGGGCTTCCATTACCCTGGGATCTGGGATGAGCATCCCAAGATTGGGCTCTTGCGGCTCAGTCTCTGTCCCATTGTTTTCATTCTGCTTGCCCATGTGTGCCAGGCCACTGGCTGCGAGGGAGCGGGTGGGGCTGGTGAGCTGTCTGCTGGCGGGCCGTTAGCCGGGTGGGATCCGTTGGTAGAGGAAGCGTGTGTCCGTGGGGGTCGGTCCCTTCCAGAAGGGTGGCTTGGTAAACTTGGCCTCGGGTGGTTCTGCACACGCTCCGTGGGACCTGCCGGGCCTCACGTTGCTGCAGATGTTGGGGAAGGTTTGCTGGAGGCGTGTTAGCACCCCCTGGAGAACTGCAACTCTGCCCCTTGGTGGGGACGGTGTCCTGGGTCTGGAGGCCTGTGTGGGGAACCCTCAGGGCTGGCAGATACTTTCAGCCTAGCTTGCGAAAGCCCAGTTGTGTCCCCCACACTGTCACGTCACCCCTAGGGGCCTGATTCTGCCCTACAGCCAAGTGAGGAGGCCAAACTCCTGCCCTGCCCAGTGTGGATGCTGCTGGTTGCACTCTCAGAAACACTGGTGCCTAGTGAGGTTGGGGCTCGGCCGCCACTAGGCAGGGCTCTGGGAGCCCCGGGGGGGCCAGATGTGGGGAGGGCGGGGCCCAGAGTGGCAGTTGGGCGTGTGAGTCCCTCATGAGCCTGGCCCCCAGAGGTGGGCGGAGCTGGGACGTGAGCTCGTGGGGAAGGACTCACAGCTGGGAAGGGCTGGCGGGGCTGTGGGATCCTTATGGCTGCTCGGGAAAGCCAGGCCCATTCTCCTCACAGTCTTTAAGGGCAGAAGGGACCATTGCGATCTTCCCTCTAATCTGCTTCACTCACTCCCCCTTGGATCCTCCTGGGTCTTTCACGCTGGGGCAGACCATCCAGTGCCTGGTTTTCGCATAAGCTGATTGCATGAGGTGCCTTGGGCTCCTGACCTCAGTTGTTCCCAGGCGTGAGCAGGTCTGTCTATGTGTATCTGCATGCCTGACTGAGGGGTCAGCTACCACAGACTGCAGCTTGGTTTTTCTTTTTCAAGCTCTTTTGGGGGAAAGCACTTGGGTACCCGTGGGGTTGTTTTTGAGTCTCTTTCCCTGTTCTGGGTTCAGAAGCACTTGATGGTGGCACTGGTTTCCCTAAAATCTGGGTATTAGGATAAGGGGTCCTTGTTTGTACCAGAGCCTGCAGAGGCAAGGTTTTAGAGTACTCTTGTGGGCCCTCAAGTTCTGCATTCATTGTGCCAGAGTGGGGAACAGCCCTCATACCGCCCCCCCTTTGGCCCAGGAAAGCCCTGCCCTTTATCTACCACGATGTGTCTCTTCTGAGCCTTGTCCAAATAAAGGGTTCCCTGGAGTCCCCGGGTTGTTACCCTGTCATGGGCACATCTCTGGGGCATTCCCCCCCCCCGCTCCCACACACACATATTCCCTACCACCTTTGGGTGTCTTAGCACCAGGGCAGTTTGTGAAAACTTAGAGGCGTTACCCTCTGTACCGGGTTGCCTTACTCCGGGTTTCTTCCTGACCCGGTGCACCCGGGCCCTGTTCTGCAGGCCCAGGGGCTGGAACACTGTTCCACAGGCCTGAGGCCGAATCACTGTGGCTCCTCTTCGAGTCCGGGAGCTATGAGGAAGGGGGCGAGGTAGGGGAACCTGGGCCCTCCCTCTCCTCCGGGCCCCAGCCCAGGGCCCTATCAGTGGTGGGTGGTTCCCACCACTGGCTCAGCGGAGAGTGTGCTGTTCCCCGCCCTGGGCTGCTTCCTACTCCATCCCCCTGGCTACCACAGACCTCACCGTCATGTTTAGGTCCTGCACTGGTGGCTGGGTTGGTTGGTCCTGTGGCAATTGCACGTGCGGCAACAGCAGCAAAGTTAGCTGGAAGTCATGGCTGGTGAGGCAGTAGAGATCGTCTTGAGGGCTGTGTCGTCGGCTCTGGCAGCAGGAGCTATGGCTCTAGTGCTCTGGCTGGAGCTCCTTCCCGAGGTCGGCCCTAAATGAGCTGCACTGCAGGCTTTTATACCTGGGCTGCACTGGGAGCATGCCCAGCAGAAGCACGGGGGAGGGGCGTATTCCACCCCATAGGCGTGCTCTACTCCCCTTGTTCAGTGCGCGGTTGGCATGCCCCATCACAACCTCCTTGAAACATCTTTGGCTTTTATTTACACGTGTGGCCAAAACGAAATGATGTAAAACAACTAATCTAGTGAGGTATAACTACTACTCCAGTTAGGTTAAAGCAACTAATCTAGGTAAAACAACTAATCCATGTGTGCCAGGCCTGCTGGCCATGAGGGAGCTGGTGGGGCTAGTGAGCTGTCTGCTGGTGGGCATGTTAGCTGTGTGGGATCCATTGGTAGGGGGAGTGTGCGCCCTTGGGCATCCGTCCCTTCCAGAAGGGCAGCTTTGTACACTTCACCTTGGGTGGTTCTGCACGTGTGCTATGGGGTATGCCAGGCCTCACGTTGCTCCATAGCTTGAAGGTTTGCTTGAGGTGAGGGAGGACCCGTTGGAGAACAGTAACTCTGTTCCTCGGCAGGGAGGGCGTCCTCAGTCTGGAGGCCTGTGGCGGGGACTTGGGGGGGAACCCTCGGGGTTGCCTGGTGTTTTCAGCTCAGCTTGTGAAAGGTTGGTTGTGCTTGTTGGCATGGACATCATCGCTCAGTGTTTGCTGGGAGCCTTTCTCCCCTTCTCGTCCTGCAATCAGCTTCTGCTGGTGGGAAGGAGCCACCCCACCGGCATGCCAGGGCTGGACGATGCGCATGCGTCTCCCAGAGCCCTGTGCTGGGGAACCCCAGGGGATCTTGTGGGTGAGTCAGCACCTGCCAAGCCATCGAGTCTCTTCTCTCGCTGCTCGCCACACTTCTGGCAGACTCGGGTGGTGGGCTGGTCCCTGCAGACCTTAGGAGGCACCGTCCCATTGAGCCCAGGTGGAGCCGCCGTGTCCCAGAAACCAAGCAACTCCCCAGAGACGTGAGTCTCCTGTGGTTCCTGACTCTGCATCGCTCTGGGGTGTGGGCCCACCGAGTGCCCCACGGAGACGTAGTCTGCCCCAGGGCTGGTGCTGCTCAGCATCTGCATCAGGCGCTTGAGCTGCAGGTGGTATGTGACCTGCCTGGCGACCAGCGCGTTGATGATGGAGCTTGTGCGCTGCCCAGAGCCTGCTGCCTCGAGGGCAACCTCACGGTCTTGGCTCCTGAGCAGAGCTGCACCATCTTGGCCTGCCAATTCCCCTGGCCTCAGGCCTTCTCTGGAGACCCCCTTCCTGTCCCTGTGAAGCTCCAGCTTCTCCCTGCTCCCTGCAGCGCTGTTCTTGCTCTGGTGAATATGGAGTGTTGCCACAAGCATCTGCTCTGTCCTTCCAGGCCTGTCAAGGCTGATTCCCCACTCTGGCATGATGAATGCAAAAGTGGGGGCTCGCAAATGTACCCCCAAACCTTATCTCTCCAGGTTTTGGTATAAAACTTCCCCCCAAAATCCTAAAAACCTAGATGCTGGGGATAAAATCTGCTACCACCACCCAAGTAATGGTAAGAAAACTAGGAAGAGGTCACTTGGGAAATCTCAGACCTAAGGTAAAACCAGGACACAAAAATTAACCAATACTAGGTTAATAAAAAAGAAAGAACTTTTATTATCACCATAATACTTTTGTTACAAGCATAGTTGGATTGGCTAGATGATAAGAGCCACCAATTAATAAACTCATGGGGAATTTTCCCATGGGAACAAAACTTAGTTGCAAAAGAGAGGAAAATCCATTTCTAAATGCACAGACATCAGATTCCCATTCCCAAACCATAAAACAATAAAACCTAATGGATTTATCTAGACTTTGCCCTACTTACAGACGGTGAAGAGTCTTTTCTTGGAGAGAGACATGTTGTCTGTCCCCCTCAGTATCTGGAGAGAGACTGCCTCAGAGACAAAGGAGGGAAAAACCCCAAAATTCCTTTGTCTCAGTTTGAAATCCCTATCTGCTTTTCTATTGGCTGACTGCTACCTGGCGAGGTAAAATTAACCCTTTAGTCTCCAGGTTACAGCCCATCCCTCATGAGCATGACAGGGCCCTAGAGGGGGCAATGTGGAAGCGGCCCCTGCCAGCAGGTCACAGGGCCCAGGGCTCGCCCGGCTGCCTGCTGTGCCATCGTTCCTGCTCGTCTTCATGGTGGCGTCTTGCCCTGGCTTTGGGAGGTGTTCGGAGCTAGAGGAGCTGGCGCTTTGCCTCTCCCTCTGCCACGCTGGGCGATGGGCTGGGGGTTCCTCCCCTCTCGCTGTCCCTGCATACCGGTGGGAATAAGAGTGGGCCAGTTGCTGCCTTGTGTCTGTGGACAGGGCATGTGCGTCCCCCATCCACCTCTCATCAGGGGCCTTAGGATGCCAGTGACTGGACTGAGCCTTCCTGGAAGGCGGCAGTAACGGCAAGAGATACGCTGCCACCGTGCAGAGGAGAGAACTGGGCTCCATGTCCCGGGGCGGGTGCTGTGAATTCCCTCATTGAATCCTGCACCCTCCGGGGCAGCCCCCATCTTTGCTGCACCTGCATCTTGGTGATGTGGAACTCCAGCTGCTTCTTAGCATCACTACCCAGGAAGTGCAGCTTATCGAGGCTGGGAACCACATCAACCCGGGGTCTTGAGGCGCATGGCTTGGGCACTGGGGCCCGGCTAGCCCCCCGGGCCTTCCACGGGGAATCTGGCCTCCCCCCACTCCTGCTGCAGCTTCTGCCGCTTTATGTGCCTCCTTCCCCTTGTCCAGCAGGAAATCAATTTCTGACTCACCAAACTCCGGGCCAGCTCTCTGGGCTGACATGGGAGGCAGCTTTGCCAGGAGCTCTGGGTCCTTGGGGGCAGCCCCCCTCACATGACTAGCTGCACTGGTTTTACAGGGAGGCTGACAGGTGGGATGGATCCTGCCCCCTTGCTGGGAATGTAACTGCCCTGCTCTTCCCCGGCTCTCCAGGAGGCTGGGGTGGGCTGGCTGGGATGGTCTCTCGGACACGCAACATTTCTGTGCAAGTCACTCACCACCCGCGGAAGTGCCGTCCTTTGGGTCTCCAAGCCATTCTGAGCAATGTGGCCCTGCAACTTGGCCACCACCGTGGGCACACGCTTGGCCAGGCTGGTGTCAGGGGCTGGCACAACCCCAGAGGTCTGTGGGTTTGGGGATCCTGTGGGGCCAATACATGACTCTCCATTCCCTTGGGTGCGCTGGTGCCCAGACTCGGGTTGCGGAGGCGGGGGGAGCTGTACTGGAAATCCACGGGTGGGCGGAGCTGGGAGTAATTCCCATGGCTGCTCAGTGTCCCGCTCACCCAGCACTGGCTGCAGGGGCAGCCCTAGACTAGCTGCCAGCAACTGGCACCCTAGGTGAACCATGCAATCAGCACCCCCACCTCCAAACCCCTCAACGATATTGTGCCACCATTTGGCGTTCCATTTAACTTGGCACCCTAGGTGACCACCTAGTCCGCCTATATGGATGGGCCGCCCCTGACTGGCAGCCCTGGGGAGGGGGGTTGTGGCGCTGGAGGCAGAAGAGGCCTGGGGAGTTTCAGGGGGGCTGGGAAGTCCTGGTCTAGCTGGATTCTCTTTGTGCACACAGGACAGTCCAGCTCCTCCCATTCAGCACTGGGAGGAGGGGCACGCTGCTCGGGTCAAACGTCTCCCTGGGGTGTCCCTCTGGCAGGGGCCGAGCAGGGCGGCTGGGGGTCACCTGGGCCAGTGGCTCTGTGTCTGGGGGGGCGGTGTTCCTAGCTGGCTTGGCAGGTGCTTCTGGCGGTTGTTGGAGTACGAAGTCTGGGCCCAACCCATGGGCTGCTCTGGCCAGTCTTGTTGGCTCGGGACAGGAGGCCTGGAGGGAGGCTGGGTTTGGGTGGGACGCGAGGGGCCTTCCTGGCCCACGGAAGACACGGTCTCCCCCACATGGCAGAGGGACTCTGACCCACTCTGGGAGCGGTCGCGCAGGGGAACGTAGCTGGGACTGCAGGAGAAGGAGGAGCTGGATTCTGAGGAAGAAGAGGAGAACAAGCTCCCGGCAAACGACCTCGCGCTGGGCCTGTGTGAGAGAGCAGACAGGGACAGAGGGGAGTGGCTTGCTGGGCGAAGGGGCTCAGGTACAACCCCAGTGTAGTGCCATGTGTATGGTGCCCCCCCACACACGCTGCCACGCGGCATCAGCGGGATTATGAAGCACTGAGAGGGGAAATGGCAGCACTGGATCCAGAACCCCTTCCCTGCAAGCACATGTCCAGCCCCTAGCACACGGGGCCCGAGCTTGGCTGGGGCTTTGTGCTAGTCTAACAGAAAGATTAGCTACTCAAAAATGTGTGTGTGTGTGTGTGTGTGTGTGAGAAACAGACCCACACACCCATCCACACCCACTGGAAAATTGTCCTCCTCTAGTGGCTGATGCTTTGGATGATGACAACCTACTACTGCTACCAGTTAGTGGAATTTCTCTTTTTGCTCCATTGGGGAAGGGCTGTACTATGGGCCTGAACGTACCAGGTTGAACCCAGCTGATGACCCATGGTTGGGGCGTGTCATGGGATGCGCCGCTCTGCCTGGTCACCCCAGGGATTCACTGGCGAGGTCAGTGCCCCTCCCACTGTCACACGCCATCACGTCCCTCTCTTGGGGCTGCAGCTCCTCTCTCATTCAATGGCCTCCTCCTGACTCCTCTCCCTGGCGCGGCCACTCGCTGTTTCCCCTCTTCCCCAGGGCAGCCCTTTGGCTCCTTGTCTCCCCTCTGGTGCCATGGCAGGTTCCTCTCTCACTGCCCTGCTGGACCCTGCTACAAGCTCAGTGGCTGGCAGGGGAACCCAGGGCCCCCCTCGACCGCTCATTCCAGGCCAGGGACTCTCCACCCAGCAGTTCTGGGCTGCCTGGCCCAGCCATCACTGCTCCATCCCTGGACTGTTCCTACTGCTTTACTACTGCTGGCAGGGGGCAGGTAGCCCCCCTGAGTCTCCTGCAGCCACGTGCACAGACTGTCCCTCTCCTGCCCGGTGTCTCCCACCACGAGGGGCAGGTTCCCTTTCTCCTCCACTGCCTCCCTCAGCTGCTGCTGCGGGGATGCCAGGGCTGGCCCAGGCTTTTGCAAGGCCTCCCTGCTGCTGCCTCACTGAATCCCCCAGTGCCCTCTCTCCCAGGGTTTGAGTCCCCCCATCTCATGGTTCAACTCAGGGTCAATTCCTGCCTCCTTGGGGCCTCTCTGCTCCCCACAGCTCACCTACTTTGTCTTTCCCCACAGCACCTCCTGCCTCACTATGGGCTTCTCTTTCTCGCCTGGGTCTTTCTTTCTGGGCATGGGGGGGAGGGCATTGCATTTCAGATGGCCCCTAACATCCCTGTCATGGGTCCCTGGCCTGGGAAGCCAAAGCCTTTTAGGGGCTTTTCCCTGCTGTTTTAGCATCCTGGGGTGTCTGGTTTTCCCTGCCCCCTCCTTTCTGCATTCACTCCCCTCCCCCGCCCGCAGCAGCCCCCGAGTCTGGCACCCCCCGTGCATCGTCTTACGGTATCAGATCTTCACCCAGGTACCTGGTCATGTCCTGTATCGTCTCCTCCACGAGCCGGAGGCTGTGAGCCAGGGTGAGCTTCTCCAGCGGCACGTGGCGGCTGGGGACAGAGAGAGCAGAGCGCTGAGTGCAGGCCCAGCTGCAGGCCCTCGCTTACCCAGGGGCGGCTCTGAAAGTCTCCCTTCCCCTTCCCCATGGAGGTAGAGTCATGCCTGGCTGATGCTGGTGAGCTGGACTGGCAGGTGAGCCTGGCCTAGTGCTGACACGTACCCTGCTGGCAGCATAAAGGATAAAGGCCTACAACCGCTACCAAGTAATGGAGACAACTCTCCAGGTGGCGGGGCTTTGTGCTGCTGGGATGCGGCTCTAGGTTTGAAATGCTGCTGGGAAGGGGCGTTACACAAAGCTGCCCTGTCCCTTTTCACACCGAACAGTCTGGGGCCTCTCCCTGCCCACTGTACCAGAAAGGCCTCTCCGCCGTACGTCCCTGGTGTGCACGGGGCTGCTCCCACAAGGCATAAGATGGTTCACTCCAGTCCACACAATCTCCTCAACCCATCAGCTGCATGATGCCCTAGGAAGGGGATGAACCACTGCGCAAACATGGGGGGCAGGGACTGGAGATGGCGGCTCTTGGGAATGAACTGCATGATTTGTGAAGAGAATAACTGCTCGCCTGGCCCATCGGTCAGGGCCGGAGAGGGGCTGGGTGGGGCTGCAGGAGGCCAGTCTAGAGGAGGGGCCTGGCGCAGGCAGGCTTTTTGTGGGGCCTTGCTCACCATGTCTCTGGGGATTGACAAGCCCCCTTCAGCTTTTCCTCACAGCATCCGGATGCTGCCAGAAGTGAGATATAAAGAGACGATGAGCTGCCTGGAGTCCTGGCTCTCCTGAGCCCTGTGGTCCAGGGCGGCCTATGATTGGAGCCCAGCCAGTGTCCCGGAGCCACTCCAGGCATGGAGGGACCAGACCTGCTCTGTGTGGCATGGGGCCCGAGTCGGCCACAATAGCTGCGGGGCTGGGGGCTTACCCTTCAGTGCCTGTTGGTGTCTGTGCCTCATCCTCCTTGGCCGGGCCTGCCACATGCAGAGATAAAGCATCCGGTTCACGAGAGAGCTCGGTGAGGCTGGGCGGGCAGTGAGCTCTGCACCAGGGGAGAGCCACGTGGCCCTGGGGAGTGGTCCCTAGTGGGAAGTGCTGCACCAGGGGACAGCATGGCAGGTGTGCAGTCAACACAGGGCACCCAGCACAACTGCAGGGGCTGTCCCGGACACAATACAGGGCTTGGAGAAGCAGCCACTGAGGGTGCCCAGCCTGCGGCATTTCTAAGGGTACGGCTACACTAGCTCGTTAGTTCGAGCTAGGTAGGGTAATGAGGGCAAGCTGAGTTGCAAATAAAGCCCGGAATTTAAATATCCCGGGCTTCATTTGCATGTTCCCGGGCGCCGCCATTTTTAAATCTCCCTTAGTCCGAACTCCGTGCCCACGGCTACACATGGCACGGACTCGGTAGTTCGAATTAAAGATCCTAATTCGAACTACCATTACTCCTCATTTTTCTCCCTCCTCTTTGTGACACCTTCTTAACTACCGGTAAACCGCAAGCCTGTCCCCTCTCAGTCTTCTCCTTTCCAAACTAAAGTAGCCCAATTCTTTCAGTCTTCTTTCATAGCTCATGTTCTCTAGACCTTTCATCATTCTTATTATTCTTCTCTGGACCTTCTCCAATTTCTCCACATCTTTCTTGAAATGCAGTGCCCAGAACTGGACACAAGACTCCAGCTGAGGCCTAATCAGCACAGAGCACAGTGGAAGAATGACTTCTCATGTCTGGCTCACAACATTCCTGTTCATGCTGACCAGAATCAGGTTTGCTTTTTTTGCAAGTGTCACACTTTGAATACTGCGGAGAGATGCGGTTGCACCAGATCAGAAAAGATCTATTGGCGCTGGAAAAGGTTCTGGAAAGGGCAACAACAATGATGAGGGGTATGGAACAGCTCCCGTATGAGGAGAGAGAAATAAGACAGACATTTCTCAGCTTGGTAAAGAGATGCCTAAGGGAGGATAGGATAAAGGTCTGTAAAATCATGTCTGAGAAAGCCCACCTGACCAATCTGATTAGCTTCTATGATGAGGTAACTGGCTCTGTGGATGTGGGAAAGTCAGTGGATGTGATAGACCTTGACTTTAGCAAAGCTTTTGATACGGTCTCCCACAATATTCTTGCCAGCAAGTGAAGGAAGTATGGACTGGGTAAGTGGACTGTAGGGTGGATAGAAAGCTGGCACAACTTGTCGGGCCCAACAGGTAGTGATCAACGGTTTGATGTCTGGTTGATGGTTGGTTTCAAGTGGGCTGCCCCAAGGATTGGTTCTAGTGCCAGTTTTGTTTCTCATGTTTATTAATGACCTGGATGAGGGGATGGATTGCACCCTCAGCAAATTTGTGGATGACACTAAGCTTGGAGGAGAGGTAGATACACATTGGAGGGCAGGGATAGGGCCCAGAGTGTCCTAGACAGATTAGAGGATTGGGCCAAAAGAAATCTGATGAGGTTTAAAGACAAGTGCAGAGTCCTGCCCTTGGGATGGAAGAATCCCAAGCATTGTTAAAGGTTGGGGACCAACTGACTTAGCAGCTGTTCGGTAGAAAAGGACCTGGGGATTACAGTGGATGAGAAGCTGGAGATGAGTCACCAGGGCACCCTTGTAGCCAAGAAAGCTAATGACTTATTAGGATGCATTAGGAGGAGCATTGTCAGCAGTTCTAGAGAAGTGATTATTCCCCTTTATTTGGCTCTGGGGAGGCCACATCTGGAGTATTGTGTCCAGTTCTGGACCCCTCACTATAGAAACAATGTGGACACATTAGAGAGGGTTCAGCGGGGGGCAACTAAAATGTTTTGGGGGCTGGAGCACAGGACCTACAGGGAGAGGCTGCGGGATTTGTGCTTATTAAGTCTTCAGAAGAGAAGAGTGAGGAGGGATTTGACAGCAGCCTCCAACTCCCTGCAGGGGAGTTCCAAAGAGGCTGGAGAGAGACTGTTCTCAGTGGTGGCGGGTGGCAGAATAAGGTGCAATGGTCTCAAGTTGCGGGGTGGGGTGGGGGGAGTCTAGGTTGGATATTAGGTTACACTATTTCCCTAGGCGGGTGGGGAAGCACTGGGATGGGTTCCCTAGGGAGGGATGGAATCTCCATCCCTAGAGGTTTTTATGTCCTGTCTTGACACAGCCCTGGCTGGGATGATTGAGTTGGGGTTGGTCCTGCTTTGGGCAGGGGGGCTGGACTCGATGGCTCCTGAGGTCTCTTCCAGTTCTATGATTCTATGAAAAAGGAAGAGTTATTTGCTTCTTCTAGTATCATAAGAACTAGAGGCAGTAAGTTTAAAATTAACTTCACACAGCGCACAGTCAACCTGTGGAACTCCTTGTCAGAGGATGTTGTGAAGGCCAAATCTACTGCCTGTGATGTCATAATGCTGCTCAGTTCTCCAGTCTTCCGTGGAGTCTGCATGGACAGGCAGGGCAGATGTCACATGGTGAGCGGGCCCAGCCAGAGCCACCTGTGTTCAGGCAGAGAGGGGCTCCTGGGAGAGAGGAGTCAGGCAGCCATTCAGCCTTTCCCTCCCTCTGGGATGATTCAGTAACTTGCTCCAGGGGGCAGCTCGCCAGATCCATGACCAAAGTCCGACAGGAAGCGCCGCCTCTTCTCAGTTATTGACAGTTATTTCCCAGGCTTTCAGGGCACCCATCTGTCTGTTTCTAGGTGTCTTTGCAGATTCGGGGTTTGTACAGAGAAAAGGGCATGAAAAATCAACGGCAGTGATCAAAATGTGAGAACACGCCTGCCCCTGCCGGGTTCTTCACTGGCACCGAGTAGCCACCAGGTGTCACTGGTGAGTCAAGTCGCGTGTGAAGTGGGTTCAAGGGGTACAAGCTCAGGCTCCTGTGTATTTGTTAGTCTCTGAGGTGCCACAAGCCTGCTCCTGTTTACAGTTACAGACCAACCTGGCGACCCTCGGAGACATTTCCCTTGTTTCCCGTTGTGCGTGAGGCTGCTTTGCCCCTGGATATCACTTTGGCCCCACCAGAGCAAGAGCATGAAGCATTCGGAGGGACAGGGCCTACTTCGGGGAGGGCTTCCCAAACACATTTTCCGATATCTTCAGCATTGTGACCTGGGCCCCCAATGCAGGGATCATATGTTCTACTTTCACAGCCCTGTAGATATTGATTAGTCCCTAAGGGTGTGTCTACACTGCAGCATTTTTCCAGAATACCAGGTGTTATTCTGGAAGAACAATACTTGCGTCCACACTGCAGTTGTGTTGTTTTGACAAAAAGTCGAAAGTCTGGAGGGGATTTTCCAATGGCGGCAAACCTCTTTCTATGAGTAAAAAATGCATTTTCTGAGGTGGCCAATGTCCCTGGACCCAAGGAGGAACTTCCAGCTGCACCACACAGCACTCCCAGCCCTAGCTCTGAGCCCCCCTTCTTCCTCCCCCTATCCAGGTTCTGGGCCCCCCTCCTCCCCAGTTTCTTTTGTTATAAAAAATACAAGGATTTTGGTTGAGCAAACTGTTGTATTTATTGACTGTACAGGGAAGGGGGCAAAGGAGGGGTTGTTGTGGAAAAGGCATCGGGGGCGGGGGCAAGGCACTGGCTCCTAGGGGGGAGGCCCAGAGGAGAGTTACTGGGTCCTTGAGAGACAGTATCCCTCAGGGCCTCCCGGATGTGCACCCCCACCTGATGGGCCTGGCAGATGGCAGCTGTCCGCGGCTGCTCGAAGGCCCGTCCCTCCCAGCTGGCCTCTGTCCCCCATCCCAGAAGAAAGGCCTCCCCCTTGCTCTCCCCAATGCTGTGGAGAACACAACATGCAGAGATCCCCTCGGGGATGTTGTGCTCCCCCCACCGGAACCTCGCCTTCAAGCATCCGAAGAAGGGGTTACTTACCTTGTAACTGTTGTTCTTTGAGATGTGTTGCTCATGTCCATTCTACATAATCAGAATGGACATGAGCAAGCACTCGAAGAAGAAGGCATGTTCCACCTGGATGTGGGTTGTGCCCTGCTGGGCATAGGAACGGTCCCTGCTCGGGTGCAGGTGGACGGTGTAGGGCTTCATGAGCCATGGCATGAGGGGGCAGGCTGCATCCCCCATGATGCACAGCGGAATCTCCATGTCCCCGACCATGAGGTTGCGCTGGGGGGAGCTTGTGGTAGAAGCTGGAATTCCTGAAAATGCAGGTGTCATGCGCCCTGCCCGACCACCCAACACAAATGTCTATAAACTGTCTATGGTGGTCGACCAGGGCCTGCAGCACCATCGAAAAATAGCCCTGGTGGTTAGTGCACTGAGCTGTTTCCCATCCATCCAGCAACGTCTGAGCCACCTACAAGGCCGCGTAAAGCAGCCGCCTTCCCACCAGCAGATCTGAGAGCCGGACTCAGCTGTTCCTGGGCAGGGTGGGGCGGGACCTGCTGGGACCTACTTCCTTAAATGCCGACACAGATACGCCCTGGCAGCGGGGCTGAGAGACATGCCAGGCCCTGGGCACAGTGTGGAGCAGGCCTGTCCTGAGCCCCCAGAAGGAGTGAGACGGGGCAGCCAGCCCTACACTCTGCCCAGAGCACAGCGCCCACCGCCCCCGCCCTCAGCTCTGCCTGGAGCACAGCACCCCTCCCAGCCCTCAAATCTGACCAGACCACAGTGCCTCCCAGCCCTCAGCTCTGCCCAGACCACAGCGCCCTCCAGCCCTAAGCTCTGCCCAGACCACAGCGCCCTCCAGCCCTAAGCTCTGCCCGGACCACAGCCCCACCCTGAGGCCTCAGCTCTGCCCTGACCAGAGTGTCATCCCCACACACACACACCCCAGCCCACAAAGGGCAGCGACCGGGAGCTCCAGGCCCTTTTGTATCACTGACCCCAGGGCACCTGCCGCTTTTGCCCCTCCCTGGCGACCGGGGGCAGCCTGACTCATGGCCTAGCGTGACAAAGCCATTTCCTTGTCCCCAGGCCCTCAGTGTCAGAAATTGCACTGACGAATGCCCTGCCCCTGCCCGGCCCTGCCCCCAACAGGCCAACTCCTCTTCCAGGGCCCCAGTGGGGCACCTTGGGGGCCGGCCTGTGGCTCTGCAATTCACCAGGAAGTTAATTAACGAGCAGCCAGTGGCCATCCCCTCCCATGTCCCTGATGTTAAGAACGGCCAGACTGGGTCAGACCAAAGGTCCATCCAGCCCAGTGTCCTGTGTGCCAACAGCGGCCAATGCCAGGTGCCCCAGAAGGAGTGAACCAAACAGGTAATGGTCAAGTGATCTCCCTCCTGCCATCCATCTCCACCCTCTGACAGAGGCTAGGGACACCCTTCCTTACATCCTGGCTACTAGCCATTAATGGAGTTAACCTCCATGAATCTTCTAGTTCTCTTTTAAACCCAGTTATAGGGTATGTCTACACTACAGCGTTAATTCTAGGTATCTTAATTCGAAATAGTTAATTTGAATTAAGATTATTTGAATTAACGCATCTACACACAAAATGCATTTCGAATTAGCCTTTTGCTAGTTCGAAATACCGCGTCCACACTGCATGGACACTGATTCAGATTTAAGGCTGACCGGAACCAGGTATGGGGTAGGGCATCAGGTCAGGAGTGTCTATGTGTGGCTGTTGCCTGAGGCTATCTGAGGTTGTGCTTAAAGGGACACCCGCACCCCCCCTCCCCCAGGCAGCCGGTTCTCAGGTGTCCCTGCTTGCTTGCCTGCCTCGCTGAGGGACAGCAAAGCGTTTGTGTGCCTGCGTGCTCTGATTGCCCTCACTTGGGACACCACAGCACTCTGCAACATGGAGCCACAGCTGTCCCTGGGCACTTGGTGCTTCTTGTGGACGCGTTGCTATCAGCCTGGCTGCACTTTCTGCAGGCTGCCATCCGGGAGGTCCATCAGGGGACTGTCACTATCCAGGAGGCCCTGTGGGAGAGCGTCCACCCTGAGGAGCATGCAGAGCCTGCCTGGTCTGCCCCACTGGGGGCTTGTGCCTCATTCCTCCCTCGCGTCCTTCCACTTACCCCTCCTAACCCCCCTTCCTAATGTCAAATAAAAAAACAACACGTATTTTCAAAAATATAAACTCTCTTTATTTAACAAAACTTGGGGGGGATAAAACTCTGGGGAGACTGGGGAAAGGAGGCGGGAAAGAGGGTGGAAGGGGCACACCTGGGAGGAGGGAGCTGGAAGGGGGAAGCAAGGGGAAGAAGGGGGAGGGGCAGATCAGGACTCAGGGTTGAGGGTCTCGTCGGACCAACCTGATTTTCATGAGAACCTGCTCCTGGGTTCGCATGTGGCTTTGGTGGCCAGGCTGGCAGCTATCCTGCCAGAGACGGCTGTGTTCCCCTATCTAGTGCGGAGATCATGGAATTTGGGGGAATCTCGCCCCCCAAACCTGAGTAAGGTCCACCCTGATCTCCACCCTGGACCAGGAAGGTGCCTGCCTTCTCTGGGCCCTGGCAGGCTCCTGGGAGCTGGCAGACTGCTCCTGGGGAGCGGTGGAGGGCTGGCTGCCAGTGGCTTGCTGGCTTATGTTTTGGGGCCACTGGGTGAGGGGCAGTGACTGCTGGCTCCGGGCTGGCAGGCTTGGAGCTGGCACAGGCACTGTGGCCAGAGCCAACCCCTTTAAGGGCTCCGGGAAGAGTGGGGGGAGGAAGAGGAGTGTTCTTGGTTGAGGCTGGAGTGGTCACCAGCGCACCCTGGGAAGGCTGGAGGCCCCCTATTTTGAAATAAGTGTCTACACAGCACTTATTTCGAATTAGCTGTAGTGCCGGGCTGTGTCGGTGCCATTGGTGTTGCTAATTACGGTGCTGGTAACAGTGGCGGCCCCAGTGCTGGCGGCGCCTTGTGCACTGGTGCCGGTGTTCTAGGTGCCAATGCCGTCAGCACAGTCTTGGTGTGCATCCTCAGGGCCGTTGCCAGTGCCAACTCTGATCGTGGTGCTATATGCGGTGTAGGTGCCGGGTCACTCAATAGGACTGGGCTCGGGGCCGATATACTATGGCCCTTCTTTGCCTTGTCGGCATCATGGCTCGGTGGCATACCAGAGGTGCCAGGTCTGTATCCTACACTTACTCTCCTGGCAGGCGAAGGTTGAGCTGTGGAGGTCCTCTTATCAGAGGCACTCAAGATAGAGCAAGATTTGTGTGCCATAGGAGTCTCGTCAGCCGACGAGTCTGTGGCTGGCAGCTGTAATGCTTTGTTAAACAAAAGCATTTTGAGCCGCATTTCCCTATTTCGCCTGGCTCGTGTGGTTAACTTAGTGCAGTGCGTGCACTTCTCCTTTGAGTGGTATCCCCGTGGGTGCTCCACTCTGGGTGCTGGTGAATCCTCGCGCCGGCGACCAAAGACTTTTTCAGCAGTTTCCACTGCGCCGCATATGCACCGGAGCACCCCCTTGCGCCGTTGGAATGTGTTAGGTGCGCGCGCGCAGCACGGCTCCTCAGTTCCTTCTCTACCATCCTTGGCAGCAGACAGAGCCTCTTTTCCTCTCAACCTTTCTGAAAGAAACAGTTCAAAAACCCAGTTAATCCCTTTAGTTACCTCAGTATCCAAGTTATTTGACCCCTACCGCCTGCCCCAGCGTAAAGTTTAAGGAAAAAAAAAAGCTTTTCGTTGCGGCTTGCCACTTTCCCCTGTGCCTCATGGTGAGATCTCCTGGCTTTAAAAGGTGCGAGATGTGCCGGGATGTTATGACCATTTCTGACGGCCACTTCAAGTGTATAACGTGTCTGGGGAAATCACATCAGACACAAAAGTGCCCGCATTGCTTGAAACTCATGCCTAGGGTGTGCCGTGATTGGGCAAACAGATTGAAAACCCTCCTCTAGGAAAAGTCTCTTTGGCCACCGTGAGAGGACACAACAGCGTCTCCAAAACCAGCTTCTCAGAGCAAGGGTATGGATAAACCGCACCTCTCTGCCCCCACGGCATCGAAAACAGGCCTTTCTTCAACCCGTTTGCTATCCTCGGCACCGACGGTTGCACGGGTCAGCACTGCGGATAAGCCCAGCACGTCTGGTATGGCACCGTCCAAGACATCGGCACTACACAAGAAAGCCCACTTGGAGCCAAAACAAAATCCATCGGCACTGCCTGCAATAATGGCACCGGCTTCCCCTACGGCACCGGCTGCACACCACAAGGATTGCTTGGCACTAAGACACCAACTGCAAACGGCACCGATGTCTGCACCGAAGAAGCCCCACGCTGACATGCCTACACCTGATCAGTCAGCACTGGTGCCGCCACCAGCACCGAGCAAAACCCACACCTCAGCACCGACTCAAAGTGCACGCTACCGATCCCCAGTAAGGAGCTGCACATGAACAGCACCGATTTCGCTGGGCTCCTCCATCCAGTCAGTGTGCTCCCATAGGTTGTCAAATATCTCATGATCTCCGAACAAGGCGGGCACGGAACCTAGGAGTAGGTTTTCCTCCTAACACTCCAGTCCTGCTCACAGGCCTCCCTCTTGGCAACCCGGTGCTGTACAATACACATACCTACTTCCGCCACCACCATAGTATGCACAACAATATGGCTACCCACCACTGCCATATACTACTCGATGGCAACCATGGGAGCCACGCCCCAAGGGGAGCCACCATCGTGCCCCTTCTACCATCTCCAAACCACCACCGGCTTCTCCTCCTATCACCACTTACTTCGATTACAGAGCCTAATTCTCTAGCTCACTCCGAGGTACAGGTCTCCCTCTCAGAAGGGGAAGACAGATTCCCTCTGCACAATTCCTCATCCTCACCCAATGAGGCAGTCATGACTGAAACCGCACCATCTGGTGATGATTCAAGAAAATTCCAAGACCTCTTCAAAAGGGTGGCCTTAGTGCAAAAGCGAGACCTACAGGAGGAACAAGTGAAACAATACAAACTCTTACGCACACTACAGCCTCTCACTACCTCCCGAATAGCAATCTCTATGGATGAGGCTATAATGGACCCTGCAGATAACATCTGGCAGACTCCTGCATCTATTACCCCCACTAACAAGAATGCAGACCGCAAGTACTTCATCGCACCAAAAGACCTGGATTTCCTTTTCACCCATCCACCTCTAAACTCCTTAGTAGTAGATTCTGTTTGACATAAAGGAAGACAGCCTAACCTCAGGACCACTCCACAAGACAGAGACCATAAAAAAATTAACATCATAGGTCGCAAAGTCTATTCTTCCGCCACCTTGCTCTTTAGAGCAGCAAACTATACGGCAATGCTTGCTGACTACGACCGTGCCAACGACTCCAAACTGCAGGACCTGGTACACCACTTACCAGAACATAAGAGACCAACTCTCCTTAGCATAATGCATGAAGGCCACACCGTTTCCCGTACCGCCCTACAGTCCGCAATGGACATAGCAAACACCATGGCTCGTATTGTAGCATCTGCCGTTGTATTGCGCAGGATCTCATGGCTACGGGCTTCTGGAGTCCCGAGAGACATACAACAAAAAGTTTACCGTTCAGCAAGTCCAACCTCTTCGCTGCTAAGACAGACGAGATGTTGCATTCCATGAAGGACTCCCATACCACCCTCAGGACCCTGGGAATGTACACTACCCTGTTAAAAAGAACGAGGTAGTCAACTTACCAGAGATCCAGGGAGCCTTTCAGACAACAACCCCGGTACAATTTTCGTCAAAAACAAAGGTCACAATGTTGCAGACCTCAATGCCAGCAGCAACAACACTCCTCCAAGACCCACCCACCTGTAGCCAAACAACAAATTTGAAAAATATGTCGAGAGCCGAAAAGCCACCCCAATATCTCTTGCGCCCAGTCTCTCAGTTAAACCTTCCTTTCTGTGCTTTTTTCCATCAATGGACCCAAATCACATCAGACAAATGGGTCCTACAATTGATCCCACACAGTTATGCCATCCCCTTCGCCACATTGCCCCTTACCCATTCTCCCACCCCATCCCTCTTCAGGGACCCATCTCACGAAACCCTTCTCCATCAAGAGGTCTTGCACCTATTACAATTGGGTGCCATAGAACAAGTACCACCAGAATTCCAGGGTCGGGGTTTCTACTCAACTTACTTCCTAACCCAAAAAAAGAATGGAGGATGGTGACCTATACTGGACTTAAGAAGACTCAACAAATACATTGCTTACCACCACTTCAAGGTGGTAACTCTAGCAACAATCATGACCCACATTGGATCAAGGGGACTGGCTTTCAGCTCTCGACCTCCAGGATGCCTACTTCCACATCATGATCCATCTGGCATACAGATGCTTCTTATGATTCAAGGTGGGCACCCAACACTATCAATATCTAGTGCTCCCTTTTGGCCTTTCAACTGCCCCCAGAGTGTTTTCCAAAACTCTGGCAGTCGTAATGGCCTCACTGTGCTGTCAAGGAGTCATGATATTTCCATGTCTGGACGACTGCCTCATAAAAGGGTCATCCTTTCAGGAAACCAAGACTATGATTGACATTACCATGGACTCCCTGATCAACCTTGGATTCCACATAAACCATAAAAAGTCCACGTTACACCCAACCCGGAAGTTGGAGTTTATAGGGGCCCTCATAGATACAGTGGCAGCAAAGGCCACTCTGCCCGAACACAGATTCAACACCATATGCAATCTTATCACGAGTGCACAATCAGCTCCTACCATGATGGTACGCGAATGCCTCAAAATCCTCGGGCATATGGCTTCTACAACTTACGTAGTCAAGTTGGCCAGGCTCCACATGAGAGGCCTGCAGTCGTGGTTGGCCACAACCTACAAGCCCTTCAGGGATCAACTATCCAAACTAGTGACTATCCCACCACACATCCTCAATTCCCTGCAATGGTGGATAAATCCTCTAAACATGCTAGATGGCGTACCATTCCAATGGCCTTCCCCCATACTCACAATAATGACTGAAGCATCACTCATGGGTTGGGGAGTTCACCTAGGCACCATCACAGCCCAGGGCAAATGGTCCTTCATGGAACAAACTTTCCATATCAACCTTCTCGAATTATGAGCAGTCAGATATACATGTCAACACTTCCAACTGTACATAGCTCGCAAGTCCATTACTATAATGACAGACAACACCACTTGCATGTACTACATCAACTGGCAAGGAAGTACGTGGTCTCACTTCCTTTGCACGGAAGCCAGCAAATTATGGAACTGATGCCTGGCACATCAGGTTACCCCCATAGCTTCCTACTTTCCTGGAGTACTCAACGTCACGGCGGATGCCTTAAGCCGCACATTCCATGACCAACACGAATGGGAAATAGACAGGAATGCACTCGCTCCAGTTTTTCACCACTGGGGACAACTGGACATAGACCTCTTTTCCACAAAAAGCAACAGAAAGTGTCATCTCTATTGCTCCAGAGCAGCCTTAGGGCAGCACTCTGTTGGCGACGCTTTTTCTATCAGGTGGGACACCCCTCTCCTCTACGCCTTCCCTCCCTTTCCTCTCCTTCACAAGGTCCTCAACAAGATCAGGACAGATCAAGCTCGAGTCATACTAGTGGCACGGGCGTGGCCCAAGCAGATGTGGTATCCTTACCTCCGCAAGATGGCGACAATAGACCCGTATGCCTTCCCACTCCACCACGACCTCCTATCGCAGAACTACAGGAGGAATCTCCATCCTGAACTCCACAAGCTTCATCTTCACGCCTGGCTCCTTCACGGCTCCAGGATGCCAAAAATATCTGTTCAGAACTGATGAAAGAGATACTGATCAACAGTAGGAGACAATCCACCAGGAGAATATACCTCTATAAATGGAACAGATTTTCTCACTGGTTTAAAAGTTCATACACAATAGCCCCTGAATCTGCCCCCCTCCCCATCCTACTGGACTAGTTACTATCCCTGAAACAGTCAGGACTTGCTCTTAGTACCATCAAAGAACACGCGGCTGCCATAGCTGCATTTCATCACACTGAACAAGGGGTTTCCTTCCTCGCTAACCCGATAACCAAGAGAGTTCTTAAAGGGCTACAGAACACTTTCCCACCCGTCCGCCCAAAAGTTCCTGTCTGGGATCTCAACCACGTTCTCAAGAGCTTGACAAAGCCACCCTTCAAACCATTAGCGACCTGCTCTTGGTCTCATCTATCAATGAACGTGTCCTTCCTCGTTGCAATAACTTCCAGTAGAAGGGTGAGTGAACTCGCAGTGTTTACCAAGGACAGAGTTATACTCCGACCCCACCCGAAGTTCCTCCCCAAAGTCCCTTCACCTTTCCATGTAAATGAACCCATACACTTACCTGCCTTTTTTCCTAAGCCGCATGCCGATCCAGTGCAGGCCACATGGCACACTCTGGACATCCGCAGGGCACCTGCGTTAGGTTGATCGCACCAAACCCTGGCGAGCGTCCCCGAGACTTTTCTTGTCCTATGCAGAACGATCCAAGGGACAAGCAGTCTCATCTCAGAGGATTTCTAAATGGATCTCTTCCTGTATTTGAACATGCTATACGCTCTATGATAAAGACTTACCTGAAACCATCACAGCACATTCCACCAGGGCAATGTCTTCCACTACTGCCATCCTCAGCAACGTTCCTCTCCAGGACATCTGTAACGCTGCCACCTGGTCATCGGACCATACATTTGCACAGCATTACGCTTTCTCCTCTTCAATTGCATTTTCTATGGTGGTGGGACAAGCAGTATTATCCACAGTGACTAACACAGGGCTCCAAACCCACCTTTATGGGCCAACAACTGCTGTGTAGTCACCCAGAGTGGAGCACCCACGGGGACACCTCTTGAAGGAGAAGAAAGAGGGTATGTCTACACTAGCCCCCTAGTTTGAACTAGGGAGGCATTCGAAGTTGCAAATCAAGCCCGGGATTTAAATATCCTGCGCTTGATTTGCATCTTCCCGGCCGGTTGCCATTTTTGAAATTTACAAATCCGGACTAACTGCCTGCGTCTACGCGTGGCAGGGACCCGGTAGTTCGAAATAAAGCCCTAGTTCGAACTACCTGTTATTCCTCCTGGAATGAGGTTTAACAGGTAGTTCGAACTAGGGCTTTATTTCGAACTACCAGGTCCCTGCCTCGTGTAGACGTGGGCAGTTAGTCCGGACTTGTAAATTTAAAAAAAAAAAAAAAAAAAAATGGCGACCGGCCGGGAAGATGCAAATCAAGCGCGGGATATTTAAATCCCAGGCTTGATTTGCAACTTCGAATGCCTACATTAGCCTCCCTAGTTCGAACTAGGGGGCTAGTGTAGACATACCCAGAGTTACTCACCTTGTGCAGCAACGGTGGTTCATGGAGATGTGTCTCGGTCAGTAACTGAACAAGCGCACTGGGGCGTGACCCTTGGCCCAGGGATCCATGCTGGATCTCCTCAGGCGCTGGCCGCCACAGACCGGTCGGAACCGGATTTTCCCGCCAAGCGGCCGCGAAGGTTCCGTCCCCTCAGGGCTGCGCCGCCTCAGCCTCGGGGCCGTGCGCCCTAGTGGCAGCAGGCGGGTCCCTCTGCTCTGCCCCTGGCAGCGAGGGGCAGCCCCAGCCGCGCCCGCAGGGGGGTTAGAAGGGGATTTTACCATCCCCACACACACAGCCTGCCCGTACTGACACCAGCCTGCGACTCCCCTTCACCCCGCAGTGCGGGACAGGACACTGTGGGACTCCCCAGTGCTCCCCCAAGGGCCTAAATCAGCCTGAGGGGAGCAGGTCCTGGACCCTCCCCCAGCGCCACGGCCAGTCCTCAGGAGAGAAAGGGCCCTGCATTTAGGGGCTGGTCTTGCCATTTTAAAACACTGAGCCCAGGGGTGGGATTTAGTGGGTCTGGCTTCCAGCCCCCGTTTGTTGCTGTCACCATCTCCAGTTGGCTCGATGTTTGGTGTGTGTGTGTCGGGTTATTTATTTCCCCAGTTCTCCCTCACTTGTGGGGCTTCTCGCTGGCCAGCGCGGGGAACAGCAGTGCTCGGTGTGGCTGGTTTGGGCCGTATAGGGCGTTCCGCAGGCTTGGGCTGTCAGTAGCCCTGGCTCTGAGCAATTAGCCCTGATGTGACCCTCTCTACAGTGCCCAAACCCAGCTGATATGTTATAGGCTTCCCCTGGATCACGTGGTAGCAGCCGCTCCTGAGCCAGGGGCCAATGCAGGGTCAGACCGAGCAGGACATGTTTCAGATGGTTCAGTGACTCCAGAAGTGCCCATCCATGTTGGGCGGAGGAAGGGGGGGGGGTCAAGGGCAGGGCTCTGACATCTCGTCTTTCATAGCCCGGGACAGAGCCCCTCACCGCTGGGCCAAAGGCCGGGCAGTTCTCCCAACCCTCATGTGCCGCCTTTCACCTGCTCCCCTGGCCCTTTGGTCACTGGCCAAAGCAACGTGTGAGAAATTCCCTGCTCAGCTCAGGTCACTCAACACGGCTCTTCTCACTGAATGAGCCTCTTTGTTCCGAGCCTGCTTCTGACCCCCGAGAGCCTAAAGGCTGAGGTCACAAAGTGACCGCGGGGTGGGGACACTGAACGGCACCAGGCCTGATGTCCTGACACCTCCCAAAACCTGGTCTGCCGCCTGGCTCCCTGCCCAGTGACCGGGGAGCGACAGGCCCTGAGCAAGGGACTCTTGGGAGCCGGGGGTGGAGCAGACTCTGGGTTCAAATCCCCCACAGCGGATGGCAGAAGAATTGGAGCTGGGATCTGCCCCCTCTCAGGGAACTGCTCAGACCACTGGGCTCTGGGACACCTGACGGGGTCCCTCAGTCTCTCCCATTGATGCAGTCCCACAGTGGGGAAAACAATTAAAAATCCATTGGGGCAAGGGCCGGATGCTGGGGCTCCCACCTCTACGGCCTCCCCCCACACTGTCAGCTCGTGCCTAGAGGCCTGATCTGGCCCCACAGCTAAGTGAGGAGGCTAAAGTCCTGCGCTGCCTGGTGTGGATGCTACCAGGTTTGCACTCAGAAAAACTGGTGCCTAGTGGGCCTCTCCTGAGCAGCGACATGTGTCCAGTGAGGTTGGGGCTCGGCCGCCACTGGGAAGGGCTCCGGGTGCCCCAAAGGGTCTGATGCTGGGAGGGCGGGGCCCAGAGCAGCAGTTCAGTGCCCGTGTCCCTTGTGAGCCTGGCCCCCCGGAGGTAGGCAGAGCTGTGATGTGAGCTCATGGGGAAGAACTCACAGTTGGGAAGGGCTGGCGGAGCCGTGGGGTCCTTGGGAAAGCCAGGCCCATTCTCTCCCAGGCTTTAAGGGCAGAAGGGACCATTGCGATCTTCCCTCCGAGCTGCTTCGCTCACTCCCAACCCTGCATAGACCCCGGTCTGCCTTGGCCTTTCACGCTGGGGCAGACCAGCCAGTGCCTGCGTAAGCTTTTTGCATAAGCTGATTGCGTTAGGTTCCTGGGCCTCCTGACTTCAGTTGTTCCCAGGCGTGAGCAGCTCCTGGCATCAGCCACAAGGCCCCAGGGCCCCCCATCCAGCCTCCTCCATGCCATGAGGCAGGGGCAGCTCACCACTACGATGATTGTTCTAGGGGCTGCTGCCCTGTTACAGACCAGGAGTCAGCAGAACCAGACCCTTGTCTCCAGCCCCTCTGCCCCCTTCTGCTTCTTGCTGCCAGGAACCTGCCCCCTTCCGCTCTGATACTGGCCTTGCTCTGGTCGTGGGCCATGGGAACCAAGCCCTGCTGGCTCTGCTTTCCAGAGCATTGCCCTGACCCCAGAGGGCCAGTCCTCACACCAAGCCTCCCCTCAACTCTGGGTGTCTTCCTGCCCCTCAGCCCCATGGCCGCTCAGCTGCTGTGCAGGGCAGAGGGGAATTTGGGGTTGATGTAACTCCATTTGGAGGCCCTCCCCGTGGGTCAGTGGCAGATCTCCCCATCTCCAACCCTTTGGCTCAGGGGCCTCCCTGCCCGCCTCCTGCAAGCCTCCATCTGGTCTCGTGTCTCCCACTGTGACAAGCTCAGACTGGTGACCGAGGGTATGTCTACACTACAGCGCTATTTCGAATTAACTTAATTCGAAATAATTAATTGGAATTAAGCTAATTGAAATAACGCATCTATACACAAAAACTATTTCGAAATAGCGTTTTGCTATTTCGAAATAGTGCGTCTACACTGAGTGGACCCTGAACCGAAGTTAAGGCTGGCTGGAACCAGTGCCGGCAGGGCATCAGGTTAGGACTTAGTGTGTGGGGCTGCTGCCTGAGGCTAACTGAGCTCCGTGCTTAAAGGGACCCCACCCCCACCCCGGACAGACAGTTCTCAGGGTTCCCCGCTTGCTTGTCTACCTAGATGAGGGACAGCAAAGCAGTCCTGTCTTGGAGTGCCCTGAGTGCCCGCACTCGGGACACCACAGCACTCGGCCACATGGAACCAGAGCTGCCCCTGGGCACGCCGGTGCGTCTCATGGGGTCGTTGCCATCAGCCCGGCTGCACTTGCTGCAGGCTGCCATCCGGGGGGGTCCATCGGGGGGCTGTCAGGATCCAGGAGGCCCTGCAGGAGAGCGTCCACCCCGGGGAGCCCTCAGAGCCACCCCGGTCCTCCCCACCGGTGGCTCATGCCCTATTCCTCCCTCACGTCCTTCCACTTACCCCTCCCTAGCCCCCCTTCCTGATGTCAAATAAAAGACATGTATGTTCAAAAATAGAAACTGGGTTTATTGAACAAAACTGGGGGGGGATGAACCTCTGGGGAGACTGGGAAAAGGAGGTGGGAGAGGGGAGGGGTAAACCTGAGAGGAGGGAGCTGGAAGGGGGAAGCAAGGGGAAGAAGGGGGAGGGGAATGTCAGGGCTCAGGGTTGGGGGTCTCGCCAGACCAACTTGACTTTCATGCTAAGCTGCTCCTGGGTTTGCACGTGGCCTTTGGTGGCCAGGTTGGCGGCTATCCTGCCATAGACGGCTGCGTTCCTCCGTCTAGTGCGGAGATCATGGACGTTGGGGGCATCCCCCCAAACCTGAATAAGGTCCATGATCTCCACCCTGGATCAGGAAGGCGCCCGCCTTCTCCAGCCCCTGTCAGGCTCCTGGGAGCTGGCAGACTGCTCCTGGGGAGCGGTGGAGGGCTGGCTGCCAGTGGCTTGCTGGCTCATGTTTGGGGCCACTGGGTCAGGGGCCCTGGTCGCCACTGCTGGCTCTGGGCTAGCAGGCTTGGAGCTGGCACAGGCACTGTGGCCAGGGTCTACCCCTTTAATGGCTCCGGGGCTGGGGGAAAGGAGAGTAAGTTTTCCTGATTGTGCCCAGAGTGGCCACCAGGGCTCCCTGGGAAGGGTTGGAGGCCCCCTATTTCGAATTAAGTGTCTACACAGCACTTAATTTGAAATAGCTATTTCAAATTTGGCGTTACTCCTCATAGAATGAGGTTTACCAAATTCGAATTAAGGGCTCCGCTATTTCGAATTAAATTCGAAATAGCAGTTTGCATGTATAGACGCTCTTAAAGTTAATTCGAAATAACGGCTGTTGTTTCGAATTAACTTTGCAGTGTAGACATACCCCAAGAGATTAACGCTGAACCTAGCTGAACCCCCACGTTCCCACCACCTTTGGGTGTCTAGCACCAGGGCAGTTTGTGAAAGCTTGGGGCGTTACCCTCCTTGAAACATCTTTGGCTTTTATTTACATGTGTGGCCGAAACGCAACAAAGTAAAACAACTAATTTCATTACGTAAAACTACTCCAGTTAGGTTAAAGCAGGTTTCCCAACCTATGGGTCGGGACCCAAATATGGGTCGCCATTACATTTCAAAAGGGTCACCAGATATCTCCCCGGGTGGCTCTTAAGGAGCCATTCACACATTTTTTGAATTGCCCTGGGTCACCAAGTCTTCCTGAATTGTCGAAATGGGTCCCCATCTGAAAAAGGTTGGGAACCACTGGTTAAAGTAACTAATCTAAGTAAAACAACTAACCCATGTGTGCCAGACCCGCTGGCTGAAGGGAACTGGTGGGGCTGGTGAGCTATCTGCTGGTGGGCACGTTAGCAGGGTGGCATCAGTTGGCAGCGCACATGCACACTCTTGGCAGTCCGTCCCTTCCAGAAGGGCTGCTTTGTACACCTTACCTCGGGTGGCTCTGTGTGTGTGCCGTGGGACGTGCTGGGCTTCATGTTGCTCCATAGCTTGAAGGTTTGCTGGAGGCGTGTGAGGACCTGCTGGAGAACAGGAACTCTGCTCCTTGGTGGGGAGTGGCGGTGTCCTCAATCTGGAGGCCTGTGGAGGGGAACCCTCAGGGCTGCCCGGTGTTTTCGGCCCAGTTTGAGAAAGGTTGGCTGTGCTTGTGGCCATGGACATTGCTGCTGGGTGTTTGCTGGGAGCCTTTCTTCCCTTCCCGTCCTGCGCCTGGCTTCTGCCGGCAGGAAGGAGCCACCCCACCGCCATGCCATGGCTGGACGATGCACATGCGTCTCCCAGAGCCCTGCGCTGGGGAACCCCAGGGGATCTTGTGGGCGAGTCAGCACCTGCTGAGCCAGCGGGTCTCTTCTCTCGCTGCTCGCCGCACTTCTGGCAGACTCAGGTGAGGGGCGGTACCTGCAGCCCTCGGGAGGCACCGTCCCATTGAGCCCAGGTGGAGCTGCCACGTCCCAGAGACCAAGCAGCTCCTCAGAGACGTGAGTCTCCTGTGGTTCCTGACGCTGCATCGCTCTGGGGTCCGGGTCGGCTGAGTGCCCCACGGAGACATGGTCTGCCCCAGGGCTGGCGCTGCTCAGCATCTGCATCAGGCGCTGGAGCTGCAGGTGGTGTGTGACCTGCCTGGCGACCAGCGCGTCAATGATGGAGCTTGTGCACTGCCTAGAGCCTACTGCCTTGGGGGCAACCTCACGGTCTTGGCTCCTGGGAAGAGCTGCTCCGTCTTGGCCTGCCAATTCCCCTGGCCTCAGGCCTTCTCCGGAGACCCCCTTCCTGTCCCTGTGAAGCTCCAGCTTCTCCCTGCGGTGCTGTCCTTGCTCCGGTGAATGTGGAGTGTCACCGCAAGCGTCTGCTCTGTCCTGTCTGACCGGAGGGGGTGATGTCAGATCTGGCCCTGCCAGCAGGTCACAGGGCCCAGGGCTCACCCAGCTGCCTGCCGCGCTATTGCTCTTCCCCGTCTCTGCAGTGATGTCTTACCCCTGCACTGGGGGCGCGTTCGAAGCTGGCGCTTTGCCTCTCTGTCTGCCATGCCGGGCGACGGGCTGGGCGTGCCTCCCCTCTCACTGCCCCAGGATACTTCCAGGGGTAAGAACGGGCCAGTCGCTGCCTTGTGTCCATGGGCAGGGCACATGCATCCATCCCCCCCTCAGCGGGGGCCCTGGGCGGCCAGTGACCGGACTGAGCCTTCCTGGAAGGTGGTGGGAATGGCAAGAAATACGGCGCCACGCCGCCGCTGCACAAAGGAAAGAGCCGGCCTCTCTGTCCCGGGGGGGGGGCAATGAACTCCCTCAGGGAATCCTGCACCCTCCGGGGCAGCCCCCATCTGTGCTGCACCTGCGTCTTGGTGATGTGGAACTCCAGTCGCTTCCTATCCTAGCTTTGCTCCCCAGGAAGGGCAGCTCCTCGAGGCTGGGAACCACCTCGACCCGGGGCCTCGAGGTGCAGGGCTTAGGGACTGGGACCCAGCTAGCCCGCAGGGCCTTCCATGGGGCGTCTGGCCTCCCCCACTCCTGCTGCAGCTTCTGCCGCTGTATGTGCCAGCCCAAGGTCTCCCACCCCTCCTCCACCCTTACATGGCCTCTGTCTTGCCAGGCTCCAGGCCACCTCTCCAGGCAGGGATGAGGGGAGGCAGCTTTGCCAGGGACTCTGGGTCCAGGGAGGGCAGACCACCTCGCATGGCAAGCTGAATTAGTATTGCAGGGAAGCTGACAGGTGGGATGGATCCTGCCCCCTTGCTGGGAATGCTGCTGCCCTGCTCTTCCCTGGCTCTCCAGGGGGTTGGGGTGGCCCGGGTGGGATGGTCTTTCTCGGACATGAAGCGTTTCTGTGCAAGTCGCTCACTACCCATGGAAATACCATCCTTTGGGTCTCCAAGCTGGTCTGAGCAACATGGCCCTGCAACTCGGCCGCCACCGTGGACACACGCCTGGTTGGGCTGGTGTCAGGGGCTGGCACAGCCCTGGGGGTCTGTGGGGCGGGGATCCCGTGGGGAAGACACATGGCTCCTGGCTCCCTTGGGTGCTCCAGTGTCTAGACTCGGCTCTCAGGGGCGGGGGGAGCTGTACTGGAAATCCACGGGTGGGCGGAGCTGGGAGTAATTCCCACGGCTTCTCTGTGTCCCCCTCATCCAGCACTGGCTGCCCCGGGGTGGTGGGTTGCTGTGCTGGAGGCAGAAGAGGCCTGGGGAGTTTCTGGGGGGCTGGGAAGTCTTGCTCCAGCTGGATTCTCTTAGTATGCACAGGACGGTCCAGCTCCTTCCACTCAGCACTGCCCAGGAGGGGCACCAGCTCCTCCCACTCAGCATTGACCTGGAGGGGCACCCTGCTCGGGTCAAATGTCTCCCTGGGGTGTCCCTCCGGCAGGGGCCGAGCAGGGCAGCTGGGGGTCACCTGGGCCAGCGCTTCTGTTTCCGGGGGGGCCCTTTCAGCTGGCTCAGCAGGTGCTTCTGATGGATGTTGGAGTCTAAGCCAGGGGCCGATGTCGGGTCCCAGCCTGCAGGCTGCTCCGGCTGGCCTTGCTGGCTCAGGACAGGAGGCCTGGGGAGAGGCTGGGCTTGGGTGGGACACGAGGGGCCTTTCCGGCCCACGGAACACACAGTCTCTCCAGCGTGGCAGGGCCACTCCGACCCGCTCTGGGAGCGGTCGCGCAGGGGAACGTAGCTGGGACTGTAGGGGAAGGAGGAGCTGGATTCCCAGGAGGAAGAGGAGAACGAGCTCCCGGCAAACAACCTCGCGCTGGGCCTGCGGGAGAGAGCAGACAGGGACAGAGGGGAGTGGGCTGCTGGGCGAAGGGGCTCGGGTACCACCCCAGTGAAGTGCCAAGTGTGTGTGTGGCGCCCCACATGGGGCCACACGGCCTCAGCGGGATTACAAAGCATTGAGAGGGAAAATGGCAGAACTGGATCCATAACCCCTTGTGTGTGTGTGTGTGTGTGTGTGTGTGTGTGTGTGAGTGAGAGAGAAACAGACCCACCCACCCCCACTGGAAAATTGTCCTCCTCTAGTGGCTGATACATTGGATGATGACAACCTACTACTGCTACCAGTTAGTGGAGTTTCTCCTTTTGTTCCAGTGGGGGAGAGCTGTACTATGGGCCTGAATATACTGGGTTTGAACCCAGCTGATGACACATGGTTGGGGCGTGTCATGGGATGTGCCGCTCTGCCTGGGCATCCCAGGGGTTCTCTGGCAAGGTCAGTGCCCCTCCCGCTGTCACACGCCATCACGTCCCTCTCTCGGGGCTGCAGCTTCTCTCTCGTTCAATGGCCTGTTCTTGACTCCGCTCCCTGGCGTGGCCACTTGGCATTTCCCCTCTTCCCAAGGGCAGCCCTTCAGCTCCTTGTCACCTCTATGGTGCCCCGGCAGGTTCCCCTCTCACTGCCCTGCCAGACCCTGCTACGAGCTCAGTGGCTGGCAGGGAAACCCAGGCCCCCACCTACCCCCCCATTCCAAGCCAGGGACCCTCCTCCCAGCAGTTCTGGGCTGCCTGGCCCAGCTGTCACTGCTCCGTCCCTGGACTGCTTCCTACCGCTCCTGGTTCCCCTCCCTGCACTGGGTGTGCCGGGTCCAAACATGCCTCCCTCTGCCCAGGCAGGGACCGTCCTCTCCAGCAGCAGTCCCTCTCTGCCGCCAGCTTCTTGGCTTTCTCCGCCCAGCTCGCTCCTGCCCAGCTCAGTCTGTTTGCCATCCCTTCCCCGCTGCTGTCCTTCCCTTCAGGGACCTCTTGTTGGGTTCCTAGGCCCGCCTGGCCACCTTAGGCCCTGCCAGGGTGGGGTGGGATGGGCACAGAGTCCTGCTACTGCTGACAGTGGGCAGGTAGCTGCCCGCCCCCGCCCCGTGTCTCCTGCAGCCATGTGTACACACTCTCTCTCCCCTGCCCGGTGTCCCCCACCACGAGGGGCTGGTTCCCTTTCTCCTCCACAGTCACCCTCAGCTGCTGCTGCCGGGATGCCAGGGCTGGCTCAGGCTTTTGCAAGGCCTCCCTGCTGCTACCTCACATCCCTGTCACGGGTCCCTGGCCTGGGCAGATAAAGCCTCTTGGGGGCTTTTCCCTGCTGGTTTAGGATCCTGGAGTGTCTGGTTTTCCCTGCCCCCTCCTCTCTGCATTCACTCCCCTCCCCGCAGCAGCCCCCGAGTCTGGTGCCCCTGTGCATGGTCTTACGGTGTGAGATCTTCACCCGGTACCGGGCCACGTCCTGTATCCTCTCCTCCACGAGCCGGAGGCTGTGAGCCAGGGTGAGCTTCTTCAGCAGCATGTGGTGGCTGGGGACAGAGAGAGCAGAGCGCTGAGTGCGGCCCAGCCGCAGGCCCTCGCTTACCCAGGGGCAGCCCTGAAAGTCTCCCTGCCCCTTCCCCATGGAGGTAGAGTCGTGCCCGGCTTGTGCTGGGAGGGGTTAGCTGGAATGGGAGGTGAGTTTCAAGAGCAAAACCTCTCTGACACCCTAGCTCTTCCTGTGCCCCAATCAGCCCCGGGCCTAACACACAGGTGAGAGGTTTTAGAACCCAATCTCACCTACCCTGAACGGGTTCTTCCGGTTCCAAGAAACCAGCCACAGGTCCCAATCAATTTACACTTTGGATCTTACCCACAAATCACTCTGAGCCAGTCCTTTAAGATCTACAATCTGAAGGTTTATTACTAAAAGAAAGAAAAGCAGGAGAGTAAGGTTGTTAAAGGATGATACATTACGTGCATCGAATCACCCAGTTCTCAATACAGGCTCGTAGCAGAGATGTTATAACTGCTAGCTTAAAAGTCTCTGGTGTACATCCTATGTCAGGATGGGTCCACGGTTCTTTCCAGCTCACGGTTCCCTGAAAGGCTGCCTCTGGGATCGAGAGCTGAGCTGAAGACCAAGATGGAGGGTACCACATGGCACTTATATACCTCTCCTGGCATCTTCCTGGCTGGAGTGGGTCACATGGTCAGTGGCCAGGCCTATAGATTCATTCCCCAGGTGTGTCTTTGGCATTTAGAGATCTATTGTCCTTGGAGCCTCGCTCTTCAGCATAGCCAATAAGCAAACATTCTTGGCCCATTGCTCTGCCTCAGACAGAGAATTTTCCAGCATCCATACAGAGTACATATTTATAACTCCACATACAGATACCATACAAGTACATGAACAGCATACACAGATTCAGTAGAACAGAAGCTTTCACATGACACCTCACATGGCCCCCTTTGTAAACACTTTGGGGCAAATACCCCCTATGGATGCAGCAGTGATCTGGCTGCTCCCCTTAAAATCCAGTAACGTGACATGGTTACACCTGGGACTCAGGAGGTGATACAAATACCTACGTTCTGAAATATATTAGTCTTTTCAAACTAGTCTGAATGTTGAGAGCAGAGTTGGGGAACCTTTTTTGGGTCCGGAGGCCGCTGACCCACAGAAAAATCAGTCGGGGGCTGCACACAAGTGAGAAGCAAAACAAACAACCCCTCCCTCACTGATGTGACTTCTGACTAAGAAGCAGAAAGACCCTCCTCACGTTCCCCTCACAGAAAAAAAAGCCCAAACTGACTGGTTTCCCCCTGCAAATCTTTAAATATATCATTCAGGTTTTTGGAGGAAAAAAAGCCTGCACATTTTGTTAGCTGCTAAAAAATTTTTTTTTTAAATCTCTCGAGCAGTTTTAGTTCTATTCTTCTAACATATCTATGTTCGCATTTGACATGTGCACAACTGACTCCGCCATTAGCAAGTTGGGCATTTTGCAAATTCTGTGTTTTGGCATTAGAATCTATAAGTATTTGAACTAAGAGGAGTCTGAAAACATAGGTATCCCCTACTCGCTATCATTGAAATGCACTGCCAGTTAATGGAATGAGAATCTCGCTTGCTCTCTAAGATTTTCTGTAACACTTAAGGCACCGCATGACAGCACATTTCATCTGTATTTCCCGCTTCAATTAATTAATGCTACAATCACTGTATTTTAAATTCCCAGTTTACACATACTTCAGTGAGAGACATTGAAATAGCTCAATTAACACCCCCACAAAATTAAAGGAAAAAAAGTCTGTACAAAAGCTCACTAAAAGGCAGGTTTTATTAATGAGAATTGTCGTTGCCTCCTTTTAAAAGTCACATTTTTTTCAGCAGTTCAAGCAGCCGATTAATTTGTCTGTATTCAACGTTGAAGTCTGCAAAAAGAGCAGCAGGTTAGAACATGGTTAACTGACTTTTTTCTGGAGAAGAATTGTCCATTTCCCTTTGTTACGTAGCAAGGGAAGGGTTCTAATCCTCCATCCAAACAAAGGAACACAACGACCACCGTTCTGTGTATTTCAGTGCTTTGTGGAATGCTGCAGTGATACTTTCTCCTCATAGACTTAGACTTTAAGGCCAGAAGGGACCCTCATGATAATCTAGTCTGCACATTGGAGGCCTCTAAACCTCCCCCACCCACGTCTGTAGCAGGGTTATCACCTCTGAAGTCCTTAAATCTTGCTCTGAAGACTTCAAAATGCAGAGAATCCTCCCTGTGCATGAGTTCAACCCAGAGAGTGACGGGTGGGGAAACCCTTCCTAAAAATGTCAAAGGGTCAGCCCCTGAGCATTTGGATGAGACTCTTGCTTGCTGTGGTCCCATGGCTGTTGGGGGTATTTGACAACAGCTGCAGTGGATGGACCATATGCCTCTGGACAACCACCACTGGGCAAATTTGAACCTAGGACCCCTGGAGCTTAGTGTAGGAGCCTCTATAGCTAGAGTGATAAAGCCAGCTGGCTCCCAGCTTGGGCTATAGAGCTCCCTTGTTCTTATCTCTTGCCACTGCATGGGACAGGGACCCACGCCAGGTGTGTGGGTTACATCTGCACACAACTTCCACTCATATGAATGTGTTTTCTCTGGAGTTCACCTTCTTTGGCACTCCCCTGGGGCTTTGCATCCAAAGAGTACAGAGTGCTTTGGAATGGTGGGGAAAATGTCCCCATTTTACAGATGAAGAAACTGAGGCATGGAGCAGTTCGGGGAATTCCCCAAGGCCACACAGAAGGAGGAAGCACAGCCAGCAAAGAACAGATCACCTTAGGGTTAGGCATGGCCTTGGTACTAAGAAGAGGTGGGCATGTGCAGTGGCTATGCTAGGCAGGGGGAGGCCGCCAGCCTGGCCCTGCCCACAGTCCGCCCTCAGAACGCTGACTGTCAACATACTGGGGGTGGAGTATTGCTGCCCCCAAGCGCCCTCCCTCCCTGTGCTCTGGGACTGGGGATGCACCCTCAGCCCTACCTTCACCCACCGCCTATGGAGCTGGTGGGATTCCCAGCTCTGCCAGCATGTCTGTGAGCCATGGGCAGGTCGTTTTACCCCCCCCAAAATCAATGGAAACCCCCCACGAGTGGTTCAGCGGGATGGGTGGAGGTCGGGTAGCCCTTGGAGCGGCCAGGATGCAGGGGGCCATGCAGCCCCCCTGCTCCGTCGGCAGCCCCTCCTCGCTGGTTGCATGGTGTGTACCTGGGGGGCTCGTGGCACTGGGGGAAACCCAGCGCCTGCCCTCACAGGGGCCTTCTGCACTAGCTCCTTTCGGAAGGGCAGGAGGAGCTGCAGTGTCCAAAGCTCACCCCATCCGTCCCTTGTGGGGAGGAGGCCCCCGCTTCACCCTGCCCCATCCTAAGCCCGTGGACATCTCCCCACACGCACGGTCCTGCTCACGGAGATTTTGGTGTTACCTGGCAGCTGCTCGGTGAATTCTTTCCCGTGGAACAGGATGACTTTGAACACGATGGAGATGTCCTTCTGCAGCTGCATCTTGATCTTGTCCTGCAGCAAACACACGGCCCCGCTGGTGAGCACGGGTGAGACTGCACAGCTCTTTGCTCCCGCAAGGGGAGAGAGAGCTGGATCTGTGCCCCAGCTGCACTGCCTGTGACTTTCCACTCACAATCACACACACACACACACCCTGCAACGCCATCAATGGGTCAAGGAGGGCCTCATGTGACAGCTGGAGGACAGTACGGGTGTGCTGGTTAGGATGGGCAGGAAGGAAAGAGCCTGCTGGACTTGCACAACCCAAGGGGAGTTGATGGATCTGGCAGGTGGCTTGTAGGCAGAGCTCATTTCGTCTGGGTCATGGTACAAATGATGGCAGAGATGCTATTTTGACGGTGCCTTTCCAGAGGAGACCCCTGGCTTAAGCTGGACTCTCAGTCGCACCTTGCATCGAGCGGTGACACACCGGCCTCCTGCTGCCGGCCCAAGGAAGAGCTCTGTGATGCTTGAAAGGCAGAGATTCCCTCACCCGCCTTGCCCGTCCACGGTCACTGGCAGCAGCACCAGCTCCCTTGGAAGAACTCCATTGCAGGCCACAGAGGCGCTGGGCTAGTTGGACTCTGCATCCATAACAACAGGGAGCAACGTCCGACTGTCCGACTGCTTGTTTGTGTCTTTCAGCGTCCTGCGCCAAGTCCTTGGGGTTCCCCTGCACAAGGTGAGCCCACAGGGACCAGGGGCACGAAGCTTTCAGGAGCGTGTGGAGAGGGTTGTTCATCACACCGTGCCAGGTGTTAAACAACTGCTTGTTATTCTAGGCAAATGTCAGTCCCCTTACTGCAGGAGCCTCTGACTTTTCCTGGGAGGATCCTCTGACCTGCAGTCTAGCCCAGTGTTTCTTAAACTGTGCTCTGCAGCACACCGGTGTGCTGCGAGGCAGTTGGAGGTGTGCCGCAGAGAGCAACAGAATTCAAACTGGCCGCCCTTAAAGAGGCAGCTGACCTTTTTTCCTCAATAACTTTCCCCCGACCCTTTCCCGTCCCCTCCCATGAGCCCTTGGGAAAAAGGAGGGAAAAATTGTTGCTGCTCTTCCAGGCTGCGCAGGGAGAGAGTCGGGGAGGCTCCATTTGGGAAGAGGAGGCGGATTGCTGCTGAGGAGCCTTTTCCAGGCCAGGAGCTGTGCTGGGCCGTGGCTCTAGCAGGCTGCTTCGGTGCGGCTGATTGTCCCTGGAGGGGAGAGCCCCTGGCTGTGCCTGTGGCTGGGAAGGGCCTGCACAGGAGGTGACTGAGTAACTGGGGCTGTTTGGCAGAGCGCTGCCTGGGACGGAGCCCGGACCGACTGACTCTGCCCAAAGAGAGCCGGAGTGAGCTCCCCAGGAACCAGAGCTGCTGGCGTTAGGTGGGGCCTGCTCCAGCGGCAGAGGGGTTTTGCAGCTGGCTGCCCGCCTGGACTGACACACACAACCTGCCCAGGGCTGTCTGCACTCCAGCTGCAGCCCTTCGAGCGCCCCAGGCCAGCAGGTGAGTCCAGAGGAGGGTGGCAGTAAATGCCAGAGACACGTCTCCTTTCTTCCTGGGCACTTTGTGAATTGATTTTCTTCGTGTTTAGTCTGTTCAACCCTGTTTGGTTAAGTTGCTGAGTAGAGGTGGGTTAATTCTAATTCAATGAGAGGTGTGTTATTTAGAATGGTTGTCTTGGAGTTAGATCCAGATTATTACTGGAGTAAGTTGATTCCTGGAGGCTCCCCAGGCGCAGCATTCAGTGTGCACAGGGCCAGCCAGGTGGAGGCACCGGCACTGTATATTCCTTTAGGAGCAAGGGACTGTGGCAAGGGGGTGGATGGGGATTCCCAGCTATCCTACATGACCACTTGGCTACGCAGGATCCCTGTTAGTATTAAAACCACCAGGCACCCAAGTGAGCATGACCTACTCCCGAGTGACCCAGGGAGGGAAGAGAGGGCTACACAGAGAAGGTACAAGTTGCTAGAATATATATTTGCTGGTACCATCAATATTGTTCCTAGCTACAGCCTTGTCGTTCCATGCCGTTTACCATAGGGAACATAAGAACATCAGAACGGCTATAATGGGTCAGACCAAAGGTCCAACCAGCCCAGTGTCCTCTCTGCCAACAGTGGCCAATGCCGGGTGTTCAAAGGGAGTGAACAGAAGAGGGAATCACGTGATTCCTCCTCTGTTGCCCATTTCCAGCTTTTGACAAACAGACCAGGGACACTATTCCTCCCCATCCTGGCTAATAAGTATTGAGGGATCCATCCTCCATGAATCTATCTAGCTCTTTTTTGAACCCTGTTAAATTCCTAGCCTTCACTGCATCTTCTGGCAAGGAGTTCCACAGGCTGACTGTGCACTGAGTGAAGAAAAACTTCCTTTGGTTTGTTTTAAAATTGCTCCTGATTCATTTCATTTCATGTCCCCTCATTCTTGTGTTATAAGAACTTAAGAACAGCCAGACTGGGTCAGATTAAAGGTCCATCTCGCCCAGTGTTCTGTGTTCTGACAGTGCACAATGCCACATGTCCAGAGGGGATAAAACAGGATGGATTTATTATCAAGTCATCCATCCTCTGTCTACCACTCCCAGCTTGAGACATTCAGAAGATGAGGCTGCATCTCTGCCCATCTTGGCTAAATAATCACTGATAGACCTATCCTCCATGAATTTGTCTAATTCTTTTGTGAAATCCCATTGTTGTTTTGGACTTTGCAACATCCCCTGGCAAGGAGTTCCACAGGTTGATGTGTGCTTCATGAAGAAAAACTTCCTTTGGTTTGTTTTAAACCTGCTGTCTATTCATTTCATTGGGTGACCCCTAGTTCTTTCATTATGTGAAGGAGGAAATAGCACTTCTATATTCATTTTCTATGTGCCATTCATGATTTTATAGACCGAGAGCAAACCCCCTGGAAATCACTTTTCCAAGCTCAGATGTCCGAGTCTTTGCAATGGCTCCTCATACAAAAGCGGGTCCATATTCTTACTCATCTTTGTTGCCCTTCTCTGCCCCTTTCCCAATTGTAGTGTATCTTTGTGATTATTAGTGTTATTCTCTGTCCCTTTCCACCTGTTTACCCCCTTTTCCAGATGCTTTATGAATCTGTTAAACAGCCCTGATCTTTGGTTTAAAATCTGGCTGGGCAGCTTGCTCCAGGCCTCCTTCTTTGGACACTGTGCAGCTCCCAGACCCCACTCCCCACCCCCATCAGTACAGCCCCACGGAACAGAGGGAAGTGCCTCTCACCTTCAGCTCCTGGAGCTGCTTGTTCATTTTATCCACTGCGTCATCAAACATCCCACTCTTTGTTTTCCTCTCGATGTTCTCCTGGAGGATTTTCTGCATCCGCTGGAAGGATCCTGGGCCCTTGAGCTGAGCTGCCGCTGTTGGAAAGACAGGAGCAGTCAGTGCGCTAGAAGCGCCTGGGGAAGATTTGCGGAGGGAGTGGGAGGTGCTGGAGGCGGGTTTGGAGGAGGAAAATAACGGCAGTGACAGCACCAAAGGGACGTCGCCGCTGCTCTTCTAGTGAGAGCGACCTGAGTGCTGGAGAACGGAGCCTGCCTGGCTGCCCCTGAGAATAACCCTCCCTTGTATCTCTCAGGGCAAATGGCCCCTCCGTGCCTGTACGTGTTCCAGCCCCGAGTGGGCCTCAGAGCACTGCAGAGGTGCCAGTGAAATGCTGAGCAGCAATGGATTTGTGCCAGATCCCAGCCCCTCTTCCAAGACTGCCCCATCGATGACGACAATGACGTGTGGATTCACTGGAGAAAGCGAGGTCTTACTAATGGCCAACCTGTTCACAGAGATGTGACAATGAAGCCCTCTCTAATTAGCCAGGCACACGGTGAGGTTGATGGTATCAAGGACTAAAGTTCCTTGACTCTAGCTCCTTTTCCTTGTTGTTCTGGAGCTGTAACAAAAGCCAAAGAAACTCCATGGAGCTTTGTTCAACAACTCAGAGCTGTTCACAGGCTCATGGGATCGCAGAAGGGCAGGACTGGACGGGGACCTCAATAGATCATCTAGTCCAGCCCCAGGACTAGCTGATGCACAGACTCTAATGCCCTACCCCAGCTAGTTTAACGAGCTTCTCATTGTCCCTCTCGGTGAAGCAGCACGTAAATTCCACCTTAGGTCCACTGATTCCTAAAACGTTTTCTTCTCCTGCAGCCTCCACCCTCGAGTTTGACCTGACATTCTTCCACTTTGGAGGATGAAGTTCAAATTCATCCTCACCCCCACCCCTCCCTCTTGGCCAGGGAGCCAGCCCACATCAGGAAGCTCGGGGTCACCCAGCAGAAGGGTCCTACCTTCGTAGTGAGGGCGTAAGTCACTTTGGATGGACTGCACCAGGGAGAGGTAGATATCCATCTTCCTCTTCAGGATCTTCCTTTCCAGCCTGCTCAGGATGATGTTAGTCTGTGGGAATCAATTTAAAACATTTGCCATTATCTCTTCAATCCCTGTTTGTGAAAATGAGCTAAAGAAATGGTTTGGGACACTGGTCAGGTGTTGGGACACTGCAGCTGATCACAGGGTGTGTCTGTGTGGGTGTGTGTGGTTCAACCCAGAATTAAGGTGGACTATGCAGGTGTGAATTTTCAAGGCCAGTGTTTAGACACAAATGGTGAATTTAAACTGCCTCTGTGATCTCCACAATTCTTTTTCCACCTTAAAGGCTGCCTAGCACTTGGTGCCTTCTAACTAACTTGGATTTCATACTCCTGGGCCTCATGCACCGAGCCCCAGAGTTCTAGCTGGAATCTGAAGATTCCCGACTTGTGGGTACAAACTTGGAGTCTCTGCTGAGTTTTCTGCTTCTAGGGCAGGAACCAGAGCCCAGAATCCTAATTTTAATGTTGAGAAATGTAAAGGAATGCACTTTGGAAAGAATAGTCCCCACTCTACATACAAAATGATGGGAACTAATTTGGCTAGAACCACTCAAGAGAGATCTTGGAGTCACTGTGGATGGTTCTCAGAAAATAGTCACTCTATGCGCAGCGTCCGTCAAAAAAGCAAACCGAATGTTAGGAATCATTAAAAAAGGAATAGAGGATAAGACGGAGAACATCTTACGGCCTCTGAATAAATCCATGGTACGCCTACATCTTGAACACTGTACAAATGTGGTTGCCTCAACTCCAAAAAAATCTCTTGGCATTGGAGAAGGTTCAGAAAAGGGCAACAAAAATGATGAGGGGTTTGGAACGGGTCCCATATGAAGAGAGATGTGATTGAGGTCTATGAAATCATGACTGGTGTGGAGAAAGTGAATAAGGAAAAGTTATTTACTTGCTCCCATGACATAAGAACTAAGGGTCACCAAAAGAAATTAAAACAAACTAAAGGAAGTTTTTCTTCACTCAGAGCACAGTCAACCTGTGGAACTCCTTGCCAGAGGATGTGGTGAAGTCTAGGACTTTAACAGGGTTCAAAAAAGAACTAGATAAATTCATGGAGGTTAGGTCCATCAATGGCTATTAATCAGGATGGGTAGGAATGGTGTCCCTGCCCTCTGTTTGAATGGGCGAGAGGGGAGGCATCACTTGATGATTCCCTGTTCTGTTCACTCCCTCTGGGGCCCCTGGCATTGGCCACTGTGGGCAGACAGGACCCTGGGCCGGATGGACCTTTGGTCTGACCCCGTCTGGCTGTTCTGATGTTCTGATCTGCTCTGGTGTTCTGATGTTCTGATCACTCAGCAGCCAGCTAAGGGAGCAGGTTCTCTGTCCAGCCACAGGGCTGAGCGCCCAAGCTGGTGTGTCCTTTGGCATGCCTGGCTGCTTTCCAATGATACGATGCCTTCGAGCTCTGCCCGTTGATGCTGACATGACACGTACCTGGCAGGGCTCTGGTGGAGAAGGGGCTGAGCAGCGTATCCGCCCCAGACTGTGGGCCGAGATGATTTTCAGCTCTTGCTATTTATTTCATTGGTGGGCAGAGAGAGTCAAATTCTGCTTGGCTCACAGACTGGTCCTTGGCCTTCCCCTTGGGTGTGTCAAGGATGCTGGGCTGGGGGGCTGGCTGACATGCTTCCCTGTAGGGCCCAGCCAACCCAGTCCGGGGGTCATGTTACAGCAGGAAGGGTGGGGTTTCTGGGATCACCTTGCCTTGTGCTTTGGCGGTTCTTGGTCACATAGGTGTGCGCAGGGTGTGTGCCGGGTGTACCCAGGCACACCCTAATGTCTCAAAAAAAAGTAGCTTTGTGTTTTAATTGAATCGCATGATACCCTCTTTTAGTTTTAAAGTATGGATTGTTGTATTATGCAATAAGCGCTGAACTGCGTAATATAGATGTTGTAGAAATGTATCGAAAGTCCGCGTTCACTCACAGCATGTCCTTAATGATTGAGTATTCAATAAATGTTCGCCTTTAAAAAAAAAAAAATTCCCTGGGTGCACACCCTAATGAGATGTGCTGCACTCACCTATGCTTGGTCGCCGGGGGGTCCCTAGGGGAACCGCTCCTGCTGGCGTCACTTTGAAAAGCCCGTGGGTCGCTCTAAGTCACATCGGGGCCAAACCAGCCCTGGAGTCAATGCAGTTCCCCTGCCCCGGGGCCCTGCACTAAACACAGCTCTGCTTGCCAGGCAATCAGCCCCGCAGGGACGCCAGGCAATACACTGAACAGCAGAAGAGCTGACTCCGGGGGTGGTCTGGCACTGGAAAAAAACAGTGGTGGCCAAGCACCCAGAGGCAGCCCCCCCATCCGCTCCACCATCCCCCCTCCCTCGGCACCTCTGCTTGCTGCCATCAGCTGTTCTCTAGCATGCCAGAGGCGCCAGGTGGCGGGGCAGTGCGCGGGGGATGCGCTCAGGAGCAGGGTGGAATGGGGCAGGAACAGGCGGTCGGGGACAGAGTGGGGGGGGGAGAAAGCAAGGAGAGGGTGAGAAGATGGGGCAGGGCGGGGGCAGAGCTGGACGACTCCTGCCCAGGTGCGTTGGCTGGCAGTGCAGCACCCCCCCTCTTCACTGACCCTCCACTTACCTCCTCAATGAAGAATTTGACCTTCCAGGTGTCACTGGTCACAACGCCCCTCTGCCCAATGTCTCGGATCTTCGCCTGGACCGAGGCTCTGAACTTGTCCAGGCATGGCCTCAGCGAGGCGCTGGGGAAGAGCGAACAGTCGGAGTCAGCCCCGAGGCTGGCCCATCACTCCAGCTAGGAAGTTCGGCTTCTTGCCTGGACCCTGCCTGGCCTGGCTCCTGGGCCTACACAGGGCGCCAGGACCAGCCAGGGACATGAAGGAAGCTGTCGGCCCTGCCTTCCAAGCTGGCAGGCCCTGTGGTGTTACCTCACCAGGTCTAGGGGCCAGAACCTAAGGCCTGGGCCCCACATGTGACCCCTGGCTTGCCTGAATCCAGCTCAGGAAGCTTGGGGCTCCCCTTCAGCATTGAGGAGCACACACTAGTGCTCCATGCCCACCCCCGGCTCTAGCTTGCCCCCCCCCGAAGTCTGGCGTGCAAGGGGAAGGTGGGGAGTGTCTTTTTCCCTCCCAGCAGGGGCCATGTCCGCGAAGATTTGGGAGATTTTTTTGCCTCTCACTTGTATGCGGCTGATTTTGCGGTGGGTCAGTGGCCCCCCCCACCCAAAAAAGTTTCACCCCGCCTCCTCTGTGTGAGAACATGCTGTACTGCCAGGGCTGCTGGGTCACAGTGCAGACGTGTCCGCCACCCTGTACACCGAGGCTCTACCCCCCAGAGAACCTCGCGCCACAAACCAGCTGCAGTGGGTTAGGGAAGCCGGCGGGACGGAGGACTCTGCCAGACTAGGTTACCTGGAAGGGGCAGGATCCGGGGGCCACGGGGGGGGGGGGGGCAGACAGCCCTACCGCAGGGAGTTTGGTGTCTCTGCAGCCTGTGTGGGGCAGGGGTCGTCTCTCCTGAATATTTCTGCAAACACGGGGTTGATTGCATCATAGATGGGCTGAGCCAGGGCGCTGTTGAGGTCCAGGTAGCCGAAGGTGGGGGACATGTACACCCCGTTCTTCTGGCACAAGGCTTTCAGGGTCCTGTGGAAACCTTGGTTGCTGTTCCGGTTGGTGTTGCGCTGGGCAATCGGAAACACAATCACAACGCAGTGAGCACGGGGGATACGACTTACAATTTGTAGAACTGTAGACCCCTGCGTGCTGGGAGCCGCCCTGTGACACAGCCCCACAGACCTACTGCACCATCCCTCTGGAAACGGCCATGTGGGATGAGCGAAGCAGCAAAGGTGGGTCCTCCAGCCTATGTAGAGAGGCCTCTCCAGAGGAGCCATCTTGGAAACCATAGCAACGTGTTCCTGAAGGGCTAGCGACAGCCAATCAGAGCCCACCAGGTTCATATAAAAGGAGCTGCAAGGGCTGAGCAGGTTGGTGCCCTGCTAGGAGGAGAGGAGAGAAGAAGGGAGCTGCTCTGGCTCAGGACCTTGACAAATAGCTGGAGTCCACAGGGGGCTGCACTCACTGAGATTGCAAAGAGTCTGAGGAATGTGATGGCAGAACGCTAGGCAGGGGGAGGTGTTGCCTTCCCAAACTGCCAGCCTGGCCCCACCCATTCTCCGCCCCCAGAACGCCAACTGTAGGCATACAGGGGGCTGAGAGGGGTAGAGTGTTGTTGCCCCCGAGCACCCGCCCTCCCGTGCTCCAGGAAAGTGATTTGTTGTGTGCACTGTTACATGGACACTTTCTGTCTGATTGTTCGTGGCAGACACAAAAAGGGAAGGGTCTGGATAAGCACAGTTCCCATCTAAACACTTTCACTTAAAGGTCTCCACAGGGCGCCACAAGCAGCTGACAAGGTCTTTCATCTGCAGTGTGTTTTGTGAGCGCTCAACGTTTGTTTTCCTAAGGACGTGGCGAGTGCTTCTCCATGAAACCGACTGGACGCTATGGCCATCCTGTATACCTACGCTAGCCCATCAGTTAGAATGGAGATGTCTGACCCTCCGGGACGCTTTCGGAAAGGACAGAATTCTTAGGCCAGGGCTGCACTAGACCCAGAAGGCCGCCTTAAGGCACCTAAATAACATAGCTGGAGTCGGCATACCCTAAGCCGAGCATGGCGCCGTCTTCACAGCGGGAGGTCGGCAGGAGCAAACGCTCCCATCGGTTTCCCTTGCCCCTTGCAAATTGAGGAATACTGGCACTGACCAGGGGCTCCCTCAGTGTTTGATTTAGTGGGTCCTTACTAGACCTGTTAAATCGAACACCAGAAGATCAATCTCTGGTGCAGCAAGTCAACCTGTCAGTGACCCATACCCCATCTTGCAGAGAAGGGATAATGAGTTTGTTCAGACAGGTGTTGTAGTGAACCGTCAGTACCAAGAAGTGTAGACTGCAGCACTGATGTGACCTTGATTTGACAACATGCAGGCCCCATGTAACTCAGTTCTGCTGACATCAATACAATGCAACAGTTACCCGATTCCCACACATAGGACAGCACTTTGTAATGACAGTCCAGGGATTTAATGACTAAAACGCATCTCACCAGCAACCAGATATTGCTACTGTTTTGGTTTGGCTCTCACCAGCAGGCCACAAACAAACGGCCTGTGGGCTGTGTTGAGCAGCCCTGGTCTAGAGCCCGCTGCAATACGACGACAGCAGGAACACACCTGGGGCAGTTAACGAGATTGTTCCTTCAGGCAAATCACTCGCACCTACAGCCGAGTAAGGTCTGTGGAGTCGCTTTAAAAGGGCTCCCCCCAGGCAAGGAATGGGGAAAATGAAGAGTGACGGACCGGAAGGAGAAAGGGGGGAACAAGAAGCTGTGTGGGAGCTGAGAGCTGCTTAACAGGCACCAGAGGGAGACACTTTGGAGAGGCTGTTTGGGGAAGTGGCCCAGGGAAAAGCTGCCAAGTCACAAGGGAAAACAACCTTGGCTGCTGCTGTAGGGTCCCTGGGCCAGAACCTGGAGTATTGGTAGGGTTGCTTGCCAGATTGTTTAAGAAAAAATACCAAACCCTGAACCATCCCTCCCCCCGCCCCCCAAAAAAAAAACCACGGGGGAAAAATTCTGTTGTGGAAAAAAAAAGGGGGAAACCAAAATTAAGAAAAAAGGGGAGGCAAAGTTATTAAGCAAAGTTTGCACCACACCCTCCAGTTTGGGACCACACACTAACTCATAATGCACCCACCCCTCCCCCTGAGCCAGGCCCACTGCAGCACCCCCCATTCCAATGCACTCATCCCTGCCTCAGTGCCAGGTCCCCCTAGTGCCTCCCCATCCCAGTGCACCCCGCCCCCCCCAGCCAGGCATCCCCAGCGTGGGGAGCCCCTACCCCAATCAAATCTCCCCCCTGCCCTCCCCACAGAGAAGTTAATCTGACTTTTAAAGTGGCTGCTCCTGCTGCCCAGCCCGGCCCCTCGGCTCACAGTATGTAGAGGGAGGCATCACGTAGCCAGCTCCCGGGTCTCTGCAGGTCACGTGGGCCAAAGCAGCGCGTGCTCCACTCCCACTCCAGCCCGGCAAGTACTCTTTCTGCCCCCCCTTTGCTAGACTCTGCCACGCTCCTCACTCCCCCGTCCCCACCAGAGGAAAATTGTCCCCGCCGGGCTTCCTTCCCAGGGAAACAGAAAATACCAATACACGTGTCCAGTATTTTCGGGGTTTTTTTTACTGGATGGAGCCTGCAAATACCGGACTGCCCAGGTGAAAACCAGACACCTGGCAACCCTAAGTATTGGGTGCGCCTGGGTTCCCCCCAAACCTTCCCCCTCCCCCCCGCCAACACAGAGCCAGGAAGGGAGGTCAGGCACCCCAAACCACGGACTAGCCTGTGAGGAGCATGGCCCACTAAGCCAAGGGCCCTGCCTCCTGTAAAGAGAACGGGGTCGTGTATAGGACCACAGCGAGTCTCTGAAGCTAATACCATCCGCCAGCAGCACAAGACCCACGGGGTACGGCTGGCACTTTGCCAGATGGGGCTGTCAGAAAACAAATATTTGTTTTGTTTTAAATAAGGAGTGAACTGCAGTTGGTCAGGGAGAGGGTTCATTTTCGGGGGGTTTTGTTGATTTTCTAAGCTGAGGAGTTGCACTGCCCGTGAGCTCAGTCTGCTGCCCAGGAGGGCAGGGAAGGAACCGAAGGAGCCGCGCCGGCAGTCACCAGACGCCAACTGTACCATGAGACAGCTACTGCTCACGCACGGCGCAGCCAGGCGCTGCTCACGTAAATCTCTGACCTCCGGGACGAGGACACACCGACTCCTAGAGTGGGGCCCCCACCGTGGCACCGCTGGAAGAAGGCGCTGCTCTCCTCCAGTGGCTTGTATCCAGCAAACTTGAATTCCCCCTCTTGACACCCACTGCCAATTAGCCCTTTTAGGGAGTTCCTGCCCAGGCCCTAAGGCACGTCTCCACCGTTCATAAGGGACAGGGAAGCCATGGTGGAGTCAGCTGGTGGCCACAGAATGGAAGCTGCCCACGTGGGCTCAGTGGACTCACCGATACGAGCTGCGGGAGCATATCAGCATGAGAGATCTTTGCTTCCTCCATGCCTCTGTGAAGGAGCTGATCCAGCTGGGCAAAACGCTTCTCAATCTCCTTCTCCAAAGCCTCGATCTTGCCCTCCACGAAGCTGTTCAGGTCTCTCTGCTGGTAGTGATCCTACAATGGCAGAGGCCACGTCACTGCGCCGCCAAGGCAGGAGGCAAAACAAAGGAGCCCGTCCAGATTTCTGCTCTGTAGATCCTGCAGCGCAGGCCTGGCTTCAGACAGCCCGTGCCCGGCAGGCACCTAAGGAGCACAGTGCGCTGGAAGAGGGTGTCACCCGTCCAGCCAGGGGCGTCCTGTGTTGGTACGGAGCCAAAGCCCTTGAGTGCGACATGGCACTGGAGGCTTCTGCAAGGAGAGAGGTCAGGGCTTGGGCAGTGGGTGAAGGTAGGGCTGGGGGAGGCAAGCTCCCAGCCCCACCTCTTCTGCTCAGGCCCCACCCCTTCTGTCAAGGCCTTGCCCCCCCATGGGAGCCAAGCTGCCTCCCCACCTCTCCCCATCACCACTCTGAAGCTGGGTGGTGTGTGGCTCTAGCCTCCCCAGAGCACTGGGAACTGGGGGGGCAGAAACACTCTGTCCCCAGTACACCTACAGCAGGTGGAGTGTGGGCAGGGCTTAGATGGTGGTTTGGGAAGGCAACACCTCCCCCTGCCCAGCGTACCCACCACCCACGGGGGAAAGGCTGGGGGGGAAGTGACAGCAGGGCAACTGGGTAAGCTCCAGCATTTGGGTGCCTTTACAGAGACAGCCAATAGTGGTCAAAAAACAGAGCCCCCTTCTCTAATTTGAACTCCAGAACCATCCCCATTAGCTGTCAGCAGTATGGGGACTATGGCACACAGCTGAACAGCTCCAGCTCCGCCCACCAGGGGCAGTGATGCATTTACATGCTGGCCAGCCCATTCCTAGCTTTTTGGAGCCCAGTCTTTGCATTTGTTCCCTGTTAGGACCTGTAGGGCGGGCAGCCTGACTCAAAGGCCCAGGGTTGGGAGAGGCGACGGAGAGAAGGCGCAGGGAAGTGGCTGCGGTGTGAGGAAAGGGTAATACCCCCTGCAGCAGGCAGATCAGAACATCCCCTTCCTCTCTCCCCCCAGCTGTTCTAGCCATACCATCGCATCTTTCGTAAAGTTGTTCTGGGCCAGCAGGACAGCGCTGAGAATCTCAGACATATAATCCTCTAGCTGCTTCTTCTTCTCCTTCCGGTAGACAGTCCTGATGCGCTCTCTCAGCTTGGGGATCTCTGGAAGGGCACAGACAGGCAGAGGTGAGTCGGGCCACCAGCCCAATGGGGGACAGCAGGGCGAAGGGGCGTGGGGCTGCACAAAGCTTTGTACCCTGAGCGGTGCAGCAAGGGCGACTGGACCCCCAACGGGGACGCAGCGCGGTCGACAGCCTCGCTACCACCTCTGGGAGCAGCAAAAGAACGGGTCAGAGTGCTGGGGGGACCTCCCAGGTCAGGGGTCACCAAGCAGTTGGTCGGGATCTACCGGTAGATCCTGGAGCCTCGGACAGGGAATCCTGACCCGTTTGGCCAAGTAGCTGTTATCAAGTGCTAGCAGTTCAACTGCCCCCTCCCACTGCTGGGCACCTCTTGCCCTCTGCCTTGGAGCTGCCCCTCAGGAGCCTCTCGCTTGCAGGGCAGGGCAGGGGAGGGAGAGGAGGGGGCTGATGTCAAGGTGCCCCCCTCCCACCCTGTATCGTCTCTCCACAGAGCAGAGAGGGGGCACAGCAGGACTTGGGAGGGAGTTTGCTGGCTGCTTTTGGGAGTGGGGCAGGGGCCTGCCTTAGCCCCACTGCACCACCACCCAGGAGCCACCTGAGATAAGCAGGGCCCAGTCAGAGCCCACATCCTGAAACCCCACCCCAGGCATGAACCCCTCCTACATCCCAAACCTCTGCCCCAGCCTTGAGCACCCCTGTGTCCAAACACCCTCCCAGAGCCTGTACCTAGAACCCCTCCAGCACCCCAACTGCCTGCCCTGAGCTCAGCTCAGAGCCCCTCCTGCACTGCAAATCCCTTAATCCAAGACCAGAGCCTTCACCCCAAACCTCTGCCCCTGCTTAGTGAAAGGGAGGGAGGATGGAGTGAGCAGGGGCGGGGCGTCGCAGAAGGGGCAGGAAGGAGGTGGGGCAGGGTATTTGGGTATGAGGTAGATCTTGGATTGCACTGAAATTCAAAAAGTGATCTTGTTCTTACAAAGGTTGGATGTCGCTGGGCCAGAGGGTCCCGGAGGCGGAGGTGGGAGCCAGCGGAGAGAAGCGGGGGACTGGGGAGCCCTGTCTTGGCCCAACAGCAGCTGAGGAACCCCGGCCCTGGTCAGGGAACCCCAGCATCAGGGGGCCAGGCAGTCAGGAAGTCCTGGCCTGAGCCAGTGAACCCCCGGCTGCAGCTGGGCTGCTGATGCCAGGCAGTCTGGCTGAGGAAACCTGGGAAACCTTTTTTGGCAGCAGGGCTGGGGTGACCTGACAACCCTCCCCCAACCCCCACTGAAGTGGGGCTGGCGGAGGCAGGTGGCCCCAGGGGGAAACCCCAGGAAATGCCCAGTGGTGGCAGAGCCACCAGGTGGTCCCAGCTGGAAACCTTGGGGGCCACTGGGGCAGTAGGTTGGCAACAGGATGGGAAGCCGGGCCAGGCCAGCATTAGCGGGCCCAGGTGATGTTATGGTTGGTGTCTGCTATAGACCAGAACAGGTGGGTGAGGAAGATGCGGCTTTCTTCAGACAACTAAGAGAAGCTTCCATATCGCAGTCCCTGGTTCTCATGGGGGACTTTAATCACCCTGACATCTATTGGGAAACTGATACAGCAGGACACAGACAATCCAGGAAGGTTTTGGAGAATGTTGGGGATCAGCACATTACCAAGAAGTTAAGGAACCGACCAGGGGCCATGCGCAGTTTGACCTGTGGCTCACAAACAGGGAGGAACTAGTAGGGGAAGTAGATGTGGGTGGCAACCTAGCAGCAGTGACCATGAGATGGTAGATTTCAGGATCCTGACCAAAGGAAGAAAGAGGAGCAGCAAAATACACACCCTGGACTTCAGAAAAGCAGCCTTTGGCTCACTCAGAGAACTGGATCTCCTGGGATGTAACATGAGGGGGAAAGGCATCCAGGAGAGTTGGCTAGATTTTAAAGCCTTATTGAAGATGCAGAAACAAACCATTCCGATGCCCAGTAAGTAAAGCAAATATGGTAGGTGACCAGCTTGCCTTACGGGGAAATCCTTGGTGAGTTTAAACACAAAAAGGAAACTTATAAGAAGTGGAAACTTGGACAGATGACTAGGGAGGACTATAAATATATTGCTCGGGAATGCAGGGGAGTTATCAAGGAGGCGAAAGCACAATTGGAATTTCAGGTAGCAAGGGATGTGACGGGAGACAAGAAAGGTTTCTACAGACATTTTAGAATAAGAGGGTGATCAGAGAGGGTGTGGGGCCCTTACTGGATGAGGGCGGTAACCTAGTGACAGATGATGTGGGAAAAGCTGAAGTACTCAATGCTTTTTTGCTTCTGTATTCACAGACAGGTCAGCTCCCTGACTGCTGCACTAGGCAACGCAGTATGGGAAGGAGGTGGGCAGCCCTTGGTTGAGAAAGAACAGGTTAGGAACTATTTAGAAAAGCTAGAGATACACAAATCCATGGTTCGGACTTAATACATCCGAGGGTACTGAGGGAGTTGGCAAATGTCATTGCAGAGCCTTTGGCCATTATCTTTGAAAACTCGTGGAGATCGGGAGAGATTCTGGATGACTGGAAAAAGGCAAATGTAGTGCCCATCTTTAAAAAAGGGAAGAAGGACCATTCAGGGAACTACAGACCAGTCAGTCTTACCTCAATCTCTGGAAAAATCATGGAGGGGATCTCCAAGGAATCCATTCTGAAGCACTTGGAAGAGGGCAAAGTGATCAGGAATAGTCAACATGGATTCACAAAGGGCAAGTCCTGCCTGACCAATCTGATTAGTATCTATGATGAGGTAACTGGCTCTGCGGATATGGGGAAGTCAGTGGATGCGATCTACCTTGACTTTAGCAAAGTTTTTGATACGATCTCCCATCATATTCTTGCCAGCAAGTTCAGGGAGTGTGGGATTGGATAAATGGACCATAAGGTGGATAGAAAACTGGCGAGATTGTTGGGCCAAACGGGTAGTGATCAATGGCTTGATGTCAGGTTGGTTTTCGGTTTCAAGTGGGGTGCCCCAAGGATTGGTTTTAGGGCTGGTTTTGTTTAACATTTTTATTAATGACCAGGCTGAGGAGATGGGTTGCACCTTCAATAAGTTTGGAGGCGACAGTAAGCTAGGGGGAGAGGTAGATATGCTGGAGGGCAGGGATAGGGTCCAGAGTGACCTGGACAGATTAGAGGATTGGGCCAAAAGAAATCTGATGAGGTTCAACAAGGACAAGTGCAGAGTCCTGCCCTTGGGACGGAAGAATCCCAGGCATTGTTACAGGCTGGGGATTGACTGGCTAAGCAGCAGTTCTGCAGAGAAGGACCTGGGAATTCCAGTGGAGGAGAAGCTGGATATGAGTCAACGTGGTGCCTTTGTAGCTAAGAAGGCGAATGGCATATTGGGGTGCATTAGGAGGAGCATTGCCAGCAGATCCAGAGAAGTGATTATTCCCCTTTATCCAGCTCTGGGGAGGCCACACCTGGAGTACTGTGTCCAGTTCTGGGCCCCCCACTACGGGAAGGATGTGGATGCATTGGAGAGTGTCCAGAGGAGGGTGACCAAAATGATGAAGGGGCTGGAACACTTGACCTATGAGAAGAGACTGAGGGATTTGGGCTTGTTTAGTCTGCAGAAGAGAAGAGTGAGGGGGGATTTGAGAGCAGCTTTAAATAACTGCAGGGGGGTTCCAAAGAGGCTGGAGAGAGGCTGTTCTCAGCGGGGGCAGATGGCAGAACGAGGAGCAATGGTTTCAAGTTACAGTGGGGGAGGTCTAGGTTGGATATTAGGGTAAAATATTTCCCTAGGGGAAGCACTGGGATGGGTTACCCAGGGAGGGGGTGGACTCTCCATCCCTAGGGATGTTTAAGTCCTGGCTGGACAAAGCCCTGGCTGGGATGATTGAGTTGGGGTTGGTCCTGCCTTGGGCAGGGGGCTGGACTTGATGCCTCCTGAGGTCTCTGCCAGCCCTGGGGTTCTGTGAGTCTAAGCAGAGGAAGCACCCTGTGCAATGAAGCGTTAGCAGCTCAGGTAAAGGGAAACCATTGCACGTTACCTGTCTCCTCCTTCGTGAGATACTTCCCCTGCCAGTATTCTTGGGCGCTGACGGTGTAAACTAGATCAGGGTTCTTCAGGAGCTCCAGATCACTCTCCAGAGTTTTCTAAAACACACACAAGGACACACGCACACATACACTGTGACAGGGTCAGAGCAGACGGCTATAAGAAAGCAATGGAGAGGAGCTGTATAAGCCTCACACTGAGGAGATCTCTGTTCCCAGGGTAACAGGGAGGGGCTGGTTTAGAACCAGCAGAGGCAATCGGGGGTGTAGGAACACCTGGGGCTAATTGTCCAGGCCGGCAGAGTCAGGCAGCCGAGGCCAATTAGGACATTTGGGGGCAATTAAGAAAACCAGTTCAGACTGGCTATAAAAGAAGCTGTGGGCAGTGATAGGGGGTGTGCAGCTGGGAGGAAGGAGGAGAGAGGCGCCGGGAGTAGGAGGAAAGGAGCCCACAACTAGGAGGACAAACTGGAGAGAAGGAAGGGGCTGGGGAGGGTGTGGGGAAGTAGCCATGGGGTCCTGGAGCTGTCTTCTAGCAGGTGTCCCAGGGCCCTGGGCTGGAACCCAGAGTGAGGGGGGGCGGGCTCCCCCCAACACGCAGCTCCCCATTTCCACTCGAGGAAAAGGACTCTGGAGCTTGATCCCTGTTTTACCCTACACTGGCCAAGGATGCAAAGAGCTTGACAAACGGCAAACTGAAGCCCCGGGTGTGGGGCCGACAACTGTAGGCTGCTGGGAGCCTCTGAGGCAAATCCGCCAAATTCCTTAGCCACGCAGAATTTATCCGGGCACTACCAGGGACAGATACTGTAGGGAAATGGTGGGTGACCTGCGGCCCATTGGGGTCCTACGTGTGGCCCACGAGACATTTTGTTATCACTGCCCACACACAGGGCTGTCAGATTCCGCTCTTTTCCGTCCACATCGTTTATTTCCTACCGTAGTTAGGTTATGTCTAGACTGCAGGCTTCTTTCGGAAGAACTGTTTATTGGAGGGATTTTCTGAAAAAACTTCTTCCGAAAGAGAGCATCCATACAGCAAAAGCACATCGAAAAAGTGATCTGCTTTTTCGACAGATAGTGTCCATTCAGTGTGGACGCTCTCTTGCATGTAAGCTGTGATTACTATGGACAGAGTGGCCACCAGAGCACCGTGCTTTTTCCTCTTTCCTCTTCTTGCAAAAGAACTCCCTCTTCCCCATCCAAAGACGCCTTTTCCAAAGAGCTCTTTCCCAAAAAAGTTTCTTCCCCATAGAAAGAGTGTTACCAGTGTCGGAAAACCCCTCTGTTCTTTGGATTTACTTTTGGAAGAACGTGATTGCAGTGTGGACATAACTCAGGTTGTCGGAGAGACGGCCGTTTTTCCAACAAAACTCTGTAGTGTAGACATACCCTGACTAAAGTCATGGGCACGTAACGCCAGGGCATGGGAAGCGAGGGGCGTGCCAATGGCACACAACTTTGCCTGCGAGAGCCGCACGCTCCCTCAGCCTCCAGTCATTGCGCTGCTACAGTTCAGTTCCCCCCCAAATTCAAAGTTCTTAAGCGCAGTGAGCAAAGCTGACCTATCCCAGGAGACCCTCTGGGATACAACAATCTTGCAGTCCATTGAGATGAAGGAGGGCCACTCACGCAGCCCATGCACTAGCCAGCATACCCATGGCTAGTCTAAAAGCTTGGCAGAGTCATATGGGAGCAGCTTTCTCATGTCGATACATTGATCCCAATTCTGCTTACATTTGCATAGGGTATAACCGCCCTGTCCTGTAGTCACGCAACTGAAACCAGAGCGCTCAGGATTCTAACTTTACCTGGAGCTTGACCTTCATTTTGCTGCCCTTCTCCAGTTTCACCGTAGTGTTCCTCTCTATAATGGCATCGTGTTCATTTCTTATGGGTTTCTACGCACGGAAATACAATAAAAGCTATTGCAGATCACTTTGAAACTTGCCAAAATTCTCCAGTAGATGTGAAGGCCACCAGGGACCATCTAAGCTGCCTTCCAACCTTACACCTGGCAAAGAACCTCACCCAGGAATTTCGAGAAGCTTTGTGAGGTATTTGGACACTACTGGGATTATGGTCATAAACCCAAAGGGCGGATTCCACTTGGCTTTGTTGTCAATGTTGCTCAGCTGCCGAAGTTCTAACCTCTTGCATTCCTCAGGGCTCCCATGTATGTGGACAGCTCTGCTGCCCCAGTTGTACAGATGGAGAAGCCAAGGCACAGAGGTTAAGTGACTTGCCCAAGGGCATATGTCGAGTTTGTCGCAGAGATTCGGTGAGATCAAAGGAATTCTTGGATCTCACACCACTGGATCAGGGCCTCTCTCAGGATATTTACCTGGTTCTAGCTGGTGATCAACCTCCTACTGAGGTACAAATGCCAATAGTTCTTGTAATTTTATCCTGACTGTGAGCTAAACTCTCTATTATCTACACAAAGCAAATGAGGGACTCCCATGTGTGTGGTGAGCAAGTGACATCTAGACAGGATCCAAGCATGCTATAAATGCCTAATTTTTTCAAAATTTAATCCTATAGCTCCTCTAACAGTGAGCAGGACTTGTTGTTATAGGACCAGCATTCCCCGTAAACTGAGCACTTCGCAGCAGAGAGTGAAATGCCGCCTAACTAATTAGCAGAGCACCTACAGCCTCCCACAACTGGCACCACGTGTTTCAATTTGGTGGTGCACATCTGGGCATGGCTTGGTGCGTACAACAAAATTTATTCTACGTGTGAATTAAAAATAGAGGGAACATTGCCTAGGACTGATAAATATGAGGAGGGGGAACATTCGTCTTCAAAAGACAAATCAGCTAGCTCTCATTTTTGTTCAAAGAAAGTATTCTCTCTCTCTCTCTCTGTCTTTTTCAAAAAAGATTATAACTTACTTTAAGAAAAAAGGTTTGCAAATACTCACGTTTTTCACTTTCCTTTCCCTGAAAGAAAGATACAAAGGACACATTAACCAGGTTCAGCAAACTTCAAAACCCCTGTCCTGTCCTGTGAGCAGCGGGGTCTGAGAGGTGACAATGCTCAGTCTGCAAAGTGCATAGGCAGACTGGATTAGACCCAAAGTCCTTCTAGCCCCGCATCCTGTCTCCGGCATTGGCCAGCACCAAGTGCTCCAGGAGAAGGTGCAAGATTTTCTCTGGAGGACAGTAACAGACTTGTAGAATGACCTGCTTCCTGCTAACCCCCTGTTACACACATGCCCATGGAACAATTTGTGTCAGGCCTGACATACTTGCTGCACCTAACACACTGTCATCATATACCCCCAAAAGGTGATGTATAATATCTCACTGGAAAACTCATAACTCGCTGATCAGTAATGTTCTTGCACGCAAGGTTGCTTGGTGTTTGGTTTTTGACCGGAATACTCAGTCAAAAAGGAGCCTAAATGAACATAATTTGTTGGGAGAAAGTCAACATGGTTTCTGTAAAGGGAAATCCTGCCTTGCTAATCTGCTGGAGTTCTTTGAGGGGGTCAACAAACATGTGGACAAGAGGGATCCAGTGGATCTAGTGTACTTAGATTTCCAGAAAGCCTCTGACAAGGTCCCTCACCAAAGGTTCTTAAGTAAAGTAAGTTGTCATGGGAGAAGAGGGAGGGTCTTCTCGTCGACTGATAACTGGTTAAAAGGCAGGAAACAAAGGGTAGGAATAAATGGTTGGTTTTCAGAATGGAGAGAGGTAACTAGTGGGGTCCCCCAAGGGTCTGTCCTGGGACCCATCCTATGCAACTTATTTATAAATGACCTGGAGAAAGGGTAAAAAATGAGGTGGCAAAATTTGCAGATGATACCAAACTGCTCAGGATAGTTAAGACCCAAGCAGACTATGAAGAGGTATGTAGGGTCAGCCCACAAAGGTCACTGCAGGTGGGCAGGAAAGTCAGAGGGGCTGGAGAAATGAGCTCTCTCCAGACAAAGGAAAGAGGGCAACACCTCAGACCAGGTGTGGCCCGATGCCGGGAATTATTCATCTATATCTGGAGCCTACACCGGACAGTCTGGCAGCCATGTGGGGCCGGGACAGGATCTTTATCTGCGCCCACATTTCAGGAGATTGTAACTTGCTCAGGATGAATCTTAGAAGCATAGATTTACCTTCATTTCCTTATTCACCAGCCTGTCTGGACCCCTCATGCCTAAGCTCACTCAAAATCTCCCTCCCTTGCATTTCTGTCTTCCTTGGTATTGAACCAGCCCAGCGCACGGATTGAACTGAAGGGGGTGTTAACGCCAGCCAGGAGAACAAGCTGCTGTTCCTGTCTCTTTAAAGGAGCAGAAAATGTTCCTTGACTCCTCCCCTCTCCTGCCAGGCCACTCCCCTTTTCACAACTGTTTCTCAGCTATGTGAATGGAGCAGAGGGGAGTGTGGGGTGAATGGGATCAAATCATCTGGTTGCGTTTCCTTTTCCGACTGCCTTCCCAGCTCTGCCACCTTTTATTGGCCATTAGGCTCATTTGCTCCCCTTATAGAAAGGCTGGAGGGTGCTAGTGTTGAACGCTACTGGCTGGTATAAGAACTGCCAATTGTGTGTGTCCTAGGCCCTGTAGTGCCTGCTAGTGACGAGTCTCCAATAGCCCAAGTGTTGCTTTTGGAACAAGAGGATCACCGTTCTATCCCCACTACTGCTGTGAAGTTCTTAGTGGCCACAGGTGATCTTTGTGGAGTTCTACTGAGGGGAAAAACAACTGAGGAGAGTTGGCAGTTGGCAGAACTAGTGGGGTTCTGCAGGGGTCTGTTTTGGGACCGGCTTTGTTCAATATCTTCATCAACGATTTAGATATTGGCATAGAAAGTACACTTATTAAGTTTGCAGATGATACCAAGCTGGGAGGGGTTGCGACTGCTCTGGAGGAGAGGGTCATAATTCAAACCGATCTGGACAAATTGGAGAAATGGTCTGAGGTAAACAGGATAAAGTTTAATAAAGACAAATGCAAAGTGCTCCACTTAGGAAGGAACAATCAGTTTCACACACAGAATGGGAAGCGACTGTCTAAGAAGGAGTCCGGCAGAAAGGGGTCTAGGGTTATAGTGGCCCACAAGCTAAATATGAGTCAACAGTGTGATGTTGTTGTAAAAAAAGCAAACATGATTCTGGGATGCATTAACAGGTGTGTTGTGAGCAAGCCACGAGAAGTCATTCTTCTGCTCTACTCTGTGCTGATTAGGCCTCAGTTGGAGTCTTGTGTCCAGTTCTGGGCACCGCATTTCAAGAAGGATGTGGAGAAATTGGAGAGGATCCAGAGAAGAGCAACAAGAATGATGAAAGGTCTAGAGAACACGAGCTATGAAGGAAGGCTGAAAGAATTGGGTTTGTTTAGTTTAGAAAAGAGAAGATTGAGGGGGGACATGATAGCAGTTTTCAGGTATCTAAAAGGGTGTCATAAGGAGGAGGGAGAAAACTTGTTCATCTTGGCCTCTGAGGATAGAAAAAGAAGCAATGGGCTTAAACTGCAGCAAGGGAGGTTTAGGTTGGACATTAGGAAAAAGTTCCTAACTGTCAGGATGGTTAAACACTGGAATAAATTGCCCAGGGAGGTTGTGGAATCTCCATCTGTGGAGATATTTAAGAGTAGGTTAGATAAATGTCTGTCAGGGATGGTCTAGACAGTATTTGGTCCTGCCATGAGGGCAGGGGGCTGGACTCAACCTCTCAAGGTCCCTTCCAGTCCTAGTATTCTATGATTCTATGATAAACTGCAAGAGACGTGAGACTTTAGTTTGAAAAGGAAAGCTGTGGCCCATTTCAGCTATTTTGGTTTGTCAAACAGAGGGGCTGCGTCTAGACTGGCATGATTTTGCGCAAATACTTTTAACGGAAAAGTTTTTCCGTTAAAAGTATTTGCGCAAGAGAGCGTCTACACTGGCACGGATGCTTTTGCGCAAAAGACATCTTTTGTGCAAAAGCATCCGTGCCAGTGTAGACGCTCTCTTGCGCAAGAAAGCTCCGATGGCCATTTTAGCCATCGGGCTTTCTTGCGCAAGAAAATAACGTTCCTGTCTACACTGGCCCTCTTGCGCAAGTATTCTTGCACAAGAGGGCTTATGCCTGAGCAGGAGCATCAGAGTATTTGCGCAAGAAGCACTGATTTTGTACATTACAAAGTCAGTGTTCTTGCGCAAATACTCACGGCCAGTGTAGACAAGCGGTAAGGTTTTGCGCAAAAGCAACTGCTTTTGCACAAAATCTTGCCAGTCTAGACGCAGGTAGGATGTTTCTGTCTAAAACAATTCAACCTGGCGCTCTGAGTGGATTTCTTTGTGTAACCTGGGCCTACAGAGCAGTGTCCTCTAGTGTGAGCAATAGAGGCTTTTTCGGCTTCTTGCTTGCATGAGGCCCCCAACTGACTTTAATGTGGGTCAGTGGCTCTCAGCCCAAAAAAGGTCCCCACCCCTGCTCTAAAGGAAGACCTTTCAGTCCTCCAAAGTCCGGGGATGATCGAGGGTCCTACCTCTGGTATTCCCTCAGATTCAGGTTATCCGACTGGGTGACCACCAGGGCCAGGTCCCGGCACATCCCTCCTTGGTACGCTGTAATGCCCTCTACCAGCAGCTGTTCATGACCTTTCTCCCCCAGAACCCGTTTGATGTCGCTGATCACCCAGATGACTGAACATTTTTTGATGCTCTTAAGGGGAGAGAGAGAGAGAGAGAGAGAGAGAGAGAGAGAATGGGATGATTGAGTTGGGGTGGGTCCTGCTTTGGGCAGGGGGCTGGACTCGATGCCTCCTGAGGTCCCTGCCAGCCCTGGGTTCTGTGATTCTCTATCTGGGAGCAGGCAGGCAGCCGGGCTCCATCCTGCTCCATGCGGAGCATCCACAATTCCCTGCTGACTAGGGGCAGTCTTTGCAGGACCGTGCCAGCAATTGGCAGGCTCACATCCCTAATTTGAGCCCCTCCGCTGGGCCTCGGCGCTAGGTGGAGGTTCCCAGTGGGCCCCTGGGATGGATCCGGGGGAGAGAAGATAAAAGGGGCATGTGGGGGCTGCCCAAGGAAGAGCTTCAGCCCCCTAGTGAAGCGCAGAGGAGGGAAGATCCCACGGGCCTTCGATGCTACCGGAATCCAGGAGCAGCAACGGAGCCAGGCTGGGATGTGTCGCTGACTAATATCCGGGGCGCAGCCTCCGAATATGGTCCAGCTGCTGCTTCCATCCCACCCCTAACGCCTTCCCCAGGCCACAGAGCACACTGCCCCGTTCCGAGTGTTCCTCTGTATGACCCGGGGCCAGTCCCATTCACCCCAATGCTGAAATTCTCACCAGCCAAGTCAATGGTTCAGCATCCTTCCCTCTCGGCTCCCTCCCTCCCCTGCCCCCAGAGCTGGGAAGTCACCTCTTTCCACATGTCGTCCCGTTTGCTGTTGTAATCACCCGTCCCGGGAATATCCACAAACACGACGCCTTCTGGAATCACATCCGACTTCGGGATCTTCACTTCCACGTATTTGACCAGCGGCCAGAGTCGCTCCGGGGCTTTCTCCGCATCCGGGCCTGGCTCCTCCTCGTCTCTTTGAGACCGGACATAAGGGTCCAGTTTTTCAGTGAGTTTTTCCACCTGAGGACAATACGTGAACCAAACTCGGTCCCTGTTTGGGGCTGGGATCTCCTAGCCCTCTGTAAACAGTATTTAATTGTACAGCTTGTACCTCTCTAGTCCGTCACACTCCAGTTCAGCAACCGCCGTAGTCCGGCAGGATTTGAGTGAGCCAGAGGTCCACTTACCATGGGTGTAGTGGATGAACAGAAATATAATTTATGCCATCATGTGCCTAAAGTGTCCGTCTGCTATGTACATTGGACAAACTTCTCGGACACTTCGCCAAAGAATCAATGCACATAAAACAGACATCAGGCTTTCTCACAGAGAAGAAACTGTTGCTTGCCATTTCATCCAGACTGACCATTCTCTCAATGACCTTAAAACATGCATATTGCTTCAGAGAGATTTTAACTCCAGACTTCAAAGAGAAACCTCAGAATTGTCATTCATGCTTAAATTTGACACTTTATGTATGTGTCTTAAAAAGGTGCTAATTATCTCACCCATTACAAAGATAGCTTCCCCAATTATCACCCCTAATGTCATTACCTTACAGACACTAACCTTCCCCCCTCACCTTCACTCTGTTCTAAAATTTGATTTGTCAATTTTATATGGCTACGTCTAGACTGGCATGATTTTCCGCAAATGCTTTTAACGGAAAAGTTTTTCCGTTAAAAGCATTTGTGGAAAAGAGCGTCTAGATTGGCACGGATGCTTTTGTGCAAAAGCACTTTTTGCGGAAAAGCATCCATGCCAATCTAGACACGGTTTTGTGCAAGAAAGCCCCGATCGCCATTTTCGCCATTGGGGCTTTTTTGCGCAAAACAGTTTTTAACCTGTCTACACTGGCCCTCTTGTGCAAAAGCATTTGCGCAAGAGGGCTTATCCCTGAGTGGGAACATCATAGTATTTGCGCAAGAACACTGACAATCTTACATTAGATCGTCAGTGTTCTTGCGCAAATTCAAGCAGCCAGTGTAGACAGCTGGCAAGTTTTTGCGCAAAACAAAAAGGACTATAACAGAGTTTAAAGAGAAGCTAGATAATTTCATGGAGGTTAGGTCCATAAAAGGCTATTAGCCAGGGGATAAAATGGTGTCCTTGGCCTCTGTTTGACAGAGGCTGGAGAGGGATGGCAGGAGACAAAGCGCTTGATCATTGTCTTCGGTCCACCCCCTCTGGGGCACCTGGTGCTGGCCACTGTCGGCAGACAGGATACTGGGCTAGATGGACCTTTGGTCTGACCCGGTACGGCCGTTCTTATGTTCTTATGTTCTAAAAGCGACTGCTTTTGCGCAAAATCTTGCCAGTCTAGACGCAGCCTAGATGTATCACTTTGGTATATATGGTCGTGCCAATTTTCTTCCACAATTTGATCTGAGGAAGTGGGTCTGGCCCATGAAAGCTCATCACCTAATAAACCATCTTGTTAGTCTTTAAAGTGCTGCATAGTTCTGTCTTTTGTTTCAGCCAATAATCTTAGTTTCTTATCCCTTTGTAGTGTGGTGTTTTGATTCATCAATGGTCTCAAGTTGTGGTGGGAGAGGTCCAGGTTGGATATTAGGAAAAACTATTTCACTAGGAGGGTAGTGAAGCGCTGGAATGGGTTATCTAGGGAAGTAGTGGAGTCTCCATCCCTAGAGGTGTTTAAGTCTCGGCTTGACCAAGCCCTGGCTGGGTTGATTTAGTTGGGATTGGTCCTGCCTAGAGCAGGGGGCTGAACTTGATGACCTCCTGAGGTCTCTTCCAGCTCTATGGTTCTATGATTCTATGAATGTGTTCTATTGTAATGTGTTCACTGGATGTTAATTAACATTAATATGTAGAAATATAAAAGTATAAAACTGATTGGCATTTTATACACTCATGTGTCAGACAGAAGATAGATCCATGGAGGCTAGGTCCATTGACGGCTGTCAGCCAGGATGGGTAGGGACGGTGTCCCTAGCCTCTGTTTGTCTGGGAATGGGTGACTGGAGGGATCACATGATGATTCCCTGTTGTGATCCTCCCTTCTGGGGCATCTGGCATTGGGAGACAGGACACTGGGCCAGATGGACCTTTGGTCTGACCCCGTCTGGCTACTCTCATATCCTTATTAAAAGAGAGTGTTGATGCTATTATGCACATGCACAAAATGTTAGTAAAATCAAAATCCCATTGTAAAAAGGCTCAGAGGGGTGGTCGTGTTGGTCTGTAAATTTAAAAAGCAGTGTCATGAGCTTTCACGGGCAACCCACTTCCTCAGATGATTGTGAGCGTTCCCGGCCAATGGGTGCTGTGACCATCTATACCTGCGGAGGTGCAGGACAATATAACCCTGCAGGTTAGCAGGGGCTAACCCATGTGACCCGTCGCCCTTTTATTGCCCACTTGATCTAGAAGATCAGCCTAGGTCAGTATCAGAGGGGGAGCTGTGTTAGTCTGGATCTGCAAAAGCAACAAGGAGTCCTGTGCACCTTCTGTTAGTCTATAACGTGCTACAGGGCTCCTTGTCGCTTTTGCAGACTAGGTCAGTGACACTCAAACTAAGATTCTTGAATTGCAAATGGTCTTTTAACGTGTCTCCTGCAGCTCTCTGCAACACTACAGGATGCCTTAAATATTAACCAGTCAGGAGGCTTTTACTGTGTTATCAGCCAGTTTTACTGTGTTAGTAACCAACTAACCAGATCTCTGGATCTGCTGGCAATGCTCCTCCTAATGCAACCTAATATGCATGAGGAGGAGCGTTGCCAGCAGATCCAGAGACGTGATTATTCCCCTTTATTCAGCTCTGGTGAGGCCACATCTGGAGTTTTGTGTCCAGTTCTGGGCCCCCCGCTACGAAAAGGATGTGGACACATTGGAGAGGGTCCAGCGGAGGGCAACCAAAATGATTCAGGGGCTGGAGCATATGACCTACGAGGAGAGGCTGAGGGAGTTGGGTCTGTTTAGTCAGCAGAAGCGAAGAATGAGGGGGGATTTGAGAGCAGCCTTCAGCTTCCTGAAGGGAGGTTCCAAAGAGGCTGGAGAGAGGCTGTTCTCAGTAGTGACGGATGGCAGAACAAGGAGCAATGGTCTCAAGTTGTGGTGGGAGAGGTCCAGGTTGGATATTGGGAAAAACTATTTCCCTAGGAAAGTGGGGAAGCACTGGAATGGGTTCCCTAGGGAAGTAGTGGAGTCTCCATCCCTAGAATTGTTTAAGTCTCGGCTTGACAAAGCCCTGGCTGGGTTGATTTAGTTGGGATTGGTCCTGCCTGGAGCAGGGGGCTGGACTTGATGACCTTCTGAGGTCTCTTCCAGCTCTATGGTTCTATGATTCTATGACTCAATTAGCCTCATTCACACTGGTCCTACCATTGACAGGTAACTTCTTTTGCTGTTCCATATAGCCTGGATTCTGTAAACTCCTCTCCAACCCACCTGAGGAAGTGGGTTGTATCCACAAAGGCTCATGCCCTGATACATCTGTTCATTGCTAAGGCCCCACAGGACTGCTCGTTGTTTTGGCAGTTACAGACTAACATGGTGGCCCCTTGGAGATATATCGCTCTGGTAAATGAAGCAACAAATTCACACGCCTGGGGCTCTTTGGGGAAGCAGGGATGGCTAATTTGGCTCCCACGCCATTGACATCTGAGTACCATTGGACTAGACGGTCACCATTGTCTTCTGGGTGGGAATTTACGGGCGTGCCCTCTCTCACCTTTTCATCCTTGAGGACCACACACCGCGAGGGAGGGATCGGTATCAGTGGCTCTGCCCTCAGCAGCTCTTCATAAGATCTGGTCTCCGCATCTTTCCCGTAGAGGGCTCGGAGCTTTTGGCCAGCTTCATCGACATTGCTGTCCTTCTCATCCAGCTTGCCTAGAAGCTCCACCAGATTCTTCAGCTCTTCCCGCCACTCCTGCCAGGACAGAGCAAGGCAAAGGGACTGTTGTTGTCTTGGGCATGTGTCCCCTGCTCTGGCCCTCTGAGTGCAGAAAGTGGGGGCCCGCAAGAAAACTTAAAAATACGTTGCCTCTAGATGCTTCTGCTTTCAAAAAACTCCCCAAGATCACAGAGTCACTGACACAGGAAAGAGATTGTTACCACGAAGTAAAAAAACCCAAAACAACCCACCCCCCTGTCTTCTGGAAAATGGAAAGAAAGCACTTGGAACGTTTTCCAGCGGGGCACCCCAAGCTGTTTTACAAGAGAGCTTATAAACAAAAGAAAGAGAACAAACTGCAATCTCTGATAGTTGACTGCTCAGGCTATGTGCAGACTGCAGTGCTTTTCTGGGATACTGGAGATATACAGGAAAAACAATGCCACCTCTAAGGAAAGCGTCTGCTTTTTTGAAAAATTTCTTCTGTTATTCTTTTGCCATCCCTGTAAAACTCATTTTATGAGGAAGAAGGGATGGCTTGAAAGAGCATTTTTTTCTGAAATCTGGTGCTGTGTAGACGCGCCAAATTTCAAAAAAGCTTCTTTCAAAAGAAAAGCGGAAAAAGATATGCAAATTGCAGTTCACAATTTGCGTATCTTTTCCCAACTTTTCTTTGTAGTCTAGACATAGGCGCAATCTTACACATGCATACAAAGACCTTCTATTATCTTCCAGGACACAAGAATCAAACCATAACCTTAAAAAATGAAAGGTGATTTTATGAACGAAACAACAAGGTATCCTTGGTAAAGCAGACTTGGTTACAAGGGGTTTTGAAGCAACTGAGAAAAGCACAAATTAAAACACAGAGAATTTCATCCCTGGGATACAGCTTAAAGTTGCAGTGTATGGGCGAGGGGCACAGGGACTTACCACAGAGAAGTTCAATCAAACAACAAAACAAACAAAATAACCTGATCTTGTCTAAATAGACATTCCCTGTCTACTCACATATCCATGCCTCAAGGTCCAGTCTGTTTCTTTGTAAGCATGGTAGCTCTGTCTGGTTCAATTCATCTTGTTTCCCCAGCTCCCGGGTTAAACTCACCCCATGGAAAACAGCAGGCAGGTATCTCTTCCATTCAAATCTCAATGATTTCTTCTCATTGGCTCTCCTGGCTCCCTGCCAACACTTTCTAGCTACCTGGGTTTAACCCTTTGGGTACTGAACATTGGGGATGTTCAGAAAAGGACAGCACCCCTCCTATCTCTCACAGCATGTGTGGGATGGGAGAAAGCGGAGGGGGGGGCAAGTAGCCCTGGGGATGCTGAGAGCTCAGACAGGGTGGGACTGGTGTGACAGCATTGCAGTCCGAGGGACGCAGGAGCTATGTGAGTGTGAGCAGAGGGTGGGGGTGGGAGCCGGGAAGTGGCTTGGTGCCGGAGGAGCAGGTGAGGGGAGCAATAGCACAGGAGCAGCTGGTACAGTTCCCTGGCTTCTGCATCTGATGAACCAGCTATTTGTGGTTCGGGGAGCGGGACTCCCTTCTGGCCACCGACAGGCCAGGCAGGGAGGGCCTGGTTCTCCTCTTAGAAGGCCTCCCTTCCTGCATGCTCCTTTCTGCCTGGAGCCCTTGGCAATGACAGGGTGGGGTTTAAGGCAAACTGCAGCCCAGCTGGGGCCTGCAGAGCAAGGCAGCCAGCTGCAGACCCCATACCCTTCCCGATTCAACCCTGTGGGCCGCGAGGACTCTGTGGTGGGGCTGTGGCTCCCCGCCCGTCTGCCCAGAAAACAAGCCCCTGTCTCTGTGCCCTGTAGCCACGCTCAACTTGCCTCTTCTGAAAGAAGGTGAACCTTCGCCTCATAGTTTTGGCCCTGGCCGCTCCTGACTTGCACCATGCAGGAGGTGCAGGCTCGGTACCCCGACGTCGGCAGGAAGAACTGATGCTCGATGAGGGCATTGAGCAGGGAGCTCTTCCCGGTCCCAGTGTTGCCTAAGAGCCCGATGCAGATGGGGTCCAAGGAAGAGTTTTCTTTCAAGGTTGTGAGGCGGTCCCTGTTGGAGGAAGAGAGAGGGAGGGGGGTTAGACAGGTTCATGTAATTGGGAAGCCTGACACCTGCCCGGTCTCACAAATAAACCCCTTGGAAGTGAGTGGAAAGGCCCCTCTTCTCCCCTGCCCTCAGCTGATTTCAGTCAACATAGGGTCGGGCTCCTCTGCCGCTACGGTGGGCAGGAAGGACAGGTGAGATTTCCCACCATCCACCAGGACACGAAGGTTCAAGCAGCTGCAGCTGGCAAGGTCGCTACGTGCCCCAGGATACACCAGATCCACATGGGGTGGCACGGACATATCAGCGCAATTGCGAGTCCTGGTCTCACCATCGCAATCCCAGGCTTACAGCACCGCGTGGACACACAAGTGCAGATTCCCACACACAGGGTCTCTGGAAGTGTGGGTCCCTCTCACCCCGGTTTGCATGCCGTGTAGACACCCCCCCCCCCCGCCTCCCAGAACTCCTTTGTCTCCCTGGGCCATCTCTTCAGCGGGTAGGGCTCTGAGAAGGTATCTGCAGGGGTGTTTTCCAGGGGCCATGCAGGGCCGGGGGGTGAGCTGTATGTTCATGGGGGACATCCCATAATGGAGGGGTTCTTATGCTTCCCTCCGAAGTGGCTGCAGCTGTCAGGGACAACACTGGGCTGGAGCGGCAGTGGTCTGACCCAGCCTGACCGTTTCTATGCTCCTGGCTAGAGCCAGGCCTGCAGGCAGTGTTCAGAGCCCAGCGCAGAGCGGGTGAGCAGAGCACTCTGGGAGCAGGGGATGTGGGGGTCTAAATCCCTCCAACTTCCCGAGAAGAACCGGGTGGCCAACTCACTTGAGGTATTTCAGTCCGTCCCACATGTTGCCCTCGGGCAGAAACTTGTACAGTTTCTCGTAAATGTTGTTCAGAAGTCCCTTGGCCTCCGCCTCCAGGGTCTCGTCTGGAAGAAGGACACGGTGATGTCAGAGCGCCGCAGCCCTTGCTCGGGAGCCGGGTCCCAGCTGAGCAGTGAGAAGGGTTGTGCCACCCCTGGGGGCTCCAGGAAATGGCCGCGGCTGGTGAGCCCTCTGAGTCAGGGTGCCCATGTGGGGCAAGGGGGTGGGGGGCTATTTCGGAGGAGAGCAAAGAGGGAGACTGGGTGTTGTCTGTGGCCTGGGACCAGCAGGGGCCATGCACCGCTCACCCCTCCCATATGTGCAGAGCAGGCTGGGGGTGCACACCACCCCCAAATCCCCATGCGCTGACTGCGGTGGGGAAGGTTGGGCTGCCTGTTCTCCCCATGCCCCCCCATGCTCTGGCTGGTGCTGGGCACTGCCTGCCCTCACCCCCCTCCCGCCTATGTGTATTCTGGGGCTGCCCCTCCCTGCCCTCCTTGGGTTGTGAGGGGAAAGGCTGAAGTCATGCACTGCTCAGGCAGCCTGCCCCATAGCGGTGGAGCTCTGAGCAGCAGGGGCAGGGCTGGGGGTTTGCCTCCCCCAGCCCTAGGTTCACCTGCCACCCATGGGTGTAGAGAGAAGGAGGGGGAGGAGCAGTTGCCATCCTTTCCTGGCGGCTGGAATGCAAACTGCCCCCCCCCCCAGTGGGAAGAACCTTCACCTGGCACAGCATGTCGTTTGGCCCCCTGGGGTCCCTCAGACTAGCTCCAGCAGCCCTAGGGCCCCTGCTTCAAGTGCCCCAGAGCAGCCCCATGACTACGGGCTGGTGCCACCCAGCACCCTTACCCTGGGGAGGGAAAGCAGCTTTTGTCCCCACCCCTGCAGCCAGCACCGGGTCCTGACCTCTCCCTAAAGCCCAGGGTGCTCCCGGCCCGTCCTGCCCTCTCCCTAACGCCCAGGGTGCTCCCGGCACGTCCTGCCCTCTCCCTAACGCCCAGGGTGCTCCCGGCACGTCCTGCCCTCTCCCTAACGCCCAGGGTGCTCCCGGCCCGTCCTGCCCTCTCCCTAACGCCCAGGGTGCTCCCTGCCCGTCCTGCCCTCTCCCTAACGCCCAGGGTGCTCCCTGCCCGTCCTGCCCTCTCCCTAACGCCAAGGGTGCTCCCGGCCCGTCCTGCCCACTCCCTAACGCCCAGGGTGCTCCCTGCCCGTCCTGCCCTCTCCCTAACGCCCAGGGTGCTCCTGGCCTGTCCTGCCCTCTCCCTAACGCCCAGGGTGCTCCCGGCCCGTCCTGCCCACTCCCTAACGCCCAGGGTGCTCCCGGCCCGTCCTGCCCTCTCCCTAACGCCCAGGGTGCTCCCTGCCCGTCCTGCCCTCTCCCTAACGCCCAGGGCGTTCCCAGACTGTCCTGGGCGTCGCTATGCAGTGTGGGCAAGCACAGGAGGGTTCTCATACTTACAGATGATCACGGACGGGTCACCCAACAGGTATGTCCCAGGTCCGTCCGCCATCCTCTTCTTGGCAAGGGGTTCATAGGTATATTCCCGCCGCTCACCTTGGCAGATGAAAGGGGCTGTCTCATTAGTGCACTTATACCCGAGATGGGCGCCAGGCCCAAGTCTCACTAACAAATCACCTGGGATTCAGTTGAGACGGCAACAGGAGACGCTGAGCCACGTGTGGGTGTCAAAACACAATTGTCATTTGCATGACAATTTGGCCTAGTGGCTGAGACTGCGCTAGGTGCTGTACACAGACAGAAACCTGGTCTCAGTTTATTCATGCCTGTGTCTCAGACAGACTACAGTCACTTAATCATAGACTTATAGGGTATGTCTACACTTGCAGCCTAATTCGAAATAGGGCTGCAAGTGTAGGCATTTGAAATTGCAAATCAAGTCCGGGATTTAAATATCCCACACTTGATTTGCATCTTCCCAGCCGGGCGCCATTTTTTGAAATTGACAAGCCCAGAATAACTGCCCGCATCTACACGCAGCAGTGAAACAGGTGATCGAAATAAAGCCCTATTTCGAAATACCTGTTATTCCTCCTGCAATGAGGTTTAAAAGGTATTTCAAAATAGGGCTTTATTTCAAATGCCCATTTCACTGCCGCATGTAGATGCGGGCTGTTATTCCAGGCTTGTCAATTTCAAAAAATGGCGCCCAGCTGGGAAGATGCAAATCAAGTGTGGGATATTTAAATCCTGGGCTTGACTTGCAATTTCGAATGCCTACACTTGCAGCCCTATTTCGAATTAGGCTGCAAGTGTAGACATACCCATAGAGCGTTAGAACTTGAGGGGACCTCGAGAGGTTATTGAATCCAGTCCCCAGCCCTCATGGCAGGACCCAATACCATCCAGACCATCCTGGGCAGGTGTCTGTCAAACCTGCTCTTAAATTCTCCAGAGATGGAGATTCCACAACCTCTCTAGCCAATTTATTCCAGTGTTTGACCACCCTGACAGTTAGGAAGTTTAAACCTCCCTTGCTGCAGTTTAAGCCAATTGCTGCTTGTCCTGTCCTCAGAGGCCAAGGAGAACAAATTTTCTCCCTCCTCCTTCTTGTGACACCCTTTTAGATAACCTGAAAGCTGCTATCATGCCCCCCTCAGTCTTCTCTTTTCCAAACTAAACAAGCCCAATTCTTTCAGCCTTCCTTCATAGCTCATGTTTTCTAGACATTCTTGTTGCTCTTCTCTGGACCCTCTCCAATTTCTCCACAGCTTTCCTGAAGGGGGATCCTGCAGGCCAGCCTAGGGAGGCCGTGTGGAAGCTGCCAGTGCTCAGGCGAAAGGAGCAGTGGGACACTTCCTGGCTGGGCCCAGAGGGTGAGGAAGGAGCGGTGCTTCGGCCACAGGAGGTCAAGCGGTGCCACAGACTGGCGCTGGGGAGGGCAGGCCTGACAACTCTGAGGTAGCGGGGGGAGGTTGAGGGGCCAGGTGGGAAGAGGCCCAGGTAATGCAACAGTAACTCATTAAGGGGAGCCCAACCTGGCTCCTATTTATAGGGTCCCTGGATTGGAACTGGATTCCCCACAGCCACTGGCAACGTGGCTAAGTCCCAAGAAGGGGGCTGGACTCCTCAGGGCTGGGCCTTACCTGGAGTGGGTCCCGGGCAGCAGTTCGGGGGGGGGGGGGCGCTAAGGCAGCTTCCTGCCTCTCCTGGCACTGCAAACTGTGCGGCCCCCAGAAACAGCCAGCAGCAGGTTCCCAGCCAATGGGAGAGCGTGTTGGTGTTGAAAGTTTTATTCTTTCTATATTTGTATTTTAGGTTTAATAATGTAGCAGTGTAAGATAACATATTACCACAGTTAATACTGTGTTAAACAAAACCCTTTGTTTAACCCTAAGTAGATATTGCCTTGTTTTAAAGTTTAATGAGTTTAGCAAGTACAGAAATGGAGTTTTGGTTTTGTGTCTATGTTAATGAGACTAGAGAAATGTTGAAGGCTGAAGTCTTGTTGATTTAATTGCCTTTTGCTTTGCCCAATACAAGATACTGGTGTTTTGCTTTTCTTTGAAAGTCCTTGTAAAAGATTGTTTATGTGTGGAAGTGGTATGTACGTGTCGAGATAAAGGTGTGAAGGTTATCCAGATGGCCAAGGAAGGAGGGGAGAAGCATGGGTGAAGAAAGACAGACTTCTTGGTGTCAGAGGAACCATCAGTAACCATCAGTGCAGTGCATACCCATGGCCAAGGAGTGAGCAGAATGGCAGATTGACAGCCCTAAAGTGGAGCTGGCACCCCTAAAATACGATCGATTACAGGATGAGCTTGGAGATGTTTGGGAATGATTGACATCAACAAGGTAACACGCCGGTCACAGGCTGACACAGCGGAATCCATAGACTTTAAGAGAGAAAAGGATGAGAACAGCAGGTGCCTTGCTACGGGACTTTGGGTTCGTCTTGCCACCAAGTCCAGGAGAGCATCGGATCGCGACCGACAAAGGCCCGGCTCCCCCTCTGTGATCGATCTGGCTGCCCCACTAGATTGATCCAGACTCTGGACTGGTAACTGTAACATGGTCTGGCGGGACTGTGTGTGTGTGTGTGTAAGTGACTGAAAAGCACATGCTACTGTTGTATTCTCAATACATGTGGCGCACTGCCTTTTCCCCTAGAAAAGATCTCGTGTGCTTCGTTTAAGCATAACATGAGGAGCTCATGCTCGGGGCAGGGGCAGTGTGTGGAGCCCTGTGCGGTTCTCCCCCCTGGGAGCCAGGACTGCTGCCAGCTGCTTCCAGGGTGCAGCACAGTCTGTGGTGCCAGGACAGGCAGGGAGCTGCCTTAGCCCCCCCCCCCACAGCTCACTTGATCCTGCTGCAGTGCTGAGACCCGGGGCCTGACACTCCACCACCCACTCCTGGGTCAACCCCATCATCTGAAACCCCCTGGCCTAGGGCAACAGGCCGATTTAATAGTAATGAACCTGCCCAAACAAGGCACCCCCCCATGTAATGCTGGTGGGCGGAACCGAACCCCAGGCCTCAGCACAAGAGACTCTACAGCTTGAGTGCAAAGCCAGCGGGCTCCCAGCCAAGGAGGCTGGTTCTCTCCCTTTCGGGTCAGGCCGGGGTGAGCTATGTAACAGGCTGACTCACGCGGGATACGTCTGCAGCAGGCACACCCTCTGCAGGTTTCTGGAGAAAACAACCCACCGTTCCTGGCAAGTCCATTCAGAACCCAAAGCAGCCAGGCCGGGGGAGGGGGCGTGTACCCACAGCTCCACTCGAACAATCACAGCAGCAAGGACACAGATACCTGTTCACCGCAGCGAGGTGAACCCCACGCCTCTCGCCTCAGTTGACTTCAGCCAGGGCCTGACCCCGTGAGGGGCTGAGAGAGCCCTGATCTCCGGCCTGCGCCAGGAGACGTGCCGCACGCTGCCAGGTTATGCCACTCGCTTGCTAGTGATATTACTGGGGCAAATCTACGGCTCTGACTGCCCGGTGGGCCCAGTCACCAGCGGGTGGAAATCGGTGAATGTGGATTGAAGACAGTTGATTAACGAGAGCTGAGGAACCGACCGTATCGCTCTCATGCTGCATTTTTCACCAGTGAGGGGCCCGGCTGGCTCAAAACCTGATTTGGGCCCACATGCAACATGGTTAATTCTCAGAAACCGAGCGTCTCCCTGGCCAGCTTCCTCGGCACAGACAGACCCAGCCCCATGGGCCCCCTGGAGGGGAGCGAACCACTGACCCGGGAGGGGCTTGCAGGGAGCAGCCCGAGATGCCCTGAGGGAACCAGGGGCAGTTACAGAGGGGCCAGCGAGGGGGGGAGGAGCAGCTTGGAATGGGGGGAGGAATTGTTGGAGCTCAGACATTGCCCCCCGGTCACACAGGGAGCAACGACGAGCCCTGTCTTGGGCAGTTCCTGACAGCCCCAGGAGAAGAACATCAGCGCAGCCAGACGGGGTCAGATCAAAGGTCCATCCAGCCCAGGGTCCTGTCTTCCCACGGAGGCCAATGCCAGGTGTCCCAGAGGGAGTGACCAGAACTGGGAATCATCCAGTGATCCCTCCCCAGTCGCCCATTCCCAGCCCCTGAGAAATAGAGGTCAGGGACACCATCCCTGCCCAGCCTGGCCCATAAATATTGATGGGCCTAACCTCCATGGATTTATCTAGCTTGTGTTTGAACCCTGCTAAAGTCCTGACCTTCACCACATCCTCTGGCAGGGAGTTCCACAGGTTGGCCATGTGCTGCATGAAGAAAAACTTCCTTGTGTTTGTTTTAAACCTGCTGCCTGTTCATTTCACTGGGTGGCCCCTTGTTCTTGTGTTACGGCAGCAAGTCTTGTGGGGTGACTGCAGCCAGGGCTGTGGAAGCTTTTCCAGTCCAGTTCTGAGGCACGGCCCTGCCTGAGGTGTGCCCGGCCCAGCCCGCACCTCACAACGGGCAGGGGAGGGCAGTGCTCAGAGGAGAAGGCGGGTTTGTTCTTTTCTCTATCAGGTGACCTGGCAAGAGGCGGGAACGGCCACTCCCCCACGTGAGCGCTTGGCTGGTGCATTCAGCCACAGGGGAGGTGGGGCTCCCTCACTCAGTCACGCCTATTGGAGAAACATCTAGTGACCTTTGGAAGCAGGGTCTCCCTTGTGGGTGAAGATTCGGGACTCGCTCAAAGAGGGGAAAGGAGAATGTGTGGGAATGTGGGAATGTGAATAGAACTCCGAATAAGGTTGGAATCCTTGGGGTGCGACTTTACCATCCTCACACACACACACACACACCCCTTGTGCAACTATCAACCCGCCCTACTGTTACTTAAAAAAAAAAAAAAAAAAAAGACCAGCACCCTTTAAACATGTGCTACACCCTGGGTAAATAGTACAGTGCGTGGTTTCACCTGGGTGTAAGGAGTGCTTCAGTACATTTTAAAACCGCTCAGTTACTTAGTATCCTTTGAAACCTGCCAGCAAGCTGCCCCTCATATTTGCAGGCATAGCTGCTTCAGCAAGCCCAGAGGCGCTGGGGCTATGAACAGCTAAGTTCTTGAGGAAGCTAAGTGTGGCTTACTAGACAGTGTTTTTCTGTGAGCCCCCTTTTTAGTTATTTAAAGCTAAAGCTACGACCACTAGGGTTATGTTAACTATAGGGAATCTATCCTATAATTGGGTAGGAGCATGCCACCTCTCAGACAGATCTGATCTATGTAAGGCCAGGTCTACACAGGCAGACCATGTCTTAGTTAGAGGCATAGCGAGGGGAGGGCGTGGAGGGGGCAGTTGCCCACTGGTGCCACACTAGGGGGTGCCGGGCTGGGGCGGGACCGGAGCACACAGGTCCACGTGGTGCATCGTGGAGAGCCAGGAGCACCTGGGGGGCCATATGCTGTCTCCCTGTGCACACTGCGAGCAAGCCGAGGCAGCCGGGCCGAGCAGCAGGAACGGTCGCTTTAAAGGCAGGATTTACCTCAGCCATCCCATACCTCCGGTGCCTGGCTCTGCAGGAGGGGGATTAGGTTGGGGGGGGGTGCACTGGGTTTGAGTGGGTGCGGGGGAGGCGGGCTGGGACAGGGCTGGAGAGCATAGGCCCATGCATCACGGTGAGCCTGGAGCTGCCAGGCCCATGCTCGGTCCCTGTGCAAACTGCAATCAAGCCGAGGCAGCCAGGCCGGGCAGCAGGAGCAAGCCCTTTAAAGGCAGGATTTACCTTGCCTGTCCCTTATCTCTGGTGCCTGGCTCTGAGGGGGGGGATTTGGTGTGTGTGGGGGGGTGCCTGGCACTGGGGGAGGGGTGGGTGCATTGGGCTGGGGTGCCTGGCTCTGGGGGAGGGGTGGGTGCATTGGGCTGGGGTGGGCTGGGGTGCCTGGCTCTGGGGGAGGGGTGGGTGCATTGGGCTGGGGTGGGCTGGGGTGCCTGGCTCTGGGGGAGGGGTGGGTGCATTGGGGGTACTTATATTTTGTTAAAAGGCACTTTATAAAAAGGTTAAAAACTTAAAAACCAATAGTCTGGTAGTGCTTTAAAGACTAACAAAAGACGTCAATGGGATGATGAGCTTTCATGGGCACAGCCCACTTCTTCCCACAAAAGCTCATGATCCCGCCTCCATGTTTCATTAGTTTTTAAAGTGCTACCGAACTATTTGTTATTTACATTTTTCCTGTTACAGACTGACTCCGCTCCCCCTCTGAAGCTTATAAAAAACGGTTGGGGAACACTGCTCTGTACCATTCCTTTGGGCCTCCTTGTTTCCTTTCTCCTTTGGCGAGTTGGGCAGGCAGCAGTTTTGGTAAAAATAGATCAGACATGCACACAGTGCCCGCTCTACCTCAGCCGGTGCTGGATAATCAGGGCCTCAGGTCTAAAGGACTTGGCAGTATTGAGGTGATCGATCACCCTATGATTTGTTGTGGATTTTCTAAAGAAAACACCGGTGTTTTCTATAGGTCACCCGCATCTCCCAGTCCTAGCAGAGACTTGGGATTAACGTGACTTTCTCAACTAGAAGTCTTATATGTGTTCAGATGTTGTGATTGTGAATATCTGGCGAGGCAGTCTGCCCAAGGCAAGGCTGGCCTTCAATCTTGATATACAGGGCTTCATTTGAGTGGCTTGTGTGAAATTTGGAAGAGCATCTCAGAGACACCTCTCCTTTACTTAAGGGTAGACTCTCACGGCACCCTGAAGGAAAAAGTCCTCATGGCCGACAGACAGACAGGCTTGCAGTGTATCCTCAGCTACTTATTGCTTCAAGTGCCTTCAAGAAAGTGAGGGCGATTCTCACGTTGTGTGTTAGTTTTATTTAAAAGTTTTTGTGAGTGTTATTTAACAGGCAAGTTAATCTCTTACATTCAGTACCATGGCAAAAGGGGGATGGGAGTTGCTCCTGGGTGCCACAGTAGGGGAGGGCTAATTTAGTCCCCCTTACTCTCCCTGTCATCCCTCGGCTCGCCTGCTCCTCCTCCGCCCACTGCCGCTGGCTGGAGCCTCCTCCCCTCCTCTTCGCCCCCAGCCCGACCCTCCTCCATCTTCGGCAGTGGGATAGTGCATGAGGGGGCCTCTCCCAAACTGGAAGGGGCGTGAGAAGACACGGTACAAGCTCCCCCTCTCTTCCCAGGGTCGGGCTCAGCCATGCACCAAGTTCGGGGTCCCACCGCATGGCGGCGGGGGTGTGTGCGCAAATTTTGCTTTTGCCCCGGGGCGCATATCACCCTTGCTACGCCTCTGGTCTTAGAGCTGTGATTAGGTTTGTTAAGGCAAGGAACCAGTGCTGGGGAGCCGGGCTGTCGCTGTGACATGGGCGAGGGGTGCCCCGATAACGCCCAGTTGTTGCGGTGGGGTCAGGGTGGGATTCTGTAGGTGGATTTGGGCCTTAGAAAGGCTGAAGGGAAGCACCTGGTATTGATAGTCTGGGCCGCCCCTGTGCCCTGCACAGGCCAGCACTGACATCCCTTCTCCCCTGCTGCCCAGCTGTGCGGCCGCCCTGCTCCTCCTTGTGCAGATGCACCCTGAGTCTCCTCTTTTCTAAACTGAAAGTCCCAGTCTTTTTAGTCTCTTTTCATACGGGACCCGTTCCAAACCCCTCCGCATTTTTGCTGCCCTTTTCTGAACCTTTCCCAATGCCAAGATCTCTTTTCTGAGATGAGGCGACCACATCCGTACGCAAGATTCAAGCTGTGGGCGTCCCATGGTTTTACACGGAGGCAATAAGATATTCTCTGCCTTATTCTCTATCCCTTTTTAATGATTCCTAACTTTCTGTTTGCTTTTTTTATTGCCGTTGCACACTGCGTGGATGTTTTCTAGTAGATTAGTAAGGCATGATTTCCCCTTATGGAAGCCATGTTGACTTTCCCCCGCAAACTGTGTTCACCTATGTATCTGGAAATTTTTTTCTTTACTATAGTTTCAACTGATTTGCCTGGTACAGATGCTAGACTTAGCAGCCTGTAATTGCCAGTATCACCTCTACAGTCCTTTTTAAATATTGGTGTCATGTTAGCTATCATCCAGTCAATCGGTACGGAAGCCAATTTAAAGGACAGGTTACAAACCATAGTTAATAGTTCTGGAATTTCCCAATGAGTTTTCAGAACTCTTGGGTGAATGCCATCCAGTCCTGGTGACTTGTTACTCTTGTGTTTATCAATTTGTTCCAAAACTTCCTCTAATGACACCTATTTTGGGACAATTCCTCAGATCTGTCACTTAAAAAGAATGGCTCAGGTTTGGGAATCTCCCCAATATCCTCGGCTTGAAGACGGATGCAAAGAATGCGTTTAGTTTCTCTGTAGTGACCTTATCATCCTTGAATGCTCCTTTGGCATTTGATCACCTGGTAACCCCACAGATCGTTTAGAAGGCTTCCTGCTTCTGATGTACTTTAAAAAAATTGCTCTTACTTTTTGCGTCTTTGGTTAGCTGTTCTTCAAATTCATTTTTGGCCTTCCTTATTATATTTTTACACTTCACTTGACAAAGTTTATGCTCCTTTCTTTTTCCTCGCTAGGGTTTAACTTCCACTTTTAAAACAATGGGTTTTTTGATCTCTCATGACTTGGTTGCTAAGCCACATGGGCAGTGTTTTGGTTTTCTCTCAGGGTATGTCTATGCTGCCACCCTAGTTCAAACTAGGGTGGCTAATGTAGGCATTCGAACTTGCAAATGAAGCCCGGGATTTAAATATCCCGGGCTTCATTTACATGTTCCCGGGCGGGCACCATTTTTAAATTCCTCCTTGCAGGAGGAATAACGGTAGTTCGAATTAGGAGCTTTAATTCGAACTACCTAGTCCGTGCCATGTGTAGCCGTGGGCAGGTAGTTCGAACTACGGGCATTTAAGCTAGGGGGCTAGTGTAGACATACCCTCAGTGTTGTTTAATGCAGGGTGCACATTGAACTTGCACCTCCATGGTGGTGTCTTTGAAAAGTTTCCAAGCAGCTTGTGAAAGTGGAGGGTCCCCGGCAAATAGGCTTTCTTGCCAGACAGGTCTGGGTGGTTCCAGTCTTTGTTTTGGGGGGTGGTTTGATGTTGCTTCCCGCTTTGATTAGCTGCCTCTGTCACCTGTAGGATGAGTAAAAAAACCTCCGCTCCGTCAGCCGGCGGGTACTACTGCCTGTTGGATTACTCACAGGAGGGCGGGGCCCTGGCTAGCGTCTGCCATGCGGGTTTGCGGCTGGCAGCATTAGTGCCCGGAGCGAGCTTTGCTGACGAAGACGCTTGTGATGTCGCTTCCAGCCCGTGCTGAGTCTGTGGTGACCCCGCCAGTGGGACGGGCAAGGACTCAGCTACTCTTCCTACCCAACCCTGGGAGGGTTTAGTCCCCTCCCTCTGGGGGGATGGCGGCATGACTCTGTCCCCCGAGAGGGATGAGCAGATGGGAGAGAGTCGCCCTCCGGCCTCTCTGCTACTTGTCAGCTCCCCTTCCAGCAGTTCTGGGGAAGCCAGAGCAGAGGGCAGAGGGACCCCGCCCCAGCCCGCTCCACTCAGCCGGCTCCAGACCCGTCGCTCCGCGTTCCACGGCAGGTGAGTGTGGGGGCCAGCTCCAGCCCTTCCTCCGAGCCCCCTCCCCTGAGTGACGGAGTCCAAGGGGTTTGGGGGCCAGGCCAGGCTGTAGCAGTGTTTTTCCCAGGAACTGAAATTAGGGGGGTGTTTGAATTTACGGTGGGGTGTCAGGGCCGATGAGGGGTGAGACTGTGAGGGTGAAGGTGGGCTGTATGGCACCATAATCTCAACTATACGTACAAAATGATGGGGTCTAAATTAGCTGTTAACACTCAAGAAAGATGTGGGAGTCATTGTGGATGGTTCTCTGAAAATATCCACTCAATGTGCAGCAGCCGGCAACAAAGCAAACAGAATGTTGGAAATCATTAAGAAAGGGACAGAGAATAGGCCAAAAAATATCATATTGCCTCTATATAAATCCATGGGACGGGCACATCTTGAATACTGTGTGCAGGTCTGGTCACCCCATCCCAAAAAAGATATATTGGAACTGGAAAAGGTACAGAGATGGGCAACTAAAATGATGAGGGGTATGAAACAGGAGGAGAGATTAAAATGACTGGGAATTTTCATCTTAGAAAAGAGACGACTAAGGGAGGATTATGACGGGGGGGGGGTCTATAAAATCTTGACTGGTATGAAGAAAGTGAATAAGGAAATGTTATTTAATCCTTCTGTGGTGGGGTCCCCACCCCACCCTCTTCTCCACTAGGTTAAAGCAAGCCCTGAGGCCTAGTCCATGCCCTGAGGGGACGGGGTAGGGGGGTCCGGGCCCTCCCTCTCCACCGGACCCCAACCCAGGGCCCTATTAGTGGTGGGTGGTTCCCACCACTGGCTCGACGGGGAGTTCTTCACGAAACGCGCCGAACCCACTGAGAGGCTCCCTGCCCCTTGCCCTGGGTTGCTTCCTACCTCCGCCCTGTGGCCGACGGAGATCCCACCTGGCGAAGCTGGGCCGGCGGCGGCGGCAATGTCAGCAGGTCCCGCGTCTGGGGCAGCAGTGAAGGGGTTGTCCACTGTGGCGGGGCGGGCGGCCCCCCGGAGTCGGCGTTGTGGACGTGCTCGACCCGGGGCCAGTAGCAGCCCCGGCGGTGGTCCCAACGGCTCTGGTTCCAGCAGCAGGTCCGGCTGTGGCGCTGCAGGCTGGGCCGGAGCTCCTTCCTCCCCGGAGGTCAGTCCCAACTGAGCAGCCCGGCAGCCTTTTATACTGGGGCTGCACTGCGAGCATGCCCAGCAGGGCCGTGGGGGAGGAGCATATTCTACCCAAAAGACGGGTTCTCCTCCCCCCTGTTCAGTGCGGGGCAGGGTGGCCCCATCACACCTTCACATAACACAGGAACTAGCAGTCACCCAATGAAATTAATAGGCAGCAGGTTTTAAAAAAACCAAAGGAAGTACTTCTTCACACAGCATAAAGTCAACCCGTGGAACTCTTGGCCAGGGGATGCTGTGAAGACCAAAACTATAACAGGATTAAAAAAAGAACTAGATAAATTTCTGGAGAAATCGGTCCATCAGTGGTGACTAGCCAGGATGGGGAGGGATGCAACACCAGGCTCTGAGTGTCCATAGCCTGTTGCCAGAAGCTGGGAGTGGGCAACAGGGGATGGCTCACTTGATTACCTGTTCTGTTCATTCCCTCTGAAGCACCTGGCCTTGACCACTGTCAGCAGACAGGATACCGGGCTCCATGGACCACTGGTCTGACCCAGTACGACCATTCTTATGTAAAAATTAATTATAATAATAAAAATGTTTAGTACGGAAACTCTCCACCATAATGACCTCTCAAGATAGCACCGATGTGAGATAACAACCTTGCAAATAATGCATTTTAAAACTCTTGGCCTACTAGGAAACACTTTTACAGAAGTTTCCATTCCCAGCCACAGATCTAGCATTCTGGAGCAAAGTCACTAAAATAGAGTCCAACAAACAAACGTTTATTTAACGTGCTCCTCATTTTTCCCTGCACCTCACCCCACTCACCGGTGTTGTCCTGGGTCAGTGGAGACTCAGAGTTCAGAGGTGCTTTCACGTGAGTGCACCTCCCAGGTGGGGGGCAAGAAGGCACCTTGCTTGTTCCTCCAGCTGCTTGCTGTTCGCTCTGGCCACTGTTGTTCGTTGTGCCACTGTTCACTCCATCGCTCTGTTGCCAATGGCCCCGCGCCGTCACCTTCTGCTGCCACCTGCCACTGTGACCTCTGCGAGTTGGTCTCTTGCGGTTCCACCCAGCTCTCCGTGATTTCAGCTGAGCTCTCAGTGGGGGAACCTCGCTGCTAGTGCAGTCTGGGCTGTCTCTTGCACAAAAACACTGTCCCCACGGGAACACTGTCCCCACCGCAGGACTAAGCACTTATCAGTGATTAGCAGTGATTTCAGCTGTAGTGGTCACTTAACAAAACAAAAGACTAGATATGGAGGCGAATCAGCTCTGTCTTTAAACAGTGGAGAGGGGCAGGTCAAATAGTACTTGTGACTCAGACAGACCATCAAGCAAAACACCTGTCCCCACCCTCTCTCTTGATGCCCTCAGTCAGTACAGGTTAAGTACAGTTCTACTGCCCTTTACTCATACAATAAGAACAACAACATTTCATTCCTCCCCCCCCCCATCCACCCACCCATTCAAGTGATTTGTACCCCAACCACAGCCAAAATCTATCACTTGGGCAACACAGCTCTGTCTGCTGGATCCCTAGGTAGATTAGGTGTGAATGTAAATACAATCTGGTCCTGAAGCCTTTCCCCCCAGCCCATCACTAGCTGTCAGGGAGAGCTCATTTTGACTTTGCTTACAAATCATAATTTGAAATGATTAGGTTGGCCAACATCACCCAAACGAATGCACTGACATTGTCATAAAAACAACAGCTGTATAAGGAAGCTCGTCTATGTTCATACTTCTCACATCGATTATATTTTTTCAGATACACATATCTGATCATACACTGTATGTTTTTAAAGTGTGTATTAATGTTTCAATTTCAATTCAAATTTCCAAACAATCACTAAATTGGCATGTAACTAGTTCACAAAACTGGGAGGGAGGATAGGGGAAATTCAGGGGGTGTAAGGAAATCCCTGGGCTGCAGGGTTCCCCCCCCCCCCCGCACACTCACTCAGGAGCAGCAGAGGGAAGAGAAGTGACCTGGCCTCGCCCGCCCCACTGCCCCGGCTCTCAGCCGCATTGCTGGTAGGAGAGGGCCTGGGGGAGGAGTGGACCCACCCCTCATACGTACCTGCACTGGGACTCGGGGCCACGCAGTGGGGAGCTGAGGGGCAGAGCGGGCTGGGGCCTGGCTCCTCTGCTTCCCCATGCCACCACCGGTCTGTGGGGGGAGCCCAACACCCGCCGCCGGCACCAGGCTCCCCGCTAGTCCCTGGGCCGCATCCCTGGCAAAGGGCCTGTTGCCTCAGGAACTGGCCATTCCAAGGGGCCTAGAGCTCCAGGCCTGTCGCGCTACTGACGCGGGGCGGTGGCCGGAGCCCCGGGTCCCTTGGAACTGCCATGGGAGCACTGGAGCACCGCTCTGCATGGCCCTGAGGGCTCGGGGGAGTGCGTGGGGGGGCTCAGAGCCGCTGTCCAGGCAGCGTTGGGGACCGACTGCCCTTGGCCCTGCCCCTCCTGGGGGCATGGAGCCCGCCCCCCCCTTGGCCCGGGGCCCATGGTGGCTGTGGGCCCTGCTGGAGATGGCTGCTGTGTGTGTGCAGCAGACAGGGCCCTGCTACCTAACGTCTCCGGCTAGGAGCACAGCTGCCAAACGCCTGCGTGGAGCACCCCTGGGACACGCTCTGTCAGGCCAGCACGTTAAGAGTCTGTTTGTGGCAGGGGGCGGCTGTGAAAATCCGCCAGGGGCTCCAGAGCCCAGGCGAGCTGGCTGTGGGTTGAGAGAGGCCCCCGGATGGTCGGTCAGAGTGCATGACTCGGTTTCCCTTTTGCATGGAGACATCGTACGGAATTCCAGCAAGCCGCTACAGGGCACGTGGGAACCGCCAGGCACGTGTGGCCTTGCCACGGCCCTCTGCTGGATGGGAACAGACCCGCTCCGCTGTACTGTGTCCGTTCTGCTAAGGGCAGTGCAGACACTGGGCACCTCGCTGCCCCTTTGCAATGTCAGTGCCACGTGTCCCAGGCCACGCTGCATGTCAGTGGCAGAGCTGAGCCAATCACGTAGCTCCCAATGCCAGGTTCTAACCACTATGCTGTGCATCGCTCCCCGAGTCTGCCACAAACCTGCTGTCTCCAGACACTAGACACCAGGAATCTGATATTCCTAGCACCCGCTGGGAGCAGGGAGGAGAGTACGTGGCAGCTGTCAGACCTTGGGCAGGAGCAGGCGTGTGGCAAGGTGCACTCACCCCATGCTGGCCCGGGAAAGGGTTAACCCTACATCAGGGCTACTCAGTTTTGGAAGCACCGGGGGCCACAATGATACTCACAGCCCATGCCGAGGGCCTCAACCTAAGTGTGGTTGCATATATATATATATGCAAATATATGCAAACAGCTTCTTTCAGATGGGCGGGCATGAATACAAAGATGAAGGCAAGGCCACACAACACGCAGGCCCCATTTAAGTCAGTTCTGCTGATATTAATAAAATGCAATAGTGACCCGATTTCCACCCACATGACAGCACTTGTAATGAGCAAGGACAGTCCGGGAATTGAACGACTAAAACGCATCTCGACAGCAGACCATGATATTGACTCCTTTTTTGTTTTGGCTTCACAACAGTCCAGGAATTGAACTACTAAAATTACTAAATCTACCTACTAAAACACATATCACCACGCGTTCATCCAACAAGCGTTTCCTCTCTGGTGCCATTTTTAATGCTTCTTTTTAATAAGAAAACTGTATCCCAGTGTGTTGGGTGTTTAGCATGAAGCATCAGGTGGTGCGTTTTTGGGGTGACTTTACTCAGAAAAGTTTCCAAGCCAGAGCACTCCAGCCTGCGGCAGGTGGGGAGCTGGGCAGGTCAGGCCAGACATGAGAGGCCCTGTCCTGGATTCCCAGCAGGGCTGACGTCCCCATGCAGGAGTCCATTGCTCCGTGCAGGATGGAGGCAGGGCTGCTTGACCACAGCTCCGGACCCAAATGTGGCCAGTGAGAGCCAGTTGGCACCTCTCAGGCTCTGCCCACAAGGCTGAGCAGCCAGCACTTCCCATAATGTCCCGGCACCTCCTCCCCGGGGGCTAGAAACACCGACACCCTGAACCCATCTGTTCCAGCCAGCCCGTCCGCTGGCGTCTTTCAATGCTCACCCCACCTGGGACAGTCCTCGCCAATGTGGGGTGGGTTCCCAGTGGAGGCCACATTCAAAGGATCCCACCCGTGGGCTGCGTGTTGAGCCATGCGTAAACCCAAACTCAGTGATTCTCAAACATGGCTCAATATAAACCTTTCTGTGGACCACCAGTTGCTAATGGAAACTCTCCGTTAATTACATCATTATGCCCAAGCCATATTGCTAGTGCTGCAGATAGGGAGAAGGGTTTACTTTGAATTATTAAACAGATTATATATTTTAACTCGCTTATGTTAGTTTATCAAACTTCATCTTATAAATATTTTAGAAAGTTTGTTTGTCCCGAAAGATCTCCAAAACAGTAAGAGCTAGAAACACAACATTTTGAACGGATACTACTGATTTCCTAACTTAAATAACTGGATTGGTTATATCTTGAAATCGGGTCCCCCAGAACGCCATTTGGACCCCCTGATAATTAGCTTTTAGTAGCACCCGATCATAGGCATTTGCTGGACTCTTCTGTTAAGCATGTCACATAAACTGCAACTACGAGATCCTTTCCCTCTATGAACTAGGTAGTTCATCTGTTGTCCACTAGGCAATGCGTTTTGTAAGCACAGCACTAGCTATGTTAATTTCTTAAAGTAATATGATAAAAGAAAAAAGATTTCCAATAAAATATGTTATGTTAAAGTCATTTACGTAGTTCATTCATCACACCTTTTGTTATCATGAAATGAGTTAAATGTAAATGCTTTTTGGAAGCACATCACTAGCTATGTTAATTTCTTAAAGTAATATATAAGAGAAAAGTATTTCCAATCAAATATGCTATGTTAATGTGATTGACGTAGTTCATTCATCGCACCATTTACTATATTTTCCCCGGGTGACGCCGGGTATTTCTGCTAGTTTTAAATAAAATAAAACATTAATTTATGTTCAACACAAAAGGTTTAAATGTTTTCTTTATTTATGGCAGGTGTAGAGATCCTCTCGTGTCCGGGGCCACTGACTCACGGAAAAATCAGTGGGGACCACACAAGTGAGAGGCAAAAGAACTCCTTCAAAACCCCCAACCCTCACTGTTGTGGCCCCCAACTGAGACACCTCACTCCTCTGGCGCTCCAGCCCCACGGGGCGAGGGGAAAGGAAGGGACAGGGAGGACTGAGGTTCAGGGCTACCCATAGACCAGATTTACTTTTCTGGGGTCCTGGAGTTAGTGGATTTTATGGACCTCCCCCCCTCAGGCTCTCGGATGGGGACAAAATGAGGGGCTCAGTGTGTGGGATAGGGCTGCCAGTGATTGGAAGAGGGATGGGGAGCAAAAGGAGGTGAGGGTGCGAGGTCTGGGTGGGGGACAGGGTGCCTCTGGGAGCAGGGCTGGGGTCAAGGTGATGCAGGGGGGTTCAGGGAAATGGAGGGGCAGGGAGGCTGGGTGTGGCAAGGCAGGGGTGGGCAGGTAGGTGACCCCAGGGTGTCCAGCCCTACAGGAGATGGGGTGGGGGAGTTTGCTTCAGCGGCCGGAGCTGCTCCTCTCTGCATGGAGGAGGGAGGGTGAGCTCTTGCCGGAGCCCGCACTTTGAGACCCACTGCACAAACCGGGCCATGTGTGGCCCGCGGGCCGCGTGGTGAGTAGCCCTGCCCCACACAGTGGGCCGAGGAAGCCACGCCCCCTCCACGTTACTGGGCATGCTCCAAACAGCCTGGTATAAAAGAAAGGCCCCCAGCTCAGTGGGGGCAAGTGCTGGAGAGGGAGGACATCTGTTGCAGGTGGCTGAAGTTAGAGAGGTTCCCCCCCGCAAAAAAAACCCAGGCTAAAACCACTAGGCCTTACTGCCCTCCTTAAAGAAGGGAATCTATTGACTCCTAACTGCCCTGCTGACTGGGATGAATTTATTGGCTTTGACTGCCAGGCCCCACTGCCCTGCTCAGAGACACGAAGCCATTGACTTAGGCCTGGGGCAAATCCATTGATTCTGGCCATTGGGCTGCACTGCCCTGCTCCTAGGGGCAAAGCCATTGACTTCAGCCACTGGGTGTATTGCCTGCTAACAGGGCTGAGTGTAGCGACTCTGGCTGGGGGGCAGACACGGGCTACTACACCCGAAGGGGGATGGGATGTGCTCGCCCTGCATTGGATGGGGTCCGCCCAGCACTGTCACAAGGTGTAACACAGCAACCGGCTCTGCAGGGTGTCGCATTTCCTGTGTCGTGATCTGGCTGCTCCCCCAATGGGCATTGCTGGCCCCACAGCCCTGCCTGCACTCCAGGGCCTGCCTCCCCACCCTGGAGCGGCCCCCTGGCCTGGTCACACTGCGCCACCCGGAGAACGTTTGTGTCTCCTGGCATCGCTGCCCCTCCCTGGGTCTTCCAGCCTCTCTGGATCTCCGCTTTGCAGAGCATCACCCTGACCCCAGAGGGCCAGTCCTCACACCAAGCCTCCCTTCCTGCCCCTCAGCCCCATGGCTGCTCAGCTGCTGTGCAGGGCAGTGGGGAGTTTAGGGTTGGTGAAACTCCATTTGGAGGCCCTCCCCACAGGTCGGTGGCAGATCTCCCCATCTCCAACGCTTTGGCTCAGGGGCCTCCCTGCCCGCCTCCTGCAAGCCTCCATCTGGTCTCGTGTCTCCCACTGTGACAATCCCAGACCTGGTGACCAAGAGGTTAACGCTGAACCTAGCACGGTATGGGGTGGTCAGCCAATAATAATGCAGGTAGGAGTTTCAGACTGGACAAGCGAGGTTTTCTCTCCTTCTTTGAGATTGAGAGCAGTTTCTCCCATGTATTAAGGGAGATAGGAGACACTTCTCTCCCCAAGGCTACGTCCACACTTCAGGCTTCTTGTGCAAGAGATCTTCTGGAAAAAGTTCTTCCACAAGAGCATGTCCACACTGCCATGTGCTTTTGCTCAGGACAGCATCCATATTGCCAGGGACGCTCTTGCGCAAGAAATCTCTGGTGGCTATTCACAGAATGGCCATCAGAGCCCCTGTGCTTTTTCTGGTAGGGGTTTCTTGCGCAAGAAACCCCTGTTGTCCATCCACACACATCTTTTTGCGGACGAGCTCTTGGGCGAAAAGGCTTATTCCTCGTAGGGAGAGGAATAACTCTTGTGCAAAGTCCTGTCTTCTGACAATCTGCTGTACTTTTTCTTGTGCAAAAACATGTTTGTAGTGTGGGCAATCCATGAATTTTTGTACAAAAACGCTGCAGTGGAGATGTAGCCCTAGAACGGATTTCTTACAATGTGTAAGTAGGGAATAGTTTAGCTAGTCTGTCAGGATTTGTTGTTTTCCTTGTTTGGGGATTTGGAAATAAAGTCTGAGCTGTTAACTGTGTGGGGGTTTGTGAGGTTTTTTTTTTAACTAAGGGTTTTAGCCCAAAGGCTTTCCCTCAGTATCGATATCAATTGGTGGCTTTTTCCTTCCAGCCACTTTACTATGCTTGCAAGTGTAGTTCTCTTTTGATACAAGGAACAAGCTTTTCTTTCTACTTTGCCCATATTGGTTGCTTGTTGTGTCCTGGAAGGTCCGTCTGTGTGTATCTGCCTGACTGACTGAGGGGTCACCTACCACAGACTGCAGCTTGGTTTTCTCTTTTCTTTTTCAAGCTCTTTTGGGGAAAGAGAACTTGGGGTACCCTGGGGTCAGTTTCAAGCGTCCACCCCTGCTTGTGGGTTCAGAAGCACTTGATGGTGGCAGCGGATTCCCCACAATTTGGGTATTCGGATTGGGAGGGGGGGGGACTCTTTTTGTACCGGAGCCTGAAGAGGCAAGGATTTAGAGTGCTCTTGCGGGCCCCCAACTTCTGCATTCCTTGTGCCAGAGTGGGGATCAGCCCTGACACGCCCTCTTGCCCCAGGAAAACCCTGCCCTTTATCTACCAGTATGTGTCTCCTTCAGAACCTTGTCCAAACCAAGGTCTCCCTGGGGTCCCCAGGCTGCCACCCTCTCAAATACACGTCTCTGGAGCATTTTACCCCCACGTTCCCACCACCTTTGGGTGTCTAGCACCAGGGCAGTTTCTCAAAACTTAGAGGCCTTACCCTCCTTGAAACATCTTTGCATTTATTTACAAGTGGAACAAAAACTAAACCAAAGGAAAACAACTAATCTAATGTAATGACTTAAAACTATGACTCTACTTGGTTGTGTAAGTAATCTAAGTAAAAGAGCTAATCTCTGCGTGCCCGGCCTGCCGGCGAAGGGAGCTGTTGGGCAGGTGGGCACGTTAGCAGGATGGGAGGGGTTGGTAGGGCACATCTGTGCTCTTGGTGTTCAGACCCCTCCAGAACGGCAGCTTTCTGAACGTCACCTCCGGCGGTTCTCTGCATGCGCCGTGCGACGAGCTGGGCCTTGTGTTGCCCCGTCCCTTGAAACTTTCCCTGAGGCGGGTGAGGACCCGCCGGAAAACAGGAACCCTGCCCCTTGGTGGGGAGGGCGTCCTTGGTCTCCTGTCCCTGTGCAGCTCCAGCGTCTCCCCACTCCCTGCAGCGCCGGCCTCACTCCGGTGAAAGTGGAGTGTTGCTGTCAGTGTCTGCTCTGTCCTGTCGGGCCCCGGAGGGGGTGATGTCGGAGCTGCCCCTGCCAGCAGGTCACAGGGCCCAGGGCTCGCCTGGCTGCCTGCCACTCCATCGCTCCTGCCTGTCTCCATGGCTATGTCTTGCCCCGGTGTTGGGGGGCAGTTGGAACCAGAGGAGCTGGCGCTTTGCCCCGCTGTCTGCCACGCTGGGCGATGGGCTGGGCGTTCCTCCCCTCTCGCTGCCCCAGGATACTTCCGCGAGTACGAGCGGGCCAGTTGCCGCCTTGTGTCCGTGGGCAGCTCACATGCGTCCATCCTCCTGTCAGCGGGGGCCCTGGGAGGCCAGTGACCGGACTGAGCCTTCTTGGAAGGCGGCGGGAGCGGCGAGAGATACGGCGCTACGCCATTGCTGTGTGGAGGAGACAGCCGGCCTTTCTGTCCCGGGGCAGGCACCGTGAACTCCCTCAGGGAATCCTGCACCCTCCGGGGCAGCCCCCATCTCTGCTGCACCTGCATTTTGACCAGGTGGAACTCCAGTCGCTTCCTAGCGTCACTCTCCAGGAAGGGCAGCTCCTCGAGGCTGGGAACCACCTCGACCGGGGGCCTTGAGGTGCAAGGCTTGGGCACCAGGGCCCAACTAGCGTCTGGCCTCCCCCACTCCTGCTGCAGCTTCTGCTGCTGTATGTGCCAGCCCAAAGTCTCCTGCTCCTCTTCCACCATGAAGTCGGCCTCCGTCTCGCCAGACTCCAGGCCACCTCTCCAGGCTGGGACGGAGAGAGGCAGCTTTTCTGGGGACTCTGCCGCCCTCCCCTTCCCTGGCTCTCCAGGGGGCTGGGGTGGCCTGGCCAGGTTGGTGTCAGGGGCTGGCACAGCCAGGGGGGTCCGTGGTGGCAGGGATCCCGAGGGGCAGACACATGGCTCCTGGCTCCTTTGGGCACGCCGGCATCTAGACTCAGCTCTTGGGGGCGGGGGGAGCCGTACTAGAAATCCACCGCTGGGCAGAGCTGGGAGTAATTCCCACGGCTGCTCGGTGTCCCGCTCACCCAGCACTGGCTGCCCCGGAGTGGGGGGTTGTGGCGCTGGAGGCAGGAGAGACCTGGGCTGTTTCAGGGGGGCTGGCAAGTCCTGCTCCAGCTGCATTCTTTTTGTGCGCACAGGACCATCCAGCTCCTCCCACTCAGCACTGCCCAGGAGGGGCACCAGCTCCTCCCACTCAGCACTGACCTGGAGGGGCACCCTGCTCGTGTGGAACGTCTCCCTGGGGTGTCCCTCCGACAGGAGCCGAGCAGGGCGGCTGGGGGCCACCTGGGCCAGCGACTCTGTGTCCGGGGGTGGGGGTCCCAGCTGGCTCGGCAGGTGCTTCTGGCAGATGTTGGAGTCTGACGGCTGGGCCCGACCCGCGGGCTGCTCCGGCCAGTCTCGCTGGCTTGGGACAGGAGGCCTGGAGGGAGGCTGGGCTTGGGTGGGAGGCGAGGGGCCTTCCCGGCCCACGGATGACACAGTCTCCCCCACATGGCAGGGCGACTCGGACCCGCTCTGGGAGCGGTCGCGCAGGGGAACGTAGCTGGGACTGCAGGAGAAGGAGGAGCTGGATTCCCAGGAGGAAGAGGAGAACGAGCTCCTGGCAAACGACCTCGTGCTGGGCCTGTGGGAGAGAGCAGACAGGGACAGAGGGGAGTGGCTTGCTGGGCGAAGGGGCTCGGGTACAACACCAGTGTAGTGCCATGGGTGTGGTGCCCCCCCCCCACACGCTGCCACGCGGCATCAGCGGGATTTTGAAGCAGTGAGAGGGGAAATGGCAGCACTGGATCCAGAACCCCTTCCCCGCATGCACACGTACAGCCCCTAGCACACGGGGCCCGAGCTCAGCTGGGGCTTTGTGCTATTCTAACAGAAGGATTAGCTACTCAAAATTGTGTGTGTGTGTGTGTGTGTGTGTGTGTGTGAGAGAGAGAAAAACAGACCCACCCACCCATCCACTCCCACTGGAAAATTGTCTTCCCCTTGCGACTGATGCTCTGGATGATGACAACCTACTACTGCTACCAGTTAGTGGAATTTCTCTTTTTGCTCCAGTGGAGGAGGGCTGTACTATGGGCCTGAACATACCAGGTTGAACCCAGCTGATGACCCGTGGTTGGGGCGTGTCATGGGATGTGCCGCTCTGCCTGGTCACCCCAGGGGTTCACTGGCGAGGTCAGTGCCCCTCCTGCTGTCACACGCCATCACGTCCCTCTTGGGGCTTCCTGACTCCGCTCCCTGGCACAGCCACTCGCCGTTTCCCCTCTTCCTGTTTTCCCTCTTTCCCCTCTGGCCCTTTGGCTCCTTGTCTCCCCTCTGGTGCCCCGGCAGGTTCCCCTCTCACTGCCCTGCCAGACCCTGCTACAAGCTCAGTGGCTGGCAGGGGAACCCAGGGCCCCCCTCGACCCCCCATTCCAGGCCAGGGACCCTCCTCCCAGCAGTTCTGGGCTGCCTGGCCCAGCTGTCACTGCTCTATCCCTGGACTGCTTCCTACCGCTCCTGGTTCCCCTCCCTGCACTGGGTGTGCCGGGTCCGAACATGCCTCCCTCTGCCCAGGCAGGGACCGTCCTCTCCAGCAGCAGCCCCTCTCTGCCGCCAGCTTCCTGGCTTTCTCCGCACAGCCTGCTCCTGCCCAGCTCAGCCTGTTTGCCGTTCCTTCCGTGCTGCCGTCCCTCCCTTCAGGGACCTCTTGTAGGGTTCCTAGGCCCACCTGGCCACCTTAGGCCCTGCCCTTGCAGGGTGGGGTGGGCACAGAGTCCTGCTGCTGCTGGCAGGGGGCAGGTAGCCCCCCCACCCCCTCCCGCGTCTCCTACAGCCACTTGCTCAGACTGTCCCTCTCCTGCCCGGTGTCCCCCACCACGAGGGGCTGGTTCCCTTTCTCCTCCACTGCCTCCCTCAGCTGCTGCTGCGGGGATGCCAGGGCTGGCCCAGGCTTTTGCAAGGCCTCCCTGCTGCTACCTCACGTCCCTATCACGGGTCCCTGGCCTGGGCAGCCAAAGCCTCTTGGGGGCTTTTCCCTGCTGGTTTAGGATCCTGGAGTGTCTGGTTTTCCCTGCCCCCTCCTCTCTGCATTCACTCCCCTCCCCGCAGCACCCCCCGAGTCTGGTGCCCCTGTGCATGGTCTTACGGTATGAGATCTTCACCCAGGTACCGGGCCACGTCCTGTATCCTCTCCTCCACGAGCCGGAGGCTGTGAGCCAGGGTGAGCTTCTCCAGCGGTGCATGGCGGCTGGGGACAGAGAGAGCAGAGCGCTGAGTGCAGGCCCAGTTGCAGGCCCTCGCTAACCCAGGGGCAGCCCTGAAAGTCTCCCTGCCCCTTCCCCATGGAGGTAGAGTCATGCCTGGCTGATGCTGGTGAGGGGGTAGCTGGACCGGGAGGTGAGCCCGGGCTAGTGCTGACAAGATGAGCACGTACCCTGCTGGCAGCATGGCGGCATAAAGGATAAAGGCCTACTACCGCTACCGAGTGGTGGAGCCAACTCTCCAGGCGCGGGGGCTTTGTGCTCTGCGGATGAGGGTCTAGGTTTGAAATGCTGCTGGGAAGGGGCGTTACACAAAGCTGCCCTGTCCCTTCACCCTGAACAGTCTGTGGCCTCACCCTGCCCACTGTACCAGAAAGGCCTCTCCGCCGTACGTCCCTGGTGTGCACGGGGCTGCTCCCACAAGCCATCCCCCCCCACTGGCAGGGGAAGATGGGCCAATCCACCCCACAATCTCCCCCCGTCCCTCATCAGCTGCATGATGCCCTAGGAAGGAAATGAACCACTGTGCAGACATGGGGGGGGGGTGCAGATTGGAGATGGCGGCTCCTGGGAATGAATTCCATGATTCCCGAGGAGAATAACTACTCGCCTGGCCCATCGGTCAGGGCCGGAGAGGGGCTGGGTGGGGGGAAATGCAGGAGGCCAGTCCAGCGGAGGGGCCTGGCCCAAGACAGGCTTTTTGTGGGGCCCTTGCTCACCATGTTCCTGGAGATTGACAAGCCCCCTCCAGCTGGTCCTCACCGCATCCGGAAGCTGCAGAAGTGAGACATAAAGAGACATTGAGTGGCCTGGAGACCTGGCTCTCCCGAGCCCCGTGGTCCGGGGCAGCCTGTGACCGGAGCCCAGCCAGAGCCCCGGCACCACTCCAGGCAAGGCGGGACCAGACCTGCTCTGTGCTGTATGGGGCCCGTGTTGGCCACCACAGCTGGGGGGCCAACGGACTTACCGTTCAGTGCCTGTCGGTGTCTGCGCCTCGTCCTCCTCGGCGGGGCCTGCCACACACAGAGAGAAAGCAGCCGGGTCAGGAGCGAGCGCAGTGAGGCTGGGCGGGCAGCGAGCCCTGTGCCAGGGGAGAGCCACGGGTCCCTGGGCAGTGGTCCCTAGTGGGAAGTGCTGCACCAGGGGACAGCATGGCAGGCCTGCAGCCGACACAGGGCACCCAGCACAACCACACGGGCTGTCACGGACACAATCCAGGGCCTGGAGAAGCAGCCACTGAGGGTGCCAAGAGCCTGTAGCATTTCTAAGCGTTGGAGGAGGGAGCCGGCAATGTTCTTTCTCCTGCAGAGAACCCTTGGGGCCAGTGGCGCTGGGGGCAGGGGCGGGGCCAGGACATGGCGAGTCCAGCTGGAAGGGGGCCTGTGACCAGGGGCTGGAGAGAGGCTGCTGCTTCTCCTGAGCATAAGCCCAACGTGCCGGAAGTGGCACACAACCGGGACTCATCGATGGATTTGGTCCTTGGTTGGATCATTCGCATCCCTGGCCCCAGCCCGGCCAGAGACTACAATGTGAGCACTGATCCCTGCCCCCCTGAGGCTGCAACTGGTCACAGGAATGGCACGGGGTTGCTGGGTCTGGTTCTCTGCCCTCCACAGCAGCAGCCATTGGGAGATGGGGCCCTGAGGATCCCACTGCTGCCACCACATCTGTCGGCCTTAGGGGGGCTGATAAAGTCCTGCCAGTTTCAGGGGGGAAACACTTTGCTACATCCTTCCTGCAGATCTTATTTCCCCTGCTTGGGCCAGTAACTCACCACAAAGGGTCCCTAATTGTCTGGGGACAGTTACGACAGGCCTGAGAAAACCAAACACCCTGAGCTCAGAGGGTGTTTCTCTGCTGCAGCCTGCACCCCTTCTTCCAGACAAGTCTCAGCCCAGACCTAGACTGAGTGAGCCTCTTCCTGGAAGCCAGACCTTCTCTCTGGCTCACAATCTGCCTGGGAAGGAGCTCTGTACCCAGGCCCAGCTGTCAGCTGGGACCATCCCTGTGGGGCGGGGAAGGCCCCTTTCCTGCATCACAAAGCCCCTATGGGGCAGTGGGGAGGGGTGAGTTGGAACAAGAGGGTCCAAAGGGCTGAGACCTGGAGAGGCGCCTGTGTGCAGAGAGGCGGAGAAGACGGGGACTGTCCCGAGGGGCCGTACTCAGAGCTGTACGATCAGTCCCAGCACGTACGGCTGGAAGGGGCCATTGGCTCAGCTAGTCTGAACATCTGGCTCACACAGGCCAGACCAGGCCGTCCCGCGGGGAGTCCCATGGCTGGCATGTGACCCAAGGAATGGGCCTCCCTGCTCACCCCGGGCTCCGGAAGGAACCCAGATCTCAGCCTGTGGTCGGTGCCGGTTGCTCCAAGCGGCCTCCGGCCAGAGGTCTGACGGGAGCCAATGGGGCAGAGGGTTTTAAAAGGCGCCCAAGGTGGCCCTGGCACAGAACGACCAGTCCATCTAATTTCAGCACCAGCATGTGGACGGGGGGTCTGGGCGACCAGGCGCTTGGATTTCCGGAGAGCCTCTGACAGGGCCCCTCCCCGCCGGCTCTGGAGCCAAGTGAGAGGCCGTGGGGCAGGGGACGGGACTCTCAAGGATCAGTGACTGTCGGAAGGCAGGGGACGAGGGGGAGGGGTCCAGAGGAGGTGTGGGATGGAGAGAGGCAAACAGCAGGATCCCCTGGGACCTGTCTGGAGCCAGGGCTGCCCAACAGACTCAGAAAGCATCTAGCCAAGGGGGGATCAGGGAAGAGGCCAAAGGTGCAGCTGACACCAAACCGCCCAAGACATTTCCACCCAATGTTGAGTGTGCCCGGCTTGTTCCTGGGGTGTGACTGCCCGCTGGGCTGTACGGAAACGCAGTGTGTTTGAATGGGCCGTGTTCGCCAAATCATCCCTCTGGGGCTCTCTGTGGGACTGCCCTGTCCTCGGCATCAGTCATCCGCCGGCCAGTCTGGGTGTCAATATTTCATCTGACACAGCTGGATATTTACTGCCAAGTCAGGGATAAAAACATTGACTGAAACCCCCCATCCGATGAGCCCCTTGGCAATGACTCTTTGAGGACCACCAGGTCATTCTCCGTTCACGTCCCCAGGGCTCCATGGATCCCGTAAAATGGGGGGGAAGGAACAGGGGACTGGCAAGTTGGAGCAAACAGGTCACTTCACCTCAGTATTTGGCCACTGGACTCCTGCCCCCAGCCCTGGTGTCTGACACTCGGGGTGGATGTTGATAATGGCAGAGGGCTCCGAGAGGAGCCGTACAAATGACTGAAGGGATAGAAAACCTGCCTTCCCATGTGAGACTCTGGGAGCTCGGTCAGTGCAGCTTGAAGAGGTTCCAGGACAGTTTGATTAAAAGTCTGTAAATATCTTCAGGGGAACAGCGAATTACAGATGGGCTTTTCGGCCCTGCAGAGGAAGGTCCAACATGGTCCAGGGGCTGGAAGCTGAAGCCGGACAAACGCAGACCAGAACCAAGGGGCTGATTTGTAACAGGCAGAGGAATTAACCACGGGGATAATTTACCAAGGGTCGTGAGGGATGCTCCATTATTTGGGGGAGCGTTTTAGCCGGGGCCGTGCGGGGATCAGACTGGGAGCTCACAGTGGGCCCTTCTCTCCTGGGACTCTGAAAAATGACACCTTCCAAAAGTCGGGGTTTGGCCCAGCTCAGCAGGGATCTTCATCAGCCGAGAGTGTCACCTCCGCCAAAAATGGAATCAGGTTTGTTTGGCGGGACCCATTCTCCATTAACCCTTTTAACTGCCTGGAGCTGTATTTCTGTCCTTGCGACGAGGAGTCCTGTGGCACCTTAGAAACTAACAGATTTATTGGAGCATAAACTTTCGTAGGCAAAGATTCACTTTGTCAGATGCACCAATAAATCTGTTAGTCTATGAGGTGCCACAGGACTCTTTGTTGCGTTTGCAGATCCAGACTAACACGGCTCCCCCTCTGATACTTGATTCCTGTCCTTGAATTCTTTACTGATAGAATCCCATCCCAGCTTCTCCAGGATTTTTGGCTCACAGGCCTATAAAAACCGGGCAAACCTCTTGTTCTTGTTTGAATAGTGACACAACTTTAGCTCTTTTTAGCCTCCTGGAATTCCCTCCATTGGCCATGGACCTCCTGAGCCAGTTCTTTCAGGACTCTTGGGTGTAGACAATCCAGCTCTGCTAGTTTCAAAACCCTTCTGGCTGGGTCCTGTGTCCAGCTGGCAGCGATCCAGCCTCCCCGCCTCCCCAAGATTCCCACTTACCTCCTGTCTGGTGAGCCTTATTGCTGCGTAGAAGGCGAGAAACAGCAGCGCCAGTCTCAGGACCGGCAGGCAGGAGGCAGAGTTCAGATAGAGGAGGAGGGAACTCATTCCCTCCATTGCAGACACTAAGTGTCACAGACACACCGAAACCTGCAACAAGGAGCTAGGCTCCCTCTGATGCTCTGGCATCGGGCAGGCGCTGATGTCGCCTCTCGAGGTCAGAATGGGGCTGCCCCCCTGTCATCTCCCCCAGCCTGTGAGCTGTCATTGCTGTGATTGGCTCAGGAGAGGGGGTGGGGCAGCGCCCCAAGGGAGCTGAGCTGCTGAACTCAGAGTAGGGCAGAAGAGAGGCTGTCGGGCTCCCAGGGAAACCCTGGGTCTCTCTGGCCCTCGAGCCCCTGGGCAAGGGAACTTTCCCTGATTAGGGGAACTCATAAACCCTGTGACTCAGGCAGAGTCTCCCGGCCTGAGGTGAGACGCAGCCCATTTTAAAACAACTGGGGGTTCACTCTAAGTGCCATGCCCCCCCGGCAGGGGGAGGAGACTTTGCACACTCCCCCGTCCCCAGGTCTCGATTGGCCTAGGAGCAGGGGAGTGGCAAAGTGGCCACAGGCTGGATCAAAGGGGTTGGTGGGCCGGGTCCAGCCCATGGAGATCTCTTGCCCAGCCCAGCTCCAGGTGCTCAGCATGGAAAGCAGGGCTGCCCCCAGCAGCAGCACAGAAGGAAGGTGGCAGGCGCAGTCTCTTCTCCCCTCCCTTCTGTGCTGCTGCTGGCAGCAAGCTCTGCCATGCCCTGCCCCCCTTCCTTCTCCACCACTGCTGGGGTGGCACTGCCTTTCCAGCTGCCCAGCTTGGCAGACAGAGCTGCCCCCAGAATGGTGCAGAAGGCAGGGAAGCAATGCCATCAGATGCTGCCCTTTGCTATGTGCTGCTGCTACTGGCAGCGCTGCCTTTTGAGCCAGGTGCCTGGCCAGAGGCTGCTGCCCTGTGGCCTCCCAGTTTGGAACTCGGGGCTGCTGGCAGCTGTGGCACAGCAGGCTGGGAGGCAGCACCACGCCAGGCCACCTGCCTTCTGCACTGCACCTGCTGGCAGCACTGGCTGTCCAGCTGCCCAGCTCGAAAGGCAGAGCCGGTGTCAGCAGTGGTGCAGATGGGTGAGACACCATTCAATGCCCCCCACCCTTCTGTGCTGCTGCTGGCGCTGGTGCTGCCTGCTGAGGTGGGCACTTGGCCAGTGGCACCCGCTCTCTAGCACTGAACCAGGACAAGATGAACTGGACTCGAGTCTGTCTCCTTCCCTGCCCTGGCTCTGCCTAGCCCAGGGGAACACGCCTACCCCACAGCCCCTAGAGCTGCAGGTCCTACAGCCTGGCGGGGCCGCCTGCCTATGCCTGGGGTCAGGGGGCCGAGGTAGGGGTCACTTATGTCCAGTCCAGGGCGGGGATGGTGAATCAGAACTGGGCTCTGCTGCTTCTTATGGCCTTGGCTACCCGCGGGGACACTCTGGGCCGGGCGAAGGAGTGGATGCGCTGGGGCGGGAGGGGCAGGCCAGGATCAATAGACTGGTGCCCAGGCTGTGCCAATGAGCCCACCCCCATCCCTGGGGCTGGGGCTGGTGCTTGGGGGGAATGTCTGATTCCTGGATCTCACCAGGGGCTGGATGTGGGAGGGGTGGGGGGGTCTGAGCCTCCCACTCCAAAGCCAGCCAGGGCCCTGACTTGAAGTCCCATCTCCTCCCTCTGTCCCTAGAAGAGGAAGGGATCCGCACAGCTCTGCCCAACAGCCCTGACCAAGGCTGGCCCACTGGCCTGCAGGCTGGGAGGACAGGCAGGGAAATGGGGTTCCAGCCTCTCCTTTCCAGTTCCCCCAGCGCTGAAGTAAACCTGCCCCGACCCCTCTGGCCACGCTCACCTCCAAGCTGTATTGGCTCTTGTCTGTGTCTGGGGACTCTTCCTACAGGGTCCCAGCAGGGCCTGCCTTGTGCAGAGCCTGCAAGGGAAGGGCAGCCCTGGGTCACAGCTGGGAAACTGGGGAAACTTCTCCTCCCTGTCACTAGCCCCTTGCTCAGCCACCAGCATCAAGGAGGGAGGCTGTGGGGGTCTCAGCAGATGTCCCAAAGGATGGCCCAGGTCACTGCCAGAGGGGATTGGTCTCAGAGCAATTCCAGCCCCACCTCTCAGGGAGGGCCAACCACAGTGAGAACATCTGTCCTCACACACCTCCTCACAGCCACACCCACACGCTTCCTTGGTGGAGGGAGGGAAGAAAGGAATGGGGTGAGGGGGAGAAGAAGCCAGAGAAGATGAGAAAAAGGGAAGGAAGGCGGAAAAGGGAAACCCAAAGGGACAAACCCCCAGTGTCCCAGCCATTCTATGGGACAAAGTCCTTGGCAGGAAATCAAACCACCCCAACTGAGTGGTTGCTAGCCTAGAACCCAGCTGGTAGCAGGTGGATCAGGCAGACCAGGCTCTGAGGGGAGGGATAGCTCAGTGGTTTGACCACTGGCCTGCTACACCCCCGGTTGTAAGTTCAATCCCTGAGGAGGCCATTTAGGGATTGGGGCAAAATTTGTCAGGGTAGTACTTGGTCCTGCTGTGGAGGCAGGGGACTGGACTTGATGACCTTTCAAGGTCCCCTTCCAGCTCTAGGAGATAGGCATTGTTGTTCATTAAACCTCTCTGGGGCTCTCACCTTCTGCACAGGCCACATGACTTGGTGGTTGGGAAGGAGGAAGCTCCTGCTCATGCAGGTTAATCCTGCTTCCCTCTCAGTCCCCAGGGAAAAGACCATAGGAAGGAGCCATGCTGCTGTAGAGTCAGGGGAATCTCTGAGATCCTTCCACCTCTGTTCTGATTGGCTGATGTCAGGGCCTCTCTGTGAGGTCATAATTGACCTTTCAGTGTCCTCCAATAGGCTGAGGTCCTGCAACAGGCCTTTGTGATGTCACTGACACCCTTACCCCTCCCCTGCATAGCTGGTGACCTGCCCCTGGCCAGCTTCTTGGGGTGCTTGAGTGGCTTCCCTGGATCATCCCATCCCACTTCATGGCAGCTGAGTCTGGGGACCAGGCTGCCTGGGCAGTAACCCCCTGTCATAACCTGGAGTGCTGACCAGCACCTGGTGACTAAGGGGTTAACTCTGTACCTAGTCAGGTGTCAGCCAGTAACAATGCAGGTAGGATTTTCAAACTGGAAAAGAGGGGTTTTATCTCCCTGCTCCTTGTTTGAGGCGCAGAGCAATTTCTTCCAAGTAATGAGAGAGAAAAATGGAAGACAGTTCTCCCCCCAAGAACAGACTTCTTACAAGGTGTAAGTAGGGAAAAGTTTAGCTAGTCCATCAGGTTGTGTTGTTTTCTTTGTTTGGGGATTTGGAAATAATGTCTGAGCTGTTAATTGTGATTTTTCTTTTGTAACTAAGGCTACTTCTACACTGCAGGCTTCTTGCACAAGAGCATGTCCACACCTCAAAGTGCATTGCAAAAGTGATGTGCTTTTGCACAAGAGAGCGTCCACACTGTATGGACACTCTTGTGCAAGAAAGCTCTGATGGCCATTCACAGAATGGCCATCAGAGCACCTGTGCTTTTTCCCATAGGGGTTTCTTGAGCAAGAAACCCCTCTGGAGTGTCCACACTTGCCTTTTTGCACAATAGCTGTAGCGCAAAAGGGAGTTATGCCTCATAGAAGGAGGTTTACCTACACCGGCAAAAGCCCTCTATTCTGCCTTTTTACTGCCGAATTACTTGTGCAAAAGTGCATTTGAGGTGTGGACACTCCATAGGTTTTTGCGCATAAACCTTCCAGTGTAGACATAGCCCATGGCTTTTAGCCCAGGGACTTTCCCTGAGTATCTATATCAAATGGTGGCTCTTTCCATCTAGCCAATTCACTCTGCTTGCAACTGTAGTTTTGTTTTGATAATAAAAGTTTGTTTCTTTTTTCCAATTAGCCGGTATTGTTTGATTTTTGTGTCCTGGAAGGTCTGTCTGTGTGTATCTGCATGCCCAGGGCCGGTCCTAACCAATTGGCGACCCCGGGCAAATGTCTTTTTGCGGTCCTTACAACAATATGCTGTGTTAGCCCGAATATTTGAAAAATGTTCTTTGATCCTTTGCATAGATGGTAATGAAATATTTTAAAGAAGCATTTTCAAATTATTTTTATAAATATCTTAATTATTAAAGGCAGTTAAGGTTTGGTCTCGCCCTGGGTGACAAAATTCCTTGCTACGACATTGCATCTCATTTTTGTTTAAAAGAATTAGAGACACTCACCTACATCTTTCCGACTGTCAGACGAGGCGCACTGCTGATACCACTTCTGAAGAATGAGAACTTATCTAGTGTGGTTGATTGGTTTGCTCTTCGAAGAAAAGTGACAAAAAATTGCCACAGTGATGTTTATGCAATTAATAGGGTTTCTACCTTCCAGCCACACCTGCTGCTTCGTGCCCTGGGCCCGGCTGGGAAATACAGACACTAGGGGGAGCTGCTCCGGAGACGTGAGACTCTCCCAGGAGTGTCTGGTGGGGAGGGAACCGCAGCTGCAGGGAGCCAGAGGCGGGTTCCCGGCACCGGAGAGTGAGAAGCAGCCTCAGTGCCAGGCAGAGCACTGGGCAGGGTGGGCAGGGCAGCTTGGGGTGCTGTGAGAACGCAGCCTGGGGCTGCAGTGACACAGGGACAGTCTGTAGCATACGCTGGGGGGAACGTACCGCCTAGTGCAGGCGTGGCCAACCAGTTAGAGACTAAGAGTCAAAACAGCTGTGGATAGTAGTGTAAAGAGCCACATATTATGTATTTATTTTTATATATGTTTAACCCTAAGGCACCCCTAGCCTCCCCACTCCAACCCAATGCCCTCCCCCTCCCCCAGAGCCAGGCTCCCCAGCCTCCCCACCCTAACTCAATGCCCCTCTCCTCCCCCAGAGCCAGGCAGCCCCAGATTCTTTTATTCTTTTATTAACACCCTGGGTCTCACCGGAGCTGCCATTGCTGCCGCCACTGCCACATGCTTTTTCCTCCAGGCACTGGGACACGTGCGCAGAGCGGCAGTGAACTGTCCAGGCGCACAGCTCCAAAAGACTGTCGAACGTTCCCTTGAAGGCAGGTGCCGCCGCCCCCTCCCTGAATCCCAGACATTTCAAAAAATGAGGAGTACAGGATCTGCCGAAAAAGCTCCCCGCTGTCGGCAGAACCGTGGCTAGACTTCACTCTCACTTTCGAAACAGCGCTTGATCGGCACAGCGCCCGAATGTGAGTATGCAAATGAAGCCTGGGATATTTAAATCCTGAGCTCATTTGCACTTTCAAAGTGCTTGATTTGCATCCCTCTGCCGACAGAGGGATGCAGTCTAGACGTAGCTGGCAGACAGACGCAGGGCCCTGCTTCCGGGAGTGAGACTTGCTCTGTGGGGCTGCGTCTGTCAGGGCTGGATCCCAAACCACCCTTTCTGCCGACTGAGCAAACCAGCCTGTGACTCCACTTCGAGCTTCCCTGGCACCCTGTTTCATCTATTAATTGCTGCCGAGAAAACATGAAAAATATCTGGCCAACGCTCATGCAATTTTTCCCGTTATATATACAATTCATTGTGTTACATTTCGGCAGCCCCTGGAAAATGGTGGCCCTGGACAACTGCCTGGCTCGCCTACCCCTAAGACTGGCTCTGTGCATGCCTGTCTGAGGGGTCAGCTACCACAGACTTCAGCTTGTTTTTCTCTTTTCTTTTTTTCAAGTTCTTTTGGGGAGAAAGAGCTTGGGATACCCCTGGGGTTGGTTTCAAGAGTCCACCCCAGTTTGTGGGTTCAGAAGCACTTGATGGTGGCAGTGGATTCTCCAGAATCTGGGTATTAGGATTTTGGGGGGAAGTTCTGTACCAGAGCCCACAGAGGCAAGGTTTTGGAGTGCTCTTGCGGGCCCCAACTCCTGCATTCGTCGTGTCAGAGTGGGGAACAGCCCTGACACCCCCGGAGGCTGCTCCCTAGGCACCACTGAGTTTGTCATTAATTACAAGATGTTAAGGCCAGACAAGACCATGAGGGTATTGAATCTGACCCCTGCACATCCCAGACCCCCACTGTGTAGCAGTGCTTGGATCCAAGCACACCCCAGCAAGGCCCTTGTCCTCACTAGAGGGCACCAAGAAATGAAGAATCCGTCACTTGCTTTGCTAGCTTGTTCCAATGGTGAACCATCCTCCCTGGGAAATATCGGGGCCTTATTTCTAAGAGGAATGTGTCCGGTTTCACCGCCCAGCCCCTGGGCCTTGTTCTGCCTTTCTCTGAATTAACCAGCTCCCTCCTACCCGACGTGTCCTCTCCAGGAAGGCCCTTGGACACTCCAGTGCTGTCACCCCTCCGCCTGCCTTTGTCGAAGTGAAACACATCGCACTAACTAGCCAGGGCTGGCCGTAGGACTGGGCACACTGGGCCCACGCCCAGGGCGTCATAGCCCGAGGGTGAGGGGCAACTGGGCACGGGTGTTGCTGGGCAAAGGGGGTGGGGGGTCGGGGGCAGAGTGGCAGGGCATGCTGGAAGCGCAGGACTGGGGCTGGGGGCACAGCTGCGGGGAAAGTGAAGAGACTGGGATAAAGGGGGCACTGTGCAGAGGTTGGGGCAAAGAGGGCACCATGCAGGGGTTAGTGGTAATGGGGGCACAGGAAGGGGCACAGGCTGGGGAGCCCATGGGTGCCAGGGGCAACAGGTCAGGGGACCAAAACTCAAGTTTGCTCAGGGCACCAGTTTCCCTAAGGCCGTCCCTGTAGATAGCTCACGAGAGCTTTTCGGCAGCCCTCTTCGCCGCCCCATCGCCAGTGTTTCAACGTCTTTTTAAAACGTGGCCCCTGGAGCAGGCGGCCGTGTCCAGTCTCAGCCTCACGGATGCTGTGCCCCCTCCCGGCCCCGTTCACCCCGCGGCTCATGTGCCCAATGGGGGCTGTAAGCTGGTGAGCAGCTTGCCCGGCACCACCCTAAGTCCTCGCAGTCCCTGCTTCTGTTTCGGAACGGGTTAATTGTTCTAGCTCGTTAAGTGTCATGTGACGGCGGCGTCTGGGTCAGTAACTGAACAAGCGCACTGGGCGTGACCCTTGGCCCAGGGATCCATGCTGGATCTCCTCAGGCGCTGGCCGCCACAGACCGGTCGGAACCGGATTTTCCCGCCAAGCGGCCGCGAAGGTTCCGTCCCCTCAGGGCTGCGCCGCCTCAGCCTCGGGGCCGTGCGCCCTCGTGGCAGCAGGCGGGTCCCTCTGCTCTGCCCCCGGCAGCGAGGGGCAGCCCCAGCCGCGCCCGCAGGGGGGTTAGAAGGGGATTTTACCATCCCCACACACACAGCCTGCCCGTACTGACACCAGCCTGCGACTCCCCTTCACCCCGCAGTGCGGGACAGGACACTGTGGGACTCCCCAGTGCTCCCCCAAGGGCCTAAATCAGCCTGAGGGGAGCAGGTCCTGGGCCCTCCCCCAGCGCCACGGCCAGTCCTCAGGAGAGAAAGGGTCCTGCACTTAGGGGCTGGTCTTGCCATTTTAAAACACTGAGCCCAGGGATGGGATTTCGTGGGTCTGGCTTCCAGCCCCCGTTTGTTGCTGTCACCATCTCCAGTTGGCTCAATGTTTGTTGTATCTGTGTCGGGTTCCCCATTTCTCCCTCTTTTGTAATCAGTCCCTCAATCACCTCTCACCTCGTTTGCTCCTGAACATCCCCTCCTCTCTCTCTATCGCGCCTACCCCACAGGGATCATTCAGCACTTCTTAGTCTATAAGGTGCCACAGGACTCCTTGTCGCTTTTGCAGATCCAGACTGACATGGCTCCCCCTCTGATACTATTCAGCACTTGATTCATTCACAGGGGATAGACACTGATGGTGGGGTGTGGGTGTGTGTGATCTCCCATCCTGTGTGTGACAGACCGGGCCGGGTCTGAGCACCGCTGAGGACATCCGCTCAGGGCAAATTGCTCAAAACTCAGGGCTTTGACTCACTAGTAGGACTCACTAGCCACACATCACTGCCCAGAATCACATGCACCCCCTTCATAAAACTCCCTGTTAGCTACAGGTAACACAGAGGAGTTGCATTCATACAAGCTTTGGGGCTGGGTTACAACATCAGCTGGGTTAAGACATCAGCCATGTCATCGTCACCCCACATACCCACACGGTTACACACTGAACTCCCGAGGATACAGTCTCTTTTGTTCTTCTGTTCTCTTAAGCTGAAGTTCAAGTCTGGCAGCTTCCTCCTTGGCTAGTCTGATTGTGCTGTCCGACTCTGCCATCCTCTCTGCACGCTCTCGTTCCCGCTTCTGCCTTTTCTCAGCGGCTTCTTGGTCTAGTTTCCATCTTCTCTGTTCTGCTAGAAGAAGAAATTCCTCCAGTTCTCACTTATATTTAAGTTGCTTCCTCCTCACTGGAACCTGCACTCTCATTTCTTCTGCAGCATTTCTGGCCACTGACAAAGATCTCAGCTCTGGCTTAGAAGCTTCCTCGTGAAAGGCAATGCCTCTACTCAAGCACAAGGCTTCCAGAGCCTCGCTGTCCAGACTCTCATACTGTTGCTGACTCATTGCAGCGGCTCTTTAACCAACCAAACACTCAACACCCAAAAATCAAATTTAGCCAGCGTGGGGTCCTGATCCAAAGCTCAATTGCCCAAGATCTGTGGATCCTGCCGACTACGCCACTGTGACGGACCGGGCCGGGTCTGGGCGTCTGCTCAGGGCGAATTCCTCAAAACTCGGGGCTCCTTACAGCCCCAGACTGGAGACTTCCCAAATAGGCCACAAACCAGTCACACCGAGTGCTCCAGCTGCCAATTTGGCCAGCCTGGAGCCTCACGAGCAAAACCCCTCAGACATCCCAGCTCTTCCTGTGCCCCAATCAGCTCCAGGCCTGCACACAGGTGAGGAGTTTTAGAACCCAATCTCACCTACCCCGAACGGGTTCTTCCGGTCCCAAGAAACCAGCCACAGTTCCCAGGTCAATTTACACTCTGGATCTTACCCACAAGATCACACTGAGCCAATCCTTTAGAATCTACAATCTAAAGGTTTACTACTAAGAGAAAGAAAAGCAGGAGAGTAAGGTTGTTAAGGATAATACATTACATGCATTGAATCTCCCAGTTCTCAATACAGGCTCTTAGCAGAGATGTTACAACTGCTATCTTAAAAGTCTCTGGTGTACATCCTATGTCAGGATGGGTCCATGGTTCTTCCCGGCTCGTTGTTCCCTGCGAGGCTGCATCTGGGATCAGGAGCTGAACTCAAGACCAAATGGAGTCTGCCTCATGGCATTTTATATCCATGCCTCGTCTCTTCCAAGCTGGAGTGGGTCACATGGCCCAGGGACCTATCCTTGTGTCCCAAGCTAGCAATCTTTATTCTGGCTGGTCTGCAGGCATCCAGATTCATTCCCCAGGTGTGTCTTTGGCACCTAGAGATCTATTGTCCCTGGAGCCTCGCTAATTAGCATAGCCACTGAATGAACATTCCTGGCCCATTGCTCTGCCTCAGACAGAGTATTTTCCAGCATCAACACAGAGCACATGTTTATAACTCCACACACCGATATCACACAAGTATGTGAATAGCATATACAGAATCAGTAGAACAGAAGCTTTCCTGTGACACCTCATATGGCCCCCTTTGTACAGACTTTTGGGGCAAACCCCCCCCCACAGGTGTAGCAGTGATCTTTAGAATCCAATAACGTGACACTACCTCTGGCAAGGGCACCAGGCGGCATTTGTAACCGTGTTTGCTACCGACGCCCTTGGAGTCACATTGCCTGGGTGCAGCTCCCCCTTCCGAGGGTGGGGCCTGCGGGCTTTGGCAGGACCTTGCTTTTGGCTCTGGGAAACCTGTTTTTTTCACGGGTTCAGTTTCCCAAGGGATCCAGATCTCTCCTTGTCACTGCCCTGGCCTCAGGCTTATTCACCACTCGGCTTGTATTGTGTCCCCTAGGCCCGGTCCCAGCAGGGAGCTTATATCGGCTTCCATCTCACTGGTATCAAGTGCTCCACTGAGGGCTAACTCCAGAAACGCTCCTGCCTGAGGGGTTCCAGCACTGGCTGCTCCAAGAAGGTCTAGAAATGCTATCTCCGCATCAGCCCTAAGCTAACATTGACTCAGTCAATACGAGGCAGCTGAAATCTCCCTTATTATGGCACTTTCTGCCTTTGCAGCCCCTCCGATCACCCCCTTTGGCTCTTGCCAGCAAGCCAGGGTGGTGAAACACTGGAATAAGTAGCCTAGGGAGGCTGTGGCATCTCCATCACTGGAGATATTGAAGAGCAGGTTGGACAGACACCTGTTAGGAATGGTCTACACCAGGGGTGGGCAATAATTTTAGAAGGGGGCCACTTCACAAATTTTGGAAGTGGCCACGGGCCGACACAGAAGGGGCGGGGCCTCGGGCGGAAGAGGTGGGGCTGAGGACTACCCCGTTGGGTACGGTGACCTTATTTTCTGAACCAGCTGCTGCTAGCAAGAACAGTTTAATTTAAATTATGAAACAGATGAAGCATTTTAACTTTCTCATGTTAGTTTATCAAACTTCATTTTAAATAAAGTAAACTATGATGTCCAACACAAAAGGTTTCAATGTTTTCTTTATTTATGGAAGGAGTGGGAAACCCTTTTTGGGTTGGGGGTCACCGACCCACAAAAAAATCAGTTGGGGACCACACAAGTGAGAAGCAAAAAAACTCCTCCAATAACCCCCAGCGCTCACTGATGTGGCCCCAATTGAGACACCTCACTCCCCTGGTGCCCCAGCCTCATGGGGTGAGGGGAAGGGAAGGGGGAAAGTGAGGTTCAGGGCTTCTCATAGACCAGATTGACTTTTCTGGGGTTCAGGAGTTAGTGGCTTTTATGGACCTCCATAGGCTCTGGGGTAGGGACAAAAAGAGAGGTACAGTGTGCGAGACAGGGCTGCCAGCAAGTAGGCTAGGGATGGGGTGTAGGATCTGGGAGGTAACTGGGGTGCAGAAGCAGGCTGGGAGCAGGATTTCTGGCCAGGTGGAGGGAGCAGGAACAAGGGGAGGGTGCAGTGCGTGGCCAGGAGAGAGGGTACAAGAACAAGGGAGGGTGTCGGAGCAAGCTGGGGGTGCTGGGTCTTGGGGGACAGAGAAGTGATGGGATTGGGATGGGGGTGGGGGGTCTGGACATGAGGGGGAACTTTACCTGGCTGTGCCCCCCTGCAGCAACGGCTGCAGCCACACTGTCTGGGCCACCCCAGAGGAAGGCCCTGCTTCCGCGGCCATGCAATCTTGGAGACCGGAGACACCACTGCTGTGGCCATGTGATCCGGGGCTGGCCCCGAGGCACTGTGGCCACAGGCCACCCCGGAGGCACCACTTCCGCAGCCATGCAGCCAGCTCCAAGGCACCGCAGCCACAGGAGGTGCTTGGGACTGGCCCCGGAGGCGTTACTGCCATGGCTACGCACTTGGGGCAGGCCCCACAGGCACCACGGCCACAGACTGCCCTGGAGGCGACATGGCCACAGGCCGCCCCAGAGGCGCCACTGCCACGGTTACACGGCCCGGGGCCGGCCCTGCAAGCTTCACTGCCCCAGGCCGCTCTGGTGGTGCCATGGTCCAGGGCCAGCTCCGAAGGCGCCGCTACCGCAGCCAGGTGGCCCAGGGCCAGCCCTGGAGGCACCGTGGCAGCGGCACCTCTGGGGCCAGCCCTGGGCCATATGGCCATGGTAGCGGCGCCTCTGGGCTGGCCCTGTTGAGGACCCTGAGCCCCAGCGCTGCCCCCTCTCCAGCAGCAGCTCAGGGCGTGGAGTGGATGAGCTCCTTTCCCCACACCCTCCCGTGGGTCCCCTAATTAGGTGCGGGGCCGGATCAAAGCCCAAGGTGGGCTGGATCTGGCCCACTGAGAGGCTTTTGCCCACCCCTGGTCTAGATGGTGCTTGGTCCTGCCGTGAGTGCAGGGGATGGGACTTGACCTCTCAAGGTCCCTTCCAAATCTAGGATTCTAAGCTGGAAGACAGCCCATCCAAATTCTGTCTCAGTTTGTAGCTGGCAGGCGTTCTGGGCTGTTGTCAGTGTAAGATAGAGCAGAACTTGACTGCTAGTGGGAACTGGGTTTGCATTTGGTTAAGCAAAGAAACAGAAAGCTTGCTTCTTGCCTCAGTCCCTCTGCATCCTCTTCTTCAGTATCACTGTATCTGTTTTCCTTACGGCAAATTGGTTGTGTTTGTCTGAGCTGCACCAAATCTTTACTATAAATGACATGAAATAGCACAACCCCAAACTGGGACAAGATTGCCTAGAAGAGATACTGCAGCAAAGCATGTGGGGTGCAGAGTGGATCACAGAGCATGAGTCAACAATGTAACACTATTGCACAAAAAGCAAACCTCCTTCTGGCACATATTAACAGGAGTGTTGTGAGCCAGACACGAGAAGTCATTCTTCTGGTCTGCTCTGCGCTGATTAGGCCTCCATTGGAGTCTTGTGTCCAGTTCTGGGCACTGCATTGCAGGAAAGATGTGGAGAAATTGGAAAAGGTCTAGAGAAGAGCAACAAAAACGACTGAAGGAATAGAAAACATGTCCTGTGTGGGTGTGATGTAGTGTGGGTACCTTGCTTGTTGCTATGCTGGGCGGTGGGCTGTGGGTGACCTCCGCTGGCTGCTGTCTGTAGCATGGCCCAGCAGGGCAGGGGATGAGTCATTATGCAAGGGGCCTCCGAACCTGTCTGACCAGTTGCCTCCCAGGGAGCGGAACAATGGGAAGAAGGCGGAGTGGAGCCCTGGCTGGGGGGGGGGGGGGGGGCAGTGAGTTTGGTTTCTGTGTGGGATCATGGAGGAGACTGCCTAGGGAAGGGGCTGGGATTTAGGGGCCCAGCATCCCCCATCTCAAGGGGGGCTGAGGCATCCTAGGTCACCCTGTAACCAGATGACATCTGTGCTGTGCTGTATCCTGGAGAAGCAATAAACTCCCTCTGTTCTACTGGCTGGTGCAGTCGGTTCGTGCCACTACGGGGGTGCAGGAAGTGGAGAACCCCGACATGCCGCCACAGTGGGAAGGGTGAAAGAATTGGGCTTGCTTAGATTGGAAAAGAGAAGACTGAGGGGGGTGTGACAACGCGTCGGGGTCCCCCGACTCCTGCACCCCCGTAGTGGCATGAACAGACTCCACCGGCCAGTAGAATAGAGGGAGTTTATTGCTTCTCCAGGATACAGCACAGCACAGATGTCATCTGGTTACAGGGCCAGGCCTAAGATGCCTCAGCTCCTCTTGGGATGGGGGAGACTGGGCCCCTAAATCCCAGCCCCCCTTTGCTCAGGCTGCTTCCTCCATGATTCCAGACAGAAACTAACTCTTCCTTCCAGCCCTGCCCCCCAGCCAGGGCTCCACTCCCCTCCTTCCCATTGTTCCGCTCCCTGGGAGATACCTGGTCAGACAGGTTCGAAGCCCCCTTGCATAATGACTCATCCGCTGCCCTGCTGGGCCCTGCTGCAGCCAGCAGCCAGCGGAGGTCACTCACAGCCCACCGCCCAGCATAGCAACCAGCAAGGTACTCCCACTACGTCACAGGGGGACAGCTGGGAGTTTCAAATACATTGAAGTAGAAAGAGGGTCATTTATTCTCATTAATCTCTCAGGATAGGACGAGCGGCATTGGGCTGAAATTGCAGCAAGGGAGGTTTAGGTTGGACATTAGGAAAAACGTCTTGATAGGGTGGTTCCACCCAGAATAAGTTGCCCAGGGAGGCTGCAGACAGGCTTGGCTTTTGGGCAAGGCGAGCTAGGCGGTCACCTTGGGCCCCGTACATTCAGGGCCCCACGGCTCCAGGGCCTTGCGCTGCCCAGCTCCTGGCCCTGCCCACACACTTGGGAGCCGTGTGGTCACGAGGCTCAGCATGATGCCTTGGTCCCTGCACACTCTTTGGCGGGGCGTGCCTGTGGAATCCCAGTCACTGGAGGTTTTTAAGCGCATCTGGATACAGCCCAGTCAGGGCTGCCATGAGTGCAGGGGAGTAGGGCTGGAGGAGCTCCTGAGGTCCCTGCCAGTGCTGTGCTGGGGAGGCTGTGATGCTCTGCTCCCCAGACAGACCAGTGCTCTGCCACCTGGGAACGCCTCTTCCTGAATTTTTTTTTCATGAGCAATAGCTTCACTGTCCTAGCCCACTGCTACCGCACACTGGACTATGGGGAGCACTGGACAATTGGGAGCACTGCTACCGCACACTGGACAATGGGGAGCACTGGACAATTGGGAACACTGCTACCGCTCACTGGACAATGAGGAACACTGGACAATGGGGAGCACTGCTACCGCACACTGGACAATGGGGAGCACTGGACAATTGGGAGCACTGCTACCGCACACTGGACAATGGGGAGCACTGGACAATTGGGAGCACTGCTACCGCACACTGGACTATGGGGAGCACTGGACAATTGGGAGCACTGCTACCGCACACTGGACAATGGGGAGCACTGGACAATTGGGAGCACTGCTACCGCACACTGGACTATGGGGAGCACTGGACAATTGGGAGCACTGCTACCGCTCACTGGACAATGAGGAACACTGGACAATGGGGAGCACTGCTACCGCACACTGGACTATGGGGAGCACTGGACAATTGGGAGCACTGCTACCGCACACTGGACAATGGGGAGCACTGGACAATGGGGAGCACTGCTACCGCACACTGGACAATGGGGAGCACTGGACAATGGGGAGCACTGCTACCGCACACTGGACTATGGGGAACATTGGACAATGGGGAGCACTGCTACCGCACACTGGACAATGGGGAGCACTGGACAATGGGGAGCACTGCTACCGCACACTGGACAACGGGGTGCACTGGACAATGGGGAGCACTGCTACCGCACACTGGACAATGGGGTGCACTGGACAATGGGGAGCACGGCTACCGCTCACTGGACTATGGGGAGCACTGGACAATGGGGAACACTGCTACTGTGCACTGGAAAAAGGAGTGCACTGGACAATAGGGTGCACTGTTACTGTGCACTGGACAATGGGGCGCACTGGACAATGGGGCGCACTGCTACCGCGCACTGGACAATGGGGAACACTGGACGATGGGGAGCACTGGACAATGGGGAGCACTGGACAATGGGGCACACTACTACTGTGCACTGGAAAAAGGGGGGCACTGCTACCAAGCACTGGACAATGGGGCACCCCGCTACCGCACCCTGGTCGGGGTGGGGGGGGTCGTGCAGCGCTCCTGAAGCACACAGGGAGGAGAGGGCCGCATGGCGGGACGCACAATCAGCCCGCCCGGGTTCCCCTCCTGCAGCGCTGGGGCCTTTCCCAGAGCATCGCCCGGGCCGATACGGAGCCATAGGGCCCAGGAGCGCCCTCTCCCCGCCCGTGCGGCCCGCTCTGCGCAGGGGGCGGGGCTCGGCTCAGGGGGCGGGGCTCGCTCGGCTCCGCCCGTCCCGCATCCGGCTCCAGGCGCAGGCCCCGCTCGCGCCGCCGGTCCCCGCAGCCTCCCCGCGCCGCGCACGTGGCCGCTCCCGCCCGCCGCCATGGGCTGCCTGGTGCTGCAGGACGGGGCCGTGCTGCGGGGGCGCCCCTTCGGGGCCCAGCGCTGCGCCGCCGGGGAAGTGGGTGAGCGCGGGGGGGCAGGCCCAGGCCGAGCTGAGCTCGCGGGGGGGGCAGCCGAGACTGCAGGGGGATGGGGGGCGTGGCCGAGGCCGTAGGGGCAGGCCGGAGCGGGGGGTAACCGAGGCCGCAGGGGGTTCGGGGGGGCAGGCCCTGGGTTGGGCAGGGGTCTGTGTGATCCCGGTGCCCAGAGCCGCTCGCGCCCCCCCCCAGCTGGCCAGAGTGCCCCAGGGGCGCACGGCGCAGCGTTCTGTTCCCGGGCTAGCGCCGTGGTGGAGCCGGCAGCTCCTGCCCCAGCGCAGGGGGCACCCGACTCTGCCTGGTGCCCAGGCCTCTGCTCCAGGCCTGGGGCTGAGCGTCCCTCTCGTGGGGCAGGTGGCCAGGGGGAACAGAGCCCACCTGGGACCACGCACTTGTCCCCCGCCCCTAAGGCCAGCCGGGCTGCCTGCTGCGGGTGTAAGGGGGCGGGCGGGACCTGGTTAACTGAACTGGGCGGTGGGGGGGGAGGCTTCTCAGTGAACCTTCCACATCCCTGCTCCCCGCGCTTGGGCAGTGCTGAGTGCAGCCGGGGGTGTGGTGCCTGGCTGCAGACTTGTGCTGAGCACAGCGTGGGGGGGCGTGGTGCTGGAATCCGGAGCCCTGCCCTCCATGCAGAGCTGTGCTAAGTACAGCCGGCGGGCAGGGTGCTGGAATCTGGGGCTGTGCCCTCCATGCAGAGCTGTGCTAAGTACAGCCGGCGGGCAGGGTGCTGGAATCTGGGGCTGTGCCCTCCATGCAGAGCTGTGCTAAGTACAGCCAACGGGCAGGGTGCTGGAATCTGGGGCTGTGCCCTCCATGCAGAGCTGTGCTAAGTACAGCCGGTGGGCAGGGATGCTGGAATCTGGGGCTGTGCCCTCCATGCAGAGCTGTGCTAAGTACAGCCGGCGGGCAGGGATGCTGGAATCTGGGGCTGTGCCCTCCATGCAGAGCTGCGCTAAGTACAGCCGGCGGGCAGGGATGCTGGAATCTGGGGCTGTGCCCTCCATGCAGAGCTGTGCTAAGTACAGCCGGCGGGCAGGGATGCTGGAATCTGGGGCTGTGCCCTCCATGCAGAGCTGTGCTAAGTACAGCCGGCGGGCATGGTGCTGGAATCTGGGGCTGTGCCCTCCATGCAGAGCTGTGCTAAGTACAGCCGGCGGGCAGGGTGCTGGAATCTGGGGCTGTGCCCTCCATGCAGAGCTGTGCTAAGTACAGCCGGCGGGCAGGGTGCTGGAATCTGGGGCTGTGCCCTCCATGCAGAGCTGTGCTAAGTACAGCCAACGGGCAGGGTGCTGGAATCTGGGGCTGTGCCCTCCATGCAGAGCTGCGCTAAGTACAGCCGGCGGGCAGGGTGCTGGAATCTGGGGCTGTGCCCTCCATGCAGACTTGTGCTAAGTACAGCCGGCGGGCAGAGTGCTGGAATGTGGGGCTGTGCCCTCCATGCAGAGCTGCGCTAAGTATAGCCAACGGGCAGGGTGCTGGAATCTGGGGCTGTGCCCTCCATGCAGAGCTGCGCTAAGTACAGCCGGCGGGCAGGGTGCTGGAATCTGGGGCTGTGCCCTCCATGCAGAGCTGTGCTAAGTACAGCCAACGGGCAGGGTGCTGGAATCTGGGGCTGTGCCCTCCATGCAGAGCTGCGCTAAGTACAGCCGGCGGGCAGGGTGCTGGAATCTGGGGCTGTGCCCTCCATGCAGACTTGTGCTAAGTACAGCCGGCGGGCAGAGTGCTGGAATCTGGGGCTGTGCCCTCCATGCAGAGCTGCGCTAAGTACAGCCAACGGGCAGGGTGCTGGAATCTGGGGCTGTGCCCTCCATGCAGAGCTGCGCTAAGTACAGCCGGCGGGCAGGGTGCTGGAATCTGGGGCTGTGCCCTCCATGCAGAGCTGCGCTAAGTACAGCCGGCGGGCAGGGTGCTGGAATCTGGGGCTGTGCCCTCCATGCAGAGCTGCGCTAAGTACAGCCGGCGGGCAGGGTGCTGGAATCTGGGGCTGTGCCCTCCATGCAGACTTGCGCTAAGTACAGCCAACGGGCAGGGTGCTGGAATCTGGGGCTGTGCCCTCCATGCAGAGCTGCGCTAAGTACAGCCGGCGGGCAGGGTGCTGGAATCTGGGGCTGTGCCCTCCATGCAGAGCTGTGCTAAGTACAGCCGACGGGCAGGGTGCTGGAATCTGGGGCTGTGCCCTCCATGCAGAGCTGTGCTAAGTACAGCCGGCGGGCAGGGATGCTGGAATCTGGGGCTGTGCCCTCCATGCGGGGCTGTGCTAAGTACAGCCGGCGGGCAGGGTGCTGGAATCTGGGGCTGTGCCCTCCATGCAGAGCTGCGCTAAGTACAGCCGGCGGGCAGGGTGCTGGAATCCGGGGACCTGCCCTCCATGCAGAGCCATGGAGACTACAGCCAGAGGGGTGCAGTGCCGGGCTGCAGAGCTGTGTTGAGTACAGCCAGGGGCATAGTATTGAGCTCCCGGGCCCTGCCCACCATGGCAGAGCTGTGCTGAGTACAGCTGGGGACACGGTGCCAGGCTGCTGAGCTGTGCTGACTACAACTGGGGGGCGCGGTAGTAAGCTGTTGAGCCGTGCTGGATACAGCTGGGGGGTTGCAGTGCTAGGCTGCTGAGTTGTGCTGGGTACAGCCGGGGTGGTGGTTTGCGGAGACAGACTCCGTGGCCCTGTTCTCCCTGGCAGAGCTGTGCTGAGTGCAGCCGGGGGGCACAGTAACTGGCTGCAGAGCCAGCTGAGTCCGGCTGGGGGGTGCAGTGCCGGGCTGGGTACGACCAGGGGGTGTGGTGCCAGGCTCCGGGGCCCTGCCCTGCCCTCTGCAGAGCCGTGCTGTGCTGAGAGCTCTTTCTCCTGGCCTTGGCTGCAGTCTTCCAGACCGGCATGGTGGGTTACCCCGAGGCCTTGACAGACCCTTCCTACAAGTCCCAGATCCTGGTGCTGACGTACCCGCTGATCGGGAACTATGGCGTGCCGCAGGATGAGTTGGACCTGTACGGCCTCAGCAGGGTGAGCCGGCGCCAGGCGCGTGGGCGGGGCCTTGGCACGGTGGGCCTGGTGTGGGCTGCAGAGGCCCCGCCCTCTCTGGACACAGGTGGTTTGAGTTGCGGTGGGGAAGAGGTGCTGGGTCTCCTGCGTCCGCTGGCCAGGATGCGGAGGCAGCTGCCGATGCCCGTGTGGTACTGGGGCGCAGAGCAGCCCACGGAGCGAGGGGAAGGCCAGAGCAGAGCATGCCACATGCTGGGATGTGCCAGGAAGCCCAGGCCCCCCCGCCCATGTGCCTCTTGCACCGTGTGTCTGGCGGCTCGGCAGCAGCAGGGCCCTGCCTCGGCAGAGCACTCTGGCTGGGGCAGCCCCGGGCCCAGAGCGCCCTGTGGCTGGGAGCTAGGCCAGGCCTGGGTGCCCCCAGGAGAGGCTGCGTGGCCAGTGGGCGGGGGGATACGGGAGCCCCCCACCCAGACATGCTAGGCTCAGCCCAGGGGTGCCTGTGCGGTGGGAATGCAGCCCGGGGGCGGCGTGTGCCCTGCGCTGGGGGGGGTGGGGAAGGGGCATGCCTCGGCTTGCTGGGCCTGGGCTGGGGCCTGCCTCTTAACTCTGTGCTGCCCCGCAGTGGTTTGAGTCCAGCAAGATCCACGTGGCGGCACTCATCGTGGGCGAGTGCGCGCAGACCCCCAGCCACTGGAGCGCCGCCTGCTCACTCGGCCAGTGGCTCAAGGAGCAGAACATCCCCGGGCTGGAAGGTGGGGAGCAGCTGGGGGGATGAGATGGGGGCTCTGGGGCCAGTGTCAGGGATGGGAGGGGCTACAGGCTAGGCTGGATATTGGGGAGGGGGCAGAAGGTCTAGGCTGGAGGCAGGGATTCTGGGATGGGCCTACAGGGAGGGAGCGGGAGCTCCGTGGGGAGGGGAGAGGCAGTAGGCTCTGGGCGGGGGCTGGGGGGGGGGTAGGCTTGGGGCTGGGGAGGGAGGGCTGAAGCTGGATTAGGGGCCGGGGTAGGCTTGGGGCCGGGGAGGTAGGGCTGAAGCTGGATTAGGGGCCGGGGTAGGCTCGGGGCCGGGGAGGGGGGGCTGAAGCTGGATTAGGGCCCGGGGTAGGCTCGGGGCCGGGGAGGGGGGGCTGAAGCTGGATTAGGGGCCGGGGAGGGAGGGCTGAAGCTGGATTAGGGGCCGGGGTAGGCTCGGGGCCGGGGGGGAAGGGCTGAAGCTGGATTAGGGGCCGGGGTAGGCTCAGGGCCGGGGAGGGAGGGCTGAAGCTGGATTAGGGGCCGGGGAGGGGGGGCTGAAGCTGGATTAGGAGCCGGGGGGGGGAGGGCTGAAGCTGGATTAGGGGCCAGGGTAGGCTCGGGGCCGGGGGGGGAGGGCTGAAGCTGGATTAGGGGCCGGGGTAGGCTCGGGGCCGGGGAGGGAGGGCTGAAGCTGGATTAGGGGCCGGGGTAGGCTCGGGGCCGGGGAGGGAGGGCTGAAGCTGGATTAGGGGCCGGGGTAGGCTCGGGCCGGGGAGGGGGGGCTCAAGCTGGATTAGGGGCCGGGGTAGGCTCGGGGCCGGGGAGGGGGGGCTGAAGCTGGATTAGGGGCCGGGGTAGGCTCGGGCCGGGGAGGGGGGGCTGAAGCTGGATTAGGGGCCGGGGTAGGCTCGGGGCCGGGGAGGGGGGGCTGAAGCTGGATTAGGGGCCGGGGTAGGCTCGGGGCCGGGGAGGGGGGGCTGAAGCTGGATTAGGGGCCGGGGTAGGCTCGGGGCCGGGGAGGGAGGGCTGAAGCTGGATTAGGGGCTGGGGGGGCTGGGCTGGCGGCGGGCCGAGCTCTGAGGCTAGGGTCTCTGCCAGGGGTGGACACCAGGGCTCTGACGAAGAGGATCCGGGAGAAGGGGACGCTACTGGGCCGGCTGGTGCTGGACGGCAGCAGTGAGACGAACCTGCCCTTCGAGGACCCCAACACGCGGCACCTGGTGCAGGAGGTGTCGCTGACGGTACGAGTGGGCTGGTCGGGGAGCGTTCCCTGGGGAGCAGGGGGGGGTGCTAAGGATGTTAAAATGGGATTACCTGGCTAATCGCACAGTCAATGCAGTTTGTGTCGACTATGCTTTTAGTCGATGCGGCTTCGCTCCAGAGGAGTCGACTGGAGCCGGGACTGAGCAGTCCTGGCTCGTGCCGGCTCCAGAGCCACCCGCGCTGCGGCTGTGTGTGTTAAACGCAGGAAGAGCTGCTGGGCTGTTAATACCTTTAAAATGCAGGGGTGCAGCGACCGGCGCGGGCCGGGATACTCATGCCGAGTCCAGCAGCCCCTGCCTGCGGCCAGCCCTGGCCCAAACGGGCTGGTTCCGGAGCAGCCCCTGCCCGCGGCCAGCCCTGGCCCAAACAGGCTGGTTCCGGAGCAGCCCCTGCCCGCGGCCAGCCCTGGCCCAAACGGGCTGGTTCCGGAGCAGCCTCTGCCCGTGGCCAGCCTGGCCGCTGCGAATAGGGCTTGCTTGGTGGCAACAGCCCCTGTTCGCGGTGAGGGCCAGCTCCCCTCTGGGACCCCTGCAGACAGGGGCTGCTTTGCAGCAGCGTCCCCTGTCCCCCCCGCTGCCTCTGATAGAGGCAGGGGTGGCGGGGGCGGGCAGGGGCAGGCGGCACCCTGGAGACCAGGCTGGGGGGGGGAACCAGGTTTTAAATCGGCTCCTGTCCACACCCCCCCCCCCCCCCCCCATAGAGGCAACAGGGGGCCTGTGTTCCCTGTGGCACTTCTGCTTTTGAAATGGACAAGAGCCCTGTGGGTGAGAACCGGCAGTCCCCACTCGTGCCGTTTCCCGCTGTGCCTCTGCCTCCCTTGCCCCTCACAGAGACGTGCGGAGGGGAACAGGCTTTACCGGTTCCCCGCAGCACCGGCTCCTGCTCCCCCCCTTCCTGCCTCTCTCTGATCGAAGCCACAAGGGGGGAGTGACTAGTCGAGTCGACTCTCCGATAAGCGTTTGTTGGTTGGCTAGTCGACGAGTCGCTTCCATCCCTCGTGTGCAGCTGTGTCCTCCCACACCCGTTGTTCCCTGCTCCCGGGGCCGCACCGGACACGGGCGCTGGGGTCTGGCTGCCCAGGCTGCGGTGAACAGGGTTGGTGAGGAGCAGCTGGAAGCTGCGGCAGGCACCCCGGCCACAGGAGATGCTGGAGACTGGGAGAAAGGCCCCGCCCATGGCGCTGCCGTGCAGAGGCTGGGGACAGAGTAGAGGGCTGTGTGGGCTCTGTGCTCTCACAGTGCGCACTAGGGATGTGAAGGGTTCCCTGGTAAATCCCTCCTTCCCCGCTCGCCAAGCCCTGCTTACTGCTCTGGTTCCCTGGTGGGGCTGGAGCAGGCCCTGCCAGCGGAGGGACAGGTGGGGGGATGTAACCGGCCAGCCAGTTAAAGGGGGTTTCACATCCCCAGTGTGGCCGCTGCTGACATGACGGGGGCCTGGGACGGGAGCAGGGCCTGATTCACCTTTGTGGGCCCGGAATCCAGGCGTTGGCCCTGCTTGCATGGCGGGGCGCTGGGCCTGGACAGGGGCACACGTTGGAAGAGCAGGGGCAGGGTCTTGGGACGGGGCCACGGTCTAGGATCTGGGGCCCCCTCTGGGTGGCTCCCACAGCGCTTTGGTGCCAGGGGTCTGCAGAGCTGGGGCTCTGGGTTTTCACGCCTGGGGGCATTCCGGAGCCAGGCCAGGCAGGGCCTGAGTGGATGCTGGAGCGAGCGGGTGCTGTGCTCCTGTTCCAAGGGGGAGCCAGAATCGCTCCGGTCGGGCTGGGGGGTGCTCTGGACTAGCCTTGACCCGAAGCTGGGGCCAGGTGCCGAGTGAGCTCTGCTGTGTGCGAAACGCCGCATGGTGGCTGCATGTGCTGGCTGGGGTTCTGGGGACGGCCGCCTCGCTCCTGGGCTGAGGCAGGGCCTGGGCCGGGGCCCACAAGAGACCGCTGCAAAGCTGGGACGCAGCACGGATCCCATGGGCCGTGACACCAGGCTCCCTGCTCTGCCGGCTGGGGGGCCTGGCCTGAGGACTGAGTGGGGCTGGCTGCCACTGGCCTCTGTTATCCTGGCAGGAGCCCAGAGTATTCAACCCCGGCGGCTCGCCCAGGATCATGGCCGTGGATTGTGGCCTCAAGTACAACCAGCTCCGATGCCTGTGCCAGCGGGGGGCAGCCGTGACCGTGGTGCCCTGGGACCACCCCCTGGATAGCACAGGTGAGGGGCTGGGGCTCGGCGGGGAGGGGGGGAGAGGAGAGGAGCTGACCCGAGCCTGCCGCTGACCCGGCCTGTCCCTGCAGAGTTTGATGGGCTGTTCATCAGCAATGGGCCCGGGGACCCGCTCTTGTGCCAGGAGACCATTGCCAGCCTGCGCCGGGTGCTGGGCGAGGCCCGGCCCAAGCCCATCTTCGGGATCTGCCTGGGGCACCAGCTGCTGGCACTGGCCATTGGCGCCAAGACCTACAAGATGAAGTGAGTGCGGGGGTGGGGGTTCTGGCGCCCCCGTCCGTGGGTACACGATTGGGGATCCCCCGGTGATGGGATCAGTGGGACGCTGGAGGGTCCCGTGGGCTTCGCAGGGGAGCGGCCTGGGGAGACTAGCCAGGTCAGGTGTGCACCAGGCTCTGGCACGGAAAGCCCTCCTATCTACACCCAACACTGCACCCAGCCCCAGGGCTTATGGGGCAGCCGCTCCCCCTGTGCAGTGCCATCAGGCCCCTCGCTCCCTGTGCGGTGCCTCGCCGAGGGGTGTCACCAGCCCTGCCCCCACTCGCAGCCTGAGGGGCTCCAGGCCGGCAGGGAGGGAAGGGCTCTTGGTCCCCAGGGGCGCAGCATGCAACAGACTGGTCAGCACAGGGACTGTGGCAGCCAGGCCAACCCAGCATGGGGAGAGGGGGGTTCAGGGCTTAGGCCCCCTTCTCACACCCCCAGCTACTCGGCACCCTGCCCCAGCCTTGCAGCTTCCCTCCCAGGCATCAGCCCTTGTGTGCGTGTGGGAGGCTGTCCCACCCAAATTCCCACCCCTACCTCATGATTGGTGCTGTGCCCAGGGAAACTGAGGCATGCACCCAGGGTTACTCCAGGACCGTAGAGTCCCATGCTACAGAACAGAGCGAATCCGATCCCAGCTGCATCACAAGGGCCCATTCCTGAGGGGAGGGGGCGGCACCAGCTGGACGCAGGCTCCCCACGGCAGAGGCCGCTGCTGACCCTTCTTCCCCCTGCCCCCCCCAAGGTACGGGAACCGAGGCCACAACCAGCCCTGCATCCATGAGGACTCGCAGCGCTGCCTCATCACAGCGCAGAACCACGGCTTCGCGGTGGAGCCGGGCAGCCTGCCCCCAGGTTGGGCCGCGCTCTTCACCAACGCCAACGACCGCTCCAACGAGGGCCTGGTGCACGCCACCCTGCCCTTCTTCAGGTGGGCGTGCCAGCGTCCTGGTGCCCCAGGGCAAAGTGGGGGGCTCCCACTGAGGTTGGAGATTGGAGGGGGCTGGTTGTGGCATGGCTGGGGGCACCGTAGGTCTGGTGCTGGGTAGTAGGGTCTTAGCAAAGGGGGTGGTGAGCATCTGGCCCGGGTTTGGGGGGACAGGGCAGCGAGCGTCTGACCTGGGATTGGTGGGGGGGGGGGCGGGGTGGTGAATTTCTGACCCAGGATTATGGGAGGGAAGAGGAGGCAGGGAGGTACGCGTCTGGCCCGGGATTGCGGGGGAGGGGAGGGGAGGGGAGGAGAGGAGAGGAAGTGCGCGTCTGGCCCGGGATTGCGGGGGGGGGGGAGAGGAGGAGGTGCGTGTCTGGCCTGGGATTGTGGGGGGGTGGGGGGGGGAGGTGCGCGTCTGACCCGGGATTGCGGGGGAGGGGAGGAGGTGCGCGTCTGACCCGGGATTGCGGGGGAGGGGAAGGGAGGGGAGGAGGTGCGCGTCTGGCCCGGGATTGCGGGGGAGGGTAGGGGAGGAGAGGAGAGGAGAGGAGGGGCGCGTCTGGCCTGGGATTGCGGGGGAGGGGAGGGGAGGAGGTGCGCGTCTGACCCAGGATTGCGGGGGAGGGAAGGAGGTGCGTGTCTGACCCGGGATTGCGGGGGAGGGGAAGGGAGGGGAGGAGGTGCGCGTCTGGCTCGGGATTGCGGGGGAGGGGAAGGGAGGAGAGGAGGTGCGCATCTGGCCCGGGATTGCGGGGGAGGGGAAGGGAGGAGAGGAGGTGCGCGTCTGGCCCGGGATTGCGGGGGAGGGGAGGAGGTGCGCGTCTGGCCCGGGATTGCGGGGGAGGGGAGGGGAGGAGAGGAGGTGTGCGTCTGGCCCGGGATTGCGGGGGAGGGGAGGAGGTGCGCGTCTGGCCCGGGATTGCGGGGGAGGGGAGGGGAGGAGAGGAGGTGCGCGTCTGGCCCGGGATTGCGGGGGAGGGGAGGGGAGGAGAGGAGGTGTGCGTCTGACCCGGGATTGCGGGGGGGGGGGGGGGAGGAGGTGCGTGTCTGGCCTGGGATTGCGGGGGAGGGGAAGGGAGGGGAGGAGGTGCGCGTCTGGCCCGGGATGGAGGGGGAGGGGAGGGGGTGCGCGTCTGGCCCGGGATGGAGCGGGAGGGGAGGGGAGGGGAGGGGAGGGGGTGCGCGTCTGGCCCGGGATTGCGGGGGAGGGGAGGGGAGGGGAGGGGAGGGGAGGGGGTGCGCGTCTGACCCAGGCCGGCGTGCTTACTCCCTTGCAGTGTGCAGTTTCACCCAGAGCACCGGGCTGGCCCCACGGACCTCGAGGGCCTCTTTGACGTCTTCCTAGAGACTGTGCGGGACGCGAGCACTGGCAGCCAGTGCCCCAAGACAGGTAGGGACGTGGCCTGGCTCTGGGCTGGGCTGGTCAGTGCCCACAGGCTGGGGCCCTGCCGCCCGGCGGTCTCTGGCGGCTCGTGGCTGAGCCCCACGGTGCCGCTGTACCATGCCACGTGCTGGGCCCTGCTGCCTCGTGGGGCGCGCTCAGGCTGCAGGCGGGTGGGGATGCTGGTGACGGGAGGGAGGCCGAGGTGCCGGGGGGCAGAGCCAGCTCCTGGGGCCTGCAGGGCAGCTGGGGCTTGTCCGGGCCGGGTGTCGGTGGTGGGAGCCCGGCCTAAGCCTGGGCCATGCTGCAGCTCACGGCTGCCGGGCCTGGCTTTTCCCCCAGCACGGGAACGGCTGCGGGAGTGGCTGACTTGCAAGGAGCCCCCGGCGGGCGGTGAGACGGCCCGGCCCCGCAAGGTGCTCATCCTCGGCTCGGGGGGCCTCTCCATCGGGCAGGCTGGGGAGTTCGACTATTCCGGCTCCCAGGTGAGTCCTGGGGCTGGGGGGGGGGGTGCAGCGACAGAGGGATATGGGCGGGGGTGCGCTGCAGGAGGGGTTTGGGGGTGACATGCATCCTCCCCAGGCTTTGCAAGGCTCCCCCAGCAAGTGTGCTCCTGGCCTGTGTGCAGGGAGACCACCCAAGCCCCAGCAACACTCCCTGCAGCCTTGTTAATTAGTCACGTTCCGCGGCAGGGGATCCCTCAAGCACTTCAAACCAGATAGTTTCAGATCAAATATTAACCCAGTGTCTTAGCTGTGACCTGACTGAGCACTGTGGCCAGACCAGTGTCCCTGGAACATTTTCCGTCCTTGGGTGGGCGGGGTGACATCTTTTGGGTGGGTTGAAATTTCTTACGTGCACCGCCGGTTGGGAGGTTGTGTGGACGTGCACCGCCGGTTGGGAGGATGTGCACCGCCGGTTGGGCGGTTGTGTAGACGTGCACCGCTGGTTGGGAGGTTGTGTGGACGTGCACCGCCGGTACAAACAAACCACCTCGCTATAAATAGGGATGTTAAACCGTCTATAGATACGAAAGGAGAAAACCCATTGAAACAAGGGATAGTTGGGGTTGGTCCTGTCTTGGGCAGGGAGCTGAACTAGATGACTTCCTGAGGCCTCTTCCAGCTTTAGGATTCTATGAGCCATGCTTACGATGTTTATTTAAAAATCAAACACAAAGAAAATTCAAGTGACCCTTGGAGGCCATATATTGTCACCCTTCCTAACAACTCAAGCTCGTAAACACCCCAATGGGGCAGCCTGCAGCCAGCGATATAAATAAAGCAAAGACGTGGCCGTTAAGTAAAAGCATAAAGACCGTGCCAGTGATCTATAACACTCCATAAAAAGTCTTACAAACGTTGAATGGTTCTGCAAAAAGCATGGTTAAAAGAGTCCTTTTCTGTTGTCCTTGAACCCACAAACACCCATCTGTAAACTCTCTGAGATGTGATCATGCAGATGTCACGAGCTAGGCCTTTGGCTCCAGTATTTGTTCGCTAAAGCCTGAGTCCTTATTTACCAAGATAAGCTTAAAAAACTACAAATAGTCCGGTAGCACTTTAAAGACTAAGAACTACCAGGTTATGTCTACACTTGCAGCCTAATTCGAAATAGGGCTGCAAATGTAGGCATTCAAAATTGCAAATCAAGCCCGGGATTTAAATATCCTGCACTTGATTTGCATCTTCCCGGCCGGGCGCCATTTTTTGAAATTGACAAGCCCGGAATAATTGCCCGCGTCTACATGTGGCAGTGAAACGGGCATTAGAAATAAATCCCTATTTTGAAATACCTGTTAAACCTCATTGCAGGAGGAATAACAGGTATTTTGAAATAGGGCTTTATTTCCAATGCCCGTTTCACCGCCGCTTGTAGACGCGGGCAGTTATTCCGGGCTTGTCAATTTCAAAAAATGGCGCCCGGCTGGGAAGATGCAAATCAAGTGCAGGATATTTAAATCCTGGGCTTGATTTGCAATTTCGAATGCCTACATTTGCAGCCCTATTTCGAATTAGGCTGCAAGTGTAGACATACCCCTAGACTATTGGTTTTTCAGATGATCCTGTACAGACTAACTCGGCTACCCCCTGAAGCTTATTTACCAGAGCAGCCTATTTGCTTTACTCTAGAAAAACACCACCCCTCTCAGCCCTCCCTACGTCTCTGCTCTAGATCTGTCTCCCTCCAGCCACAGACAGCGTAGCCCAGGCTTTGCAACATCTCTCAGCAGCTGGGCCACCTGTTAGCAAACTCCCTGGGGCCAAAATCAAGCTCTTCCTCTTTCCCTCCTGTGATGGTCTGGGCTGGGTCTGGGCACCGCTATGGGCGTCCGCTCAGGGCGAATTGTTCAGACTCAGGGCTCCTTACAGCCCCTGACTGGAGACCATCCCCAAATAGGCCACAAACCAGTCACACCGAGCAAAACCCCTCCGACACCCCAGCTCTCCCTGTGCCACAATCAGCCCTGGGCGTTACACACAGGTGAGGGGTTATAGCACCCGCTCTCACCTACCCCAACGGGTTCTTCCGGTCCCGGAAGACCCGCCACAGTTCCCAGTCAGTTTACACTCTGGATCTTACCCACAAGACCACGCTGAGCCAATCCTTTAGAATCTACAGTCTAAAAGTTTATTACTAAAAGAAAGACAAGCATGAGAGTGAGGTTGTTAAGGAGAATACATTACATGCATCGAATCACCCAGTTCTCGATGCAGGCACTCAGCAGAGATGTTACAAACTGCTATCTTAAAAGTCTCTGGCGTACATCCTATGTCAGGATGGACCAACAATTCTTCCTGGCTCGCTGTCCCTCGCAAGGCTGCATCTGGGATCAGTAGCAAAATGGAAGGCAAGATGGAGTCTGCCTCATGGCATTTTATATCCATGCCTGGTCTCTTCCAAGCGGGTCACACGGCCCAGGGACCTATCCAAATGTTCCAAGTCAACAATCATGATTCTGGCTGGTTTGCAGGTTCCAGACACATTCCTCAGGTGCGTACTCGCCTCTCTGCGAGCCTCGCTAATTAGCAGAGTCACTGACTGAGGATTCCTGGCCCATTGCTCTGTCTCAGACAGAGAATCTTCCAGCATCAACACAGAGCACATGTTTATAACTCCACACACCGATATCACACAAGTACGTGAATAGCATATACAGAATCAGTAGAACAGAAGCTTTCCTGTGACACCTCCCATGGCCCCCTTTGTACAGACTTTTGGGGCAAACCCCCCCCCCCCCCCCACGGGTGCAGCAGTGATCTTTAAAATCCAAGAACGTGACACCTCCTGATACCGGGTGAAAAATCTGTTGGTCTAGGATGGCAGAGGGGTTGCTGTTTTGCGTTTGCTCTAAGTCGAGCAGGAGCACGCCATGTCATCCTTTCTCCTCCCCCGGCATGCTGCCGCTCGCGGCATCTGTCACCAGGCAGTGGGCAGTTAATGCCAGCGTCTCACGCCAGCCTGCCTGAGAGAGGGGCAGATGGACTTGGGCGAAGCTCCCTCATTGCATTAATGAGACAAGGGAGTTTCCCCAGCAGCCCCAGACCCCCCCCATGCATAGAGAATAAGACGGAGAATATCTTATTGCCCTTATATAAATCCATGGTACGCCCACATCGGGAATACTGCGTACAGATGTGGTCTCATCTCAAAAAAGTTATACTGGCATTAGAAAAGGTTCAGAGAAGGGCAAGTAAAATGATTAGGGGTTTGGAATGGGTCCCATATGGGGAGAGATTAAAGAAACTAGGACTTTTCAGCTTGGAAAAGAGACTAAGGGGGGATAGGATAGAGGTCTATAAAATCATGAGTGGTGTGGAGAAAGTGAATAAGGAAAAGTTATTTACTTGTTCCCATAATATAAGAACTGGGGCCCCCAAATGAAACTAATGGGCAGCAGGTTTAAAACAAATAAAAGGAAGTTCTTCACGCAGCACATAGTCAATCTGTGGAACTCCTTGCCTGAGGAGGTTGTGAAGGCTAGGACTATAACAGGGTTTAAAAGAGAACTAGATAAATTCATGGAGGTTAAGTCCATAAATGGGTATTAGCCAGTATGGGTAAGGAATGGTGTCCCTGGCCTCTGTCAGAGGGTGGAGATGGGATGGCAGGAGAGAGATCGCTTCATCATTACCTGTTTGATTCACTCCCTCTGGGGCACCTGGCATTGGCCACTGCCGGCAGACAGGGTACTGGGCTGGATGGACCTTTGGGCTGACCCGGTATGGCCATTCTTATGTTCTTATGCATCCTGCTTCCCCCTCTCCCCCCTGCCCAGTAGAGTCCTGTGTCTCTCCTCGCACCCGATGCTGCTGTGCTGGGACAGAGGGTCCAACTCACCACAGCCCAGATGGGAGTCAGGAAGCCTGTCAACAACCCTCCCCCCCCCCCCCATCTCGCCCTGCAGCTGCTGCCCTCCCCCCCCGCCTTCCCCATCTACCCTCGTGCAATCTTCTGGGGGCTGGGAGAGGGTCCTGCCTGGGAATCAGGACACCACAAACTACCAATGCCGGCACACACAGCCCCTCCCCCCGGTTCCCTCGCCTACCCGCGCAGCCTGTGGCTTTGGAGAGAGAGCTGGGTTTCTCAGCAGCTACTGGAATCCCAGGAGTCTCCGCTCTCATCCCTCCCCTCCTGCCTGCGAGGAGAGGGAACACTCCAAACTCCTCCCTGCGGGGAGAGACTGGCTGCTCTGCCCTCAGCAGGGAGCTGCTGCTGCAGCTAAGGGGGACGCACCCATTCCCCACCAGGCAGCTCCGGGCATGGCAGCCCCGAGCCCCTGGGCAGGGCTCATTAAGCAGCTGTGCGGCTGTGCCACTGCGCAGCTTAGAAGGAACCTTGGCCCAGCCCTAGGCTAGAGGGAGGCAGACTACGGCCCGTGGGCCATATCTGGCCTGTCGGACCTTGCAGTCTGGCCCCCAAGCTGCTGGAGAGCAGGGTCAGGGCAGCCTGTGGGGCACAGCTTGCCCCGGCCTTCCCTCCCCACACTTCCCATCCCGAGTGTGCCTCAGGCCAAGAAGTTGCACCCGCCCTGGTTACCACAGAAATAAGCCAGCTCTGTGCTCAGTTCCTCCATGTTCGCAGTCTCGGTGTGGGGAGCCCCCGGGGATGCCCAATGGGTTAGGTGGCACGTTTTGTACAACATGCAGCTGTGGGCAGGTGGGGCGGGTGGGGTTATGGGGTGGTGCGGAGGGATGGGGGCAGGAGGGTTGGTGCAGAGCAAAAGGAGTGGTGGGGATACAGGGCAGGAGTTGGCGCAAAGCAGCGGAGGGCTACGGGCCTGCTGCCAAGAGGTGGGGGCTGCTGCTGAGGGGTGGAGGGATATATGGGGTGTGGGATGGCACTGAGGGACAGAGGGCTACGGGGTGGGAGCTGGTGCCGAGGGGCGGAGGGATACCTGGGGGGGGCTGGTGCTAACGGGCTGGGGGCAGAGGGATACCGGGCGGGGCTGGTGCTAACAGGGGCTGGGGGCGGAGGAATATTGCGGCTGTCACATGCTTTCCTCCCCCTGGCCAGGCCATCAAGGCGCTGAAGGAGGAGAACATCCAGACCGTGTTGATCAACCCCAACATTGCCACGGTGCAGACCTCCAAGGGGCTGGCGGACAAGGTGTACTTCCTGCCCATCACGCCTGAGTACGTCACGCAGGTGAGCCCGCCCACGGGGTGCGTGTGGCCACACGAGGGGCAGGATCCAGGGCTCCCCAAAAAACACTTAGCAAAAAATGCACTGGGGGGAGTGTGGAGGCGGGGGAATCTTGGCTCCACCCCCCCCAGCAGCCATAACTCCTCCCCTGAGGGCGGGGCCTGGGGATCCTGGCCCGGCCCCCCAGTGACAGCCCCACCCCCGTGCCCAGGTGATCAAGAACGAGCGGCCGGATGGTATCCTGCTGACCTTCGGGGGCCAGACGGCGCTGAACTGCGGGGTGGAGCTGACCAAGGGCGGGGTGCTGGAGCGGTACCACGTGCGGGTGCTGGGAACCCCCATGGCCTCCATCGAGATGACGGAGGATCGCAAGGTCTTCGTGGAGAAGATGGAGGAGATCGACGAGCACGTGGCGCCCAGCGAGGCGGCTTTCTCCCTGGAGCAGGTACCCATGGGGGCCCCTTTCCCCCTGGAGCACGTACCCGAGGTGGGGAGGGGTCACTCGTGGCCCCAGCACCTCCAGGCTCTGGCCTCCTGCTCCAGAAGTCCAGCTGATCCAGACTCCCAGGCTGCCCTGCCCCCACTGCTCCTTGTTTACCCCACTGAGTCGTCGCCCTGTGCGCCCCCCTGCCCAGAGCCTCTGGCACGTGTCGTATCCCCCCTATCCCCCAGAGCCTGCAGCGTGCCCCCCTGATCCCCGGTCCTGGTTTCGGCAGGCGCAGGCGGCGGCGGCAAGGCTGGGCTATCCGGTGCTGGTGCGCTCGGCCTACGCCCTCGGGGGCTTGGGCTCCGGCTTCGCCAACAGCAAGGAGGAGCTGACGGCGCTGGTGAGCCAGGCCTTCGCCCACACCTCCCAGGTGCTGGTGGACAAGTCCCTGAAGGGCTGGAAGGAGATCGAGTACGAGGTGGTGCGGGACGCCTACAACAACTGCATCACTGTAAGGAGGGGGTGGGGAGGGAGCCCGGGTGGGGAGACCTTCCCCCAGGCTCCCAGCTGGGGGCCTGGTGTCTGCCAGCTCTGGTGCCCAATGAGGCTGAGCAGGAGTTGGGTGGAGGCTGGAGGCCCGTGGCCTGGCTCTGACCTGGCCTGTCAGCCTGCCCAGGGTGCGGACGCTGGAGGGGCCCTGGTGCCCAGTGGGGGCTGAGGGGCTGCGGGGCCTCTCCTGTCCCCGCAGTGACCCCATGCAAAGCCCCCAGAAGCATTGGGCAGCTCCCAGCTCGCGGCCTGTGGCCGGGCCCATGTCTCGGCCCCCGCCTAGGCGGGGGGGTGGCAGCATCCCTGCAGTGGGGGGCAGTGGGGTCAGTCGCTGCCCCCTCCCCCCCGGCAGGTGTGCAACATGGAGAACCTGGACCCGCTGGGCATTCACACGGGCGAGTCCATCGTGGTGGCGCCCAGCCAGACGCTGAACGACCGGGAGTACAACATGCTGCGCCGCACGGCCATCAAGGTGGTACAGCACCTGCGCATCGTGGGCGAGTGCAACATCCAGTACGCCCTGAACCCCGAGTCGGAGCAGGTGAGAGCTGGCCCGGGAGGGGCGGGGCCCCGGCGTGCATGGCATTGTGGGGCCCCGCGCACGGCTCGGCTGGGCAGGGCTCGGCTCTGGCCTATCTCACGCCCTGTGCTTGGCCCGCAGTATTACATCATCGAGGTGAACGCCCGGCTCTCCCGCAGCTCCGCCCTGGCCAGCAAGGCCACTGGCTACCCCCTGGCCTACGTGGCGGCCAAGCTGGCTCTGGGCATCCCCCTGCCCGTCCTCAGGTAATGGCTCCTGCGTGGCGCCCACCGGCGAGCTGCTGCGGGGGTCCCCAGGCGGGCGTGGCAGAGACCCAGCCTGTGGGGTGGGCGCTGTCCTGGCTGAGTCAGCGTGGCTGCCCAGACTGGCTGCAGCCCCGTGGGCGCGGGGGCGGGGGGAGGCTGGTCCAGGCTTCCTCAGGCCGGTTGTTCCCGGGGTTGCTGGGCGGGGACAGTGGGGGGCACTTCTCCCATCCATGCGCCCCGCCCCCATCTCCTCTTTCGGCGTCTGGGGGAGGCGTCATGGCCTGTCCAGCTTCAGGGGGCTCAACCATGGGGCTCCTCTGCCCCCTCGCTGGTGTCTCCCTGGCTCCCTTTCCTCTGCTCTGCCCCAGTCAGACCCCCCCCCAGGTGCTCACTGCGGGCGGCCGGCAGCTGACCATGTCCTTCCCCCCAGAAACTCGGTCACCAACTCCACCACGGCCAACTTTGAGCCCAGCCTGGACTACTGCGTGGTGAAGATCCCGCGCTGGGACCTCAGCAAGTTCCTGCGCGTCAGCACCAAGATCGGCAGCTCCATGAAGAGCGTGGGTGCGTGGCACGGCAGCCTCTGGCCCCGGCCTGGCCAGCCCCTGGGACCCTGCACCCTGAGCCTGGCTCCCCTCAGCCGGCCCTGCAGGGGCTTCCCTCCCTCCCCGACGCCGGGGGGCCTGGCAGAGGCTAGGCCCCCTCACTCTGCCCCTCTCCCCGCAGGGGAGGTCATGGCCATCGGGCGGAACTTCGAGGAGGCCTTCCAGAAGGCTCTGCGCATGGTGGACGAGAACTGCGTGGGCTTCGACCACACCGTGAAGCCGGCCTCCGACATGGTGAGCGGGTTTCCGGGAGGTGGGGGTTTGCCCTGGCGCCCTGGCCCAGCTCACCGCTGAGCCGCTCCCCCCGGCAGGAGCTGGAGACGCCCACGGACAAGCGGATCTTCGTGCTGGCGGCCGCCCTGCGCGCCGGCTACTCCATCGAGCGGCTCTACGAGCTGACCAAGATCGACCGCTGGTTCCTGCACAAGATGAAGAACATCACGGACCACACGCTGCAGCTGGAGTCCTACCGCGAGGGGCCCAGCCCCATGCCCCCCGAGGTGCTCCAGAAAGCCAAGCAGCTGGGCTTCTCCGACAAACAGGTGGCCCAGGCAGTGCTCAGGTAGGGCCCAGCAGGGCAGGGGAGTCGGCCTGGCCCCAGGGAGGGGATGGCGACTTCCCCGCCACTGCTCGTCTCTCGGGGGGGGGGGGGGTAGAAGAGCTGGGTGCAGCTCCCAGCATGCCCTGCGGCCTGGCTGCCAGGTGTCCGCTTGCAGGGCTGTACTGACCGGACACCACAGGTCAGGTGACGGGTGGGGCAGTGGCGCTGGCTCACCAGTCCGGGCCAGGGGCTGCCTCCTGCAGGGGGCCAGGCTGCAGCTCCCAGCCCAGCCCCGCCCCACAGCAGAGGGAGCCTGGCGGGATAGGCAGGAGCCAGGGGGAGGTACCTAGTGGGAAGAGGTGGAGCCAGAGAACAGGACCTAGAGGGGAGAGGCCTGGGGCAGGGCAGGGGGTGGGGCCAGGAGGGGAGGGGCAAGGGGCGGGGCCTCCAGGGAAGGGGCGGAGCAGGGAGGTTCTGGTGCCCCTGCTGCAGGGTTCTCTGCTCAGGAGACCTGGCCGGGCATGCGGGGCTGCCCTGCCCCATGCGTCGGGGGCCCCGCACTGAGCCCTGCCCCCCCCAGCACGGAGCTGGCCGTGAGGAAGCTGCGCCAGGACCTGCGGATCCTGCCGGTGGTGAAGCAGATCGACACGGTGGCGGCGGAGTGGCCGGCGCAGACCAACTACCTGTACCTGACGTACAACGGGACGGAGCACGACCTGGCCTTCCGCGAGCCCCACATCATGGTCATCGGCTCCGGCGTCTACCGCATCGGCAGCAGCGTGGAGTTCGACTGGTGTGCCGTGGGCTGCATCCAGGAGCTGCGTAAGGTCAGCTGCCGGGCGGGGGGAGGGTGCGTCGGGGGCCCCCGGCCCTGCACCCCCGTCCCAGCCAGAGGGGACTCAGCCAGGCCGTTCAATAGACGCTTTATTGCTTCTCCGAGATACGGCGCAGCACGGGCTCCACGTTGCCAGAGGAGCCAGGGCAGACAGCCTAGTCCTCGGGGGGGAGGGGTTCACAGGCCCCTGAATCCCCTGCCTTGGACTTAGTCTGCTCCCTTCATGCTTCCCTCCCCCAGGCCGCCCCTTCTCCCAGCCTCCGGTCACTCACTGGGCCGCGCGCGCGCGCACGCACGCACGCACACAGTCGCTGCAGAGCATCACAGGGCAGCAGGGGTCACCCACAGCCCAACACGGAACCAGAGACTGCCCGACCAGAGCGGGCCCAGGGCCACGACAGTGGACGCCCCCCACTACGTCACAAGGGGCAGGCCCCAGGCTCCCCGGCCCCACGGTGGCCTGGCCGGCTCAGGCTACCTCTCTTCCAGATGGGCTTCAAGACCATCATGGTGAACTACAACCCCGAGACGGTGAGCACGGACTACGACATGTGCGACCGGCTCTACTTCGACGAGATCTCCTTCGAGGTGAGCCCGGGCGGGGCCAGGCCGGGGCTGTGGCTGCCCACGCTGTGGTGCAGTCGGGAGGGACTGGAGGGGGGCATGGTGCCTGGGGGGTAGCTGCTGGCAGAGGCTGGGGGGAGGGTCATGCTGTCTGGGCTTGGGGTGGGGGCATATGGTTGGGAGGAGGGGCATGGTGCTCAGGTGGGGCATGAGGCCAGGGGAGCTGACTGGGTTGCTGCTGGGACAGGCTGGGGGGTGGAAGGTTGGGGAGAGGTGGGGGGCTGCAGCTGGGACAGGCCGGGGGCTGCGTCATGCGGAGGGGAGGGAGGCCGGGGGCTGCAGCTGGGACAGGCCGGGGGCTGGGTCATGCGGAGGGGAGGGAGGCCGGGGGCTGCGGCTGGGACAGGCCGGGGGCTGGGTCATGGGGACGGGAGGAGGCCGGGGGCTGCGGCTGGGACAGGCCGGGGGCTGGGTCATGCGGAGGGGGAGGAGGCCGGGGGCTGCGGCTGGGACAGGCCGGGGGCTGGGTCATGCGGAGGGGAGGGAGGCCGGGGGCTGCGGCTGGGACAGGCCGGGGGCTGGGTCATGGGGACGGGAGGAGGCTGGGGGGTGGAAGGTTGGGGAGAGGTGGGGGGCTGCGGCTGGGACAGGCCGGGGGCTGGGTCATGCGGAGGGGAGGGAGGCCGGGGGCTGCGGCTGGGACAGGCCGGGGGCTGGGTCATGGGGACGGGAGGAGGCTGGGGGGTGGAAGGTTGGGGAGAGGTGGGGGGCTGCGGCTGGGACAGGCCGGGGGCTGGGTCATGCGGAGGGGAGGAGGCCGGGGGCTGCGGCTGGGACAGGCCGGGGGCTGGGTCATGGGGACGGGAGGAGGCCGGGGGCTGCGGCTGGGACAGGCCGGGGGCTGGGTCATGCGGAGGGGAGGAGGCCGGGGGCTGCGGCTGGGACAGGCCGGGGGCTGGGTCATGCGGACGGGAGGAGGCCGGGGGCTGCGGCTGGGAGCGCCCCTTGGCTGCAGCGCCCCGACCCGGCAGGTGGTGATGGACATCTACGAGCTGGAGAACCCCGAGGGCGTGATCCTGTCCATGGGGGGGCAGCTGCCCAACAACATCGCCATGGCGCTGCACCGGCAGCAGTGCCGCATCCTGGGCACCTCGCCCGAGGCCATCGACTCGGCTGAGAACCGCTTCAAGTTCTCCCGCCTGCTGGACACCATCGGCATCAGCCAGCCCCTCTGGAAGGAGCTCTCCGACATGGAGGTGAGGGGCGGGGGCGGGGACCTGGAGAGGGCCGGGGGCTGGGGCTCTGGGACCCGGAGGGGAGGGGGCGGGGCTCTGGGACCCGAGGGGTGGAGGGGGGCGGGGGCTCTGGGACCCGGGGGGCTGCTGGGGCGGAGCCAGCCCGGCCCAGCTGCGTGTCTCCTGCAGTCGGCCAAGCAGTTCTGCGGCGCGGTGGGCTACCCCTGCGTGGTGCGCCCCTCCTACGTGCTGAGCGGGGCCGCGATGAACGTGGCCTACTCGGCCAGCGACCTGGAGAAGTTCCTGTGCAGCGCCGCCGCCGTCTCCAAGGAGCAGCCCGTCGTCATCTCCAAGTTCATCCAGGAGGCCAAGGTGGGCGCTGGGCGGGGGTCAGGCTGGCCAGGGCGCCCCCGGTGGCTCTGACTCCAGCCTGGTGTGATGGGGGTCCTGGGCCCATTGGGGTGGGGGTCACTCCATGTGCAGGGAGGGGCTGGGCACAGGGAGGGTGGGACCCCTGTCACCGAGGTGGGGGCTGACACTGGCAGAGAGGGGTTGGGCTGGGGGGCGGTACCCGGGGATGTGGGGGCTCAGGGGAGGTACGTGGGGATGCTGGGCTGGGGGTGGTATGCGGGGTACGGGGGGCAGTACCCGGGTATGGGGGGGCTTGGGGAGGTATGTGGGGGTGCTGGCTTGGGGGGCGGTATGCGGGGTATGGGGGACAGTACTCGGGAATGGGGGGGCTCTGGCCGGGGCACTCAGCCGCGGTGCCCGCAGGAGATCGACGTTGATGCAGTGGCCTGCGACGGCGCGGTGCTGGCCATCGCCATCTCGGAGCACGTGGAGAACGCCGGGGTGCACTCGGGGGATGCCACGCTGGTGACGCCGCCCCAGGACATCACCCCCAAGACGCTGGAGCGGATCCAGGCCATCGTGCACGCCATCGGGCAGGAGCTGCAGGTCACCGGCCCCTTCAACCTGCAGCTCATCGCCAAGGTACCGGGCGGGGCGGGGCGGCCCCCGGCATTTGCACTGGGGGCAGCAGGCAGGACACGGGTCCCCCCTGTGCTCCCTTCCCCAGCTGGAGCGTCTCATGCAGCAAGCCTCAGCCCAGCCAGAGCATGGGGCTGTCCCGGAGGGGCAAAGGGGAAAGTGGCCCCTGATATGGGGGAGGTTGGAGCAATGTGCTGGGGTGGAGGGTTCGGGGGTTAGGCCCCTGGAGGCAGCGGCAGGGGGAGGGATGGCGACCCCAGAGAAGGCCAAAGGGGGGGCCGGAGCCCAGTCTCTCCCCCCCGCCCCAGTCTCACTCCCTTCCTCCCGTCTCTGCAGGACGACCAGCTGAAGGTGATCGAGTGCAACGTGCGCGTCTCCCGCTCCTTCCCCTTTGTCTCCAAGGTGCTGGGGGTGGACATGGTGGCCCTGGCCACCCAGGTGATCGTGGGCGAGGAGGTGGAGCCCGTGGGGCTGATGACGGGCACCGGGGTCGTGGGCGTCAAGGTGAGCGCAGGGCCGGGGTGCGTGGGGCGGAGGGGGTTTGGGCGGGCCGGCCGGCCGAGGCCCACCCTGCTCTCTGTGCCCCCAGGTGCCCCAGTTCTCCTTCTCGCGCCTGGCGGGGGCGGACGTGGTGCTGGGCGTGGAGATGACCAGCACGGGCGAGGTGGCCTGCTTCGGGGAGAACCGCTGCGAGGCCTACCTCAAAGCCATGCTCAGCACCGGCTTCAAGCTGCCCAAGAAGAACATCCTGCTGACCATCGGCAGCTACAAGGTGAAGGCGGCGGGGCGGGGCGGGATTGGGGCTGGGGGCAGGGTGGCGGGGCGGGGCTGGGGGCAGGGCGGCGGGGCGGGGTTGGGGCTGGGGGCAGGGCGGCAGGGCAGGGCGGCGGGGCGGGGCTGGGGGCAGGGCGGCGGGGCGGCGGGGTTGGGGCAGGGTGGCGGGGCGGGGCTGGTGGCAGGGTGGCGGGGCAGGGGGCAGGGCGGCGGGGCGGGGTTGGGGCTGGGGGCAGGGCGGCGGGGTGGCGGGGCAGGGGGCAGGGCGGCGGGGCGGGATTGGGGCTGGGGGCAGGGTGGCGGGGCTGGGGGCAGGGCGGCGGGGCGGGGTTGGGGCTGGGGGCAGGGCAGCAGGGCAGGGCGGCGGGGCGGGGCTGGGGGCAGGGTGGTGGGGTTGGGGCTGGGGGCAGGGCAGCAGGGCAGGGCGGCGGGGCGGGGCTGGTGGCAGGGTGGCGGGGCGGGACTGGTGGCGGGGCAGGGCGGCGGGGCGGGGTTGGGGCTGGGGGCAGGGCGGCGGGGCAGGGGGCAGGGCGGCGGGGCGGGGTTGGGGCTGGGGGCAGGGCGGCAGGGTGGCGGGGCTGGGGGCAGGACGGTGGGGCGGGGTTGGGGCAAGGCAGCGGGCAGGGTGGCGGGGCGGGGCTGGGACAGGCACAGGGCGGGCCCACAACGCGCTGCGAGATGCTGCGGGTGCCCCCCACACACGCCGGGCGCTGCCAGGCAGCAAGCCGAAGGAGGCTGCTCCCGAGGCCTGGCTCCCCCACCCGACTCCAGGCCGGCTCTTCCCAGAGTGCGGGGAGCAGTGTCCGTGGAGCACCCAGCCAGCGTGGGCAGACAGGGCGTATTCGTGGCCCGGCCCAGCTGCAGTGACCCCCCGTGGGTCAAGCTGTGTCCCCCTGTCCGCCCTCTCTCCGTTGCCAGACACGGGGGGTGCCCTGGCTGTCCCCGCACTTAGCCCTTGGTTCCCGAGCTGGGGGTGCGGGGAAGGCCACGTCTCTGGGGCGCTGGGCGCCAGGTCCCGCCCTGCGGCTGGATCTGCCCTGGTCTCGCGGTTCCGTGGAGACGGGCCCAGGGCTCTGATGCACTCCGGCCGTTGCAGAACAAGAACGAGCTGCTGCCCACGGTGCGGACGCTGGAGAGCCTGGGCTACAACCTCTACGCCAGCCTGGGCACGGCCGACTTCTACACCGAGCACGGCATCAAGGTATGGGCTGCGGCCCGGCCTGGGTGGGCATCCACCGTGGCGAGGGGCTGCGGGCTCCCTGGAGTGGCGGGGGCTGGCCAGGCAGTGCCTGGGGCGGGGGCAGGCTGGGGGAGAGGACTCCCTGGAGTGGCGGGGGTGCTGGCCGGGCAGTGCCTGGGGCGGGGGGGGGGGCTCCCTGGAGTGGCGGGGGCTGGCCAGGCAGTGCCTGGGGCGGGGGGGGGGGGGCTCCCTGGAGTGGCGGGGGCTGGCCAGGCAGTGCCTGGGGCGGGGGCAGGCTGGGGGAGAGGACTCCCTGGAGTGGCGGGGGTGCTGGCCGGGCAGTACCTGGGGCGGGGGGGGGGGCTCCCTGGAGTGGCGGGGGCTGGCTGGGGCGCTGGGACAGTGCGGGATGCTGAGAGCCCCCAAGTCCCAGCACCTCTGTCCCAGGTGGCTGGCCCTGCGCCGAAGCGTGGCGAGGGGGGCCAGCGCTCCCGTAACTGGAACTGGGAGAGTCCGGGGAGCAGAGCCACCCCTCCCCTGCTGCCTCCTCTGGGGGAAGGAACCCTGGGCTGTGCGTGACCCCGGGAGCAGGCCCCCCCCTCCCCCCCCCCGTGCCTGGCCCTTGCAGGAGGAGCCTAGGGCTGGGTTCTGCTCTGTGCCTGGCTCGGGCGCCCAGGGGGCAGGGGCTCTGGGCTCTGTGCTTGGCCCGGCGCCCAGGTGACGGGGCAGGGCGGGGCTGGCCGTGGCAGGTAATGGCCGTGGACTGGCACTTCGAGGAGGCGGACGGCAGCGAGGCCAAGGAGTCGCAGCGCAGCATCCTGGACTACCTGGCTGAGAACCACTTCGAGCTGGTCATTAACCTGTCGATGCGCAACGCCGGGGGGCGCCGGCTCTCCTCCTTCGTCACCAAGGGCTACCGCACCCGGCGCCTGGCCGTCGACTACTCCGTGCCCCTCATCATCGACATCAAGTGCACCAAGCTCTTCGTGGAGGTGGGGGCGGCTGCCGGGGGGCTGCCTGGCGGAAGGGTGGGGGTGGGGATGGCTGCCTGGGTGGAGGTGGGGTGGGCGCCGGGCCTGGGGCTCATGCGGAGGCAGGGGTGGCCCAGGAGCCGTGGGGCTGCCTGTCTGGGGTGGGGGCGGGGACAGGGGGCTACCTGGCTGGGGAGGGCAGGGGGGTTCCGGGCTTGGGGCTTGTGCGGAGGCAAGGATGGCCCGGGAGCTGTGGGGCGGGGGCGATGCAGGGCCCAGCTCCGGGGAGGCCCAGGCCTGGGGCTGTGCTGTCCCCGCGCCTGCCCCCCGCTGAGCTTCCTCCCCCCCAGGCTCTGGGCCAGATTGGCACGGCCCCGCCGCTGAAGATGCATGTGGACTGCATGACCTCCCAGAAGCTCATCCGCCTGCCAGGTACGGGCGCCGGGCGGCGGGGGCAGGGCTGGTGGGAGCCGCCCCCTGCCAGGGGATGGGCAGGGCCCTGGGTAAATCTGGGCGGGGTGGGGCAGCGCGCAGCCCCAGCCAGTGGGTCCCTGAAGCGCCCCAGGGCCCGGGGCAGGTCCCACCTGGCTCTGTCGCCCTCGCCCCAGCGGCTGGGCTGCTCCCCGGCCCCTCCAGCCACCCTGCCCAGGCCTGGGCCGTCCCAGGTCCTTGCCCACTGGCGTGGCCCTTGCGTGGGGTGGGGGCGGGGACTGACTGGCCAGCGGGGCGAGCCGAGGGCCGGGGGCTCTGTCCTGTCTGACCCTCTCCCCCCAGGGCTGATCGACGTGCACGTGCACATGCGGGAGCCGGGCGGCACCCACAAGGAGGACTTCGCCTCGGGCACCGCGGCCGCCCTGGCAGGGGGCGTCACCATGGTGTGCGCCATGCCCAACACCAGCCCGGCCGTTGTCGACGCCGGCTCCTTCGCGCTGGTGCAGAAGGTCAGACACCCCTCCCCCTCGACTCTCCCTCGTCGGGGAGCTGCCACCTGGAGACCCCCTTTACCTCCCCAGTGAGCTGCCAGACAGAGACCCCCCTGAGACGCCCCTGAGGTTTGCTGCCCAGGGCTGCCTGCACGCCCGCCCGCTCCCCCTCTCTGCTCCAGCTCAGGGGCAGCAGGGGCAATGGCTCAGTGAGAGCCCGGTGCTTTGTGCCAGTCCCTTGGGGTATGCAGCCTGGGCCCAGCAGCGGCTGGAAATGGGGGTACCCTGGGGGGGTCCGATCCACGCGCTGGCCCTGGGTCTGAGCCTGTCTCCCGGCAGCTGGCTGAGGCGGGCGCACGCTGTGACTTCGCCCTCTACCTGGGGGCCGCGTCGGACAACGCCAGCTCCCTGGGCCCCGTGGCGGGCGCGGCCGCTGGGCTCAAGATGTACCTGAACGACACCTTCTCCGAGCTCAAGATGGACAACGTTTCGCTGTGGATGGAGGTGGGTCTTGGGCCCGGCCTGCCCTCTGTCTGCCCCAAGGCGCCCTCCGGCCAGCCCCCTGGGCAGTGCTGCCTGGCTGTGTCCCCCCTCAGGGCCTGTCCGTCTGCCCACAGCTGCCTGCCCCACCTACCTGTGCTGCTGTCGGTCTGTCCGGCTCCCGGGCTGTTCTCTGCCCCCTGCAGCCAGCACAGCCGCCCCTGCCCCCTCCAGCACAGCCATTTTTCTCCTCCCCCCAAAACCCCACACAGCTGTCTGTCTCCCCCTCCCGCCCCCCCCCCGCCCCGCACAGCTGTCTGGCTCCCGTCTCTCCCCTCCCCTCCCCTCCCCTCCCCTCCCCTCCCCCTGCACAGCTGTCTGTTTCCCCCTTTCCCACCGGCACGGCCGCCTGTCCCCCATCTCCCCCCGTCCCCTCCCCCCACAAAGCTGTCCGTTGCCCTGCCCCCTTGGTACAGCCGTCTCAGTCTCTCCCCAGCACTTTGAGCAGTGGCCGAAGCACCTGCCCATCGTGGCGCACGCGGAGAAGCAGACAGTGGCGGCGATTCTCATGGTGGCCCAGCTGTACCAGCGCCCCGTGCACATCTGCCATGTGGCGCGCAAGGAGGAGGTGAGGGGGCTGAGGAGCCGGGGGGCGTGGGGCTAACAGGGTCTGGGCAGGCAGAACGGGGCGGGGTGTGGGGCTAACGGGGTCCGGGCAGGGGGACGGGGTGGGTCTGAGTAGGGGAGCGTGGGGCTAATGGGGTCCGGGCAAGAGGAGCAGGGGGGCGTGGGACTAACGGGGTCCGGGCAGGAGGAGCAGGGGGGCGTGGGGCTAACGGGGTCCGGGCAGGAGGAGCAGGGGGGCGTGGGTTTAACAGGGTACGGGCAGGAGGAGCAGGGGGGAGTGGGGCTAACGGGGTCTGGGCAGGAGGAGCAGGGGGGAGTGGGGCTAACGGGGTCCGGGCAGGAGGAGCAGGGGGGCGTGGGGCTAACGGGGTCCGGACAGGAGGAACGGGGGCGGGGTGGGTCCGAGCAGGGGGATTGGGGCTAACGGGGTCCGGGCAGGAGGAGCAGGGGGGTGGGGTGGGTCTGAGCAGGGGGGCGTGGGGCTAACGGGGTCTGGGCAGGAGGAGCAGAGGGGCGTGGGTCTAACGGGGTCTGGGCAGGAGGAGCAGGGGGGCGGGGTGAGTCTGAGCAGGGGGGCGTGGGGCTAACGGGGTCTGGGCAGGAGGAGCAGGGGGGCGTGGGTCTAACGGGGTCTGGGCAGGAGGAGCAGGGGGGGCGGGGTGGGTCTGAGCAGGGGGGCGTGGGTCTAACGGGGTCTGGGCAGGAGGAGCAGGGGGGCGGGGTGAGTCTGAGCAGGGGGGCGTGGGGCTAACGGGGTATGGGCAGGAGGAACAGGGGGGGCGGGGTGGGTCTGAGCAGGGGGGCGTGGGGCTAACGGGGTCTGGGCAGGCGGAGCAGGGGGGAGTGGGGCTAACAGGGTCCGGGCAGGTGGAGCAGGGGGGCGTGGTGCTAATGGGGTCTGGGCAGGCGGAGCAGAGGGGAGTGGGGCTAACAGGGTCCGGGCAGGTGGAGCAGGGGGGCGTGGGGCTAATGGGGTCTGGGCAGGAGGAGCAGGGGGGAGTGGGGCTAACGGGGTCCGGGCAGGAGGAGCAGGGGGGCGTGGGGCTAACGGGGTCTGGGCAGGCGGAGCAGGGGGGCGTGGGGCTAACGGGGTCCGAGCAGGGGGGCGTGGGGCTAACGGGGTCCGAGCAGGGGGGCGTGGGTCTAACGGGGTCCGGGCAGGAGGAGGAGGGGGGCGTGGGGCTAACGGGGTATGGGCAGGAGGAACGGGGGCGGGGTGGGTCCGAGCAGGGGGAGTGGGGCTAACGGGGTCCGGGCAGAAGGAGCAGGGGGGCGGGGTGGGTCTGAGCGGGGGGGCGTGGGGCTAATGGGGTCCGGGCAGGAGGAGCAGGGGGGCGGGGTGGGTCTGAGCAGGGGAGTGTGGGGCTAACGGGGTCCGGGCAGGAGGAGCAGGGGGGCGGGGTGGGTCTGAGCAGGGGAGTGTGGGGCTAACGGGGTCCGGGCAGGAGGAACGGGGGCGGGGTGGGTCTGAGCAGGGGGGAGTGGGGCTAACGGGGTCTGGGCAGGAGGAGCAGGGGGGAGTGGGGCTAACGGGGTCCGAGCAGGGGGGCTTACGGGGTCCGGGCAGGAGGAGCAGGGGGGAGTGGGTCTAATGGGGTCTGGGCAGGAGGAGCAGGGGGGAGTGGGTCTAATGGGGTCTGGGCAGGAGGAGCAGGGGGGAGTGGGGCTAACGGGGTCCGAGCAGGGGGGCTTACGGGGTCTGGGCAGGAGGAGCAGGGGGGAGTGGGGCTAACGGGGTCCGGGCAGGAGGAACGGGGGCGGGGTGGGTCCGAGCAGGGGGAGTGGGGCTACCGGGGTCCAGGCAGGAGGAACGGGGGCAGGGTGGGTCCGAGCAGGGGGAGTGGGGCTACCGGGGTCCGGGCAGGAGGAGCAGGGGGGAGTGGGGCTAACGGGGTCCGAGCAGGGGGGCGTGGGGCTAACGGGGTCCGGGCAGGAGGAGCAGGGGGGCGTCGGTCTAACGGGGTCTGGGCAGGAGGAGCAGGGGGGAGTGGGGCTACCGGGGTCCGGGCAGGAGGAACGGGGGCGGGGTGGGTCCGAGCAGGGGGAGTGGGGCTACTGGGGTCCGGGCAGGAGGAACGGGGGCGGGGTGGGTCCGAGCAGGGGGAGTAGGGCTACCGGGGTCCGGGCAGGAGGAACGGGGGCAGGGTGGGTCCGAGCAGGGGGAGTGGGGCTACCGGGGTCCGGGCAGGAGGAGTAGGGGGGAGTGGGGCTAACGGGGTCCAAGCAGGGGGGTGTGGGGCTAACGGGGTCTGGGCAGGAGGAGCAGGGGGGTGGGGTGGGTCTGAGCAGGGGGGCGTGGGGCTACCGGGGTCTGGGCAGGAGGAGCAGGGGGGCGTGGGGCTACCGGGGTCCGGGCAGGAGGAACGGGGGCAGGGTGAGTCCGAGCAGGGGGAGTGGGGCTACCGGGGTCCGGGCAGGAGGAGCAGGGGGGCGTGGGGCTACCGGGGTCCGGGCAGGAGGAACGGGGGCGGGGTGGGTCCGAGCAGGGGGAGTGGGGCTACCGGGGTCCGGGCAGGAGGAACGGGGGCAGGGTGGGTCCGAGCAGGGGGAGTGGGGCTACCGGGGTCCGAGCAGGGGGGCGTGGGGCTAACGGGGTCTGGGCAGGGGGGCGTGGGGCTAACGGGGTCCGGGCAGGAGGAGCAGGGGGGTGTGGGTCTAACGGGGTCTGGGCAGGAGGAGCAGGGGGGAGTGGGGCTACCGGGGTCTGGGCAGGAGGAGCAGGGGGAAGTGGGGCTACCGGGGTCCGGGCAGGAGGAACGGGGGCGGGGTGGGTCCGAGTGGGGCTACCGGGGTCCGAGCAGGGGGGCGTGGGGCTAACGGGGTCCGGGCAGGAGGAGCAGGGGGGTGTGGGTCTAACGGGGTCTGGGCAGGAGGAGCAGGGGGGAGTGGGGCTACCGGGGTCCGGGCAGGAGGAACGGGGGCGGGGTGGGTCCGAGCAGGGGGAGTGGGGCTACCGGGGTCCGGGCAGCAGGAACGGGGGCGGGGTGGGTCCGAGCAGGGGGAGTAGGGCTACCGGGGTCCGGGCAGGAGGAACGGGGGCAGGGTGGGTCCGAGCAGGGGGAGTAGGGCTACCGGGGTCCGGGCAGGAGGAACGGGGGCAGGGTGGCTCCGAGCAGGGGGAGTGGGGCTACCGGGGTCTGGGCAGGAGGAGTAGGGGGGAGTGGGGCTAACGGGGTCCAAGCAGGGGGGTGTGGGGCTAACGGGGTCCGGGCAGGAGGAGCAGGGGGGTGGGGTGGGTCTGAGCAGGGGGGAGTGGGGCTACCGGGGTCCGGGCAGGAGGAGCAGGGGGGCGTGGGGCTACCGGGGTCCGGGCAGGAGGAACGGGGGCAGGGTGAGTCCGAGCAGGGGGAGTGGGGCTACCGGGGTCTGGGCAGGAGGAGTAGGGGGGAGTGGGGCTAACGGGGTCCAAGCAGGGGGGTGTGGGGCTAACGGGGTCCGGGCAGGAGGAGCAGGGGGGCGTGGGTCTAACGGGGTCTGGGCAGGAGGAGCAGGGGGGCGGGGTGGGTCTGAGCAGGGGGGTGTGGGTCTAATGGGGTCTGGGCAGGAGGAGCAGGGGGGAGTGGGGCTAACGGGGTCCGGGCAGCAGGAACGGGGGCGGGGTGGGTCCGAGCAGGGGGCGTCGGTCTAACGGGGTCTGGGCAGGAGGAGCAGGGGGGCGGGGTGGGTCCGAGCAGGGGGAGTGGGGCTACCGGGGTCCGGGCAGGAGGAACGGGGGCAGGGTGGGTCCGAGCAGGGAGAGTGGGGCTACCGGGGTCCGAGCAGGGGGGCGTGGGGCTAACGGGGTCCGGGCAGGGGGGCGTGGGGCTAACGGGGTCCGGGCAGGAGGAGCAGGGGGGTGTGGGTCTAACGGGGTCTGGGCAGGAGGAGCAGGGGGGAGTGGGGCTACCGGGGTCTGGGCAGGAGGAGCAGGGGGGAGTGGGGCTACCGGGGTCCGGGCAGGAGGAACGGGGGCGGGGTGGGTCCGAGCAGGGGGAGTGGGGCTACCGGGGTCCGAGCAGGGGGGCGTGGGGCTAACGGGGTCCGGGCAGGAGGAGCAGGGGGGTGTGGGTCTAACGGGGTCTGGGCAGGAGGAGCAGGGGGGAGTGGGGCTACCGGGGTCCGGGCAGGAGGAACGGGGGCGGGGTGGGTCCGAGCAGGGGGAGTAGGGCTACCGGGGTCCGGGCAGGAGGAACGGGGGCGGGGTGGGTCCGAGCAGGGGGAGTAGGGCTACCGGGGTCCGGGCAGGAGGAACGGGGGCAGGGTGGGTCCGAGCAGGGGGAGTGGGGCTACCGGGGTCCGGGCAGGAGGAGTAGGGGGGAGTGGGGCTAACGGGGTCCAAGCAGGGGGGTGTGGGGCTAACGGGGTCCGGGCAGGAGGAGCAGGGGGGTGGGGTGGGTCTGAGCAGGGGGGCGTGGGGCTACCGGGGTCCGGGCAGGAGGAGCAGGGGGGCGTGGGGCTACCGGGGTCCGGGCAGGAGGAACGGGGGCAGGGTGAGTCCGAGCAGGGGGAGTGGGGCTACCGGGGTCCGGGCAGGAGGAGTAGGGGGGAGTGGGGCTAACGGGGTCCAAGCAGGGGGGTGTGGGGCTAACGGGGTCCGGGCAGGAGGAGCAGGGGGGCGTGGGTCTAACGGGGTCTGGGCAGGAGGAGCAGGGGGGCGGGGTGGGTCTGAGCAGGGGGGTGTGGGTCTAATGGGGTCTGGGCAGGAGGAGCAGGGGGGAGTGGGGCTAACGGGGTCCGGGCAGCAGGAACGGGGGCGGGGTGGGTCCGAGCAGGGGGCGTCGGTCTAACGGGGTCTGGGCAGGAGGAGCAGGGGGGCGGGGTGGGTCCGAGCAGGGGGAGTGGGGCTACCGGGGTCCGGGCAGGAGGAACGGGGGCAGGGTGGGTCCGAGCAGGGGGAGTGGGGCTACCGGGGTCCGAGCAGGGGGGCGTGGGGCTAACGGGGTCCGGGCAGGAGGAGCAGGGGGGTGTGGGGCTACCGGGGTCTGGGCAGGAGGAGCAGGGGGGAGTGGGGCTACCGGGGTCTGGGCAGGAGGAGCAGGGGGGCGTGGGGCTACCGGGGTCCGGGCAGGAGGAGCAGGGGGGCGTGGGGCTACCGGGGTCCGGGCAGGAGGAACGGGGGCGGGGTGGGTCTGAGCAGGGGGAGTGGGGCTACCAGGGTCTGGGCAGGAGGAGCAGGGGGGTGGGGTGGGTCTGAGCAGGGGGGCGTGGGGCTACCGGGGTCCGGGCAGGAGGAACGGGGGCGGGGTGGGTCCAAGCAGGGGGAGTGGGGCTACCGGGGTCTGGGCAGGAGGAGCAGGGGGGCGGGGTGGGTCTGAGCAGGGGGGAGTGGGGCTACCGGGGTCCGGGCAGGAGGAACGGGGTCAGGGTGGGTCCGAGCAGGGGGAGTGGGGCTACCGGGGTCCAAGCAGGGGGGCGTGGGGCTGACGGGGTCCGGGCAGGAGGAGCAGGGGGGCGGGGTGGGTCTGAGCAGGGGGGAGTGGGGCTACCGGGGTCTGGGCAGGAGGAGCAGGGGGGCGGGGTGGGTCTGAGCAGGGGGGAGTGGGGCTACCGGGGTCCGGGCAGGAGGAACGGGGGCAGGGTGGGTCCGAGCAGGGGGAGTGGGGCTACCGGGGTCCGGGCAGGAGGAGCAGGGGGGTGGGATGGGTCTGAGCAGGGGGGAGTGGGGCTACCGGGGTCCAAGCAGGGGGGTGTGGGGCTAACGGGGTCCGGGCAGGAGGAACAGGGGGGCGTGGGTCTAACGGGGTCTGGGCAGGAGGAGCAGGGGGGCGGGGTGGGTCTGAGCAGGGGGGTGTGGGTCTAATGGGGTCTGGGCAGGAGGAGCAGGGGGGAGTGGGGCTAACGGGGTCCGGGCAGCAGGAACGGGGGCGGGGTGGGTCCGAGCAGGGGGAGTGGGGCTAACGGGGTCCGGGCAGGAGGAGCAGGGGGGCGGGGTGGGTCTGAGCAGGGGGGAGTGGGGCTACCGGGGTCTGGGCAGGAGGAGCAGGGGGGCGGAGTGGGTCTGAGCAGGGGGGAGTGGGGCTACCGGGGTCCGGGCAGGAGGAACGGGGGCGGGGTGGGTCCGAGCAGGGGGAGTGGGGCTACCGGGGTCCGAGCAGGGGGGTGTGGGGCTAACGGGGTCCGGGCAGGAGGAGCAGGGGGGTGTGAGTCTAACGGGGTCTGGGCAGGAGGAGCAGGGGGGTGTGGGGCTACCGGGGTCCGGGCAGGAGGAACGGGGGCGGGGTGGGTCCGAGCAGGGGGAGTGGGGCTACCGGGGTCCGGGCAGGAGGAACGGGGGGGCACGGGGCTAACTGCCTCTCCCCTCGGCCCGGGCCCGCAGATCCTGATCATCAAGGCCGCCAAGCAGAAGGGCATCCAGGTGACGTGTGAGGTGGCGCCGCACCACCTCTTCCTGTGCCAGGAGGACTTGGCGCGCATCGGGGAGGGGTGCGGGCAGGTGCGGCCCATGCTGGGCACCCGCGAGGACCTGGAGGCGCTGTGGGAGAACATGGACACCATCGACTGCTTCGCCTCCGACCACGGTGAGACGGCGGCGCCTGACCCCGTGGGGGGCGCTGGCTCTGATCCGCGAGGAGGGTGGGGGCAGGGAATGGGGCCTGAGGCCTGTCTCCTCGGGGGCGTCGGCTCCCATCTGGCGGGGGGGGGAGGGGGCGATGGGATCCAGTGCCCAGGCCAGAGCAGTGGGGTCCATGGGGCCCCCCAGGGCGTGGTGCTGGCCCCTCCCGGTGGGGCGGCTCCCTGCTGGGCACACAGGACGCTGGCTGTGCGAGGGGCACGGGGTTCGCCCCACGGAGCCCCCCGGGCGGCTGAGCAGAGCGAGGAGGAGGGGCTGGGCCTGACTGAGGACCCCTTTGTGCCTGCAGCCCCCCACACGGTGGAGGAGAAGCAGGGGAAGGAGCCGCCGCCGGGGTACCCGGGGCTGGAGACAATGCTGCCCCTGCTGCTGACGGCCGTCTCCGAGGGGCGCCTCGCCCTGGAGGACCTGGTCAAGCGCCTCTACGAGAACCCCCGCAAGATCTTCTGCCTGCCCGCGCAGGACGAGACCTACGTTGAGGTGGGGGGCTGCCGGGGGCTCCATGCCCCGGGGGGGGGGCCCCTGGCAGGAGCTGGGCAGTGAATGGCTGGGCCCTGCCCACTGGCCCAGCATTTTGCCTGCCCCCCCGCCCAGCCCCACCCCCCTACCCATCCCCCGCCAGAGCCATGCCCTTCCCCACCCTGCCCTCCCCGGGCTCAGCCATATCCCCCCTCCCCTCGCCCCCCGGCCTTGCCACATCCCACCCTATTGCCCCTCTGCCCTGCCCGAGCCATGCCACGCCCCACCCTGCCCTCCCCCACCCTCCTGCCCTCCCAGGCCCAGTCACGCCCCACCCTATTGCCCCTCTGCCCCCCAGGCTCTGCCACGCCCCACCCTACCCTGCCCTGCCCTGAGTGCCCAGACAAAGCCTTGGCCCATCCCTGACAAGCCCCCTGCCGCCCAGCCACATCCCTCCCCCCCCCCCCGCCAGAGCTGTGTCCTGCCCTGCCCCGCCCCACCCTACCTACCGCACCCTGCTGCCCTCCCGGGCCCAACCATACCCCACCCTACCCTCCCCTCCCCCCGGTCTTACCACACCCCACCCTATCCTCCCTCTGCCCTGCCCATCCCTGACGAGCCCCGCTCCCAGTACTGCCCCAGCTGAGCTGCCCCGTGGTGCCCGGCAGGTGGACCTGGAGCAGGAGTGGGTGGTGCCCAGCCGCCCGGCATTCAGCAAGAGCCAGTGGACGCCGTTTGCCGGCATGAAGGTGAAGGGCACGGTGCGGCGGGTGATCCTGCACGGGGAGGTCGCCTACATCGATGGGCAGGTAAGGGCGGGCGACCCGGAGGGTGGGGCGTGGGGGCAGTGCCCAGCCCCGCACCGCCCCAGCCTGGGGCCTTGCTCCCTGCCGCTGAGGCTCTGTCCCACAGGTGCTGGTGCCCCCTGGCTATGGGCAGGACGTGAGGAAGTGGCCCACGGGCGCCGTGACTGTCCCACCGCCGGCCTCCACCAAGGAGACCCTGAAGGTACCGGGGTGGGGAGGGCTGCCCAGTGTCACTCACTGTCTGCCTGTGCAGGGGTGGGGCCTGCTGAATGGGGCTGGGCGGGGGCCTGGAGGGTACGGTGTGGGGAGGTGGTGGGCTGGGGCAGCAGAGGAAGCAGCATGTGGGGCTGGGTGGTCCAGCAGGGCTGGGTGGGGCAGGAGAGGAGAGGGGCTGTGCTGGGAGGGAGGTGGAGCTGCGGGGCTGGGCTGGGGCGGGAGGGGGCAGTGCTGAGGGGCAGTGGGGGCTGGCAGGAGGGGGTTGGGGTTGGGGAGCAGTGGGGGCTGGCAGGAGGGAGGCGGGGGGAACCGGAGGCGTTCCCGCGCCCAGGCCGCGGAGCTGACGGGTGCCGGACCGCGGTGTTGCAGACTCCTGAGCGCTCCCGGCACACGGTGCAGAACGAGGCCCTGCGCAGCCGAGCGTCCAGCCCCCGGCGAGCGGGGCCCGTGGGCGACGGGCGCTTCCACCTGCCGCCCCGAATCCACCGGGCCTCCGACCCCGGCCTGCCAGGTGAGGTGCGGGCTGGGCCGCCCCTGCTGCTCTTGCCCCGGGGAAGGTGGGGGAGATGGGCGTTTGGCCTGGTGTGTAACCCCGGGGTGTGACCCCTGCGGCTGGCTCTGGGGGGCGCTGACGGACACGTCGTGGTGCTCCAGGGTGGGGAGGGCACAGCTGCCCCCGGGCAGTGGCCGCAAGCCCCAGAACGCACCTGCTGGCCCAGCTGCCCTGTCCATGCCCCTCCCCAGGCTGTGCCCCGGAGAGACGGGGCAGCAGGGAGGGTCCGTCGGCGCTGTGCCAGCGCTCCCTGCCCCGCTGCCACCCCCCCGGTGCTGTGTCCATTGGGTGCCCCCCGCCCTCCCCAGCAGTGCTGTCCCCCACATGGAGCCAGCTGGCCAGGGCTGGGTCTGAGCTGGCAGGCTCTCTATCACAGGTCCCCCGCCGGCCTGGCCCGGCCCCACGGAGGGCTGGCTCCCCTGCGGGCCGGGCGGGTGGCCGGGGGTCTAACCGTGCCGTGTCCCTGCCAGCAGCCGAGGACGCGCGGGAGAAGGCTGCCAAGAAGGCGACTGAGGCAGGTGTGTCCCGTTCTGCCCGCGGGGGGGTAGTGTCAGGCTGGGACCTGTGGGTCCAGGGAGCATCTGAGACGCCTCCAGCTGGGGGGCAGCCACCCCGGGAATGCATGTGAGGCAGAGCCCCCTTGGGCTCACGGGGCCCCTCCCCCACACCCAGCTGCCGCTATGGGGCTGGGAGGTTCAGGCTGCAATGGGTGGCCAGGCCCCCTCATCCCACTGACCCGCACATGCAGCTCCCCACTGGGGCTGCTGGTGGATGGGTGGGAACTGCTGGCTGTGCTACTGGGGGAGCAGGGGGGGGCGCCCTGGGCCGTGCCATGAGGGAGCAGGCGGGGGGGGCGCCCTGGGCCGTGCCATGGGGGAGCAGGCGGGGGGGGGCGCCCTGGGCCATGGGGGCACCCTAGGCTGTGGCAGGTGTAGGGAACCGGCAGCCGTGCCATGGGGGGGATGCAGGCAGGTGGGGGGGCCTGGGCCATGGCAGGGGTAGGGGCAGTCTCCCCTCCTGCCATGAGGCCCCGTGTCCCTGGCTGGCGGCTGACTCCTGCGCTGTGCTGTGCTACAGATCTGGCTGTGCCCCAGGACAGCTACTCCCACCTGCCCAGGCAGACGTCGCCCCCCAGCGCACCCCACCCCCAGACCTCCCCGCTGCTGCACCCCCTCGTGGGGCAGCACATCCTCTCCGTCAAGCAGTTCACCAAGGAGCAGGTACCGGGTGGGGGCCGGGTGGGGTGGGGGCCAGGCTGAGGGGCGCGTGCAGGCTCGGCTCCGGCTCATCGCTGTCTCGTTCCAGATGTCCCACCTCTTCAACGTGGCGCACACCCTGCGCATGCTGGTGCAGAAGGAGCGCAGCCTGGACATCCTCAAGGTGGGCGGGGCAGGCTGGGAAGGGGACCCTGGCCTGAGTGAGGGGTGGGAGCTGGGGGGGTCCGATCTTGCCCTGGAGCGGTGCTGGGCCGGGGTCGGGGCCCCGGCTGGGCGGGTGCTGGGGGGCGGGGATCGGGGCCCTATTAGTGGGCGTCTGCTGGGGGGGGGGGGATCGGGGCCCCCACGCTCAGTCTCCCCTCCCCCGCAGGGGAAGGTCATGGCCTCCATGTTCTATGAGGCGAGCACGCGGACCAGCAGCTCCTTCGCGGCGGCCATGCACCGCCTGGGCGGCTCCGTCCTGACCTTCTCGGAGGCCACGTCCTCGGCGCAGAAGGGCGAGTCCCTGGCCGACTCGGTGCAGACCATGAGTTGCTACACGGACGTGCTGGTGCTGCGCCACCCCCAGCCTGGGGCTGTGGAGGTGAGGGGTGGGCCAGGCCTGGGGGGGGGACGGGCTGTAACTGGGTGGGAGCTGGATCCTATGCCCAGCCCTGCGAGATGGGGGGATAGGTAGTGCCTGGGCCGGGCCCTGGTGGCTCGGGGGGGTGGGATGGGCGGTGGCTGGGCTTGGTCCTGGTGGCTCATGGAGGAACGGGGCGGGGGATGGGCAGCGGCTGGGATGGGCTCTGGTGGCTCATGGGTGTCAGAGGGGATGGGTGGCAGCTGGGCCGTGGCTGGGGGGGGAGGGTGGGGCGCGGCACGGGAAGATGAGTGGCGGGTGGGCTGGGCCCCATTGGCTCGTGGGGGGATGGGCAGCGGCAGGGCCGGGTCTCAGTGGCTCATGGGGGGGTCGAGAGGATGGGCAGTGGGTGGCGGGGCCCTATTGGCTTGTGGGGGGGGGGGGGAGGATGGGTGGCGGCTGGGATGGGCCGGGCCCGGTGGCTCATGGGGGAAGGGGGGGGATGGGCGGCGGGTGGGCTGGGCCGGGCCCTGTGGCTCGTTGGGGGGGCGGCGGCCGGGCTCAGCAGGTGTCGTTTGCAGCTGGCTGCCAAGCACTGCCGCAAGCCGGTGATCAATGCCGGGGACGGTGTCGGCGAGCACCCCACGCAGGCCCTGCTGGACGTCTTCACCATCCGCGAGGAGCTGGGCACCGTCAACGGCATGACCGTGAGCCCTGGGCCGGGCCAGGCACTGAGGCCAAGGCCCTGGGCTATAGGGGGGAGGGGCCGTAAGGCTGTGATGGCGTGTCGGGGGCCCCCCGACCCTGCACCCTCATCCGCAGCCAGATGTGACCCTCTGCCAGTGGCTGGAATAGAAGGTCCATTGCTTCTCAGCGACACAGCCCAGCCCAGGCTGGATGTAGACACAGGAGGATGGGCCGAGCCCTAGTTCCCTGGGGGGGAGGGGTTCACAGGCCCCTGAACCCCCTATACTGGTCTAGGTTTGTTTCCCCCAGGCTTCCTCATGCTAAGCCTGCCCCTTCTCCCAGCCACCAGTCACTCGCTCCCCCCAGGTAGCCACCCCCCGTCCTTGGTTCAAACCCCTTCCCCTGGCCAGGTGGGATGTTGCTAGGCCATGGCCTACGTGCCCCCCTCAGGGACCCCCCCCCCACACAGTCTCTGCAGAGCAGCACAGGGCAGCAGGGGTCACCCACAACCCAACACAGAACCAGAGACTGCCCGACCAGAGCGGGCCCAGGGCCACCAGAGTGGACAGCCCCCCACTACGTCACAGAGGACAAGGTGCCAGGCTTGTGGGGAGGTTGCTGTGCTGGGTCTGGCTTCTGGCCCCATGGCCCCAGCCTGCCACGGAGCGGGGGCCTGCGAGCGCTGCCCCCTGCTGGCCGGGCTGCAGCCGCCGCTGTTCTGCCCCCAGATCACCATGGTGGGAGACCTGAAGCATGGGCGCACGGTGCACTCGCTGGCCGGGCTGCTGACGCAGTACCGCGTGAACCTGCGCTACGTCACGCCCCCCGGCCTCTGCATGCCCCCCGACATCATCCACTTCCTTGCCTCCAAGGGCATCAAGCAGGTGAGTCGGCTGCGTGCCAGCCCTCCTCCCCCCCACCACCCCGGCGCCCTGCCGTGGCGTCACCGACATTTGCGCCCTGCCGCCCGCGGCATTCTCACGCCCTGCCGTGCCCTGCCCTGGCAGGAGGAGTTTGACAGCATCGAGGAGGCGCTGCCTGACACGGACGTGCTGTACGTCACCCGCATCCAGAAGGAGCGGTTCAGCTCCGTGCAGGAGTACGAGGCGGTGAGTGCAGCCCCAGAGGCGGCCCTGGCAGGGGCTGGGCGTTCAGGGATGTGGGGTGGGGCTTGGCCGGGGAGCTGGGGCGGTGCGACAGAGCCCAGGGGCGGATGGGCGACGGGGGGGTGGTCCTGCCCGTGGTTGGGTCCTAACAGCCTCTCCCCCACCAGTGCTTCGGGCAGTTTGTCCTCACCCCGCACATCATGACCAGAGCCAAGAGGAGGATGGTGGTCATGCACCCGCTGCCGCGCGTCAATGAGATCAGGTGAGGGGCGCGGGGGTGAGGAGGCTGCCGGGTCCTGTCCCTCTGGGCGGGGGGCTCCCGAGCTCCCCGCACTGACGCTCTCCTTGCTCCCTAGCGTGGAGGTGGACTCGGACCCCCGGGCGGCCTATTTCCGCCAGGCTGAGAACGGCATGTACATCCGCATGGCGCTGCTGGCCACCGTGCTGGGCAGGTACTAGCGCCCCCGCCCGGGCAGCGATGGACGGACTCACGGACCAACCTGGCTCCTCAGCAGAGACTGCAGCGGGCAAGGCCCCCACCGAGCCACCCGGCCAGGGGCTCATTTCCAGGGGCAGCTCAGCCCATGTGTGCTGGGGGGGGGGAGCAGGGAAGCAGCGATGTGGGGCCTGCTGCCCTGGGGCATTTGCCTCTGGGGCTCGCACGGGACTGGGCTGGGCTGGCGCCTGCTGGCTTTGTGGCCTCCTCCAGCCGGGGTGCGGGGCTGGCTCCCCATGGGGCTCTCCTGGGGCAGTGATTCCTAGCCTGGCTCTGGGACCATCTCGCGGCCTGGGCTCGCCCTGGGGCCCCCTCTGCCCCCTGCTCCTCCAGCCCTGGGGCCACGGACTCTCCTCCCCGGGCTGGGGTGGGCAGCTGCTTGGCCTCTGCTTACTGAGTAGCCCCCACCTCTGGCTGTGGGAGTCAGCGCGTGGGCGGGGCCCTATGGTGGGCTCATGGCACTGCCCCCAGTATCTGGGTGCCCCGTGGTGGGCTCATGGCAGTGCCCCCATGTCCTGCCACCCCGGGCGCCCCTTGGTGGACTCTGCTGTGAGCACATGGCAGTGCCCACAGCATCCTGCTGCCCCACAGCAATAGGGGCTGCAGTATCTCTACCGTGATTTTTCTACACCCCCCACTGTGAACTGCCTGGCTTCCCTGGTTTTAATAAACAGCCGGGTGCACTTGCTGCCTGTCCGGTCCGTCCAGGGCCGCCGGTGGGCAGCACTCGATCCTGCGGCCTGGTGTGCGCCTTCCCAGGAGCAGGGCTGGCCCTGGGGTCTCCCCTCTGCCCCAGGCCCTGCCCCATCCCTGCCTCAAGTCCTGCCCTATACTCCGCCCCCCACCCAGGCTCCGCCCCACCCCCACTCCTCCACCCCTTCCTCAAGGCTCCACCCTCACGGAGCCCCTGCCCCTGAGCAGTGTGGGGCAGCCTCTGCTCCGTTGCCCTCTCCCACCGGCCCCAGGCCTCTGCTCTCTGAGCCCTGCACGGCCGGGGCTGCTTGGCTTCCTGGAGCAGGCTGCCTGGTCACCCTGCTTCTTGCGGCTCCTGCTGCCGCGCCAGGACCCACCCCCAGCGAATCCCCCAGGCTGCCCTGGGCCTGTGGCTAACGTGGGGACCCCTGAGGTGCTGGGCTTGGGGCAGCTGCCCTGAACTTTCTACAGACAGGAAGGGCAGCCTGCCCCCCTTGGGCCAAGCTCACCCCCGTGTACCACACCCAACCAGTGTGCCCTCCAGGCACAGACAAGGGGCCAGGCTGCAGCTAGCTCTGGTCAAGAAATGTGGCAGGGAACGGCTGTGACTGCACATACCTGAGAATGGCTGCTGGCAAGGGGAATATTCCTCCCCCGGCCTGCTGGCTGGGTCTGCGGCCCCCCAGTCCAGGCTCCCCCTCCCCCTCCTCCTGCAGGGCTGGGCCGAGCTGCAGCCCTGTCTTGCGGGTAGGGACACATGGGCAGGTTTTCTGTAAGGGCCGTACAGCCAGGGCACCCCCAGCTGCACCCCGTCTGGTGGGTAAACCCCAAATTGCCCCATCTTGCGTGGCATGGAGAGCTCATGACATCCCCCCTCAATGTGGAGAGGAAAGTGCTGCAGCCTTTGCCCCAAGTTAGCTCCCCGCGCCCTGGCCTAGGTGCAGCAAACCCACTTGTGCTCACTGTGAGAGCCTGCAAGTGATTCTGTGGGACGCAGTGGGCTCACTGCAGTGCCCCCTAAGGAAAACCCCCAGGGAGCTGAACCTACTGCAGTGCTCGGGAATAGCAAACCCGCCCCGCACTGCAGCCATCTGTCCGCGGGGGTCAGTCGACATACTCCATTGCACGTGGATTGCTCCAGCGCTGACTCGGTGCCCCACTGCAGTGGGGAAGGGGAGTCGACAGGCGCGTGCCTCCTGCCAGCCCCACGGCGTGGGCCCTGCGGGGAGCTGATCTAAGCTACGGGGCCGAGTTACACTCCTGCTGTCACATAGATCGACTTTCCCGGCGCGTTGCCCTGCTGGCGGCAGCGGGAGATCGGCTTTGACTGCTTGTCCTTGTGTGCGCTGCATGCTGGGCCTTCCCTAGCGGCTCCCAGCCGGCTGGCACCTTCCTGGCCTTCTGTGTGGCACCCTGCTCACCTGCCCCCCTTCTGTCTGTCCTCACCCGCTGGGTGGCCTTGGAGCTGCATTTCACTTGCCTCCCAAGTGCTCCCGTCCCGCTACGGTTCTCAGTCCTTCGTTGTTCCTGGGAGGCAGGTGTAAGTTTGGTTCGGGGGAGACACTGGGTCTTGCCCCTCAACTTGTTTGGGGGTGGGGCTGGGTGCCATGAGGCTTTTAATTCAGCTCCTGCAACAAGTCCATGCTGCGACGCGAGCCCCACGCTGCCTGCCTGCCTGTGCTGCCCTGGGGAGCCTCCAGGCAGACGCTGTCAGTTCTGAGGCCCAGCGTGGATTCCAACAGCTGTCCAGGCCTGGGCTAGGCGGGGCCCGGAGGGCGGAGGCCTGGACATGATGCCCTCGTGAGGGCCCTTCTGTTCTAGGATTCCATGGCTGCACTTGGTCCCGTTCCCCAAGGGGGGCCGGGTGCAGCATTGACCCTGAGTGATAGCAGCCCTGCCCTGTGGCTGGGGCTGGCACGCACCCTCGGCGGGAGAAACACCCACCCCCCTTGCCAGCTCCTGGCAGCTTCCTCAGCTGTGGAGTCCGCCCACGGCACCGGTCCCTGGTGCTCCCATAGGGCCTGACCCCGGCTCCTTGCGTGTTCACCCAGGGCCCAGCGGGGGGAGCAGCCTTGAGGTCAGGCGTGTCCCTGCTGCGGGGTGCTCCAGGTCCAGCCAGTCAGGCGTTCCACATCCTGGGGCTCATCTTAACCAGGGAGCAGTGCCCCCGAGGGAGAGTGCGGCGGGGCAGAGTTCTGCCTGTTTCCTGCTTCCAAGCCATTTTCAGCTTAGTGGGATGTGTGAGACACCCCACCACAAGGGTAAGGGGCTGCCTCGAGCTTGGGCACCTGGCAGCCTGCCCATAGGACGAGGTGGGGACCCTCAGGCCCAGGGGCCGGATGTGGGCCCCAGCTTGCCTCGAGGCTCAGCCTCTCCCAGCATAGCAGATCCCACACTGGTACTTCAGTGTCCCCGCGTGGGGCTGGTGCACCTAAAGTCTAGGCTGGGCTCCCCTAGACTGGTGTGTAAGGGGGACTGGGGAGTGGTTTTCTCAATGGGGGGCCACACCAGTGAGGCTTGGTGGGGATTTTGGCAGGGGCTTGGGAGGTTTTGGTTGTTTTATTTTGGGGGTTTTTTTTGCTTCTCACAAGTGTGGGGGCAACCCCCAACCCATAAAGTTCCTCCTCCCCTGCCTAGGGAGTAAGGCCCGCTGGCCTGAGGCTCAGACTGTGCCAAGCATGGCTCACCTCTGCCTCCTGCCAAGGACGGGGCCATGTGGACATGGCGTAATGGGCCTGGGACGAGTCCCTGTGCTGGTGGCTGGATTCACCACATCTGTGGGGTCCTCCCCTCAGCACCCCTAACCCTCTCTGGCCTTAGTAACGGCCACAGCAGGCATGGCTGGGATCCCTGGGCCCTTCAGACGCAAGTGGAGATCCCCCTTCACCTCACTGTGGAGTGGCTTGGAGCGCTGGGCTGGGCTGGGCTGGCCGGCTGGTGTGAGGTCACAGACGGCACCAGCGCCGGGTTCTGTGTGAACAGGGCGGAGCCTCTGCCCTGAAGCTCTCCCGGGCCTGCTGCGTCGCCTGCTCCGGAGTCAGCTGCAGGCATCCGCCCGGAACACGCAGGCCCCTGCAGCCGCTTCCTCCACCAGCAGGAGCAGCCACAGCCTTTGGAGGTTTTCAGCCAGCTCCTGCCAGTGGGTTTCCCCCGCGGCCTAGTTTGCCCCAGGGACAGCCACATGGGCCAAGCATTCCAGCCCTGCCGCCTGGGCTCCTCGGCGGGCGCTCACGCTACCAGGGAGGGGGTGCCTCGCCGATGCCCCTGCTCCCTCTTGTGCACACGGTCCTGCTCAAAACCCAGCATGGCCACACCACCCTGCTGGCTCTAGCTGGGGTGCCCAGCAGCACCGTGGCTCCATGCAGCCCTGCTCACGTAGGTCCAGGCACCTTGTGCACCCAGGCCTCCAGGCCCTCCACGTCATGGCTTCGCAGTTAACCCCCCAATGGAAGTCCGGCGTACTCTGCCGCAGGCGCCTGTACCAGTCAGTTCAGAACACCCGTGCCACGTGCAGCCGCAGGGCATAGCACCTAGAATTGGCAGGGCCCTCGTGAAGTCATCGAGTCCAGTCCCTGCCCTCACGGCAGGGCCAAGCACCGTCTAGCCCTGGGCTGCGTGTTCATCAGGGTTAGCTGCTGGCGCGGTTCAGCATTCCCAGCCACTGGGAGCTGTGAGAAACGGGGGCCTGCCAGGTGTCTGTAACCTGCTCTTCAGTATCTCCAGGGATGGGGATTCCACAACCTCCCCAGGCAACTTATTCCAGTGTTTCACCACCCTGACAGGCAGGAAGTTTTTCCTAATGTCCAACCTCAACCTCCCTTGCTGCAGTTTTAAGCCCATTGCTTCTTGTCCTGTCCTCAGCAGTTGAAGAGGAAGATTACTCTTGTAACAGCCTTTTAGATGGCAGCTTTCAGGTATCCTGGCCCCTCTGTGTCATTTCCAAACTAAACAACGCCAATTCACTCTTCCCTGGGGGTCTTGTTTTCTAGACCTTGAATGATTTTTGTTGTTCTCTGGAACTTCCCTACTGTGTGCAAATCTTTCCTGAAAAGTGGTGCCCAGAACTGGCCCAGAGATGTTGCAGCTGCTGGCAGATCAGTCAGTCATCCCTGAACTCCGAACTGGGCACGGAGTGGTGTGGGAGTCATCTGCCTGGAATGGATGTGAACAAGCATTTGAAGAAAAGATGGTAACTCCTCTTGTAACTCTTCTTGGGGAGGGGTTCGGGTCCATTCCACGCCCACCCCTTGCCTGCTGCTGGAGTTAGGGTGTAAATGGTTAAGTTGAGGGGGGCACTCACTGGTAACTGGTGTCACCAAGGTGGGGGGGGGGCCCCTGCACCCCCAGCTGCAGCCAGTCGTGACTCAGTGGGCAAGGGGAGCAGGGGCGTTCTTGGTTCCCAGAGACAGGGGGCAGCACAGACTGGTCAGCACAGGACCCAGGGGCAGCCAGAACAGCCCAGCTGGGAGGGAGGGGGCCCCAGAGCACCAGCCCTGCCCCCCATCTCTGCACCCAGCAGCCCATCTCCCTCCAGCCTCCCAGGCAAAGGGTGTCAGCTGTCACACCCCTCCTAGGCTCAGGTGCCTTCAGGACATGGAGGAGGCTGTCCCGGCAAAATTCCCACCTCGCGATGGGTGCAGCGCCCAGGGAAACTGAGGCACAGGCAGGGGTTACTACAGGCTCGTGGGATTCCTTGCAGCCGGACAGAGCGAACACGATCCCCACCCCCCCCCGGACACACGCGGGCTCCCTGGCGGCGGCCGGGCCGGAGCAGCCCCCGCTGCCCCTTGAACCTTTTACCCGCCAGGGCGCATCATTGGCGGAACAGCCGGGGCGGCGGGGGCGGGGGGAACCGGCGGGAAGGGCCCCTGCGCTGCCAGCCGGGTGGGCGGCGCTTGAGGGGCCACAGGGGCCCTGGGCTGGGGGGGGGGAGCAGCCGCCGGCCGGACCCCCTAGGCCCAGGGCAGCTGGTCCCCCCCGGGACCGGCTTGCTGGGGGGGCGGGGGGAAGAGGGCTGCGTTCCGCGGGGGCGGGGCTGGCGGGAGGGGGGCGGGGCGCTGCGTTCCGCGGGGGCGGGGCTGGCGGGAGGGGGCGGGGCTGTACGACCCCGGGGGCGGGCCGGCAGAGCGTCAATTAAAATCCACGTGACGCGTCAACCCGCCCGCCGTGCACGTGCTCGGAAGTCTCCTGGCGACCGGAAGCCTGTGACGTCACTTCCCACGGCACCAATCGGGCTGCAGAGGGGGCGGGCAGGAGGCGACGGTGCAGGTACGGCGGGCGGTGCTAGTGACGTCAGCACGTGTTCGCTCCCGCGTGGTTTTCTCACGGCGGGGAGGAGACCAGCTGGGGCGTGAGCTCCCCCCCCCCAAGTGGGGCCAGCGGTGGGCGGGAGGCTGGTGCTGCACGTGGCGCCCCCCCCGGAGCCTAGCCGGAGGGGGCGGGGCCAGGGGCGTGAGCTCCCCCCCAAGTGGGGCCAGCGGTGGGCGGGAGGCCGGTGCTGCACGTGGCGCCCCCCCCCCCCGGAGCCTAGCCGGAGGGGGCGGGGCCAGGGGCGTGTGCTTCCCCCCCCCCCCCCAAGTGGGGCCAGCGGTGGGCGGGAGGCTGGTGCTGCACGTGGCGCCCCCCCCGGAGCCTAGCCGGAGGGGGCGGGGCCAGGGGCGTGAGCTCCCCCCCCCCCCCCCAGTGGGGCCAGCGGTGGGCGGGAGGCTGGTGCTGCACGTGGCGCCCCCCTCGGAGCCTAGCCGGAGGGGGCGGGGCCAGGGGCGTGAGCTCCCCCCCCCCCAAGTGGGGCCAGCGGTGGGCTGGAGGCCGGTGCTGCACGTGGCGCCCCCCCCCCCGGAGCCTAGCCGGAGGGGGCGGGGCCAGGGGCGTGAGCTCCCCCCCCCCCCAAGTGGGGCCAGCGGTGGGCGGGAGGCTGGTGCTGCACGTGGCGCCCCCCCCGGAGCCTAGCCGGAGGGGGCGGGGCCAGGGGCGTGAGCTCCCCCCCCCCCCCCCAGTGGGGCCAGCGGTGGGCGGGAGGCTGGTGCTGCACGTGGCGCCCCCCTCGGAGCCTAGCCGGAGGGGGCGGGGCCAGGGGCGTGAGCTCCCCCCCCCCCAAGTGGGGCCAGCGGTGGGCTGGAGGCCGGTGCTGCACGTGGCGCCCCCCCCCCCCCGAGCCGAGCCGGAGGGGGCGGGGCCAGGGGCGTGAGCTCCCCCCCCCCAAGTGGGGCCAGCGGTGGGCGGGAGGCCGGTGCTGCACGTGGCGCCCCCCCCCCCCCCCGGAGCCTAGCCGGAGGGGGCGGGGCCAGGGGCGTGAGCTCCCCCCCCCCGAAGTGGGGCCAGCGGTGGGCGGGAGGCTGGTGCTGCACGTGGCGCCCCCCCCGGAGCCTAGCCGGAGGGGGCGGGGCCAGGGGCGTGAGCTCCCCCCCCCCAAGTGGGGCCAGCGGTGGGCAGGAGGCCAGTGCTGCACGTGGCGCCCCCCCCACCCCCGAGCCTAGCCGGAGGGGGCGGGGCCAGGGGCGTGAGCTCCCCCCCAAGTGGGGCCAGCGGTGGGCGGGAGGCTGGTGCTGCACGTGGCGCCCCCCCCCCCGGAGCCTAGCCAGAGGGGGCGGGGCCAGGGGCGTGAGCTCCCCCCCCCCAAGTGGGGCCAGCGGTGGGCGGGAGGCCGGTGCTGCACATGGCGCCCCCCCCCCCGGAGCCTAGCCGGAGGGGGCGGGGCCAGGGGCGTGAGCTCCCCCCCCCCCAAGTGGGGCCAGCGGTGGGCGGGAGGCTGGTGCTGCACGTGGCGCCCCCCCCGGAGCCTAGCCGGAGGGGGCGGGGCCAGGGGCGTGAGCTCCCCCCCCCCAAGTGGGGCCAGCGGTGGGCGGGAGGCTGGTGCTGCACGTGGCGCCCCCCCCGGAGCCTAGCCGGAGGGGTCGGGGCCAGGGGCGTGAGCTCCCCCCCCCCAAGTGGGGCCAGCGGTGGGCGGGAGGCCGGTGCTGCACGTGGCGCCCCCCCCCCCGAGCCTAGCCGGAGGGGGCGGGGCCAGGGGCGTGAGCTCCCCCCCCCACCCAAGTGGGGCCAGCGGTGGGCGGGAGGCTGGTGCTGCACGTGGCGCCCCCCCTGGAGCCTAGCCGGAGGGGGCGGGGCCAACGGCGTGAGCTCCCCCCCAAGTGGGGCCAGCGGTGGGCGGGAGGCCGGTGCTGCACGTGGCGCCCCCCCCCCCGGAGCCTAGCCGGAGGGGGCGGGGCCAGGGGCGTGAGCTCCCTCCCCCCCAAGTGGGGCCAGCGGTGGGCGGGAGGCTGGTGCTGCACGTGGCGCCCCCCCATCCCCCGAGAGACGCCCGACCCCCCCGCCGGCCTCGGCGCCGGGCCCCGCCGCGTCGCCTCTGGCCAGCAGGCCCCGTTCCTCGCCCTCCCCTGCCCGTCTGGAGCCCGGAGCTGCTCCGGGTCCGGCTGAGCCCCGTGCTGGGACTGGCCCCTCCCCGTCCCTGCTGCAGACACCGCGCTCAGGGCGACCCTCGGGCTGCCTTGGCCTTTGGCTCGCGCCCGCCACGGCCCCCCTGCGCCCAGGGCTCTGCGCCCGCTTCACACAGATCCTGGGGTTAGTCCCTTGCGGGGCCTGCCCGGGCGTCTCCGCTCTGCCCCTTGGACTTGGCACCGTGCTGGAGATGGGGTGTGCCGTGTGGGGGCTCTGTGGGGAGCCAGGACCAGGCCTGACTGGGGCCCATGTGGCCCTGCCCTTGGCTCACACTTCCTGGGGGTTAATTCTCCACTCCTTGCCCTGGGGCATCTGTGCCACTGCGAGTCGGACGCTGGCTCCCCCGGGGCCATGAGGGGTATCCCGGGAGCAGGACTTATCTCTGCCTTCTCCTGTGCAGCGGCCCGGCGGCGGGATGGCAGCGCTGTGGAGGGGCTACCAGCGGCTCATGGCCCAGCACCCCTGGAAGGTGCAGATCCTGACAGCCGGTAAGAGCCGCTGGCTGTCGAGTGGCTGTGTGAGGCCCAGGACCTGCCGGGGGGAGGCAGGGGCATGGAGGAGCTGGCTCCTGCTCTGTGGGCAGGACATCTGGCCTGCGGAGTTCCTGCCTTGCTGCCTGGTGCAGCAGATAGCTGGGGCAGGGCCCCCCCCAAGCCAGCAAGTGAGCTGGTGCTCCCTCCCCACCCCCCATATCTCCCTCTGCTCTGGGCGGAGTCTGGCACAGAGGGGTTGTGGGGGTGTGTGGCTCTCACACGTACATCCCCTGCACCTCTGCCACTCACCAGACCGGCCCTGCCCTGGCTGCAGCTTCAGCAGTGACTCAGCTGGGCCGTGGAGGGGGCGGGCGAGTGCTTGTGTATGCTCCCAAGCCACCTGCCGGTGCTGGCCCCCCATCCTCCCTACACGGCCCCCCACCTGAGCTGGTCTGTTTACATGGCTAATGTGAGCGACTGACCCAGAGCGCGGCGTCAGGAGAGGTGGTTTGGAAACAAACTGTAAAATTATGCAGTGGCGTGTCCCCGGGTTTGCAGCTGCGACACGGCAGAGCCACTAGCTGGGGGTGTGAGCTGTCCCTTGGGCCAGCCGCCTGGCAGCTTGGCAATTGCAGCTGTAGCAGGAATCGTGGCCAGTTCTCTGAAAGCATCCTCTCCGTGCGCAGTGGCAGGCAAGCGAGTGAGCCGTGTAGGATCCCTTCAGTAAATACCACAATGCCGCTCTGGACACCCGCCTCGACAATTGCCGGCAGTTCTGGTGGCCCCAGCTCAAAAATGAGGGTTGGAAAAGTGAAGAGAGAGGCAGCAAAACCCATGAGGGGGATGGAAGAGCTTCCGTACTAGGGGAGATGCATAAGCCTGGAACGTTTTGGCTTGGGAAGAGATGACTATGGGGGATATGACAGAGGGCTATAAAATCGTGGCTGGTGTAGAGAAGGTAGATAAGGAAGTGTTATTTTTCCCTTCTCATAACACAAGAACTAGGGGGGCACCAAATGAAACTAAGGCTGCAGGTGTAAAACAAGCCAGAAAGTGTTTCTGCGTACAATGTACCGTCAACCTGTGGAACTCCTTGCCAGAGGATGTTGTGAAGCCCAAGACTTTAGCTTTGTCTATGGCATGTTTTGTTGCCAAAAACTGCCTTTTGGTGATAAAACAGCATACACACTACAACGCAACTTTTGGTGGGGAGAAACACCCAGTTTTGGTGACACACACCTTCCAGCCCTGCCAGAGATGTTTGTTTTTTCCCCTCTCTTTATTATCAGCAGAGAGCCAGTGTGGACTCTGCTGTTTGTTTTGGCAAGAGAACTGGGTTCTGCCAGTATCCCACAATGCCTGCCCTGCTGGCTCTGCTCAGTGTTCTGTGATCTCTGCTGCCCTGCAGGCTGTGCCCCGCCCCTTTCAAAGCTGCTGGGTGGGAGGAGGGCTGGAAAGCCAGTTGTGCTGCTCTGACATTCCTCCCAGAGCTCCTCATGGCGCTGCTCCCAGCAGCTGAGGTAGTGGTGGAGAACTCGGAGAGAATCCCAAGAAACGCAGGGATCAGCCTTGCACTGTGGGGTGCTTACCCGCAATATTTTGCTCTCACAGGGCTCTAGCCATGGGGCCAGCAAATGCTGGCAACAGGAGGCAGAAACACTGGTTTCCCCAGCTTTCACTGTTGCCAACTTTCGCATGTCGACAGCGCTTTTGTGGCCAAACCTCCCCAGTGTAGACAGAGGCTTAACCACGGTTAGAAAAGAGCGCTGCTAGATACTCATGGGCTATGTCTACACTCGTGGCTTCTTGCGTGAGAAATATACAAATGAGGCTAAGTGTGGAATATCACTGAGCCTCCTTTGCATACCTAATGAGCTGCCATTTTTGCAGAAGAGGCTCTTGCACTAGAAGGAGCTGTCTACACTGCCCCTTCTTGTGCAACAAAACCCCTCTTGCGCAAAGCCGTTATTCCTGAAAATAATCGGTGTAGCGGCTTTGCGCAAGAGGGGTTTTGTTGCGCAAGAAGGGGCAGTATAGACAGCTCCTTCTAGTGCAAGAGCCTCTTCTGCAAAATTGGTGGCTTATTAGGTATGCAAATGAGGCTCAGCAATATTCCACACTTAGCCTCATTTGCATATTTCTCACACAAGAAGCCACGAGTGTAGACATAGCCATGGAGGGCAGGTCTGTCAATGGCTGGTGTCCCTGGCCTCTGTCAGGGCTGGGAATGGGCGACAGGGGAGGGATCACATGAGGATTCCCTGTGGTGTTCCCTCCCTCTGGGGCATCTGGTATTGGCCACTGTGGGCAGACAGGACACTGGGCCCTCTGAGGGGGCAGGGCCTTGGGGAGAAGGGGCGGCACTGGGGCTAGCCTCCCCCAGCCAATCCTGGGCGAGGCTGCGGCGGCAATTTAAAGGGCCCAGGGCTCCAGCCGAGGTGGTGACAAAGGGGGCCCTGGGCCGCTGCCCCCTTCCCTCCCCCACCCCACTTGGTGGGCTGGGGGCGTTCCCCAGCGCAATCCCACAGATGCCTCCTGTGCCTCAAGGATGCTGCCTGCCCGCAGCCGGGGGGGGCGCCTGGCAGCAGCCACATGCCAGCCATGCTGTCCTGCCACATGCCAGCCCGGCGTGGGAGGGCCCTGAGATACGGTGCTCATGGCCCAGGGGGCAGGCAGGCTGCTCACGAGTGCACTGCCCACGCGGGTTGGTCTCTGCTTCTGGCCACCCCCCCCCCCACATCTCCCTGCTATGGGGCTCAGCCCAGCCCCCCCCATCCAGCGGGTGCCCACCTGGTTATCCTGTGTGTGATGGGCAGCAGTGTGTGGGCCAGGCTGGGAGGGGCGGGCTGTCCCGGCCATGGGCAGGAGATGGGGGGGGGGGGCGGCAGTGTATGGGGAAGGGGGTGGGTGGCATGGCCGGCCTGGGAGGGGGTTGGGGGCGTTGGGGGCCAGGAAGAGAGTCTGGGTCTCAGCGCTGTGGGTTTCCTGGTCCATCCCAGCTGGACTCAGGCCGATTCCCTGGTTGGTCCCTTTCCCAGGCTGCGCCCGCCCTGCTGCACTCCAGGCACCTGCGAGGGGGCCAGTGTAGGGGCTGCGGGAGCGGCCGCCTTCCACTTAGTGGCCACCAGCCTGTTGTGACCCAGACACTCCCACGGGCCAGAGCGCTGCGCTCACTGCACCAGGGCTAGCAGGGCGGGGAGCCGGTCGGGCTGTCACCGCGCTGGGACTGCCCACCAAGGGAGCGCCCGGCTCTCGCAGCCAGGGCTGGACCAGCCCCTCCCTTCCCGGGCTCCGGCTGGCGCAGGTGCCGCCGGCCGGGAAAAGGGCCTGGGGAACCCAGTGGAGTCGGGTCGCTCTGCGCGTTGGCAGCGGTAACTAAATGTCTCGGCCACACGTGGCTCTCGGGCTGCAGGTCCTACCACTGCTGCAGCATCCAGGCCCCATGCAAGGGCCCGGCATGCCCCGGGCTCCGTTTCCAACCTGACACACAGTCCAGGACGAGGGACGTCAGCCTGGGCTCCCTGTAAGCTGAGCCCTTGGGCGGCTGCCCAGGTGAGATTCAGGTGCCTCCCCGCTGATTAGCCTACAGTTCCTGCAGCCAGCAGCATGTCTTGCTGTTGGTGGTGCACGTCCGCACATGCCTTCGTGCACAAAACACTGTTCTGCACAGGGGAAAGTTAGAAGGAACATTGACGTCAGCTTGTTGCACCTTTAGGCTACGTCGAGACCAGTGTTTCCCAAACTATGGGCTGCGGCCCGGTACCAGTCCGCGGGGAAAAAAATACCGGGCCTCAGCATGGCTGACGGGGTGATCTGGGCTCCCGGAGTGCCCATGCGGCGCCAGGTCCCCCAAGCCCTGGGCCAGGCGGAGGATGCAGCCGGATGTTCTGGGCTCCCAGCAGAGGCATAGCGGGGGCAGTTGCCCCCGGGGTGCCATGCTAGGGAGGTGCAGGGCTGGGCTGCGGGGGCGCTGGGCTCAGCTGGGCTGCAGGAGGAGCGAGGTGCTGGGAACCGGGTGCTGGACTCAAGGGGAGGGAGGGAGGGGCAGGGAATCAGCGCTGGGCTCAGCAGTTTTGCGGGGAGGTGCAGGGAAACACAGCTCAGCTGGGCTGCGAGAGTGAAGAGGTGCGGGGTGCTGGGCTGAGCTGGGCTGCAGGAGTGGGGTGCGGGGGGCTGGGCTGGGCTGCGGGGTGGGGGAGGTGTGGTGCTCAGAGCTCAGTTTGGCTGCGGGAGGAGGGAGGTGCAGGGACTCAAGGGGAGGGAGGGAGGGGCAGGTTATCAGAGCTGGGCTCAGCAGTTTTGCGGGGCTTAGGGGGAGGTGCAGGGAAACGGGGCTCAGCTGTGCTCTGGAGGTGGCATGTAGGGAACCAGTGCGGGGCTCAACTGGGCTGAGGTGGATGGCGGAAGGCACAGGGAACAGAAGGGCAGCTCAGCTGGGCTGTGAGGGGCTGCAGGGAACTGGTGCTGCACTCCCTTGGATTGTGGGGGATGGTTTTGGGGGAGGTGCAGGGAACCAGAGGGGGTGGGCAGCTCAGCTGGGTTGCAGGGGAGGGAGGTGCAAAGAAGCCTAGTTGGGGAGGGTGGGGGACCAGGAGCCCTGAAATGACCTCCCCTGGTCCAAAAAATCCCTCATCTAGGACCAGTCAGGTCCAGAGGGTGCCAGACCAGGAAGGTCCAACTCCTACCCAAGTCCCCTCCTTGTCCCCTCCCTCCTAGCCAGATACCCTACCCCCAATCTGCTCCTGCTCCTGCCTCCTGGAGTGCCCATGCAGCGCCGGGTCCCCCAAGCCCTGGGCTGGGCTGGGCGGAGGATGCAGCCGGGTGAAAACTGAAAATTTATTCATTTTTCATTCTTTTTTTTATATGCGTTTATATTTTTGGGCTGCAAAAAACAGTACTAAAAAAACCAGGTTCCAACTAAAGTAAAAGGTTTGGGAAACCCTGGTCTAGCCAGCTTTCTATCCCTCTTACAGTCCATTCATCCAATCCATATTCCCTTAACTTGCTGGCAAGAATATTGTGGGTGACCAAATCAAAAGCTTTGCTAAAGCTGGCACTGGGGGCTTTGGGAGGACCAGAAACAACTTATTTACATATTCATCATTTGCTTAATGAATATGCAGATGAATGTTACCAGTCTGCCAAAAGCTTGTGAATGGATTTACTGGACCCTGTGTCAAAAAGTTTGGGAACTCCTGACCTAGACTGCAAGTATCAGAGGGGGAGCCGTGTTAGTCTGGATCTGCAAAAGTGACAAGGAGTCCCGTGGCACCTTAGAGACTAACCGATGTATTAGAGCATAAGCTTCTGTGGGCAAAGACCCACTTCGTCAGACATGCATCTGACGAAGGAAGTCTAGACTGCAGGCTTCTTTCGGAAGAACCTTTTTCGGGAAGAGATCTTCCAAAAGAGCGTCCACACACACAAGTGCATCAAAAAAGCGATCTGCTTTTTTGACAGATAGCGTCCACAGTGAATGGACGCTCTCTCGCATTTCAGCTGTGATTACCATGGGCGGAATGGCCACCAGGGTGCCTGTGCTTTTTCCCCTTTCCTCTTCTTGCGAAAGAACTCCCTCTTCCCTGTCCACGCGCCTTTTTCCAAAAGAGCTCTTTCGCAAAAAGGCTTCTTCCTTGTAGAAAGAGGATTACCAACGCTGGGAAAAACCCCTCTGTTCTTTGGATTTACTTTCAGAAGAACGCAATTGCAGTGTGAATGTAACACAGGTTTGTTGGCAAAACAGCTGTTTTCCTGACAAAACTGTAGTGTAACATACCTGTAGGGAATAGTTCTGGACACACTGGGTGCAGGTGAAAACAAGCAGAGTATTTATTGGTTCACACAGCTGGTGGAGTACCCACCAGGGGTTAGCCTGGTGAGCACTGACTTAACCAAAACATACATTAAATTATATAGGCAGCAGATGGGCGGAGGGGAAGTGATTTGATAGGTCTAGCAGCGGAAATGAGATGTGCACATAAGCCAATGAACTATGAAGGTTACACAGGATCCCCGCCCATCGCCAATTAAACATGTTATCACTAATACAAATAATTATTCCTAACAAGCTAAATAAGCCAACATAAACAAAGGCGTGTTGATGGTCATTTTGTCAGCTGGAAATATAATGCGTCTCCTGCGGGGGTGGTATTGACTTGGCACGATCTTTGGGATCCAAGCTTATTTTCTAAGAATAAAGCAGACAAGGAAAAACAATCCCGCGCGGTTGTTTGGTTGTTTGGTACCGGCCTTATCAAAGTGAGGCCCTTTTGGAATGTGCTTGCCAGGACGACCAGGGTCAAGTTAACTGCTGTTTGTGTGCTGCCCAGGCCTGGCCTTAATAATTTAGGATTTGAGTTGTCAGTTTTCAGCAAGATACCATGGACTGCCTCAGCTTACCCCACAATACCCTACTTGTAGGACAGGCCTGTCCTTCCTCGCCTGGCAGAGGTGCTGCTGGACTTGTTTGTTGTGAGACGCTTGGATGCGAGGATGATTCATGTCCCCTGGAAGCCGGGCGCTTGTGTGGCGCTTGAGAGCGTCCAGTGCCACCCAGCTGGCTAGCAGAGCTCCCACAGCTCGGTTATATTTCTGTTGATGGTGCACATTCGCACATGCCTTGGTGCACACAACAGATTTGTTCCTCACATGGGTGGGAAAGATCAGAGAGAATGTTGACGGCTGGTTGCAGCAAACAGGCCCCCAGACACAGCTGAGGCAGGGAGCTGGAACTGGAGGTAGGGCCGGCCGTGTGCGGAGAATTGCACCGCAGCTAGCAGGAAGCATTCTGCCAGCCCTGCGATGGCTAATGGAACCGTCGGGTGCCTCTGCGTAAGACTGCCGTGCTGGGCTGGGCCTGGAGGGGGCAGGGGAAGGTGTGGTGTTACTGAAGGCTGGTGCGAGCCTACACAACACAGGTGCCACCACAATTCTGTGCCTGCCGATGGCTGGTGAGGCGCCGGTTCGGTCTCTGCTGCTCCTGTGCCGCTCTCCTTGTTGTACGGGGAGTTGGGAGTAGTGGCTCCGGGCTGGTGTGACGCAGTGGGGTTTGTGTTCACTTTGTTGTGTTGGGTGAGTCCGACTGGCCTGTGCTGCTCTGTTGTAATCCCGTGTGTGTGCCTCGGTTTCCCTGGGCACCGTACCGGTGCCTGGCAGGGGATGGGAACGGTGGAGGTGGCTGTCGCTGAGGGAGGCTGCCCCATCGTGGCACGTTCACGCAATAGCTCCGGCTGCCCTGTGACCTGAGCCTGGGTGGGGGAGGAACCAGGTGACGCCTCCCCCGGAAGCTGAGCAGAGGAGGGGGCGGGGCTGGGGCTGTGAGAGTTAGTTTTGGGCTGGCTTAGGGAGAGGGGAGCCCAGCAGGCCTGGGGGGCTGGGCAGGGGTGCAGAGCCCTGGCTCTGGGCCCCCCTCTCCCCGAGCTGGATGGTCCTGGGCCCTGTAACAAGTCTGAGCTACGCTGAGTCCCCCTCAAGGAATGAACCTTCCGTTCTACCTGCCGCCTGAGAGTCCCCTCTGGCTGCGGGTGGGGGCGCAGGGCCCAGGGACTCCCCCAAACCCCGTGACAGCTGGTATTTCAAATGTTTCTTTCTGGGAGACCCCACCAGGCCTCGCCCACCTGTGGTCCTGGCAGGCAGCGCATGACCAGCAGCGCATCACCCACCCCGCCCCCCCGCGGGCCGAGCCGGGCCGGGGGCTTTGCTGGGACCCTGCAGCTGGCAGGTGAACTGAGCCCAGAAGGGCTGACGGGTCAGGCAGCAGCTTGTCCATCCCCCCACACGCCTGCACCAGGCACCCGGCCGTGGGGGGGGGGGGTCGGGGGTCGCTTGTTCCCTTCACACAGGGAGCGCTGGGGTGTCTGAGGGGAGGTGGGGGATGGGTTATAACCTCTCCCCTGTGTGTGGGGGGCTGGGGGGGCACAGGGAGCACTGGGGCGTGTGAGGGGAGGTGAGGGATGGGTTAGAACCTCTCCCCTGTGTGAGGGGGGGCTGGGGGGCACAGGGAGCACTGGGGTGTGTGAGGGGAGGTGGGGGATGGGTTAGAACCTCTCCCCTGTGTGTGGGGGGCTGGGGGGCACAGGGAGCACTGGGGTGTCTGAGGGGAGGTGGGGGATGGGTTAGAACCTCTCCCCTGTGTGGGGGGGCTGGGGGGCACAGGGAGCACTGGGGTGTGTGAGGGGAGGTGGGGGATGGGTTAGAACCTCTCCCCTGTGTGGGGGGGGCTGGGGGGGCACAGGGAGCACTGGGGTGTGTGAGGGGAGGTGGGGGATGGGTTAGAACCTCTCCCCTGTGTGTGGGGGGCTGGGGGGCACAGGGAGCACTGGGGTGTCTGAGGGGAGGTGGGGGATGGGTTAGAACCTCTCCCCTGTGTGGGGGGGCTGGGGGGGCACAGGGAGCGCTGGGGTGTCTGAGGGGAGGGGGGGGATGGGTTAGAACCTCTCCCCTGTGTGAGGGGGGCTGGGGGGCACAGGGAGCACTGGGGTGTCTGAGGGGAGGTGGGGGATGGGTTAGAACCTCTCCCCTGTGTGAGGGGGGGCTGGGGGGGCACAGGGAGTGCTGGGGTGTGTGAGGGGAGGTGGGGGATGGGTTAGAACCTCTCCCCTGTGTGAGGGGGGGCTGGGGGGGAACAGGGAGCACTGGGGTGTCTGAGGGGAGATGGGGGGTGGGTTATAACCTCTCCCCTGTGTAAGGGGGGGCACAGGGGTGTCTGAGGGGAGATGGGGGGTGGGTTATAACCTCTCCCCTGTGTAAGGGGGGGCACAGGGGTGTCTGAGGGGAAATGGGGGGTGGGTTATAACCTCTCCCCTGTGTAAGGGGGGTCTGGGGGGCACAGGGAGCACTGGGGTGTCTGAGGGGATTTGCTTGTGTGGATCCTTGCTGGGCAGCGTGGGAACAGCAGCGCTCGGGGTGGCTGGTTCGATGCCTTATCAGGAGGACCCCAGGCCTGGGCTGTCAGTCATCCTGGTTCTGAGCAACTGGCCCTGATGTTGCCCCAGAGGAGGGCGGGGGGCTCCGGCGTGGTGGCGGGAGGCTCCGCGGCTGCAGTGGGGGGCAGAAGAGGAGGTGGCTGCGTCGGGGGCTCCCTGTGAGGCTGCCGAGGGCGACCATGGGCAGGGAGGGACTCGGGGCCCAGGAGCCTGCAGGCAGAGGCGGGCAAAGGGGCCTTGGCTGGGCCTGCCCTGAGCTGTCACTTCCTTGCTGGGCACTGGTGGGCTGGGGAGATCCTGGGGAGGGGGAAACTGAGGCAGGGGCTGTGCCGTGGGGGGAGTGTTGTTTGTGCCCTGGGGCTGTGGCCCTGCTGCCCATCTCATGGTGCCGGTGCTGGCCAGGGGGTCACTCTGCTCGGGCAGCCTCCAGCCAGGGGACGTTGGCCCAGGAGACGGGGGGGCCTTGCCTGGGTACGTTTGTGGTTTCAAGAGCAATCCCTGGCGGTGGCCCCAGCCAGGCCCTGGGGTAGAGACACGCCCAGCATGTTTGTGCAACCCCCCCTTCTGCAGTGCCCGCACCAGCCCCCCCTGCGGCGCCCGCGCCAGCCCCCCTCCTGCGGCGTCAACCCCCCCCGTCCTGCAGCACCCACACTGGGCCTGTATGAGGCGGTGGCTGCCGCTGCTCCTGGCCCAGTGTTCTCTGCTGAGCCCCAGGGCAGGAGCAGCCGTGCAGCTTGAGCCGGCCGCGTGCCCCTGCCCTTGGAGAGCCGGCGGGCGGCAGGAGTGTAATTTGCAAATGGATGGTGTAATTAGGGCTTAATGGGAGAGGCGCAGGGAGCGCAGACGCTACGGCCTAGTTCGACTTGGGCCCGTGTCAAAGTCCTGAGGCTGGGATCCAAAGCAGCCGGGCAGCTCAGCCAGCTATTCCCGCCCCCGGCCAGCCCTCCCTAGCCAGCCAGCTATCCCCCCCCGCCCGGCCAGCCCTCCCTAGCCAGCCAGCTATCCCCCCGCCCGGCCAGCCCTCCCTAGCCAGCCAGCTATCCCCCCCGCCCGGCCAGCCCTCCCTAGCCAGCCAGCTATCCCCCCCCGCCCGGCCAGCCCTCCCTAGCCAGCCAGCTATCCCCCCGCCCGGCCAGCCCTCCCTAGCCAGCCAGCTATCCCCCCGCCCGGCCAGCCCTCCCTAGCCAGCCAGCTATCCCCCCCGCCCGGCCAGCCCTCCCTAGCCAGCCAGCTATCCCCCCCCGCCCGGCCAGCCCTCCCTAGCCAGCCAGCTATCCCCCCCCGCCCGGCCAGCCCTCCCTAGCCAGCCAGCCCTCCCCCCCGCCCGGCCAGCCCTCCCTAGCCAGCCAGCCCTCCCCCCCGCCCGGCCAGCCCTCCCTAGCCAGCCAGCCCTCCCCCCCGCCCGGCCAGCCCTCCCTAGCCAGCCAGCCATCCCCCCCTCCCGGCCAGCCCTCCCTAGCCAGCCAGCCCTCCCCCCCGCCCGGCCAGCCCTCCCTAGCCAGCCAGCTACCCAGCTGGCCGGCTGGCCAGCTACCTGCACACCCTAGCCAGGCTCAGCCAGCCCACCCCGGTTGGCTGGCCAGCCAGATGCCAGCTAGCCCCTCCCCTGGGCAGCCATTCGGACAACTGGCCAGTCTGCCTTGGGCCACCTGCCCGGCCAGCTGGGCCCGGTGCCCCGGCTCATCCTGTGCAGGGGGGAAAGGGGGGTGCCAGGGTCTGCACCACACCCCCCCACCCAGGACCGACAGATTGGGCCATGTCGCTGGGCTCGCCAGCCCCTGCCGACCCAGGAGATGCGCCGGGAGACCTGCCCCTGGCCTGGCTGCGGGCTTGGGTCGCTCCTGCAGGGCTGCCCCAGGGCGCTGAGCCCTGAAGCCGGGGGAGGTGGGGCATTTCTGGGGTGACGCCAGCTCCCCGGCCAGCCTGCCGCACCCCGCCCACAGCTGGCACCATGCAGCCTCTGGCGGGGAGCCGGGGCAGGGCTGCAGGCTGGCACGGGGCCGGTGGACGCAGAGCGTGGGCGGCTGATCTGCGCCCACCTGCCGTGGCCCCCGAGAGAGGCTGGCAGTGTGGGCCCAGCTCCCAGCTTGGCACGGCCCCGTGGGGAGGGGAGGGGAGCCCAGGCGAGCGAAGTCACCGTGGGCGAGAGTCACCCCCTTGCAGACGCTGGCCGCCTCCTGGCACCGAGCGGCTCATCCCATTATGCTTGGCAGGTGCCTGAGGTGCTTTGTCACTTCCCCCGGCCGGGCTGGACCGGCGCCAGGGAGCCAATCAATGAAACCTGCCGGGGCTGCGCATTTCTCAATGGGGCCGCGGCTGCTGGCAGCTCCGGGAGGCGCAGCCTACGGAGACACAGCCAGCTGGGCCCCTGGCCCCTGCCCCGCTGGAGTCCGGGCTCTCTCCATGGGCCACCAGCTTCCCATGGGCTGTGCGGCTCGTCCCGCCTCCGTGCCTGGCACCGCCTCACCCTCTCGCTCCTGCGCTGGGCCGGCGGGCAGGCGACGTGAGGGCCTGGCACCTCGGTGGAGGCTGCAGCGTCATGGGCCGGGGAGCTGGCCCTAGCTGGGAGGCGGTGAGGAGCCAAACCATCCTGGGCCGGCCTGGCGCCCCCTCAACCCCACCCTGGGCCAGCCTGGCTCTTTGCTGGGCTCCTCTCTGGCCCATCCCCTGCTTTGCAGAGCACAGTGTGTGAGCCGAGCCCTGGGGGAGCAGGCCTGAGGCCGGGAGCCTCCCTGGAGCTGCTGGCCAGCTGAGCCCTGCGGGCCCGCCCAGAGCAGTAACACCCGGGCATGGCCCCAGGCCTGTCCTGCCTGCGCTGCTGGCCCTGCCCCTAGCGCCAGTGCGGGGGCTGCGTCCCCACCAGGGCCTGGGAGGAGGCGCCTGGCAGGAGCGAGCAGCAGCTGCGGCAGGGCCTGGACCGTGCCGCCCAGGGGGTTCAGGAGCCTGGCCTGAGGGCTAAGGCAGGGATGGGGCAGGCTCTGTCCCCCGGCCACCCTTGGCTCGTGCTGCAGGCCCCCAGGCTGCCGGCTTCTGGCTCGCGTCGTGCAGGGTGTGCTGCAGGGTCCGCAGGCCGGCCTGGGCCACACGGGGGCTGGGAGGGGGCCTGAAGTCACCAGTGCTCGCCCTGAAGCCACTGTGGGCTGCCCCGCCTGTCTGGCCCTGGCAGAGGGCCGGCCACGAACATCCCTCACTGGCCCCCAGCCGCGCCACATGCGGTACAGCAGCGCCACCAGCGGCTGGGTGCAGAGCCCCGGGCCTCGCGGCGGCCGGCATCACGGGGACACACGCCTGGGGCGGGGCTGTCGGTCGCTGTGCTCCCCGGTCTGGGCTCCTGCAGCTGGCGGGGGCGGGACGGGACTCGCGTTGGTCAGAGTGCGCCTGGCCGCCCCTGGGATGCAGCCTGTGCGGGCCCCGCGTCACCGTGTGCCACTCAGCAGTGACCTCCCGCTGCCCTGGGGCTGCCAGGCCCGTTCGGTGAGCCCCCTTGGCAACTCCCGCCCCTGGCCGCGGGCTTCTCCGCCTGAGCCCCTTCGTGTCCTCTGCAGGTTTGGCCACCTCTCCTTGGGATCGTTTCTGAGTCTGTGGTGCAGCCCTGGGCCGGCTATTTCCCTCGCCCCCTGACGCACGACTTTGTTCCTCCCCTGGGCTCCCCTGTTTCCCTGGGCAAAAGCCGGGTCGGCTCTTCCCAGCAAACCCTGTTCATCCCGTGTCCGGCTAGTCTCCATCTCACACTGGCTGCTGCCCGCTAGCCGGGGCTGCCGTGAGCCTCGCCGGCCTGTCCTTGCCCGGATCCCCGCCGCGGCCTCCCTGGGAAAGCTGGCAGCCCAAGAGCTGCCCCCGCACTCTGCACCAAGGGCCGGTTTGAGCGGGAGTCTTGTCGCACACTCAGCAACTTCTGCCATTTCCCCTGCGGGTTCCTTCAGCGGCCCAGGGTGGGTAGCGGGTGGGCCCGGCGACTTGTCACCGTTGAGTTTATCGATGTGTTTCCAAACTGGGACAGTCCCTCAGGTTTGTCACCTGCAAAGTCTGGCTCCGGTTTGGGGACCCCCCAGTATCCTCAGCCGTGGAGACAGAAGCAAAGACTCCGCTTAGCTTCTCCGCAGTGACCCTAGCATCCTTGCGGGCGCCTCTGGTATCTCGGGCGTCCAGGGCCCAGTGGCTGTGGCAGCTTCCTGCTTCTGCTGGACTTCACTTGTTGGCTGTTTTTGTCTCGTTTGCTGGCTGCGCTGCAGGTTGGTGTTTCGCCTGCCATGGCCTGCCAGAGCGTCTCCTTTCCCTTTGGCGTTCGCGTTGTACAGGACGCCTTCTGCCTCCGTCGCCTCTCTGCTCTATTGCCCGGCCCCTGGTGCAGAGTGCGGGGGCAGCTCTTGGGCTCCCTGTCTGAATTCAGGGATACAGTCCGTCTGAGCCTCTGTTACGGCGCTTGTGCAAAGTGTCCATGCGGTTTGCAGGCGTTTCCCTCACGACCGCTCCTTTGACTGTCTATTTGTGCAGCTCCCTTTGGGCCGTGGCGGGGTTCCTGGTGGGAGGCGGCAGGGGCTGCGCTACGGTTGAGCTGTGCAGCTGGGCTGAGCGGCAGTGTCAGGGCCGGGTGCCCCCTTGTGCGCGGGCGCCCGGTGGGTGCTCCGGTGCGTCTGTCATGTATCCCTGAGGCCCCGCCCCTGGAGCAGTGCCCATTGTGGGGGCCGTGGCAGATCCCCGGGCGGGGAATCCCTTTTGCCCGGCAGCTCCCCCCTTCATCTCCCAGACGCGTCTCCCTGCCGCCCCACAGGGGAGCCTGGTGCCACGCTGGTGGCCTGGCCTGGGCCCCATGGCACACAGCCGCAGGTGGGCCAGGGCAGCAGGGAGGAGGCTGGGGCTCATCCCTGCCCCCGAGCTGCTGCGTTGGCCTAGGACAGACGAGGCGCTGGCAGGGGGCGAGGGCCAGGAGAAGGGCCAGGCCTGGTTGCACTGCAGGGGCAGGGCTCCCGGCCCAGCCTGGCGCCGGGGGGCAACAGGGGTCCAGGCCCCTGAGCTGCTGTTGCTCTGCGCAGGGTCCCTGGTGGGCGTCGGAGACGTGGTCTCGCAGCAGCTGGTGGAGCGAAGGGGCCTGCATGGGCACAGCATCCGCAGGACGCTGAAGATGATGGGCATCGGGTTCTGCTTTGTGGTAAGTGCTGCCCCTCCCCCCTGCGCTGGGCCAGCAGGGACCCCGCGGGCCGAGCGAGCAGGGTGGGGGGCAGGGCCCGTCCCATCAGGCCATGCAATGGAGCTGGTCTTAGCCCCGTGGAATACAACGGGCTGCTGGGGGCACCGCTGAGAGGGTCAAATCAGGGCGAATTGCTCAGAACCCTGGAAACTTCCAGCCCAGGCCTGGGGCCCCCCTCTCTGAGGCACCCACCCAGCCCCCCCGAGGCGGCTGTTCCTGCGCTGGCCAGCGAGAAGCCCCACATGCAGTCCCCCCAGCCAGCCCCGCGCTCCCTGCAGGGATGTTAACTGGCGGCTATTTTACTCGTCGACTCGTTGATAGAATTTCCCTCGACGGGTCGACAGGCCCTTCCCATTCCCCCTTTGAGATGTACCGGGCCCCGCTGGGCGCCTGGACGTTTTGAAGGAGGAATGTGGAATCCGCATGCAGCCCAGGGCCAGGGAAGTCCCGCTCACTCTGGGCTGCGAGGAGGGCAGGCTGTTGCCAGCTTTGAAGTGTACCAGAGCCCCCGGTCCCTCCGTGTTCCAGGGCAAACCCATGCTCGGCCCAGCGGGCTCCCCCCCCCCCCCCGTCAGCCCCATGCTCCACAGCCAGGGAAGGGACAGGGACAGGGACAGGGACAGGACGGGGGTCACGGCGCGGCTCAGCCACGTGGGGGACAGACCCTGGGAGTCTGCGGGGCATCGCCCCGAGGAGCCATATGCCCACCGTAGCAGTGGGGCACCGGCCCAGCAGCCCCCTTCAAGGGTGCCCCCCCTTCCCGGCTGTCGGCCAGACTCGGGCCCCGGTGATGCTCCGCTTCGTGCTCCGGGCTGTCCGGGCGCTGCTCGAAAGCGCTGGGCGGAGATCGCCAGCCACCGCTCCAGGAGCAGCTGGGGCCACCCAGGCCCTTGACGCTGGCCTCGCGGCCTCGGTACCGCTCCCGGCACATCTCTCTGGCCTCCCGGCGCTGAGTGCCAGGCCGGACGCCAGGACTCCCGCTCCCCTGGGCACGGCGGCTCCGAGCGGGTCCCCGAGGGACGGCAGGGTCCCGGTGAAGGGGGCCCTGTCAGGAGCGCCGAGCAGCCCGGTGCCTCCCAGTGCCGTGCATGGGGTGGACCCGGGGGAGCGATGCTGGGAGCGGACAGGGCCTGAGGCAGACTGGACAGTAGCTGGTGGCGAATCCCCCCAGGACACCGGGGGCGGCAGTGCAGCCCCATCTCTGGGCACTGTGGACGGGGTGATGCCGGGGGTCCGGACCCGGGTGCCACACGGGAGCGGAGGCTGAGGATGGAAGGGGCAGAGCCGTGGCTCTACCAGGGGCATGGCCGGTGTCTCCGAGAGCCCCACTGGGACGAGAGGCCAGAGAATCTGAAAATGGGCAGGGATTCATGTCTGTGGAGATGCCTGTCCCTGCCTGAGCCAGGGCGAAGGCTGGGGGGCAGTCATGGGGGGCACCCCCAGGCAGGCAGGGAATCCCGTTACGCAGGGAGGTCAGAGATAAGCAGGGGTGAAGGCCGGGGGGCAGTCATGGGGGGGCACCCCCAGGCAGGGAGGGAATCCCGTTACGCAGGGAGGTCAGAGATGAGCAGGGGCGAAGGCCGGGGGGGGCAGTCATGGGGGGGGCACCCCCAGGCAGGGAGGGAATCCTGTTACGCAGGGAGGTCAGAGATGAGCAGGGGCGAAGGCTGGGGGGCAGTCGTTGGGGGGGGCACCCTCAGGCAGGGAGGGAATCCCGTTAGGCAAGGAGGTCAGAGGTGAGTGGGGGCGAAGGCCGGGGGGCAGTCATGGGGGGGCACCCCCAGGCAGGGAGGGAATCCCGTTAGGCAAGGAGGTCAGAGGTGAGTGGGGGCGAAGGCCAGGGCGCAGTCATGGGGGGGCACCCCCAGGCAGGGAGGGAATCCCGTTAGGCAGGGAGGTCAGAGGTGAGTGGGGGCGAAGGCCGGGGGGGCAGTCATGGGGGGGCACCCCCAGGCAGGGAGGGAATCCCGTTAGGCAGGGAGGTCAGAGGTGAGTGGGGGCAGGGGGAGGCGGGCGAGGAAGGAGCTTGCTTTGTGAGGGAGGCCGCAGGACTCGGGGCAGGGCCTGCCGGAAGTGCCTGGAGTTGTGGGTCGGCCGTGGGCTTGTTCTCACCGAACGGTACAACTCTCCAGTGCAGCCTCTTCGGGAGCCCGGCAGCTCTCCAGGGCGGCGCAAAGGGACCCTGGGTGTCAGAAGACCCTGGGATACTGAGATCTCACGGCTGGTCCTGGAACTAGTCCTGGAACTTCTCAGAGGAGAAAACATCCCAGACCTGGTGTGTGGTATGGAAAAGGGAAACTGAGGCACACAGTCACATTACTTTCATGGCTATGTGCCAAGACTGGGACTTATGAAGGCAGATTAAAGAGACGGGGACTTTTCAGCTTAGAAAAGAGGAGACTAAGGAGGGGATGAGATAGAGGTCTATAAAATCATGACAGGTCTGGAGAAAGTGAATAAGGAAAACTTATTGACTTATTCCCATCACATAAGAACTAGGGGTCGCCCACTGAAATGAATAGGGAGTAGGCTTAAAACAAACCAAAGGAAGTTTTTCTTCACGCAGCGCACAGTCAACCTGTGGAACTCCTTGCCAGAGGATGTGGTGAAGGCCAGGACTTTAACAGGGTCCAGAAAAGAGGGATCCCGCCACAGGGCTGAGGAGACAAAGGGCCCTGGAGCGTCCTCCATTTTGTCTTCACTCTGGCTTCTCCCCTCTGAGGAGTTTTGCCATGAACTGGAGCTTGAACAAAGGGCTCAGCGACCCATCCTGCGAGCGGCCGTGCACCAGAGACTTGACTTAAGCCAGCAGCTTGTTTACCCTCTGTGCCACGCCGGCACCCAGAGCTTTGGGATTGGGGTGTCCCCTCAAATGTTGCTGTCTCTCGTTTCGTGACAGGGACACATGGTGTCCCAAGACCTTGTTGAAAGACCCTTGGGGTGAGCTCTGAGCTGTGGATTGCCCTGGGGCCGTGGCTGGCCCTGTGGGACAGGGAGAACCTGTTTGGAGGTGGGGAGATGGGTTTATAAGCTCTCCCCTGTCTGTGGCGCGAGGAACTGGCGTGGCTGCGGGGATTGACTGTTTGGGTGGCCTGTGGGCTGGTGTGGTGTTAGTGGCTGGCTTGGTGCCTTGTAGCGGAGGAGCCCAGCGTGGGCCGGAAGTCGCTCTGGTTCTGAGTGATTTGCCCTGAATTGCCCCTCTCCGTGGTACCCCCAGAACCGCCCGTCTTACGAGAGCCACGCCCCTCTCCCTGCAGGGCCCCGTGGTGGGAGGCTGGTACCAGCTCCTGGATCGACTGGTCCCGGGAAACAGCCGGGCGGTGGCGCTGAAGAAGATGGTGCTGGATCAGGTCCGTGGGGGCCATGTTTCCGGGCGAGGGGGGCTGTGGGGTTGGGACACGGAGGAGTGGGGTTGCAGGAGAGGGCTGGCTGGGGGGCAGGCCCGGTGGGGGCTGGAGGATGTGGGTGCCCAGAAGGGGGGTAGGGAGGCTGGGGGTGGGGCTGCCCGTGCTGGGAGGGGTACATCTCTGTCCCCACAGCTGGGTGTGTTTGCACATGGCCCTGCACCAGTCGTTTTGCCTAGACTAGCTGGGGCTGGGCCCGGGTCTGCCCCACGGCTGTGCCAGCCAAAGGAAGGTGTTTCCGTGGCCGTGCGCCCCCAAGGACCCCGGCTGTCGCCATGGCAGCGAGCCGGGCACTTGGCTGCCCTTGGACCCAGGGCCTGCCGGGCAGGGCTCCGGGCTCGGCGCAGGCGCCTGGCCCAGCTGAGCCTGTTCGCCAGCGCGCCCGGTGCCCGGTGGGGCGAGTTGGCCCTGGGGCCCGGCCCCTCGGGCTACGCAGAGCCCCGAAATGCCAGCCAGCGGCCTCTGCCAGACGGCCTGTGCACGTCCCTGCCCAGCCTGGCCGGTGCCTCCTGCAGGGCCCTGACTCCCGGCTCCCTTCCAGGGCGGGTTTGCACCCTGCTTCCTGGGCTGTTTCCTGGCCATCGCCGGGGCGCTCAACGGCCTGTCTGCCGAGGAGAACTGGGCCAAGATCCGCAGGGTGAGTCCCAAGCTGGCCGGGGGTGCGAGAGCCACTGAGAATTGCAGCTTGGGCGTCTGTTGGGCACCCTCAGCCCCTGTGGCACTGCCTGCTCTCCTGGGCCCTTGTGGAGCGGGGGCGCCGGGAGGAGCCCAGGGGAGTCACTGGGTGCAGGGATACGGGGGGGGGGTTACTGGGGGCGCTGGGAGGAGCCCAGAGGAGTCACTGGGTGCAGGGATACGGGGGGGGGGGTTACTGGGGGCGCTGGGAGGAGCCCAGAGGAGTCACTGGGTGCATGGATATCGGGGGGGGTGTTACTGGGGGCGCCAGGAGGAGCCCAGGGGAGTCACTGGGTGCAGGGATACGGGGGGGGGGTTACTGGGGGCGCTGGGAGGAGCCCAGAGGAGTCACTGGGTGCAGGGATATCGGGGGGGGGTGTTACTGGGGGCGCCGGGAGGAGCCCAGAGGAGTCACTGGGTGCAGGGATATCGGGGGGGGTGTTACTGGGGGCGCCAGGAGGAGCCCAGGGGAGTCACTGGGTGCAGGGATACGGGGGGATGTTACTGGGGGCGCCGGGAGGAGCCCAGGGGAGTCACTGGGTGCAGGGATATCGGGGGGGGGGTGTTACTGGGGGCGCCGGGAGGAGCCCAGGGGAGTCACTGGGTGCAGGGATACGGGGGGGGGGTTACTGGGGGCGCTGGGAGGAGCCCAGAGGAGTCACTGGGTGCAGGGATATCGGGGGGGGTGTTACTGGGGGCGCCGGGAGGAGCCCAGGGGAGTCACTGGGTGCAGGGATACGGGGGGGGGGTTACTGGGGGCGCTGGGAGGAGCCCAGAGGAGTCACTGGGTGCAGGGATATCGGGGGGGGTGTTACTGGGGGCGCCGGGAGGAGCCCAGGGGAGTCACTGGGTGCAGGGATACGGGGGGATGTTACTGGGGGCGCCGGGAGGAGCCCGGGGGAGTCACTGGGTGCAGGGATACGGGGGGATGTTACTGGGGGCGCCGGGAGGAGCCCAGGGGAGTCACTGGGTGCAGGGATCGGGGGGGGTGTTACTGGGGGCGCCGGGAGGAGCCCGGGGAGTCACTGGGTGCAGGGATACGGGGGGGGGTGTTACTGGGGGCGCCTGGGAGGAGCCCGGAGGAGTCACTGGGTGCAGGGATACGGGGGGGGTGTTACTGGGGGCGCCGGGAGGAGCCCAGGGGAGTCACTGGGTGCAGGGATACGGGGGGGTGTTACTGGGGGCGCCGGGAGGAGCCCGAGGAGTCACTGGGTGCAGGGATACGGGGGGTGTTACTGGGGGCGCCGGGAGGAGCCCGGGGAGTCACTGGGTGCAGGGATACGGGGGGGGTGTTACTGGGGGCGCCGGGAGGAGCCCGGGGAGTCACTGGGTGCAGGGATACGGGGGGGGGGTTACTGGGGGCGCCGGGAGGAGCCCGGGGGAGTCACTGGGTGCAGGGATACGGGGGGGTGTTACTGGGGGCGCCGGGAGGAGCCCGGGGAGTCACTGGGTGCAGGGATACGGGGGGGGGTGTTACTGGGGGCGCCGGGAGGAGCCCGGGGAGTCACTGGGTGCAGGGATACGGGGGGGGTGTTACTGGGGGCGCCGGGAGGAGCCCGGAGGAGTCACTGGGTGCAGGGATACGGGGGGGGTGTTACTGGGGGCGCCGGGAGGAGCCCGGGGAGTCACTGGGTGCAGGGATACGGGGGGGGTGTTACTGGGGGCGCCGGGAGGAGCCCGGGGGAGTCACTGGGTGCAGGGATACGGGGGGGGTGTTACTGGGGGCGCCGGGAGGAGCCCGCGGGAGTCACTGGGTGCAGGGATACGGGGGGGGTGTTACTGGGGGCGCCGGGAGGAGCCCGGGGAGTCACTGGGTGCAGGGATACGGGGGGGGGTGTTACTGGGGGCGCCGGGAGGAGCCCGGAGGAGTCACTGGGTGCAGGGATACGGGGGGGGGTGTTACTGGGGGCGCCGGGAGGAGCCCGGGGAGTCACTGGGTGCAGGGATACGGGGGGGGGGTTACTGGGGGCGCCGGGAGGAGCCCGGGGGAGTCACTGGGTGCAGGGATACGGGGGGGGTGTTACTGGGGGCGCCGGGAGGAGCCCCAGGGGAGTCACTGGGTGCAGGGATACGGGGGGGGGTGTTACTGGGGGCGCCGGGAGGAGCCCGGGGAGTCACTGGGTGCAGGGATACGGGGGGGGGTGTTACTGGGGGCGCCGGGAGGAGCCCGGGGAGGCATGGGTGCAGGGATACGGGGGGGGGTGTTACTGGGGGCGCCGGGAGGAGCCCGGGGGAGTCACTGGGTGCAGGGATACGGGGGGGGGTGTTACTGGGGGCGCCGGGAGGAGTCCGGGGGAGTCACTGGGTGCAGGGATACGGGGGGCGGTTGTTACTGGGGGCGCCGGGAGGAGTCCCGGGGAGTCACTGGGTGCAGGGATACGGGGGGGGGTGTTACTGGGGGCGCCGGGAGGAGCCCGGAGGAGTCACTGGGTGCAGGGATACGGGGGGGGGTGTTACTGGGGGCGCCGGGAGGAGCCCGGGGAGCATGGGTGCAGGGATACGGGGGGGGGTGTTACTGGGGGCGCCGGGAGGAGCCCGGGGGAGTCACTGGGTGCAGAGATATCCGGGGGGGGTGTTACTGGGGGCGCCGGGAGGAGTCCAGGGGAGTCACTGGGTGCAGGGATACGGGGGGGGTGTTACTGGGGGCGCCGGGAGGAGCCCGCGGGAGGCATTGGGTGCAGGGATACGGAGGGGGGGTGTTACTGGGGGCGCCGGGAGGAGCCCGGAGGAGTCACTGGGTGCAGGGATACGGGGGGGGGTGTTACTGGGGGCGCCGGGAGGAGTCCGGGGGAGTCACTGGGTGCAGGGATACGGGGGGGGGTTGTTACTGGGGGCGCCGGGAGGAGTCCGGGGGAGTCACTGGGTGCAGGGATACGGGGGGGGGGGTTGTTACTGGGGGCGCCGGGAGGAGCCCGGAGGAGTCACTGGGTGCAGGGATACGGTGGGGTGTTACTGGGGGCGCCGGGAGGAGCCCGCGGGAGGCATTGGGTGCAGGGATACGGAGGGGGGGTGTTACTGGGGGCGCCGGGAGGAGCCCGGAGGAGTCACTGGGTGCAGGGATACGGGGGGGGGGGTTGCGGAGGGGCTGGGGAAGGGCTCCAAATGGGCATGCGTGGTGGGAGACGCCTGAGAGTGTCTCATTCCGGTCACACTGCTTGGAGGCAGGGCTGGGGGTTCTCCTCTCGAAGGCACCAACCGGTCTCCTGAGCACGTCGGGTCACCACCCGGGGTCCCCAGAAGTCTCACAAGCCGCCCCTCAGACAGCCGGCTCCCTGGCTCACCCCTGCAGCGTGGCCCCTCCGCAAGCCGGGCATGAGCCCAGTCTCAGCAGATAAGAAAGAGCCGGGCCCAGGCCCAGGCCATCCCCGCCTCCCGTCTGACCCGCGTTGCGCCCTGGCAGGCCGCCCGCCCCGGGGGAACTCGGGAGAGGACGGAGCAGGGCCCACGCAAACCAGAGGCACCAGCTGCAAAGTTCACACCAGGCTTATCGCAGGGACGGACCAAACTGCAGCCTCCCAGCAAGTCCCTGCCCCCTGCCCGGCCCTCGGCAGGCCCTGGGTCCCTTGTGGGGATGCGGTCGGGTGCGGCCGGAGGCTGGAGCAGGAGAGGTGAGGTGCAGGACGTCCCAGGGGCCAGCCCCCAGCCATGCCTGGCTCAGTTCCTTGCTGTCACAACGTTCCCGGGAAGGTGCCTCAGATCTGCCTGGGCATCTTCCATGGGCCTGGCCAGCCGGGCACTCAGCCGGGTGAGTCCTCCCCAGGGGCTGGTCAGGCAGCTTGGGGTGTTTCCCACCGTCACGCAGCGAGACCCTAGCGCTGGCCCAAGCCCAGCCTGTTCCCAGCCAGCCAGCCACAGCCCCTTCCTCACCATGGGGCTGGGGCACTTGGCATATGGAGGGGCAGACACACCATAGCGGTGGCAGGAGTGACCAGCGGGGTGGTGTTTTAATCAGACAGCATCCCGGGGCATTACAGGAGCCCTGGGGAGTCATGGGAGCAGCAGAGCAGGAGGGAGGGGTTACTGGAGATGCCCGGCGGGGTCCCCAGGGGAGGGGGTTACTGGAGACGCCCGGCGGGGTCCCCAGGGGAGGGGGTTACTGGAGACCCCCAGCGGGGTGGCCATATGTCCCTGGGCTGGATCCAGGATCCAGGTGGGATTACTGGCATTTGGGCGTGTTGAGTGGCGATCGCTCCAGACCCGGCCTGGCGGGAGCGTCCTGGTGCCCATGAGCATTACGCTGGGCGGGGGGGAGGTGGTGCCCACAGCCCTACACACTCACAGTGGGATGGGGCAACCGACGAGCCCGGCCACCCACCCAGCTCTCGCCCTCTGGCCTGGTTGGGCCCACGAGGGACCCGCATCTCCCAGGACTTGGCGCCGCGGGTTCTCAAGGCTGCAGGCAGGGTCCCAACCCCTCCCCAGATCTCGGGGAGTTCCACCAGCCTGGGGGCCCAGCAGCCTTTCGGCCGGGTGGGGAGCCACTTCCAGCCGTGGGGCAGGCAGGGGCTGACCTGCCGTGTTTTCCCAGAGGTCACCTTGTCCCTGTGGCCCCCGGCCCCGCTCCTTGGGGCTGGAAGTGGCTCGTCCCTTCCTGCCCACAGGGGCCACAAGGCAGCACCCGATCCAGGCTGCTGCTGGCCACCAGCCTCCCCGGCTGCCTCCCGTCCCCGCACCACATGGGCAGGAAGGGGTTAAGCCTCTCAGATGCCTGGAGCAGGGCCAGGGAACTTGGCTGTGGGGGTGGCCCAGTGGGGGGGACGGGGACAGAGCAGCCCCACTGCCTGGGGCAGGACCTCGGGGGGGGGGGGGCAGTGTGTGAAGCGGATGCTGAGCCCCGCTCTGGGGACCTGCAGGGTCTGGGCAGGACCAGCTGGAAACAGCTTCCTCCTAGCCCCTCTGGCCCTGCTTGGTGGGAGCCTTTCCCAGGCCAGCTGCGTGGGCCTGGCCCCAGTGTTCCCTGGAAGCTGGGCGCTTGTGCGCTGCTCAGGAGAGATTCAAATCCTGCCCCACAACTAGATGTGTGGTTTCTACTGGTGGTGCACATCTGTGTGTACCTCAGTGCGCACAACAAAACTTATTCCACTTGATTGTCCCATCCAGCTTGGATGGAAAAATCCACACAGGGATGGATTTGAGGGAACATTGATTGGTACCTGCAGCAAGTTCGCAGATGACACTCAGCTAGGGGGAGAGGTAGATACGCTCGAGGGCAGGGATAGGGTCCAGAGTGACCTGGACAGATTGGAGGATTGGGCCACAAGAAATCTGATGAGGTTCATGGACAAGTGCAGAGTCCTGCCCCTGGGACGGAAGAATCCCAGGCATTGCTACAGGCTGGGGATTGACTGGCTGAGCAGCAGTGCGGCAGAAAAGGACCTGGGGGTTCCAGTGGATGAGAAGCTGGAGATGAGTCACCAGGGCACCCTGGTAGCCAAGAAGGCGAATGGCATATTGGGGTGCATTAGGAGGAACATTTCCATCAGCTCTAGAGAAGTGATTATTCCCCTTTATTCGGCTCTGGTGAGGCCACATCTGGAGTATTGTGTCCAGTTCTGGGCCCCCCACTACAGGAAGGATGTGGGCGCATTGGAGAGTGTCCAGTGGAGGGCGACCAAAATGATTTGGGGCTGGAGCACATGACCTACGAGGCCAGGCTGAGGGATTTGGGCTTGTTTAGTCTGCAGAAGAGAAGTGTGAGGGGGGATTTGAGAGCAGCCTGCAACTCTCTGCGGGAGGGGGGGGGTTCCAGAGAGGCTGGTCTCAGTGGGGGCAGGTGGCAGAATGAGGTGCGATGGTCTCATGTTACGGGGCTGGGGGTCTAGGTTGGAATTGGGACGATGTCCCTCGGCGGGTGAGTGGAAGGATCGGCCCGTGGCCAGTTCTCCGCACTGTGGGGGTGATGGAGGAGCAGTGACTCGGGGGGAGGTGAACAGGCACAGCAGGGAGCCGGCCGCGAGCGGGGAGCATGTAACGGGCCACAGGTGGGCAGCAGGGGTGACACGTAACCCGCAGCTGGCTCCTCACACGGCCGCTTTGCCCGACCACCACCCGCCTCTGGACCCCCGCCAGCAGCTGGACCCAGCAGCGCTGATGGGAGGGGAGAGGCCGACAATACGGGACCATAGGCCCATGTGAAAACATGTGGGGGCAGCGGCGGGAGGTCGAAACTCAGGGCTGTCCATTGAAACCGGGACGTCCAGTCTCCCTCATCCGGCAGGAGCCCTGGGGGAGTCGCTGGGCGCCAGGGCAGCGGAGGGGGGGGGGTTACTGGAGGTGCCCGGCAGGTGCCCCAGGGACTTGCTGGGGGTGGGGCAGCAGGGGGGAGGGGCGTTACTGGAGACCCCAGTGAGCCTCCTCTAGCCCCAGGTGCAGAGCCACTGGCCCCGCTGAGCGTGGGGGGTCTGCCAGGTGCCCAGGAGGGGTGGGGTGGGTTCGAGGCTGTGCCGCCCTCTGCCCCCCTCAGGCCCCACAGCTCCGCTGGAGTCAGGGCCCCTTGGGCGGGGGGGGCTGCAGGCTGGCTGCTTGGGCTTGGGGGGGCCCACGAGGTGCCTTTTCTGGGCTCCAGTTCCTGGCTTGGTGGCAGCAGGACCTTGTGTGCTGGGGGGGGGGGGGCTGCTCTCTGAGACCAGCGCAAGCCACTGAGTCAGCAAGTGGCGAGTGTGACTCACCCGGCGAGCGGTGCCCCTGCGCCCCCCCTGCCGTGAGTCAGCGCCGCCCGGCCCCCCCCGTGAGTCACCAGCGCTGGGAGCGGGGCCAGCCGGCCGGGGCTGCTCCCTCCGCTCTGCGCGGGCGCCCCTGCCCGCCCTGCAGCGAGCCCTGGGCGCACGGCCCGGCTGGGCTGCTTCCTCCCCCGGGAAATGCCCCTCGCCGCCGCAAGCTGCCCCCGCAGGGCCCCGCACGGACCCCTCCTCATCCCCCACAGGGCCCCGCACGGACCCCTCCTCATCCCCCGCACGGACCCCTCCTCATCCCCCGCACGGACCCCTCCTCATCCCCCGCAGGGCCCCGCACGGACCCCTCCTCATCCCCCGCACGGACCCCTCCTCATCCCCCGCACGGACCCCTCCTCATCCCCCGCAGGGCCCTGCACCGACCCCTCCTCATCCCCCGCAGGGCCCCGCACGGACCCCTCCTCATCCCCCGCACGGACCCCTCCTCATCCCCCGCAGGGCCCCGCACGGACCCCTCCTCATCCCCCGCACGGACCCCTCCTCATCCCCCGCAGGGACCCCTCCTCATCCCCCGCAGGGCCCCGCACGGACCCCTCCTCATCCCCCGCACGGACCCCTCCTCATCCCCCGCAGGGCCCTGCACCGACCCCTCCTCATCCCCCGCACGGACCCCTCCTCATCCCCCGCAGGACCCTGCACCGACCCCTCCTCATCCCCCGCACGGACCCCTCCTCATCCCCCGCATGGACCCCTCCTCGTCCCCCACAGGAGCTGGTAGCGGCACTGCTGTGAGGGCCCAGGGAGCCCGGCTCGGGGAGGGGGGGTTTGCTCCGGCTGGCTGGTGCCGTCCCTCAGCGGCCGGGGGCCGGGTGGGGTGAGCCCCCCTGCGTGCAGTGGGGCTCGGGGGTGGGTGGGAGGTGTAGGCAGGCCGGCAGGAGCGTTGCTGTGGGTCAGGCAGCTCTGGGGTGGGAGGGCCCTGGTCTGGTGGTGGGTGAGCCGGGGGCTGCCTGGCCTGGGCCCCTCTCCCTCCGGGATCCAGTCTGGTTTGCTGCTGGCAGACCCCACCAGGCCTCGCCCACCTGTGGTCCTGGCAGGCAGCGCATGACCAGCAGCGCATCACCCACCCCGCCCCCCCGCGGGCCGAGCCGGGCCGGGGGCTTTGCTGGGACCCTGCAGCTGGCAGGTGAACTGAGCCCAGAAGGGCTGACGGGTCAGGCAGCAGCTTGTCCATCCCCCCGCACGCCTGCACCAGGCACCCGGCCGTGGGGGGGGGGGGGGGGTCGGGGGTCGCTTGTTCCCTTCACACCCTCCTCCCGGCCTCTTCCTTCTGCACGAACCCCTCAGATGTGAGATGCCAAAGCTGGGGTGAGACCTGAGGGGTAAATTGCCCTGGGACTGGGCTGCTCCTTTGGCACTGGGAGAGCCTGGCCGGAGTCGGGGAGAGGGGTTAGAACCTCTCCCCTGTGGGGGGGGGGGCTGGGGGGGCACAGGGAGCGCTGGGGTGTGTGAGGGGAGGTGGGGGATTGGTTAGAACCTCTCCCCTGTGTGAGGGGGGGCTGGGGGGGCACAGGGAGCACTGGGGTGTCTGAGGGGAGGTGGGGGATGGGTTATAACCTCTCCCCTGTGTGGGGGGGGCTGGGGGGGAACAGGGAGCACTGGGGTGTGTGAGGGGAGGTGGGGGATGGGTTAGAACCTCTCCCCTGTGTGGGGGGGCTGGGGGGGCACAGGGAGCACTGGGGTGTCTGAGGGGAGGTGGGGGATGGGTTAGAACCTCTCCCCTGTGTGGGGGGGGGCTGGGGGGGAACAGGGAGCACTGGGGTGTGTGAGGGGAGGTGGGGGATGGGTTAGAACCTCTCCCCTGTGTGGGGGGGAGCTGGGGGGGCACAGGGAGCACTGGGGTGTGTGAGGGGAGGGGGGGGATGGGTTAGAACCTCTCCCCTGTGTGGGGGGGAGCTGGGGGGGCACAGGGAGCACTGGGGTGTGTGAGGGGAGGGGGGGGATGGGTTATAACCTCTCCCCTGTGTGGGGGGGGCTGGGGGGCACAGGGAGCACTGGGGTGTGTGAGGGGAGGTGGGGGATGGGTTATAACCTCTCCCCTGTGTGGGGGGGTCTGGGGGGGCACAGGGAGCGCTGGGGTGTCTGAGGGGAGGTGGGGGATGGGTTAGAACCTCTCCCCTGTGTGAGGGGGGCTGGGGGGCACAGGGAGCACTGGGGTGTGTGAGGGGAGGGGGGGGATGGGTTATAACCTCTCCCCTGTGTGAGGGGGGGCTGGGGGGCACAGGGAGCGCTGGGGTGTGTGAGGGGAGGGGGGGGATGGGTTATAACCTCTCCCCTGTGTGGGGGGGGCTGGGGGGCACAGGGAGCACTGGGGTGTGTGAGGGGAGGTGGGGGATGGGTTATAACCTCTCCCCTGTGTGGGGGGGTCTGGGGGGGCACAGGGAGCGCTGGGGTGTCTGAGGGGAGGTGGGGGATGGGTTATAACCTCTCCCCTGTGTGGGGGGGCTGGGGGGCACAGGGAGCACTGGGGTGTGTGAGGGGAGGTGGGGGATGGGTTATAACCTCTCCCCTGTGTAAGGGGGGCCTGGGGGGGCACAGGGAGCACTGGGGTGTGTGAGGGGAGGTGGGGGATGGGTTATAACCTCTCCCCTGTGTGAGGGGGGCCTGGGGGGGCACAGGGAGCACTGGGGTGTGTGAGGGGAGGTGGGGGATGGGTTATAACCTCTCCCCTGTGTGAGGGGGGCCTGGGGGGGCACAGGGAGCGCTGGGGTGTCTGAGGGGGCTGCTTGTGGGACTTCTCGCTGGCCAGCGGGGGGAACAGCCGCACTCGGGGTGGCTGGTCTGGTGCGTCAGAGAGGGGGGCCCCAGGCCTGGGCTGGAAGTCTCCCTGGTTCTGAGCAGTTCGCCCTGGTTTGCCTCTTAGCGGTGCCCCCAGCAGCCCGTTGCATTTCAAGTGTCTGCCCAGGCCGGGGGAGGGACGTGCCCAGCCCACGTGCTCTGCGTCTGGCTGCGGGTGCCTGGCACGTAACCGGCTTGGTCTCTCCCTGCAGGATTACGCCGACGCCCTGCTCACCAACTACTACGTAAGCGCCAGCGCCGCCAGCTGCTTCCCCCGCGTGCTCAGGGCCTGCTCCAGGGCCGCGCCCGGCCCCGCACACCCGCCTGCTGATAACCTGGCAGAGCATTTCCTGCTGGGACCCCCCCCGGCCTGCCTGGCCGCGCTCTGCCCCAGCCCCCTTCCAACGGGCCACCCAGAATGCCCACCTCCCCGCGCTGCCCCCTGCCCCTGTCTCCCGGGGGCACTGGCCAGGGTGCCCCTTGTCCCTCGGGGGGTGGGCTGGAGGCTGGGGCTGGGGCTGGCAAGGGCGCTCCCTGTTTCCTGGGGGGGCTGGGGCTGGCCAGGGCTCCCCCTCCCCCCAGCGTGTATTTACCCATCAGGCATTTGGGTGAATTTTCGTGGGATGAGTGTCCGTCCCTCCCAGCCCCTGTCCTGTCGTCTCTTCCAGCTCTGGCCAGCCGTGCAGATCGCCAACTTCTACTTCATCCCCTTGAACCACAGGTCAGGCTGCCCCATCCCCTCCCTCCTGCCACCGTGCCACTGCCCCGTGTGTCCCGACATCTCTTCCCCCAGCCCCTCCCTCCTGCCCCGTCTGCCCCACGCCCTGCCCCCCGTGCCACTGCCCCGTGTGTCCCGACATCTCTTCCCCCAGCCCCACCCTCCTGCCCCGTCTGCCCCAAGCCCTGCCCCCCCGTGCCACTGCCCTGTGTGTCCCGACATCTCTTCCCCCAGCCCCTCCCTCCTGCCCCGTCTGCCCCACGCCCTGCCCCCCCGTGCCACTGCCCCGTGTGTCCCGACATCTCTTCCCCCAGCCCCACCCTCCTGCCCCGTCTGCCCCACGCCCTGCCCCCCCGTGCCACTGCCCTGTGTGTCCCGACATCTCTTCCCCCAGCCCCTCCCTCCTGCCACCGTGCCACTGCCCCGTGTGTCCTGACATCTCTTCCCCCAGCCCCACCCTCCTGCCCCGTCTGCCCCACGCCCTGCCCCCCCGTGCCACTGCCCTGTGTGTCCCAACATCGCTTCCCCCAGCCCCTCCCTCCTGCCCCGTCTGCCCCACGCCCTGCCCTCCCGTGCCACTGCCCTGTGTGTCCCGACATCTCTTCCCCCAGCCCCTCTCTCCTGCCCCGTCTGCCCCACGCCCTGCCCCCCGTGCCACTGCCCTGTGTGTCCCGACATCGCTTCCCCCAGCCCCTCCCTCCTGCCCCATCTGCCCCACGCCCTGCCCCCCGTGCCACTGCCCTGTGTGTCCCGACATCGCTTCCCCCAGCCCCTCCCTCCTGCCCCGTCTGCCCCACACCCTGCCCCCCGTGCCACTGCCCCGTGTGTCCCGACATCGCTTCCCCCAGCCCCTCCCTCCTGCCCCGTCTGCCCCACGCCCTGCCCCCCGTGCCACTGCCCTGTGTGTCCCGACATCTCTTCCCCCAGCCCTTCCCTCCTGCCACCATGCCACTGCCCTGTGTGTCCCGACATCGCTTCCCCCAGCCCCTCCCTCCTTCCCTGTCTGCCCCACGCCCTGCCCCCCCCCCGTGCCACTGCCCTGTGTGTCCCGACATCGCTTCCCCCAGCCCCTCCTTCCTGCCCCATCTGCCCCACGCCCTGCCCCCCGTGCCACTGCCCTGTGTGTCCCAACATCGCTTCCCCCAGCCCCTCCCTCCTGCCCCATCTGCCCCACGCCCTGCCCCCCGTGCCACTGCCCTGTGTGTCCCAACATCGCTTCCCCCAGCCCCTCCCTCCTGCCCCGTCTGCCCCACGCCCTGCCCTCCCGTGCCACTGCCCTGTGTGTCCCGACATCTCTTCCCCCAGCCCCTCTCTCCTGCCCCGTCTGCCCCACGCCCTGCCCCCCGTGCCACTGCCCTGTGTGTCCCGACATCGCTTCCCCCAGCCCCTCCCTCCTGCCCCATCTGCCCCACGCCCTGCCCCCCGTGCCACTGCCCTGTGTGTCCCGACATCGCTTCCCCCAGCCCCTCCCTCCTGCCCCGTCTGCCCCACACCCTGCCCCCCCGTGCCACTGCCCCGTGTGTCCCGACATCGCTTCCCCCAGCCCCTCCCTCCTGCCCCGTCTGCCCCACGCCCTGCCCCCCCGTGCTACTGCCCTGTGTGTCCCGACATCTCTTCCCCCAGCCCCTCCCTCCTGCCACTGTCTGCCTCCTTTCTGTGCCACTGCCCCCTCCTCCCCAACATCTCTGCCCCTACCTGCCCCAGTTCCCCCGCTGCTAACCTGCCCCCCGAGCCGTGCACTGGGGCAGTGGGACCTGGGCCTTCCCCCGGCAGCGGCTCTGTTTGTGTGGCTGGCCCAGAGTCCTTTGCTGACCCGGCTCCTGCCCTCTGTCCCAGGCTGGCCGTGGTGCAGGTCGTGGCTGTCATCTGGAACTCCTACCTGTCCTGGAAGGCGAACCAGCTGTGAGGCCGGTGGCACCTGGTGCCCTCCCCGAGCCCCCCCGTGGCTGGGGCCCCCCCCCACCTCCTCTGTGCCTGTCCTAGCCAGTAGCAGTGGGGCTGGCCCAGCAGTGGCGCTCAGGGAGCTCCCCACTGGTGGTCCATGGGGCTGAGCGGGGTTCACATCACACAGTGACCGCTCGCCTGGCCCCATGGGCTGGGCCAAGGCTGGTGGTGCCTGGCGCAGGGGGGGGATACTGAGGAGCACTCTGGGGCTGTCCCTGGCACCAGGGCAGACCAGGCCGTGCCCCATGGATGCCCCACGGTGCTGGGGGGAGCCTGAGCCAGGCCCCCACGGCCCCATCGTCTACCTCCCACTGGAGAAATAAACTCAGTGACTGGCCGGCCGTGGCCCTGCTGTGTGTGTGGGCGGGAGGGGGGCTGGGCTGCCCTGGGCGTGTGGGTGGCCACACTGGGCCCGGGGCTGTCCAAGGCAGCTTGGCTCTGTCCCAGCCCCACAGCCGCTCGTAGCCAGCCCAGAGCCCGAGCCCCACTTCTACGCTGGCCCCGCCAGCCCCAGTCCCGCCGCCAGCCCCTCTGTGCTCAGCCTGCCAGGGCCTCGGGCCTGGATCCCAGGGCAGCCACTCAGGAGAATCCAATGCTGCCCACCTGATCAGCACAGCGCCCCCAGGGGGCAGTGCCCTTCCCACTGTCACCCTGCCCGCGGGGCACAGCCGGAGACTGGCACCCAGGGAGCAGTGCCCCCCCGCCCCTCCCGTGTCACCCTGCCTGTGAGGTACAGCCGGAGACTGGCACCAAGGGAGCAGTGACCCCCCCGCCCCCCCCCGTGTCACCCTGCCCGCGGGGCACAGCCGGAGACAGGCACCCAGGGAGCAGTGACCCCCCCGCCCCCCCCGTGTCACCCTGCCTGTGAGGTACAGCCGGAGACGGGCACCCAGGGAGCAGTGACCCCCCCGCCCCCCGCGTGTCACCCTGCCTGTGAGGTACAGCCGGAGACTGGCACCCAGGGAGCAGTGCCCCCCCGCCCCTCCCGTGTCACCCTGCCCGCGGGGCACAGCCGGAGACGGGCACCCAGGGAGCAGTGCCCCCCCCGTGTCACCCTGCCTGTGAGGTACAGCCGGAGACTGGCACCCAGGGAGCAGTGACTCCCCCCACCCCCCCTGTGTCACCCTGCCCGCGGGGCACAGCCGGAGACGGGCACCCAGGGAGCAGTGACCCCCCCGCCCCCCCCCCCGTGTCACCCTGCCCGCGGGGCACAGCCGGAGACAGGCACCCAGGGAGCAGTGACCCCCCCGCCCCCCCCGTGTCACCCTGCCTGTGAGGTACAGCCGGAGACGGGCACCCAGGGAGCAGTGACCCCCCCGCCCCCCGCGTGTCACCCTGCCTGTGAGGTACAGCCGGAGACTGGCACCCAGGGAGCAGTGCCCCCCCGCCCCTCCCGTGTCACCCTGCCCGCGGGGCACAGCCGGAGACAGGCACCCAGGGAGCAGTGACCCCCCTGCCCCCCCCGTGTCACCCTGCCTGTGAGGTACAGCCGGAGACGGGCACCCAGGGAGCAGTGACCCCCCCGCCCCCCCCGTGTCACCCTGCCTGTGAGGTACAGCCGGAGACTGGCACCCAGGGAGCAGTGCCCCCCCGCCCCTCCCGTGTCACCCTGCCCGCGGGGCACAGCCGGAGACGGGCACCCAGGGAGCAGTGCCCCCCCCCGTGTCACCCTGCCTGTGAGGTACAGCCGGAGACAGGCACCCAGGGAGCAGTGACTCCCCCCGCCCCCCCCCGTGTCACCCTGCCCGCGGGGCACAGCCGGAGACGGGCACCCAGGGAGCAGTGCCCCCCCCCGTGTCACCCTGCCTGTGAGGTACAGCCGGAGACAGGCACCCAGGGAGCAGTGACTCCCCCCCGCCCCCCCCCGTGTCACCCTGCCCGCGGGGCACAGCCGGAGACGGGCACCCAGGGAGCAGTGACCCCCCCGCCCCTCCTGTGTCACCCTGCCTGCGGGGCACAGCCGGAGACGGGCACCCAGGGAGCAGTGCCCCCCCCGTGTCACCCTGCCTGTGAGGTACAGCCGGAGACTGGCACCCAGGGAGCAGTGACTCCCCCCGCCCCACCCGTGTCACCCTGCCTGCGGGGCACAGCCGGAGACGGGCACCCAGGGAGCAGTGACCCCCCCGCCCCCTCCGTGTCACCCTGCCTGTGAGGTACAGCCGGAGACTGGCACCCAGGGAGCAGTGACCCCCCCGCCCCCCCGTGTCACCCTGCTCGCGGGGCACAACTGGAGACCAGCACCCAGGGAGCAGTGCCCCCCCCACCCCCCCCGTGTCACCCTGCCCGCAGGGCACAGCCGGAGTCGGGCACCCAGGGAGCAGTGACCCCCCCACCCCGCCCGTGTCACCCTGCCCGCAGGGCACAGCCGGAGACCAGCACCCAGGGAGCAGTGCCCCCCCGCCCCTCCCGTGTCACCCTGCCCGCGGGGCACAGCCGGTGACGGGCACCCAGGGAGCAGTGCCCCCCCCTTGTCACCCTGCCTGTGAGGTACAGCCGGAGACTGGCACCCAGGGAGCAGTGACTCCCCCCGCCCCCCCGTGTCACCCTGCCCGCGGGGCACAGCCGGAGACGGGCACCCAGGGAGCAGTGACCCCCCCGCCCCTCCCGTGTCACCCTGCCTGTGAGGCACAGCCGGAGACGGGCACCCAGGGAGCAGTGACCCCCCCGCCCCTCCCGTGTCACCCTGCCTGTGAGGTACAGCCGGAGACCGGCACCCAGGGAGCAGTGCCCCCCCGCCCCTCCCGTGTCACCCTGCCCGCGGGGCACAGCCGGAGACCAGCACCCAGGGAGCAGTGACCCCCCCGCCCCTCCCGTGTCACCCTGCCTGTGAGGTACAGCCGGAGACTGGCACCCAGGGAGCAGTGCCCCCCTGCCCCTCCCGTGTCACCCTGCCCGCGGGGCACAGCCAGAGACGGGCACCCAGGGAGCAGTGCCCCCCCCGTGTCACCCTGCCTGTGAGGTACAGCCGGAGACTGGCACCCAGGGAGCAGTGACTCCCCCCGCCCCCCGTGTCACCCTGCCCGCGGGGCACAGCCGGAGACGGGCACCCAGGGAGCAGTGACCCCCCCCGCCCCTCCCGTGTCACCCTGCCCGCGGGGCACAGCCGGAGACCAGCACCCAGGGAGCAGTGCCCCCCCCGTGTCACCCTGCCCGTGGGGCACAGCCGGAGACAGGCACCCAGGGAGCAGTGCCCCCCCCGTGTCACCCTGCCCGCGGGGCACAGCCGGAGACAGGCACCCAGGGAGCAGTGACCCCCCTGCCCCTCCCGTGTCACCCTGCCTGTGAGGTACAGCTGGAGACGGGCACCCAGGGAGCAGTGCCCCCCCCCGTGTCACCCTGCCTGTGAGGCACAGCCGGAGACGGGCACCCAGGGAGCAGTGACCCCCCCCGCCCCTCCCGTGTCACCCTGCCTGTGGGGCACAGCTGGAGACGGGCACCCAGGGAGCAGTGACCCCCCCCGCCCCTCCCGTGTCACCCTGCCTGTGGGGCACAGCTGGAGACGGGCACCCAGGGAGCAGTGACTCCCCCCGCCCCACCCGTGTCACCCTGCCTGTGGGGCACAGCTGGAGACGGGCACCCAGGGAGCAGTGACCCCCCCGCCCCCCCGTGTCACCCTGCTCGCGGGGCACAACTGGAGACCAGCACCCAGGGAGCAGTGCCCCCCCACCCCCCCCCGTGTCACCCTGCCCGCAGGGCACAGCCGGAGTCGGGCACCCAGGGAGCAGTGACCCCCCCACCCCCCCCGTGTCACCCTGCCCGCAGGGCACAGCCGGAGACCAGCACCCAGGGAGCAGTGCCCCCCCGCCCCTCCCGTGTCACCCTGCCCGCGGGGCACAGCCGGAGACGGGCACCCAGGGAGCAGTGACCCCCCCGCCCCTCCCGTGCCACCCTGCCTGTGAGGTACAGCCGAGACTGGCACCCAGGGAGCAGTGACTCCCCCCGCCCCACCCGTGTCACCCTGCCTGTGAGGTACAGCCGGAGACTGGCACCCAGGGAGCAGTGACTCCCCCCGCCCCACCCGTGTCACCCTGCCTGCGGGGCACAGCCGGAGAAGGGCACCCAGGGAGCAGTGCCCCCCCGCCCCTCCCGTGTCACCCTGCCCGCGGGGCACAGCCGGAGACGGGCACCCAGGGAGCAGTGACCCCCCCGCCCCTCCCGTGCCACCCTGCCTGTGAGGTACAGCCGAGACTGGCACCCAGGGAGCAGTGACTCCCCCCGCCCCACCCGTGTCACCCTGCCCGCAGGGCACAGCCGGAGTCGGGCACCCAGGGAGCAGTGACCCCCCCACCCCCCCCGTGTCACCCTGCCCGCAGGGCACAGCCGGAGACCAGCACCCAGGGAGCAGTGCCCCCCCGCCCCTCCCGTGTCACCCTGCCCGCGGGGCACAGCCGGAGACGGGCACCCAGGGAGCAGTGCCCCCCCGTGTCACCCTGCCTGTGAGGTACAGCCGGAGACTGGCACCCAGGGAGCAGTGACTCCCCCCGCCCCACCCGTGTCACCCTGCCTGCGGGGCACAGCCGGAGACGGGCACCCAGGGAGCAGTGACCCCCCCGCCCCCTCCGTGTCACCCTGCCTGTGAGGTACAGCCGGAGACTGGCACCCAGGGAGCAGTGACCCCCCACCGCCCCCGTGTCACCCTGCCCGCAGGGCACAGCCGGAGTCGGGCACCCAGGGAGCAGTGACCCCCCCACCCCCTCCGTGTCACCCTGCCCGCAGGGCACAGCCGGAGACCAGCACCCAGGGAGCAGTGACCCCCCCGCCCCTCCCGTGTCACCCTGCCCGCGGGGCACAGCCGGAGACGGGCACCCAGGGAGCAGTGACTCCCCCCGCCCCCCCCGTGTCACCCTGCCTGCGGGGCACAGCCGGAGACGGGCACCCAGGGAGCAGTGACCCCCCCCGCCCCCTCCGTGTCACCCTGCCTGTGAGGTACAGCCGGAGACTGGCACCCAGGGAGCAGTGTCCCCCCCCCCCCCCCGTGTCACCCTGCCCGCGGGGCACAGCCGGAGACGGGCACCCAGGGAGCAGTGACCCCCCCCGCCACTCCCGTGTCACCCTGCGTGTGAGGTACAGCCGGAGACGGGTACCCAGGGAGCAGTGCCCCCCCGCCCCACCCGTGTCACCCTGCCTGTGAGGTACAGCCGGAGACGGGCACCCAGGGAGCAGTGACCCCCCCGCCCCTCCCGTGTCACCCTGCCTGTGAGGTACAGCCGGAGACGGGCACCCAGGGAGCAGTGCCCCCCCCCGTGTCACCCTGCCCGCGGGGCACAGCCGGAGACAGGCACCCAGGGAGCAGTGACCCCCCCGCCCCCTCCGTGTCACCCTGCCTGTGAGGTACAGCCGGAGACTGGCACCCAGGGAGCAGTGACTCCCCCCGCCCCACCCGTGTCACCCTGCCTGCGGGGCACAACCGGAGACGGGCACCCAGGGAGCAGTGACCCCCCCGCCCCCTCCGTGTCACCCTGCCTGTGAGGTACAGCCGGAGACTGGCACCCAGGGAGCAGTGACCCCCCCGCCCCCCCCGTGTCACCCTGCCTGTGAGGTACAGCCGGAGACGGGTACCCAGTGAGCAGTGCCCCCCCGCCCCTCCCGTGTCACCCTGCCTGTGAGGTACAGCCGGAGACGGGCACCCAGGGAGCAGTGACCCCCCCGCCCCTCCCGTGTCACCCTGCCTGTGAGGTACAGCTGGAGACGGGCACCCAGGGAGCAGTGCCCCCCCCGTGTCACCCTGCCCGCGGGGCACAGCCGGAGACAGGCACCCAGGGAGCAGTGACCCCCCCGCCCCCTCCGTGTCACCCTGCCTGTGAGGTACAGCCGGAGACGGGCACCCAGGGAGCAGTGCCCCCCCCCCGTGTCACCCTGCCCGCGGGGCACAGCCGGAGACGGGCACCCAGGGAGCAGTGCCCCCCCCCCGTGTCACCCTGCCCGCGGGGCACAGCCGGAGACGGGCACCCAGGGAGCAGTGCCAGTCGTACCCGCCAGCCCGAGGAGAGCCTGGGCCTGCTGCTTGGTCTGGGGAACAGGCCAGTTCTCTGAGGGCCTCCACCTTGGCCGGCTCTGGCTTCAAGCAGCCGCTCCCCACCCTGTGGCCCAGGTAGGACCCCTCGGCCATCCCCACCCTGCACTTCCGGCCTTTACGGTCAGCCCAGCCCCTGCAGCCGCCCAGCACTGGTCCCGCCTGGGCTGGCTCAAGCCGCAAATACACTCGAGGTTCGCCAGGGCAAAGCTCCCCACCCCGCAGCAGCTGGGCCCAGGCGCTGGAAGGCGGCCGGCGCCCCCTGAGGCCGAAGGGCAGGGCCGGGAACTCTGGAGCCCCACCGGGGTGATAAACGCCAATTTCAGCCTGGCCTCGGGGGCCAGCGGCACCTGCCAATAGCCCTTGGGGGGTCCAGGGTGGTGAGGCAGTGAGCTCCCCCCGGCTTGTCCAGAGGCTCATCGGGCCTGGGCTTGGGGGAGGTGTCGGACACGGGGATGGCGCTGAGCTTCCAGTAGCCCACGCAGAACCTGATCGACCCGTCCTTCTGGGGACCAGCACCACCGGGGAGGCCCAGGGGCTGGAGGGCAGCTGGATCACCCCTGGGGCCAGCATATCATGGACCTCTCTCCCCAGGCCCTGGGCCGTCGTCCCTGTGGCTGTGAGTGGGGAGCAGCGCACGGGTGGGGG